>CAWUFW010006328.1:0-600000 GCA_963921515.1 Calotriton arnoldi | reverse complement strand
CCAAATAATTGTGGCTCTCTTATGATTTCATCTACCATGACTGGCAATTCCCCCTCAGTAAAACGGGGACTTTTGAGCCCTGGCATTGTGCAAAGAAATGTGATTTAATCAATGTAATTAACCACAAAGAAATAAATAAAAGATAAAGGGACAAAAAACAGAGAAAAGCAACAAAATAACCTCACTTAACTGGCAAACTTTCAGCTAGAAAATGTCATGGTGCAGTGGAATGGCACATGATCATTGGTCTGAAATGGAGTGTGTTTTATAGAGTGGTACGCAGGTGTTACCATTTGGCCAATGAACATCAGGTGTGTTATATTAGCATCCATCCAATGACCTCAGTGATGGTGTATTGTTGAGCGTGTACTGCATCCGACTCCCTCCGTCAGGTAACCATCGATAGGAGACTGCCAGCACAACTGTGAAATCTAAATCTGCCTCGTGGCAACAGAGTGCCATTCGCCAGCATTGGAGTCCACCACGACGGCTGCAGTGGGCCGCAACCGTGGCGGGAAACACTCTGTCAACGGGGTTTGGCAAGTCTGCCTGCATGCATCTAAATACGGCAGGAGAAAGACGTCAACTTGGCGTAGTACTTGGGACCACCGCTGCAGAGGGAAGGTGGTAAGACCATCAAGATCTAAATCAAGCTCAAAGTTTACATGTCATATTTTTCTTTCACAGATATTTATTTACATTTACATTGAACAGAAATGCTGTATTATTCCTAAAAGATTTCTATGGGTGACCCATAACTTGTTAATTTAAATCAAAAACATATATTCATTTTTTATACATTGCATTCAAAGCATATTAAATTAATAATAAGTTTTTTTATGTAAAAATGTTTTTTGTAAGTTTTGGACAATTGTTAAGGTAAGTTTAATATTTTTGCATATGCACATCAACTTTTGTCACATTTAGTATAACATTGAACAAAAGTTTTTTTTGTGCGTTTTCAATAAGGCAGCTTATTTATTGTGTACAGTACATTCTAGTCTTTCTTTTTTCTTTAGCTAGTGGAGATTGATGTGGAGGTTGGGGAAAGGATCACGTTTCATTTTAAGTTTATTTACACCAATAAATCGAGTTTTGGGTGTTAGCTACTTTAAATTTCATTAGGCTTAGGAAAGTGTTTGAATGTTACATTTTTATTTGTTTTATAAGAAGCTTTTTGTATGAGTGTTAGAGTAAGTGTTAACAATAGTAATGCTTATTATGTCTTTTAATGTTTGTCTGAATCTAAGATGAAGGGCCTGATTATGAGTTTTGGCTGTCTGACCGCCGTAGTGCCACAGCGGCGGTCCCTAGTCTTCCACCTGTCTTATTACGATGCATGCAGCCCCAACCACTGACCGCGTCGACCGTGTGGTTTCCACCTGAGCCATGGCAGTCTGCAATGTTGGCTATATGTACTCCGACGCTGTCAGGGCCGCGGTTTCCCGCAAATCTGATTACGAAAACACAGTAGTACAGGTGATCCCATAGCGGTTATTCCGCTCGCAGTAAAGAACCACAACAGTGCCCATTGGATGTATTAAAAAACTACACAGCTGATGGCCGTTGGCCAAGTGGACACACCTGCAAATCACACTATAAAACGCACCCCATCCCAGACCATGATCCTTCGCCTCTACACTGTAGCACAGCAAGACAGAGCAGCAAGGCTTCCCTTTTTTTTACTATCCCATTTAACAACTCCACACACTTTTTTAGAATTTTTCACGAATATCCATTGGTATTTTTTGTTAATCATTGTCACCCACTTTAATTTCTAGTTATGTTACACACAAAAAATCCACATTTTTCACAGGCTGATTTGTCAGTCATGGATGAAATTAATTTCAGTGGATGAAATTATAAGAGTAGAGCCACAATTGTATGGAGCCCAAGTCCAACACACTCCTCTCAGTAGGAAAATGGAAGTGTGGACCAGGATAGTCAACAAAGTGAATGCTGTACGTACCACCGTGCACACACAGCAGGAAATTGGAAAGAGGTGGCACGACCTGAGGACAAAGGTTCATTCCCTAGCCTCCAAGCATCAACTGGAGGCCCAGAAGACTGGTGGTGGTCCTTGCAGTGCCCCATTACAATTCTTTCCCTGGGAGGAGACGGTATACGCCATCCTGCATTCTGAGGGCTTGACAGGAATAGCTGGGGGAGTGGATTCTGGTAAGTTACACCTCCCTAACAGTCACAACACTTCCATGTCCTGTATGCTCTAATCTCAGCTTTTTGCTAATGTGTTCTCTATCTACTTTCCTAACATGCAGTACCCAAAGTATCAGAGATGTTCGATTGTCAGTTTCAATTTATATTGTTGCATATAAGATCACATGTATCAATTTCCATTACATGCCACATGTCGCAATGCTGTTTGTAAGTGAATTACTATTAGATTATCATCCCAGGACCCGCAATATGTGTCAATATGTAAATGTATGGTCAAGTCCAACTGAATTTTGGCAACAGGTATGTTACACTAACCATTTGTCATGTGTTGGGAATTAGAGATTGAAACGACTACAGCTACTATGAGGCCCTGTTTCTGTAACTCTAAACAAGATGCAATAGTGTTGTTTGCCCATACTCGCTTGTCAGCCATGTTACAACTGATGTTCATCTCTCATGGAGTTACCCATTTGTCAAGTGCGGGGAAGTAGAGATAGAAATGACTACAACTACCATGAGGCCCTGTTTCTGTAACTGATAATAAGAAGCAATAATGTTATTGGCCAATTCTCACTTGTCAGCCATGTTACAACTGTTTTCCACTTCTTATGGACTGAGGAATCTACATACAATGCTCGACTCAGAGGCATCTGCCTACTTAGCTTGATGTTGTCCTGGTCTCCTCAACTGAAACTATTGATGGCATGAGTGACACCATACCAAGTGTGTACCTCAAATATATGTGAGGCATGAAGGTAACTTGGTTGATTAGAAGTGGAGGGTGAGCCATTGACTCTGCACTGCTCACATGATGACTAATGCTAAATATACAACCAAGTTGTGTGTTCGCCTGTATTGTGCACAACCAGGCCTTAGAATAATCAAATATAAACATGTTGCTCAATTCAACTTCATGTATTGAATGATTCCAAATGTCTTGTAAACAAGTTCAATACCACAAAAATAGATCACAATAGTAATCTCTACCCATTTTGTTCATTCCTAGATCTCTACTTACTGTGACACAAATGATGTGGATGTGGATACCACACTTCCAACAATAACAATGCTCTCTACTTCTCAACAGTTTGATCTAGCACAGCATCTGGCCAGAGCTTAGCCACCGAACAGACTCCGCCCCACCCCAGGATCAAGCCCTCAGTATTGACAACACTCCTGGAGATGTGGATGTGGATGACCATCCTGGCACATCTGGTCAGCCTGAGAAGACAACAACAGTGGGTCTCACTATGCCCACAACAACACCTCCCACCCCAGATGCAACATCTCAGCCAACTCCTGTCCCCCAACCTGCGTACCTAGCACAGTCACTAACATTTTGTGCCCCCTATTCCTTGATTCTGAGATGACAATCACTAACCCAGTCACTAAGGAGCCAGGATCCAGTGGGAGGGTGAAGTCTGGGCCAAGGGCATAGGCCTGTGGGGGTAGGGTTCATGGGTGGATAACTGTGGGCCCGCTGAGTGAGCCCACTGGGGCCACTCACACCCAGGCCACCATCAGGACTCCCAAGGCATTATGGGCCAGGTACTAATGGAAATCCGGGAGATGAAGCAGCTGCAGAAGGAGCCACCCACAACACCAACATGGGCCAGCTGATTTGGGTGCTGCAGGGCATCAACACCACTCTCTGCCGAGCTTTTTCACCATCATCTACCCCTTCCTGTGGTCAAACAACATCTGGGTCATAGACATCTGTGGCAGCCACAGGAAGGAAGGCCCTGTTAGAAGAAGTCTCGTCTGCAGACACCCCTGTCTCAGCAGCAGTGGATTCCCCTCTCCCCTGCAGGAGGGGAAATCCATCCACAAATCCAGGAGGTGTGGATGGCAAGACACCCACCACTGTCAGTAAGAAACCTCACACTTAATTTCCTCCAGTATGTGTAGCACATTCACTTTGTGGACTATTTCTAGACAACTATGGTTTCATTCACCATGACTGACTTCTTCACTTTTGGTTTTCCGTTTGGTTTTGCCATTGTATATTTTCTCCGTGTTCAGTGGAATAAATACACTGGTCACAAACTCATTGCCTTCTGTAGTATCGCTCACATCTAGCAATGTATACATACTCCCATGTGAACTTTACAATGCAAAAACAAACTATTTATGTAAGCATGGATATGTTGAATTAACTCAGGGACACAACCATGTCACACCAACACATACATACAAGTGTCTGGTCTTATAACATCTTTATTCAATTGTTAAAATCATAGGCTGACATGATGTCAGAAACATAGCAGATCATACATGACTCAAATATTCTGTGTCAGTGATCACATTTTCAGGTGCAGACCTTAACAACATTGAAGGAGGGGACACATCAGACAATTTCCTATAGAATAGGCAACATAAAAATAGGTCTTTATCATTAGCTGGAGCTATATCGCCTACCTCACAAAAGGAATCCAACAACATTTAAACCAATAAATAGAAACATGGCATTAGAACAGTTTCTGATCACAGGGTCATTCCAATCCAGTGTTGCTGCATCTATGGAATGTCACGAGCAAATGTCAGTGATGTGCACTTTGGCCTATAATGAGGAGACACATCAACAGCTGCATACAATTCATACACAATGAGGATTTAGCCAATGTGAAGGCAGAATAGCATGACTTTGGCCCAACACAACATTGTGTTGGAGCACATGATGACCCACATTTTGTATTAGGACCACCAGACCACAAGGAAAAAGTCCAATGGAACCCTCCTAGCTTCCTTTCTATCACTGTGCGAGCTTTCTTGGTACAGGTTTTATGCATCCAAAGTCTGTGACAGACATTCCAAGGAACAATCCATGTCCACTTTGTATGTCCAAACAGCATCATATACCTGCTAATGTCACAACCATGGCCAAACTGGCCTTAACGGGCACCAAATGTTTCCCCAGTAGGCTGCCAGAGTGGGGGCCAGTTTTAGAAACCTAAGGAGCCGTTTTTGTTACCGGGGTCCGGTTTTGCAGCATAACTGCAATATCGGCCCCCAGCAACAAAAGCGGCACAAAGCTTTCCGCTAGCATGCCCCCCGCCTACCACTGGGGCTGGCCGAGCTCTTTTACAGGGCCGGTTTCCGTTCCCAGTCTGGCCCTGGTCACAACTCTGAAATGCACAAATGAAGATGCCATGGTGAAGGTACCTAAAATAGACCAAAACAAAGAGATTAGCTATACATATGACGCAATTCACATGGTCAACTTCTAGAGAACACAGTCTATGACAAACGTCTAAGCTAAACAAAACAACACTAACAAAACTGAGCATGTGTCATAACCTTCTTCAACAAACACCTTTCACCAGATTTTGCCAGAGCTTTATCTTCTTAGTATTTCCCATAAACATCCTCCTCATATCATCACAACAAGAGTTGCTTTAATAGTCAAAGTCATGACATCTCAGAACATACTTACACTCATGAGAAGGAGTTGTCGATGAGATCTTGCCCCAAGTCAGCTCCTTCCTGTTCACCACTGGTAAACAACCTTGACCCCGCATCCGTCACCCCGCATGTTGTTACAACGCGGTCATTACAACGACCGCGTTGTAACAATGCATACCATTACCCCGCAAGTCGTAGCAACGACTTGCGGAGGGGGGAGAAGGTGTTGAATTTAAAATCCAACACCTTCCCTACTGTCCGCACAGACTGGAGTTGGAATAGTAAATTATACTATTCCAACATCCAGCGCCCCCCTCCGCAAGTCGTTGTTATGACTTGCGGGGTAATGGTATGCGTTGTTACAACGCGGTCGCTGTAACAACCGCGTTGTAACAACATGCGGGGTAACGGGATGCGGGGTCAAGAGGCATATTCTTCACCACTATCATCATCATTTGGCATTTGAGGATCCTCAACCAGTGGGTCATCAGGGTCTTCATCCTCTGCAATATAAGGGATGTTCCATCACAGGGCAATGTTCTGGAGCATGCAGCAGGTCATGGTGATGTGACACACCTTCCCGGGTGAGTAGAGGAGGGCTCCCTCAGTCTTGTCCAGACAACTGAATCTGGCCTTTAGGAGCCCAAAATCCTGCTCCATGTTCTTCTATGGGCCTTATTGAAACGAACTTCCTCTGGCGTAGTTGGATTCCTCAGGGGGCCAACAACCAAGGACAATTGGGATACGCTGAGTCTCCTAGATGGAAGACAGACAAAAGTGCAACACTAAGTGCAACAATAAGTTACACACTTTCTGATTATAGTACCTAACATTACCCACACAAAGTTAGGACAGATCAAACTTACCAACAAACCAGGACCTCTGTGGTAGTAGTTGTTACATCAGCTGGGGTATGGTGCTGTTCTGCAGAAGGAAGGATTCATGGGCTGAACCAGGGAACTGGGGACAGATGTTTGTGATGTGCCAATCCGGTAAGCAGACAACTAGCACATTAATAGAATGGAAGTGCTTGTTCCCTGGCTTGCGGTGGTACTAAGGTAATATGGGTGCCATCAATGGCTCCACCCACATGCGGGATGCAATCAAATGTATATAAATCCCCTTTCACAGTGGTTAATCCTCACGTCTGGGGAACTGGATGTAGCTGTCCATGTGTCTCATCATTGCTGAAAGCGCGTCTTGTAGTACACCACTGAATATTGGTTGTAACATACCACCAGATATAGCCACAGTGTATTGAAATGAACCTGTGGCCAGCAAATGCAATACTGACACTAAGTTTCACAACTGGTGGGATACATGTAGGATAAGTGATTTGAGGAAGTAGATCAGACTCCAACTGATGACATAAATCCTCTATTGTTTGCCTATTCAAACAACATTTCTTGATGACATCCCTTTCTTCAATGGTCTGAAGGGCTGGAAATGGGTGGTACACTGGAAGTTGTTGTCTCCTCCCTCTCCCAGGGCACCTGTGTGTGGAGTGAATAAAGTTTTGAACATTGGTCACAGTGTCCAGAGTAACATATATGAAGAGTAAGCCAAAAGTCATGTGACAAAACATAACTGCTTCATAAATCATTACACATAATTCATATAATAATTGTCTACTGCCCAACATTTACCAATGATCCCCATTGTGGCCTTTACGTGTGTCTGTAACAGAAATGTGCACATTATCCATTCAGAAATGTACAATTTGCACTATAATGAAGAATTAAGGAAATTTTAGGTCAAAAACCGTCAACCGCGGTGTATAGTGCATCACCACATTTTGCCTTTAGGCACAGTAATGCACTACCGAGATGATTTGTGTATTGGAAATTACATGGCAATGGAGTATTTCAAATGTACACATGCTGTAGTGGTGCTGATGCACTTACCAGTCACTAATATTGTAGTTTCAACCGCTAAAATGGAGGATGCCTGACCTCGCATACAGGACATTTGGGACGATCGCCGCCGGCGGAAGTCGTCCTCACGGTGGGCGGTTTCATCCCCGCCAGACACAGCCATAGGCTAACGTTGGTGATTGTTGCGGTCCGATGGCTGTGTCCGTCTATGCTGACGTTGCGTACATGTACGCAGCATTTGAAAAATAATTCACTTGCCTCCTGTCACTGCTGCTATCAACACCTCCTCTACTGTAGCTGCTCTTTGCCACCTTTCGGAGCAATCATACCAGGACAAGAAGGTGAGAAGGCCCATTCCTTCTCTCCAGAGAAGCTGGAGACCCTGGCTGGAGAGGTCCTTAGCCTGTATGGCCAGCTCTATGGCTCACCAGAGGAACAAGTAACTATCTCAAATACATTTCTTATTCTGTTTAACTTCATCCTTTCCATTCCCATAGGTTACAATGTACCTCAGAATTCCCAGAGTGAAATCAGAATTTTTATTGTGAAATTGTGTGGTCCCTACATAGGACAATCATGTAATGGATTATGGGGCACTGTACTTTGTGGACTTAACATCACCATTGGAATGTGTGATAAGCCCTATATCCTACTTGTATTGCATGCACATATCTATGGATTTATACATTTCATTGTGCCTATGCTATATTTGCTAATCAGATCATGGTAAATGTGCAAATACATGTATAGGCTTTACAGCATGAGCTGTGTCTGTATACTGTGAGAAGTAGTTGAGGATGATGTTAGCTATGTGTACAGTCCCACATATCACTCATCTCACATCAGGCTTCGCCAAACTGTTGTCTGGGAGCTAGCCATACTGCCCAGACCCCTTCAGAGTGCCACACAACCTTGAGGTCACATATTTGATGTCCAGAAAATTTATTTTTATGTATTGAATTGGTGGAAATGTGAAGTTCATGTGGAATAAGTATGCTCAGCCTGAAGAGTGCAAGGCCTGACAATGAGTTGTGCCCACTATGGGCCATGGCCCAGGCTGCGGCAGAGTTACTGTAGCAATACAACTTAAGCAAAGAGTAATCTCCCTATAGACCTGTAGATCCTTGGATGTTCCCAAAATCAGTTTTCTCAACCAATAGTAGCCCTGATTGCTTTTACATGAACTAGATTTGGAATGGTGACAGAGGTAACCCCCTGACCTGATGCTCCTTTCCATTTATCCACATTGTCAATGTGTGTCATTTACTTATGACAGGCCCCTTAATCCCACAGGTCTGTTGCCACTTTTCCATAAGTCATGCTTGAACTGTACAGGCCTATTGCACATGTGACACATTAACAGTATAGGTAGTTGGTTACTTCTGAATAGATTTTGGTATGTGAATCACCAGGTTTGTTACATTTAATCCAATCATACAAGACATACAATGGTATTTTGATTGTGATCCCTGTAACAGTGCTACATATGGCAAAAGGTGTGTCCTGTGATAGCAGTACATACCACACAAACTCAATCAGACATAGTATGATATCTGATTAAGTAGTCCACAATCCACACATTCCCAGAGAGGAAGCTTTCAGTGACACACATGCCAGCCCTTTCATTGTGACCTTAGTCTAAGGATGTAGTCTATACTGTGGTACCAGGCTCTATGGACTGTATGCATCAAGTCAATAGGCCTGGCTGTAAAGGTGTCTGTACAGTCATGTACAGGTAGTTTACCCTTCAGAAGGTCACAATGGTGTGTTGTGTGTCATAGTAACCCACATCACAGTACATGTAGGATGGCCCTAGGCTACATGATGTTAGTGGGCTGGCTTAGTAAGTGTAGGTCATGACCAGGGTTGAGGATAGTCAGCAGAAGACTACAAAAGTGTGTATTCATGTTTTTGTAGTGTTTAGCATGTGATGTTTACACATGTAGTGTGTTGACTATTGATTAATGCTTGTGCTAGGTGTATACAAAATGTGTATCAACCAAACAGATATCCAGAAACTTTCAGTTACAATCTGTTTCTTTATTTATTGTATCCATGAAGGTCAACACCCATCAGAAGAAAGCCATTTGGAGAGCCATTACCCAGAAGGTGCGGACCCTGGGGGTCTTTAACTGGCGCTGCGTCTATTGCAGGAAGAGGTCGGAGGACCTAGGACTCTGGACCAGGAAGATCGTGGAGGTCCAGCTGGGGAATTCCTCCTAACATGGACGGGGTGCGCACCGGACCTTGAGTGCCTCAGTGGCCCGCATGCTGGCAGTGGCCTACTCAGAGCTTGATGGGCAGTTGAGGGCCCGACAGCAGCCACAGGCGAGGGGAGTTCTGGCCAAAGTCATACATGTTACATTGCCAACTTTGTGTGTTACAGGCAGGCATTTCCCCATCAAGATTGGGGGTGGCCCATGTGCGACACACCAGAAGAGTTATTGTTTTGTAAAGGTCTGATAGTAGGTGCATGCCGATGTGCTGTGCCTATTGACTTTATGACCAGGAACACAGCAGAGTCCAGTCCATTACCAATTTGCTGTCTTGAGCAGACTCCTGGCTGAGAGAACTTATAATTCATCTCATGTTCTTTGATGTTCATGGGTGACAATTTTACCAAATGGGTCACTTGTCTTCCTTGTGTAAGGAGTGATGTTCCTTCACTACTGTCTCTCATGTGATGGTGGTCCTATTACATGTGACATGGAATACAGTGCACTATGCATTGACTATACAACACTTCCCATTGGTAAGTTATGATTTAACAGTGACATGAGTGTGCAAACATCACTGGTGCCATCAGCGTTAGTGCCTACATGTTGCCCAGTGTACATTTCCCTGTTGTTAGTTTATCTGCAATAGTGTTTCAAAATTCATTCAATGACTGGTGACATGCATCAGGGAGTGTGCTGTTGAACTGTAGAGATCATATGTGAGTGTCTACACTCATCCTTTCAAGGCAATTTGAGTTTGCTATACCAAAGAGTGCTGTGATGTGCCATCCCATTAGGACTATAGTGATCCCACATCTTCATGTGATAGATATTCACTGACACCCAACAATTTTCAAAGGTGTATTGGCTTGTAGGAATGTAATCTATGAATGGCATTATCTCCTGCACCAATCAGGCTTGGGGATGTTCATATGGCTATATGAAGTCTTATGCTGTGTGAATTTGGAGTATCTATCTCCCAAAATGTTGTCCCTTAATGTTTCAAGGCTACTTTTCTATGGTACATGTGATACACAGCTAAACTACTTCAGTACAGCTTTCATTAGACTTTTCAGGTAGTGGACATATGATGAAGTTTCAAGTCAAAAGTGTCATCAGTGTGCAATGATCAATGTGCATGTGACATGATTTCTGCTACAGCACATATTGATGGCACATTGGTCTTTAACTTGACCTTCATGACATCATGATATGCTATAAGGAAAATGAATATTTGTTAAAATCTGGGACTTGTGTGAACATTGTGTAAATGTAAACATTGTGTCCATCCTATTTGGTAACATCATTTTACTATGGCATACTACAAGTGCCAAAGTATACAAGGTGATCAACTATCCTAGTATGGGCTTAAGGATGGAGTGTAGACAGGTCCTTCAATGCATTTGGAGCGGTTTGGGTTTATGACATAAGTGGAACCAACTGTTTGCAGATTATGTAGCATGCACGCATGTGCTCATGCTAATTTTGAAGCCTATATAGTGAACCATAAAGCTGGTGTGATATCTGCACTTAATAAATGTTTTCTGTTGATGTGTGATGGTTCAGGTGTGAAACCACAGTTGCAATAATCCTACTGTACATGTCATTTCAGATTCATCCACAGCAAGTGAAGGAGAAGGGGCCAACGTCATTGGGGACACAGCTGGTCACAGTGGTTCCAGACATGACAGCACAGACACGGAGGGACCCAGTGACCAGGAGGGTGTGGGGAGTGCCATGGAGGACACAATCTCAAGTTCTTCATCATCTGAGTCATCCTCAAGTGGACAATCCAGAGTGGTGCGGACCCCATAGAATTAGTTCCACCTTCATTCTTGTCTGCCACCCCCAGTTCCATTGCCACCCTCCCTGTCGTTCCCCAAACAATTGGCCGGGCCCACTCCCTTAAGAGGGGATATGTCTCATTCGCTCCAGGCACCTCAGCCTCTGCCCCCGCTACCTCCACTGCCATGAGTGAGGAGGCTATTGACCAATAGCGACTCCTGCAGGTAAGTGCGGTGAGGCGGTGGGGCGGGCAGGGGCGGGAGAGGGGAGGAAGTCGACAGATAACAGAATAGGGAAAAATAAATAAATCCTATTCGGTCATCTGTCGACATCCCCCCCGCACTGCCTCACCCCACCGCGCTTACCTGCAGGAGCAGCGACTGTTTGTACTCCATGTAACATGATATGCAGCACATGGAAATCAAATGAAAAACTACTCATATATTGCAGATCAAATGTGTGCATTTGGCATACATTCTATCACAATTTCTTCCGATGTACTGGGGAAATGTGCTTGTAATTTGAAATATCTATTTTGAAAGGGATATCAACTAAATGTGTATATAAATAATTAGCACATCTTTTAAGTAAGTACCAGTTGCTGCTCCTGCAGGTAAACGTGGTGGACGGTGAGGCGGTGGGGTGGGGCAGGGGGTATGGTGACAGACGACAGAATAGGATTTATTTATTTAATTTTCCCTATTACGTCGTCTGTCGACATATTATTTTGTTGGCAGGACTGTTGAAAATGTAATGAAAAATGTAATGTTTGGTATGCATTGTTTTGAAGGTATTATTGTTTTTATGCATTGTTGTTTTTATTTTATATATATGCTACGTGTTTGACATGTTTATATGTATTATGTATTGATTTCGTTTTTTTAAAGTATAGTTATGAGTTTAAGTACATTTAGGTTTTTTAGTTAAAGGTTTTCCATCATTAATGTGTTTTGTTTTAATTTATTTAATATTTGTTGAATATGTTTTTTTTAATATATTGTAAATAATGAAAACTAAATTCTGTGCCATTTATGTGAAGTTATAATATGTTCGTTTTTTAAATAATTTTTTCTGTTGGATTGTTAGGTAATTGTTCTTACTACGGGTATATGGAATAGAGTCTATGTAGTTTTGGGATGCTAGTTCTATGTATAATGTCACTCTTTGCATAGGATTCCAAGCATGCATTGTATTTTTTGGATAGTTTTTCGTTTTAGGGTCTGGAGTAGGGATTGTTGGATTCTTAGGGCATCGTTACGATGTCCGTCGGACTCTCGTCCGACCGGCACCGTAGCGGAAGCGGGACTACTCAACAAGGAGTCGGCGGTCCCGCTGCCCTTATTACAATGCGACCGCCTTCAACGCAGCCGCAAAGTATATATTTTCTATTGTGGCTTGTGCTGCGGGCTGCAGCACAAGCCGCAATCGAAAATGTGCACTTTGAAAACATACCTGCACCGTGTGGCAGGCACCATGGGGTGCCTGCCACACGGTGCAGGGATGTTTAGCGTGGCACCATTGGTGCCCCCTAGGCCCCATAGCAGAGCACCAGGGGGTAAGGGGGCCTCCAAAGTCACTTTCCGCGTGCCTTTTCATGGCAGGTGATCAGCCCTGAAAGGGCAGGCTGAAAGGGACATTGTAATCCCTACGGCATTGCCTGAGCAGGCACCACCTCTATTGTAGAGATTACTGACTCTCCAATGGTCCGACAGGCTCAAGGAGTGAGCTGTCAGACTGTCCCCCTGCCTACTCGGACCGCCTCTAATGAGCCGTTGGATGTGTCCGAATGCCATCAGAATGACCCCCTTAGTTTCTGGTAATTGTGCTCTTTTTGAAGAATTCCATGAATTGGTAAAGTTGGATGATGTCAGCCAAATATTGATTTAAATGAATTGTGCATGTATTCCACAACTCTGTGTGGAACTTGGCTTGGCATCTGTGTCCTCAGCAGTGCAGATGGGAGCCCAGGTGTCATAAAAGTAGTCAAGCAGTAGGGTTAACTTTACTTCATTATCTTTGTAGAATATGGATTCAATTAAGTCATAGTATCTGATCACTTCTTTAGGTGGAATGAATGCCAGATCAAATTCATTTTTCATTTTGAATTGGAATGTGCTGTCAGTTGCATACTATATACTTTGGGTTGATTTTTTAAGATGTGCCAGATGGCTTTGTTTTAGTGGAAATAATGATTTTGTACTTGGCTGTTTGGATACACTTTTGCTATTATGTATATGATGGCAAATTCAAAGTCTATTAATATTTTATTTGGTAAACTGTTGTTGTAGTGTAGAGGTGGTAAAATGGAGGTGGGCATGTTTTAAATTTCTCATCTATGAGCCAGAAAGGGCATTGTGTTAGCAGATTCATATGCGTTTGTCATTAGCAAATATGATTCATCTTTTTTCATTATTGAGGTTATCATCTAATATGAAATTATTTTCAGTGTGAGTTATATTTAGATGTTATACAATGTCTAATTCTGAAAATGTTTTTGGTGCTGGTTTAGCTATTATTTTAGTTTTTTTCTAGATATTGTTCTTTTTGAATTTGGTATAGGTGTTATTTGGGCTAAACTGTCTCCATGGTCATAGTCTTTAATTATTGCTTCACCTGGGTCTGTGGAAAGTGTTGGGGTCTCTTTTAAGTCCTGAATTATGTTGTAAACCTCAATCTATGACTCATTTCAAAGGACGCTACGTTCAGTTGTATTTTCCACTTGATCATTTACAGTGATAACCTTTCTGTGGCAATCATAATAATATTTAGTACATTTCCGGTGACTATGATTTGATGCTACATTTTTTGCTTTTGGTGCACCCTAGATTCATGATCATGGGTTTCCTTTTCCGTGATTCTGTGAAAGTGGAAACATTGGACATGTTGATTTCTCTATTTAATTTACGCTGTCTTCTTTTTTCATTTTGGTTGCTTTATAATTTGGACTTTCAATTCTTTCACTTTTGTTTTGTTGGTGATTATTTTCTTCACTTTTGAAGTCCTGCAGACATAAGAAATATTTTAAAGAAATTGGTGGGTTTACTTTGTTAGAGGGACCTAGCCACAAATTGCATTTTGTAGTACGTTTAGTAGTACTACAATAGAACTACTAACATACTACAATTTCTTTTTCACAAATCTAGACATGTAGGTTCTGCCTTTACCTCTCCTGTTTTTATCTGTATGGCGATCTCTTTCCCGACTGTGGAGTATCCACACACATAAATGTACCTTTTTAATAGTAAATGTCGGAGGGACAGAGGGGAGTGGCTAGAAAATGGGGAATACCTACCACAAAATGGAAGCGGTTAAGGGACTAGTAAGAAGAGGTTTAGGAAGGGTTTGTGAGGGGTTTAGGGAGGGACATGCACCCACCCCTAAAGGAGTAAGCACATTTGTATTCACAAACTTGACTTCTAAAGTTACTACTGCCAAGGTGTACCCAAAACAGTCACTCCTGCTCAGAGCTGAAGTAAGTCTACCACAACACAAAGCCAACCACTTGTACTGCTACACTCTCCCATAGAAAATAATGGAGAAGGGGGCCTAAAATTAACCCCTATAGGAAATAATGTTAAATTAAATTGGTTAAACTTTAAAAAAAATTATAAATGTAAATCAATGTTGAACAATTATCTAAAAATACAACATATTTTTTATTTAAATGTAACATAGTTTAATAACCTTTACAAAATTTAAAAACTAGACATTCATTTTTAATAAAATATAATTAAATTACCTTTAATTAATTCTATGTATCACTTACAAAATAATACATGCAAACAAATATTTTTTGCCTTTGGTGTAAGAAAGTGAATATTAATTGGGGTTGATAGAAGTCCACCACAAGTAATAAAGCCACTAACCTGTTAGATCCAGTCCAAGGTTTCAGTAATTGAAACCTGAGCCCAACCTCTGGTAGCTGTCGCACAGAGCAGCTAGGCTTAACTTAAAGAAATTGTGTAAAGTATTTGAAAGTACCAAAACAATTAAAACTTCAACAACACAATAAAAATCCTACTTCAATGTATAGAAATAAAGAAAACTTTAATAAGAATAATGACACCAAAGCAACAATAATCCAATAAGGGGGACTTGACCTATGTATTTTTAAAAATGTAAGTCAAAAAGCACAAAGAAAAAGTAAAGCACCAATGATAGTCTATGGTCACTGTAGACTGGGGCCTAGGCACAATTTCAGGCAGACCACAATAGAGTGCAGGTCAGATAGGTTGATCCCAGTCAGAGTTTTTTTCCTTCTGGCTTTGAAATGAAAATTGAAGTCCCCCACTGGGGCAAGGTTGCAGACTACATCCATAAGCCATTTGAAAATGTTCGACTGAAGGTGCTGGTTTCAGCAGGAAAAGCTCTGAGTGGAAAAATTCAAATTTTGCGCCCTCTCTTTGTTCGGATACTTTTCCCACCTTAACCCCGCCATGATTCCTATGTTGAGATTCTGTCTCTTTTTCAGAGATCAGAATCCTTCAGCAGAAGAAGGTTGAAGGCTGTATCAGATGATGAGCTCCACAAGGCTGGATACACTCTAGCCAAGGGCCCACTGAAATGGATTTGCCACTGTAGAGAAGCTTCTGGTGGGATAACCCTGTTTAGTTATCCCAGTGAAGTCAAGTTTTGGACAGATTGGTTTGGGCGATTTCATTCCTCAGGAGGTCTGGAAATCCAAAAGTGGTGCAGCTTTTAAGAGGTGTTAGGAGGAGTCCAGTTAGACACAGACAAGGGTCCCAGGACCTTATGAATAGCACTTGGGGGTCAATACTCACTCCAGCATGGACCTCGAACAGTGTTCAGTCCAGGTCCAGTTGCCACACAGCTGGGCACTTAAGGAAAAAGGGAGAAGAGTTTCTTTGGGTGCCACATTTATGTCTGGTACCTGCTAGTGGGCATAGGTGACTTCTGGCGGCTAATCTGTAAAGTTCAGAGGGGCAATCCCACCTACATCCGCTCCAGTTCCTGTTTGCCCTACTGCAAACAACTCCACAGTGCATCTTACTTCGTAAATCCAAGATGAGGAAACACTTCTCCCCAAGTGCTCACCTAGAGGTGAGGCCAGGGTAATAAGTAGCCCCCTCCTCTGTGGTCACTAATAACCAGTTCTAAGGGCAGATCTCCTCCTACTGGGTTTGGTGCCGGCCTACCTCAGGGGGTCAAATCCTGGTCCTCTCCAGTTGTCACCTAACATTTACTTCTGACAGGGAAGGTCCCTTTGAAGTTAGTTAAGTTCCTGGTCCCAACCCAACTGGCCTTCCTGCCAGGGGAAGAAAAACGCCTCACAAACCCAGGCCATTGTCCCTTTTCTGGGTGTTATTTTCATACCTCATCAAGGTCACACATTTGCAGGACAGCTTCTGGAGAGCCAATATAAATTAGCCTCCAGGAGATTTATGCAGGAAAAAGGTAACTTTTTAAAAGTTACATTTCCTAAATATGAATTAAAATTTGACTTGATATTTATTAAATATTAAAAAAGAGTAGTTTAATTATTTTTCTAGCTGGTCCCAAACCTGAGATAGCAGAATTAATACTTTAATCTGTACTATATTTTCTGTCTTCTTATAGGACAGCCAGGGCATTTCACAGTGAAAATAGCTTTTGGGGGATTGTCACAGCAAGGAGATGATGACACAAATTTCTACTTGTCCCATTTTTAAATACTATGAACTATACCTTACGGGCTTACATAGGGGTGACTTATTAATATTTAAAAGAAAGGTTTATCCCCTGTCAAACTGTTATTGTGACAGGTCAGACTGCAGGCTTAAACTACAGCAGACAGGTTGCAATGGTAAGCATGAAGCCATGTTTCCTTATCACACTAGTGGATGGCACAATAAGTGCTGCAGTCCATAGGTGACATTTACTTTTCTATGCCATAGGTGTGTTTTCTGCCCCATATACCTCATAAGAAAGTTATATAAGCCAGTCAGGAGTTAGCCAATTGAACCATGTTTCGGGGATCAGAGCAAATCATTTGGGGACTGGACAGCAGTGTCCTAGTGTACTGAGTCACAAAAGAGCAGGATCAGTCTAAATAAATTGGGTGAGCACTCATAAATGGGCACTTTCTCACAGGTGGGATTATTTTTTTTATAGGATATACTTCAAAATAATAATTTTAGTTTAATTAATTTAGTGTATTCAAAATAATTGCATTTTAAATTTAAATTAAGTTGTTAATGCTGTATCTTTTTTCATATTGTTCTAAAATAAATTGGATTGAACTTCATGTAGGTGCCAGGCATTCAGGTTTGGGAGTGTTTGAGGCTTTCTGGTGGAGTTGTGTATCATTGGCACATTGGCAAATCCTGTTTCTGTTATCTGTCAGCAGAGCCTCTAGGGTCTCCATGTAGAGGCTGAATATTGCAGGAGAGGGAAACATCCTGAAGAACGACTCCGGAACAACGAGTTCCGGAGTCACGCAAGCCGAACAACGACTTGCATGAACAACGACTTAGCCTGAACCACGCATGTGCGTGGTTCAGGCTAAGTCGGTCTAGTGTTCGTGCAGGGCGGAGTTCAGAGGAGCGTCGGACAGGAACAGGTAAGAGGTTTTGGGGTTAGTTTTAAGGGGTGGGGGGTTTGGGTTAGTTTTAAAGGGGGTGGGGGGTACGTGTTAGTTTATAGGGGCTTGGAGGCGTCGTGTAAGTTTTAAGGGGGTGGGAGGGGATCGAGTAAGTTTTTAGGGGGTGGGGGGTTCAGGTTAGTTTTTAGGGGCTTGGAGGGATCGTGTACGTTTTAGGGGGTGGGAGGGGATCGAGATAGTATTTAGGGGTGGGGGGGTTCAGGTTAGTTTTTAGGCGCTTGGAGGGATTGTGTTCGTTTTAGGGGGTGGGAGGGGATCGTGTTAGGTTTTTAGGGGGTTGGGGAGAATCGAGTTAGGTTTTAGGGGTGGGAGGGGATCATGTTCGTTTTAGGGGGAGAGGATCGAGTTAGTTTTTAGGGGGTTGGGGAGAATAGAGTTAGTTTTTAGGGGCTGGGGAGAATCGGAGTTAGTTTTAAGGGGGTAGGAGGGGTATGAGTTAGTATTTAGGGGTGGGGGAATTCGTGGTTCAGTATGTCGTGGTTCTTTACTTAGTGGTTTAGATTGGGTCGTTGTTTAGAATTCGTGGTTTAGGCACTCGTGATTAAGGAGGTAGTGGTTTAATCATACAATCTGCAGGAGATATTATGGAACCCTGGAGACTCCATAGGTGATGGCGATATTGCAAAACCTGGAGGTGCCCATGTGAACAAACTTGAATTGATTGGAAAGGTAGGAAAATAGTAAATACAATATTCTAAGTTCAAACCTCCACAGTTTGGTGAAAGTACCTAATTTTGAGTTGTAATGGGAATGGGTATGGTCACTTTCCCATAGTTAATGCTCTAGTGGGATCTTCTCTACCCTTAAGGTTACCTGATCTTGTCAGACCTCTTGCACTGATTATAGTGAATTGAAAGTGGATTGGCACCCAGAAGATTTATCTTACATAATCTTATTCACATTATTAATTCATGTAACTTACTATAGTGTTTCTAAAGCACTTATCAAAATTACATATCATTACAATAGAAATAATAATACATAAGCAATGGCCATGGACCAATCCCATTTGCATAGAGATGGGAGTGCAGTGCATCATTTAGGAGATAAAAAACTGAATAACGGAAATGGGGCAGCATACAAGGTGGTCATGGGGCATTAAGTAGGCTGAAATGCACGAAGGAAGAGGGAGACTATGAGAAATAAGGGAATAAAGATAAGGAGCCTGATTATGAGTAAGGTGGAGTGAAATTACCTGCTGGATTTCAGCTCTGCCTGATGCTGAGTAGTTCATTTTTTCCACACCAAGCTATCCTATGGACAGGAGGACCTGCTAGAAAACATACATGAGACTTCAGCAGCTAAGTCTCATTTGTGTTTTTTTCTGAGTGGGGTAAACATGCAATTCTCCCTGCATATGTTTCCTATTTCATTCAGAGATGGGGGTAAATGTACGTGTTAAATCTCCATCGAATGGCAAATTTCATGCTGCTTTACAACCATAAAAATGGATCCCACACAGTAATGCTCTGTTCCATGAGGTTTTACTCATAGCTGTATGATACTGATGCATGCACTATTACCATTTTCCTAGTACTGTACAACCTATAATCAGGGCCATGATGGAGCCAAAAAATAGGAGGCATTTAAAGACATTGCACAAAATTAAACTTTATAATGTGTGGAAAAAGGAAACCAGCTAAGATGAGCATGATAATGAGAAATGAGTATAGAAGATGGACCAGAGAAAAGGAGATGGACACAAGCATTTTGGACAGATTTGAGAGAGTCAGTGAAACATTTGGGGAGGCCCACAAACAATGATGAAAAATAGTTGAGACATGGCAAAACCAAAGTTAGGAAGAGCGCTGTCAGAGTAGAAAAAGAAAGAAATAGCTAGATGTTGAATGTGTTGAAAAGGTGAAAAGGGCATGACTTATTGATCAAAGAAATACTAGGAGCCAAATTTAGAACTGAGTTGACTGGAATGGCAGAATTCCAAGCAGAAGGAAAGAAAATGAATCTTAAATTGGAGGGAAAACGCTAAATGAAGGAACAAGCTTTACAGAAGTAGTGTGGAAGAAAAGGATTTCCTTTTACTATATGAGTATTAATCTTGATAAAGTGTGATGTCATCATGGAATGAAATGTAGGCAGACAAGCAGAGACATGCTAATTGAGAGATGGGGAAAAGGAGAGGATAAAGAAGATTTGTGATCCATCAACATATAAGTGAGCTTAAAAACTAAAACATGATGAAAGAAAAAGGAGAAATTGCGTAAAAAGAATAAAACAGAAGGGGGTTCAGGACTGAGCCTTCGGAACACCAAAACTGAAGACCTACCACGAAACTGGAAAAACCAGCCAATAAGATAAGAATAAGTAATTTAATGACAAACCCCATATGCACAGAGACAAAATAGAGATAAGGAGCACCGAATGATTCACCATGTCTTTCTTTTTTCTTTCTTTCTTCTTTCTTTCAGCCAAGGGCATTGACCATAATAGCACATACAGATGATAAGCAATTAACATTTAAAAAAGAATGTGTCTAAATCCGTAAATGAGAAGCAGAAACCAGGTTGAACAGCAGAAAGTGGAAAATTTGGCAAAAGAAAAGGAAAAAAAATTGTATCACCCCAATTTACTCAAGAATTTTAGAGAGATACAAGAAATGGGACATATGGTATAAAAATCCTCAGAATTCAAAGATGGCTTCTGTAGAGGAATAAGCATGCAGATTTAAAAGAAAAGGGCAAAAGTCCAGGGCGAAAGTAAAGAAAGAGCTGAGGAAGAGGGTCAGATGGTGAAGCAGCAGACACAAACTTCTGAAGTAGAGCCAAATATGAGCATTGAAAACTGGTTGAAATGATGAGAGTGTCAAATAATAATAGAAGGAGCTGGTACAGGCACAGAGGTTGGGACAGAGATCACTGAAGAATCAGTGCAGACAAAGAAGTAGAGAGAGGCACAAATGTTAGAAATGTTTGAGGTCAAGTAAAGTTCAAGATCTATGGAACAAGAAGAAAATTATGAGCGGGATAGGATGGAGGAAGTAGGTTGCTGAAGGTGCAAAACAGTTGGTGAGCATTGCAAGCATGGTCCAAAATTAACTGGTGATAGAAAGCTTCCTTTGCGTATTTAAGTGATAAGAGATGATCAGATTTATGTTTTTGTCAGAGTCACTCAATATGGAACCTAAAGAAACAAACACAGGATAGTTTCAGAGTCAGTCAGGATTGTTGTGGGTCGGGGTTATGGTAAAGTTTAAAGAACTTAGGGAGGGGCAAGGCGACAATAGAAGATGAAAGTACATCAGACAAGAGTTTGAAAGTCTGATAGGGACTAAGAAGCACAAAGTGATTCAAATATGATAGGGTGTTAAGAATAGATGAGATCAGATTGGCAGATTAAACATTCCACAAACTTCTATGATGAGATGTTATGGTTGAAGGAAGAAAAGGCATAGACAATATAGGAGGGAGAAAAGGGAGCAGATAATGATGTGACAGAGGGTTGTTTATAGTAAATGTAAATAAATGTAAATCCGTATTTGTAAAGCGCGAACTACTCACCCTTACGGGTCTCAAGGTGCTGGGGGGCGTCGTGTAGAAGTTTGAGGAAAGGGAGAGGTAAATCAAGAGAGAGGAGTAAAAACTTTTGAGGATTTTAGTTTAAAGTCACTCAGAAGAAACAGATACATGCTATCCGACAGACAAAATAAAAGACAATCTTGGTCATCAATAAAAGGAATTAAAAAAAACTGATATTTGATACATAACCCGAAAACAGTGAGAATGGTCTACATAGCAGATTAACCAATTCTCAAAGTATTTGATAGGAGAAAAGAAAGGAGTCACAGTACATGGAATTCAATGTGAAGAAAAGAGAATCCCCACTTCCAAAATGAGAGGTGGGGAAGAATGTGCAGAGGAAGAAGCAGTGGTATTGAAGACAGGTGAGATAGCTGTGTCAGAAGAAGACAGCCAAGTTTCAGTGATTTAAAAGTGTAAATTATGAAAGAAGAAAGGGTCCAGAACAATGGTGTGCTTGTTGTTAAGTGAGCTAACATTCCACGGGCCTGCTCAAAAGCACAACAAAGCTGTCTCACAAATAGGAAGTTTGCACTTAATTACGTGAGCACCCTTGAAATTAATGCAAAATTAGTGCTATCTGATTTCTCACAAATGAAGCTCAAACAATATAGAGAAAGCAATATCAGCTCTTGCACATAGCAGCAAGACATTTTATGGAAAGTGTGAAGAGGTGGATGGCAAGCAGGGTTACAGAACTAGCCTGAATATTCCTGGACCTGATAGGAGAAGATGGGGTACTACCATGGATATCAATTGTTTGCCCTTTAAAACGATGCCTGGATTAGATGCTCTAGAAAGTAAAAAAAAAGCCATCCAATTATGCACAAATTGCCCACGGTATGCTACTAACCAGGGAAGTGTGTGTACTCCTTCCAAGTGCAAGGGAGGCTGGGAGCTAGACCCGAGAAGGTGGGTGGGTCCTAAAATGCAGTTCCTGAAGGTGGTGGACAGAGTGAAAAGTCCAGCCACAAGGATCTTTGTGTTTTCTTATCTATTCTAAGGGTCATCTACATTTAATGTTTATATGACCTGTACTGATAATCTGGCTTCTGGAAGGGGTCTCACAGTCTTTAGAGATCAACCTCTACATCAACCTCTTGACATCATCCTTATAGGTTGTTAACACATTTTACACTTTTTGACTTTGGTTGAACAATGTATAGATAGCTAATTACAAAGTTGTATGTAGTGTTCTAAGTGTTAGCTATCCATCAAGTTTTGAATGTAAGGCCTCTTTACATTAATACAGTGTATTTTCACGTGAAGGCATAAACGTTAATGTGGAAAAAGAAAGCAAGATCATAAAAATAGGTTATTGGGGAAATACAAATACATCAACAGGGTCGTCCCAGTCAAAGATTTTACCTTCTGACTTAGACACTTTTTTCAAAGTCAAAATCCTTCAACGTAGCTCCTTGTGGGATAAACCTGGATTTCTTGCCCTCCTTTGGTACCACCTGCCCAGATACATTTCAACACTGGATACCGTTCCTCTTCCTTACTTACTTACTAATGTCTACTACCCCATCTGGGGTATAGGCCATCAACCAGTACTCTACAGTCATCTCTGTCCTGGGTGTTTCTTGGCCTTCCTCTTCTCCTAGGTCAGGGCTTCCCTGGTTGCATTTGATGCAGGCTTGCGGAGGATGTGACCTACCCAGCCCGAGCGTCTTTTCATGATTTCTTCATGAAAAGAGAGTTGGAAAGTCTTCTGCCATAGGTCGTTGTTGCTGATGGTGTTTGGCCAGCAGATTTGGAGGATTTTCCTCAGACAGGTGTTGATGAAGGTCTGGACTTTGTTGGTAGTGGTCATTGATGTCCTCCAAGTATTTGTATTTGTATTTGTAGAGCACTACTTTCATCCCGAGGGTCATCACGGCGCTAGGAGAGCGTACTATACGGTGTGAAGGAGAGAGTGTTTAGTTTCAGAGTGGGGTGTTCTTAAATGATGGCTGACCTACTTAATATCTGAGAAACAAGAGGGTTTTTAGTTTCTTTCTGAAAAGCAGATATTCGTCTGCCAATTTAGCAGCCAATTTATAAAAGGAGCGGTCTCCCATTCTAACTCTTATGGTATGTTTGATCTTCGCCAGGGCCTGGCGGCGGGACCTCAGGTTTCGTGGCGGAGCGTAAAATTCTATCTTGTCCTGCAGGATGTGGGGGCCTTTCTTATGTAGAGCTCTATGTGCATGACAGAGGAGCTTGAACATGGCCCTCTGGCGCACTGGTAGCCAGTGTAACTCCTTCATGCTTTCTGATGCTGAGCTATACCTGCTTTTATTGCAGACCAATCTAGCGGCCGCGTTTTGGACCACCTGCGGGCGAGAGAAGAGATACTCAGGCATGCCCACATAAAGCGCATTCCCATTATCCAGTCTACTCGAGAAAAGGGCTTGAGTGACAATCTTTCTGCAGTTCTGCGGATTCCAGGGGAAGAGTCTGCGGAGTAGTTTCAGTGTGGCGAAACTTTTTCCGAATAACGTTCACACTTGGTCCGGCATAGATAGTGCATTATCAAATAGGATGCCCACATTTTTAGCAAGTTTCTGCTCTATACAGAAGGTTTCTGCTCTTTACGTTGGTGTTAAAAAGCCTGATCTTGTTTTGTACCATTAGGTCCTTGGAGCTCCAGATTTTCTTTAGTTGAATGAAGGCAGCCCTTGCTTTGCTGGTTCTTGCCATGATGTCAGCCTCTGCGGCACCCTGCTTGTCTAAGACACTGCCAGGTGGGTGAAGGCCTCAACCTCTTCCAATGCTTCACCTGCAAGAGTGACTGCAGTTGTGCTGGCTGTGTTAGCCTTCAGGATCTTGGTTGTTCCCCTCTGGATGTTGAGGCCAAGTTGTACTGATGCGGCCGACACATTGTCGGTATTCTCTTGCATCTGCAGATGGGTATGGGAGAGTAGCGCCATGTTGTCTGCAAAGTACAGTTTGTCGAGCTGTGTCCATGCTGTTGAACATAGTTGATGAAGTTGACATAGAGTGAGAAGTTCCATTCCAACCACTGTTCAATGATGATGCGCAGTGTTGCAATTTGGTCTGTGCAGGATCTTTCTTAGCAGAAGCCAGCTTGCTGGTCTCGCAACTGAGCATCAACTTGTTCCTTTGTTCTGTTCAGGATGACTCTGTTGAACACTTCACCTGGGGTTCTCAAAAGAGTTATATTTCTGTAAAGTTTGCACAGTTACTCAGGTAACCATTCTTGGGATCTTGATGAGATATCCCTCTTTCCAGACCAATGGCAACTTTTCCTCTTCCCAGATCCTTCCAAACATGGTGTGGATCATGTCTTCTGATATTTCAATGTCTGACTTCAGTACCTCTGCAGGAAGGTTGTCAAGTCCTGCTGCCTTCCCATTTCTCAGATGTTTGATGACTTGACGTATTTCTTCCTTGGTTGGTCTGCTTCAACCGATTGGCAAGTCCTTGTCAGCTGGTTGAATGTCTGGTGGAGACTGCGGCACAAGCTGGTTCAGCAGTTCCTCAAGTGCTCCACCCTTCACCATTGTTGGCCTTCATTACCCATGATTGTTTTCCCAGTTTTGACTTTAACAGGCATTTCTGACTTGCTGCATCTGCCAGAGAGTTTCCTTTGTTATGTCGCAGAGTTTTTTTAAGTTTCCACAGCTTGCCGCTTCCTGGGATTCTATGACAAGACCATTGATGAATCTTCGCTTGTCTGCTCTTAAGCTTCTCTTTCCTTTTTTTTTGGTTTTGGTATATTCAACTTGAGATTTTGCTTTTTATTGTCTTGTTCAGCTGGTGTTGACTGCAGCTTTCTTTTCCTTTCTCTCTTGGATTTTGTGGAGAGTCTCTGTGAAGATCCTTTCTTTATGCTGGTGTTTCTTGGGACCTGGTACCTCCTGACAGGTTGATGTAACTGTTTCTTTGATTTTCTCCCATTGACTTTCTGCTGGGTCTCTCTCATCCTCTAGTTCTTGTAGGACTTGAAACTTGTTACTGAGGGTGACTGAGTATTCAGTATTCAGCTTCTTTGCATTTCTGAGGATGGTGGCGTTGGTTTTATGGTTCCATTTCTTCAGCTTTAGCTTTAGCCTGGCCATTACAAAGTGATGGTCTGACATAACAAGCACTTCTCTCATCACTCCCACATCCTCCAAGGACCTCCAGAATGATTTGGCAATGCAGGCATGGTCTATCTGATTCTCTGTTGAATGGTCTGGTGACACCCACGTAACCTTGGTTATTCTTTTGTGTGGGAATATACTACCATCTATCACCAAACTGTCAAGGGACAGAGATCTGCAAACCTTTCACCATTCTCATTCATGTCACCAAGGCCATGGTTGCCCATGACTTCTGCGTACCCAGTGTTGTTGCTTCCAATCTTGGCATTGAGGTCCCCCATCAGTATGGTGATGACTCTCTCAAGGCATCTCTCCAGGATGGACTGGAGTCTGTTGTAAAACTGTTCATTTTCCTCATCTTTGCTGTCATCTGTAAGTGCATAGCACTGGATAACATTCATTTTGAATTGTTGATCCTCTTTTCCTTTGTGCAGAAGGTCACTGTGATGATTCTGGGACCATGGGCTTCCCATCCAATCAGAGCTCTGATGGCTGCTGGCCTAAGCATCAGTGTTACTCCCTGAGTATGTGGAGTGTTCTCTTCTTGGTGTCTAGAATACAGCAGCATTCCTCCTGGAGCCAGTTTTTTCTGTTTGGACTCTGTCCATCTGGTCTCTCTGATGCCAAGCAGGGCAAGGTTGTATTTTTCATCTCCGCTGCCACTTGAGCTGTCTTGCCTGTCTCGTACATGCTTCTCACATTCCATGTCCTGATGATGATGGTCTTGGTTGCAAACAGGTAGTTTAGCTTTGTGGCTTCCAGGGATCTCTGGCTTTCACCACAAGGCATCTTAACTCTCCATGAAGGAGATTCATCTCTTTGCAAGGCCGGGATATCTTTTGGTCTTCTTTTGGTTGCCGCTTCTTTAGCTAGGATTTGTTTTAAATGGTGGGATAGCTAGCCCCCCACAAAACCCTCCTCCTTTTGCAGCTGGGCTTGGGACCAGCCATTGTGGAGATCCCACTCTTCTGGAGGTTGAAAAAATGACTCAACTTTTTCAAAGTGCTGTGAACGTTGCTCCTGGTCAGTGTTAGTGTGGGGTTTTTAGTATCGACAGGAAGAATGGCGCTCAAGCTAGTTCGCGCTATGTCTTAGTTATGGTTGGAGTATGCACGGTGCAAGCCAGGTCGGGGGAAATGCCCTTAAACCCCCGTAATAGTGTGGATAGAAATCCACACAAATAAAGTAGGTACGGTCCTGGGCACACGTAATGAGGGTATAATACTGGTAGAAATGTCTCGTTTAGTAGAAATGTTGATGGTCTACACCAGAATGATAATCATAAGTTTTTAATAAAGCAACAAAGAAAAGCAACCAGCCGACACGTGTTTCGTCACATAAGGGTAGTAACCCGTGACTCTTCAGGGCTGAGTGGTGGTACAACGAAAAGGTGGTTTCAAGTGGCCGGTGAAAATTCCAAACCGGCAAGGGGGTAAGAGGCGGACCAAGGTAGGTGATCCACCGAAAGGTGAGAGTAGAAGGGGAGAAAGATTCTGAACCAGGGCTGGTGAGCCACAAGTTGACTGCTGACCTAAAATTAAGAGGAAGTCTGTGGCGACATGTCACAGCAGCGGTGCGGGATGCACAGTATACGAGACCGTAGGGAGTGCATTTAATTAAGGTCAGTATATCCGGTGTAGTACAGGCGGGTGCACCGGTAATCGAGGAAACTGAGAGAACTGGTGTTCTGGGTAGAGGAAATGGTTCCGGGCGGATATCCTTGCGGTGGATCACCTACCTTGGTCCGCCTCTTACCCCCTTGCCGGTTTGGAATTTTCACCGGCCACTTGAAACCACCTTTTCGTTGTACCACCACTCAGCCCTGAAGAGTCACGGGTTACTACCCCTATGTGACGAAACACGTGTCGGCTGGTTGCTTTTCTTTGTTGCTATATTAAAAACTTATGATTATCATTCTGGTGTAGACCATCAACATTTCTACTAAACGAGACGTTGCTCCTGGTCAGTTCAAATTATTACATAACAATAGGGTATACCCAGTATACAGTTGGACCGGGCCAATTATAGTATATACAACAAGAGGTCCAACTGACCTATAATTTACAGGGAAAGACAAAAAGCTAATGAGACACCCAACAGATATGATTTTAACAATGACCAAATAATTTGGTTTAGAAGAGGAGTTGTGTTGGAAATTTAATCAAATATTTACAGTATTCAAACGGTTGCTTCAAGGTGGAAAAAATAAATAAAGTGCTCAAGGTAGCGATGGTGAAGTGTTGTGGAAGTGACAATGGTGGGATAGCTAGCCCCACACAAAACCCTCCTCCTTTTGCAGCAGGGCTTGGGACCAGCCATTGTGGGGATCCTGTTCTTCTGGAGGTTAGAAAAATGACCCAACTTTTCAAAGTTCTGAGAAAGTTGCTCCTGGTCAATTCAGCAGCCCCCAACTTCAACCAGGTCTGCTGCAGGGTTCATTCTAAGCGCTCAACTAGGTCTTTTTGAGATCAGGAGTTCTGCTTTGTATGTCCCTGAAATAGGAAAGCATCAAATATCTGTTTATACCATTAAATCAGATTTTGACAATCAAGCAAGAAAAACGCTCGAGCATTTCGGTTTTTATGGGACTCAGCTTCAAGCTGAGTCCCAAGATGGCTGCCTATGCTTCCTGGTTGAAATGTTGGCAGCCAATCACATTTCACCATGACGACTGTTGGATCCTTGGAGGATCCGTGTCCCTATATATCTATATTTGGATTTGTTATAACATTTCAAAAACTACTGAACAGATATACACCAAATAACAAAAAGGCACTTCCCAGGACCAACATCTACTTTCCTGCCAAATTTGGTGTAATTCCAATTAGCAGTTCGGGCTTTAGCTGTGTCTAAAGGTCCTATGGGAATTAACATGAGGAAAATGTGCTTTTAAGCCCTACCTTGTTCTCGGCCCCAGCTTGACAAATCGCCCCAAAACTTTCAAGAGAGCAGCTGAAGTGAGTGGCAAATTAGTTTTGAAGATTTCATGAAGATTCGTCAAATGGCACAAAAGTTATTGGCAAAACAAAAAAAGCTTTTCCTATGGAAACTATGTCCTAACTATAACTACCTACTGGTGACCGCCACTGTGTGTGTGTTTATTTATACATATTTAGTATAACTACACACTACATCGCACAAATGGGATTTAACTTCCCATGCCATAGGTGTCCTTTAGGCACTGTTTTCAATGGACCTATAGGGAGCTCTAAAGTACAGAATATGGTTTAGAGGGGAAACACAGGCACTTTACTACTGTTTTGCAATGGTAATGTTCTCAGAGTCCAGAAAAAGGGGGAAAATCTGGAGTGACCATACAGAAAAGGTGACTTGCTACAAAAGGTCACCACAACAGAAAGTGGTTATTAGTCGTCAATAACTGGAGTTGGTAGTTCTTGTCCCCTAAAGGACATACCTAGCTTCTAAAGGCAATCCGTTACATCCATGGGTTCAGTACTTTGGCAAGTAGGGCCTGCATTGCTTATTCAGCTTGCAGGCGCACTTAAGCTTTTATTCTTTGCAAGAGCATATTTATTTTGAACTTGGCGGGTGTGCATAGACTGTGGAATCTGCAAAGGCATCTTGAGATGTTGGCTGATTGTGTGGGCCCTTCCTTCAGAAATTGAAAGTCACACATACACTGTGGAGCATGTAGGTACCCATGGACTTCGACTCTTGATCATATGTGTTCCTTTAGATCTTTGCAGGTCTACATAAATCTCACTATGCTCATTGGCTTTGACTCTTTGCTTGTAATTGCCTAATAAGTTATCCAAAATTCATGACCTCGATTGGGAACCCCAAAGAGATCCATGTAAGTGCAATGAATGTTTCAAGAGGCTGAATACATCTTGCTGGGCTACATTAAGGTAGATGAGCGAAGGACTGTTATTACTGCTGTGGGTACAACAGCAGCATTGTACCACCTTATTGCGTTAAACTCTTACGTTGCTTTTGAGTGGTGAGACACCAGCATGAGTACATTTCCTTTGTTTATTTTTGGTTTCTGCTTAATGCATCTGCCTAGGTAGAATGTAAAGATTATGCTACTATTGTTAAAAAGCTGTGCTATCACTTATAACATATATTTGTAACCTGAAGATGTTGTTGTTTCATTATCTCTATCTGAGGCCCCTTCCTGTTTCTGCACGGGCCTCCAGAGAATGAGTTGCATCACAGAGACAACTGCAGAGCTGGAGCTGTGAATCATTTAAGTCTTGTGTTAGTATTCAGGCCTAGATGTGACATGTTGAGCTTCAAAGAAGAGGTGGAGGCTGTGCATCTTTGTTCCGGCCGGATAGTGGATCCTGGTGGCCTCCTGAAATAGGAGCCTCATGCACTCTGACCGACCACGCCTGCAACCGTGGCATCAACCTGGACAGTAAGCTCACTATGAAAAGACAGATCAACACAGTATCATCTGCCTGCTTCCTCACCCTTCACATGCTCCGCAATATTTTCAAGTGGCTCCCCATTGGCACCAGACGCACTGTCACACAAGCCCTGGTCACCAGTCGACTGGGTTGCAGCAATGCACACTACGTAGGAATCACCTCGCACCTCATCAAGAGACTGAAAACAATACAGAACTCAGTGGCCAAACTCATCCTTGACGTCCCTAAATGGACTCACATCACCTACCACCTCAAGAAGCTTCATTGGCTCCCCATTCAGAAGAGAGGCCAGTTCAAGATGTTGAGCCACACCTTCAAAGCTATTTGACACTGTAAACCACACCACGCTCCTCGAGAGACTAGAGGGACTGGAAATTAAAATATGGCCCTGTCCTGGCTAAGATCTTTTCTGCAGGACTGTACCTTCCAGGTGCGCACCAACCATCACAGGTCAAAAACCCACCCCTTAATGTCAGGTGTGCCTCAGGGATCCATTCTGAGTCCTTTGCTCTTCAACCTTTATGTACGTACACTAGCTGAGATTGTGGAAACTTGATATGCGGACGATACACAAATTGTGGTATCTCTGTCAGGACAATCAGAATGTAGAGGCCCTTAACTCCTGTCTCTTGCAAGTCTCACTATGAATGGGTGCTAATTTGTTAAAACTGAATGGCGACAAGACGGAGGTCCTGTTAGTGAGCAACATCCCCAATCTTTGGGGACTGTACATATGGCCCACAACTATGGGTCTTCTCCCTAGGCCTGTGCCAGTTGTGAAAAACTTAGGAGTCTGGTTGGATGATAAACTTACCATGCGCCAACAGATTAATAAGGTGTCAGTTACGTGTTTTGGGATCTTGAAATTGCTTAGGAAGATCCTTCACTGCCTTCCTTCCTCTGCCCAGAGAACTATAGTCCAAGCCCTAGTTATCTCTAGGCTGAACTATGGGAATATTCTGTACCTGAGGTGGCAAAAACCTTTCTTAAATGTCTCCAAATTGTACAAAACACAACTGCCTGCCTCTTGCTTACCCTTCCTAGATTCACCTCCACTGCCAGCAAGTTAAGGAACCTACACTGGTTGCCTATTCAACGGTGGGTATAATTTAAGGCATTGTGCTACATGCACAAATGCCTGGCAAACACTGTCCCTTGTTACCATAGACCTTTGAGGTCCTGGTACAAACCTGGCCGTTCACTGCACTCTAGTCATCTTAGTCTGGCTGTAATTCCTAAAATTAGGAAATCGCAACAGGGTGGTCAAGAGTTTTCCTTTTTGAGACCGAAACTTTGGAATGACCTGCCTCTGACACTAAGAGAATGTAGTTCACTCTCCCTGTTTCAGTAAATTGGTAAACATGTGGCTGTTCTTATCCTCTGACCCTTCTTAAAGTTCTTCATGTTTCTGAGATTTTGTTTTGCTCGTCCCATTTTCCGTATTGTGCTCAGCACTGGAAAACCTTCTTTTAGGTAGCCTTGCTCTTTACAAAATACGTATTATAATAATAATAATAATAATTACCAAGGATCAACATACATCAACCACTGACTGAACTTCCACCTCTCCTCCAGACACCCGTGTTGCGCCTCACACTGGGATGACCTCCCACTGCACCTACGGACCTCATCCTCTGCTCGAATGCAGAAAAGGACTTAAGACCTGACTGTTCAACTGAGCCCCCTGCAGCAGCACTCTAAGTGCCTGGATACCCTCACGGGTGATTAGCCACGCTACACAAATCCAGATTGATTGATTGATTTCATGATTGATTAACATTAGGAAAGAGCATAACCTGTCCTAGAACTACACAGAAAGATGGACACATTCAGGCTATTTGTTTCAGTGTACAATATATTCAGTGCTTAATTTGAACTGATGGTTGCCAGTTAGGACCACCAGCACTCTTTTTTTGGACCATTATTTATCTTTCCTCATCAAAGATTTACCGAGTGCAAGAGAGGGAAAAACACACAAAGGGGTAAGAAGGAGGAAGAGAAAGACGTAGACAACCGTCATAAAGGGAGAAAGCAGAAACCTGCAAGGGTGAGATAAAGAGCAGGGAGTATCTGTTAGTGGAATAGAAAGATATGCAGCGGATTCAAGACAACTCAGTCTTGGTATACAGCATGCCTACACTTTATAGCCCTGGGGCTTCTGAGCAGGGCTTTGAGCACCGGTACTCATTCTTTTACAAAACAAGCAATTAGGCTTTGAGCCGACACAAGGCAACACAAGTGCTTAAGGGACATTTACAAAGCAGAGCAATCGATATTTGTGTGGCCTTGTGTGACTTTTCACATGCAAAGTAATGCAAGACAGAGCCTTGCTCTCACTTGCGTTACCCTGCATTGGAGAGGCATTACATGGGTTGAGCACAGGCATTTCCGTGCAGCCACTTATGTATTTTGACACAAACCCAGCTTTATTGAAGTCATTAAACCTCGGTTTGCACTAAAATTGTGATCCTTACCAACCTTGGCATAAGGAGGAGAAATATCTTTATTTCTCTTTGTTACTTCCTCTTTGCATGTGTACTGCATTCAGAAGATGCAGCATTACGGCCAGAGCTGCTAACTTTGGAACTGGGGAACCAGGTTCGGTCTTGACATTGGCTGAATATCTTTTGATTCTGGGCAAATCACTACATCTCCCTGTGCTTAAAAAATTAATGTGTCTTTGTGTAATGTAACTGGTACTCATGTAAAGTGCTCCAATACCTTTGGGTCGAGTTTGCTCTATATAAAACTGCAAAAAAATAAAAGTCTCTAAGGATTGTTAATGTGCAGGAAGGAATAAAACAATCCTGCCCACAACGCAGGCACCCTTGCACCATGGCACAAGGATGCCTGTGTTGGCACAAGGCAGCCACAAGTGCACAAGTGGAGTGAAAGAGCTGAACAGTGCATGTGTTTGTAAATATGTCACAGTTCACTCCTCTCCCCTTTACGCAATGCAGTGCAGCAGCTTGGTTTGCTACACTGCATTGTGTGAAAGATTAGTAAATCGGGCCTGACTGTATTGTTCTGGCTTCAGTAAAGGAATTTAGTAATGCGAATAATCCATGCTTTTCACCTCTGTATCTTTAATAAAATATCATCCTCCTTTTACATGCGCACTGTTAAACAGAATCCGGTCCTTAAAAGATCCTCTTTAAAAGCAATTCTGTCTGTAGCTGATGAGAAAAGAGAGGTCTGGTCCCTAAAATACTTTTCATATTTCATTACTCAGAGTTTTTGCTTTTCTGTCTCCTGAATATGTACACAAGCATATGCACCACATCCAGCTCTCGAAGGACCCTTGCAGAATTGCTTTAGTACTGCGAAGATGCATAAATAATTATTTCTGAAAATGATTGTTATAAATTATGTCAATTCTTACTGGCAAAATAAAACAAAGAATGCAAAACTTGTTGTTGAACACATTTCGATTTCTAAAACCATTGCATTCTCTAAAACTGCTTGCGGAATAGAAATTATACTATTCACTGCAGGTTGACCACATGGAATTGAAAGAAAATCTATGCCTGCTGATATGTCTAAACTTTTTTTCCTCGAATGTTTATCAGAGTCTATATCATTATTGCTGTAATAGCCTTAAAATGAATGTGTAATATCTTTAGTAGCTTTTGAATTAATATATTCCCAGTGCCTGGGTTTCTGGTACATTCAGGTTATGACACATGGATATTTCAGGCAACTGAAAATTTCTAGTAAAAGGCTCATAAATATATATTGAATTTAATTTTCGAACATGCAAAACCTATTTTTCTCTAGTTCTTCGTTTTTCTTGTTGGGATATGAGAAACATTTTCGATAAGTATTTTTGTTGTGAACAATTAATTAGTTCATAAATCAATCTTCGTATTGTGCTGAGTACCCTAAAGCCAGTATATCACAGAAATGTATAATTTTTGCATTTACACTCCCCCTTTTCCTAGTTCACAACCGGTACAAAACATATGTTGATAATGGAATTGTCATACTAAGGAATATACAATACAAGTATCCATGGGATAAAATACCCCCGCCCTTACATTATAGGGATATTGCAGGTCACAGGAGTTCCGTGACCATATTTAGACTGATTTATCTGTCCTCGGTTTGGAATTAAGTTGACCATTCTCTTATATCCTGCTGGTGCAGGTACACCATTTTTGGCTAACATATTACACAAGGTCTACATTTTTCAAGCACACTCTATCATCTAAGCACATTTTGCAAATATTAATTATAAAATGTTGGGTTGTTTCCCTTTCTAAAACGTATATTATGAAATCTTCATTTTTTGTTGGTGATGTTTTGTTTGAGGATGGTGTTCAGGGTGAATCTAAGAGACTTGGCACTGGGTGAAAGTTGGGGTTTGAATCCGTCCAGGTTCACATTGTTAAAAACAGGTTTGGACAGATTGGGGCATATTTATGAGAGCCTTGCATCACGTTTGCACCACACAAAGTGCTACATGCGTGACACAAGGCTCTGAGTCAGATTTATGAAGCCAGGCAAAGCCACATTGTGTGGTTAAGGGGCCTCATAAATCTTGAGTAAGGCAATGCAGCTCAAATCACTGCTTCACCTAACTCAGTGCAAGGGAGGCGTTCCATGGGCATTGCGATGAGTGTTCCCCTGCAAGTCCCATGGGTTTTGACGCATTCTCAGATTTGCAAGGTCTTGTAAACCTGGGAATGAGTCAAAATCTTAGGCCTCTCCAGGGCAGGCATAACAAGGAGAAATATCTCTATTTCTCCTCGTTTTTTCCTCTTTCTATGTGTGCAAGGATGCCTGCATTGGTGCTAGGCTGCCAAAACGGCACCTGTGCAACAGAAGAGGACAGGAATGTGCCGTATTAAAAGGTTCTAAGGAACCAGAAGGCTTGGGAATGCCATTTATAAAAAGCAATTATTGGGCTTCCCAACTTAGGACATTCTTCAAATGTTCTCAGTATGAAACAGAAAGGCCCTGTATCAATATGAAGGCAGCAGTCTTGGGACAGGCCTAATGGGCTATCCCTTGGATGCCTAAAAATGCTGGGCCCACAGTATGTTATATGTCTGAAATATTAAGCCCTTCTCTGAAGATATGAAACACCATTGTAAACAGACAGAGCTTTACGTCCTACCCATCCCCCACAAGCCTCTCTTTTGTAACCTAGAATTCTCCTCAGAGTGGAGGGGAAGGGAATTTAAGCAGTGGTCAGAAAGTGGATGCCGAAAGCTTAGAGACTTGTTCACAGGAGAGTAGATCAAGTATTTTGTTCAATGTAAAACAGAATACAGGGTGCAAGTGACTGACTACGATATTTCCAAATGAGACACTAAGCTATGCAACCAGGAAACAAAGATGCAGCTTGCTGATCCCCTACCAACTGGGAAAAGTAATTTTCCACCTATGCCACACAGATAGGTCTCATCAGAAATATCTCTGCTGCTTTGTCAATGAAGGTCTCAAATTTCAATGGCCTGACATATGAAAATGGCAGCAGATGTTAAACACTGGTATTACGATGTGCCAGTGGCAGAAATTGCGGGAGAACATACCCAGAATGTGCAAAAGCATTCAGAATAGAGGGTACATGTGCAAACACATGAATTTATGGCATATCACACATATGAGAGTGAAGCAAATGAATAGTAACACCTCTGGACTGTGGTGAAGAAATTGTGGAATGGGGGAGATGAACTGCATATATTGTGGGCATGTCCATGTTTGACATTGTTTTAGAAAGAGATCTTGAGCCATACAGAAAGGGGTTCTGGTGTACCTGATTTGGGTCGACCCTGCTGTAGTAGTGCTGGGTATTCGGCCTATCGAGATAAAGGTCCTATCCATGACCAAGTGGAGAGTAGCAATGAAGATGATCCTTGCAGCTAAACAGTTATTGTACTATAAATGTAAACCTCCAGATATACCACACAAGGACTGGGCAAATAAGCTGTGGACAATGTTGGGGATGGGAAAACTAACATGGGACTTGAATTATATAGGTTCTAAATTTGAAGCCATTTGGTGACCATTTAACGGATTATCTGTCAGAGGTAGACTTTCCCACTATCACTGCAGTCATTGAAGCTGACTTACTGTTGAACTCCTAGCAAGCTTAAAACTATGATTGTGCTAATAATAATGTCTTCTGTAAACAAACAATACCTGTATTTATTCTTTGTGTATTTAGATGACTTTTATGCCATTTCAGTGGGGGGGTACTATCGGGGAGGGAAGGCCTGTCAAGGTTAAATCATTGACTTTTATCACATGCCTGTGGACAATAGTGTAAACTTATAGAAAATTACCTGTCATTTTACCTTCTGGAGCACCTTCCATAACCTCTATGAGAAAATCATGAGAGAAAACAGTTTTCATTCAAAAATGGTTCATCAAATCCCAGCAGAGACTTGGCAATTTCACAGGATAAAATCACCATAGAACACACGACAATTCCTCAAGTTAGTATAGGTTTACCAACAAATGATTTATATTGTGACTATAATCTGTTATCAAACTTTATATTTGCTCCTTTTGTGAACCTCAAAACATGGTATTCACTACAATATATTTCAATCGGGACAATGTCCCCGAGCCCTGTAATGACTGCCACAATACATTGCCTATATTGTGGCCAGTCAATTAAGGGGAGTCCCTTTAGGAGCCCCTCACATGCCTCCCACATGCCCTTTGGGATCAGGGCGTGCCCGCCATGCCCCCTTATATTTTTTTTACATTTAGTTTTAGAACGTAGAGACCATGTCCCTGGGTCCTGTTAGGGCTGCCACAACATATTGTTCAGGTTGTGGTCTGCCAATCAGGATTGACTAGTCCCTTTTAAAGTGGCGAATCGGAGCATATCTGGACATCAACAATCCAAATATAACTATCCTTTTAACCCCTTCATTACCATCCCAAGCACTTCTTTAAACATGGATTTCTCAAAAACGCTGAACAGATTTACATCAAATAACAAAACAAAAACTTTCTGAGTAAAGTTCTAACTTTTTGCCAAATTTGGTGTAATTACTTTCTTTTTTTTCTATATTACTTCCAAAATTGTCTTATAGTAATTAACATAAGAAATCAATGTTTTGAGACCCTCCTCTTTTTCTTGGCCTCCACTTGAGGGATCACCACAAAACTTTCCATGAAGGAGCTGAAGTGGAGGAATTTTTTGTCCATACGCTTTGTGAAGATTCATTGAATGGCAACAAAGTTGTTAGCGGAACAAAAAATGTTCTTCAAATGGAAACTCTGATCTAACTATAACTACACAGGGCCTTATTCACAAGAGTAAACTTATGGTGTAGGCTTACTATTGTTTTGCTATTCAAAAACTATGAGTGTAGTTGTACGTGTAGCATCTTTATGACTCTAAAGAACTAGGCACATTAATAGATAGGACACATATTACACACACAAAACCATAGAAATTCAGCAGTTATAGTTAGAGTTATATCAAGGAAATATAACTCGTGCCCTAAGACAACTATAACTGGCACTCCCACAATGCACAGTTTTCTCATCAATAATTTTACAGAAAATGTTGCACTGATATTATCGATGATGCCATAGAAGATGTCATGAGTTATATAATATGTGGTGTAATTAGCAGTGCATGGCGAGGGCATGACTTATAGTTACCTCAGGGCATGAGTTATAGTCACTTGAGATAACTCTAACTTCTCTGGTTTTGTGTGTGTAAAATCTGAACCTTACTATAACATTCCTGTAACCTTTGTTTTTTTGTGTGTATGTATATATAATGCATTTTTTGGAGGGGCATGGAGCCCCCTCCCTGGTACACTTTTGGCCCATTGAACCTATCTTCTGCAGCCCACCATTATATTCATGGAGGAGGGGGGCATGCAGCCCCCCTCCCTGGGCTGATTTCGGCCCCGGGGACCCATCTCCCGGGGCCTGGCCATATTCCAAAGGGGGAGGAGGGCACACAGCCCCTCTCCCCTTGCTGATTTCAGCCCTAGGGACCCCTTACCCTGCAGCCCGGCACATCTTGTTGGGGAGGGGGGTGACATGTCCCCCTCCCTTGGCTGGTTTTGGCCCCAGAAAACCCATCCTGAGGCACCCGGTGCATGTTTATTAGGGGAGGAGGGTACATGGTCCTCCTTCCCTTGCCAATATCAGCCCCAGGGACCCCATATCCCAGGGCCCAGCCTTATTCAAAAGGCGAGGGGGGCATGAAGCCCACCCCTCAGGCTGATTTGGGCCCTGGGAACCCCATCCCGGCCATCTAAGGGTGGGTGCCCTGATGGCCACCCAGGGCCACCCTCCATATCCTGCTTGGGGGCTGTGGGTGGAGCACCAATGCTCTTGCAGCCCCAGCTGACTCCCCACATACATCTGGAGCCGGCATTACTCCTGTCCACAGGGAGCAGCTAACAATGCTGCTCCTTGTGAGCGGGAGCAATATTCAGAACTGTTTCCCTGCCCGCATTATGGTATTTTTAAAGGTTCTGCCAGCTGGGAACAGACTTTGTGTTTGCTCTTGCTTGGTGTGAGCAGCAAGAGTAAGCACAGTTTCCCTGCTCGTGCTAGTGCATGCAGAGAAACTGCTATGTCCCGGGGATGGGCAGCCCAGAACATAGCATGAGCTGGCCCTGAGAGAATAGGGTCCCCAGGGTCATTAATGGCTCTGGGAGGGGGCCATGTGGCCCTCTCGCCATTGTTATGGCAGTCAGGCCCCTGGAGATGGGGTCCTCAGGCCAAAAGTGGCCTCTGAAGGGGGTGTGTGGCCCCCTCCTCATTACTAGTACGGGCAGGCCCCAGGGAATGGTTTTCCAGGGGCCAAAATTTACCCGGGCGGGGGCTGCGCACCCATCCCCTGTTTTAACTTAGGCGAACCCTGGTGGATTGGGTCCCCAAGGATGAAATCAGCCCAGTAGGGGGCTGCGTGTCACCCTCTCACTTTTAACATGGCCAGGCCCAGGGGGATAGGGCCCCCAGGGCTGAAATCAGCCTGCAGAGGGGTCCAGTGGTCCCATGCTCATTACTAGTATGGTAGGGCCCCAAGGTATGTGGTCCTTGGGGCCAAAATTGGCTGAGATGGGGGTTGCATGCCCCCCTTCCACTTTTAATAAGGCCAGGCCCTGGGAGAAAGTGTCAGCGGGGCTGAAATCGGCCCAGAAAGGGGACCCTGTGCACCCCTCCCAGTCTCAATATCAGCAGGGGTCTGGTGATGGGGTCCCAAGGGCCAAAATAGTCCTGGGGATGGGGCCGCATGAGCGTCCCTCCTCCTTAATAAGAAAAACAATACGCCCCAGGGGCTGGCACACCCAGGGGGCTAAAAAAACAAGCACAGGAAATTTTAAAGAAAAATGTATTTGGCTCCACCACCAGGCCTAGGGGTTCAGGGTATTCCTATCCTTCCACCTTTTGTTGCTTGTTTTGTTTTTCAAGGGACTTGGGCCGAGCCCAGAGCCCTAAGATGGCTGCCACCACTTCCTCACCATGAGATCTGTTGGATCATAAATCTACTGGCGACTGATTTTATATATATATATATATATATATATATATATATATATATATATATATATATATATATATATATACCTGAAAAAAACAAGGGTTACAGGGACATTATAATTAGGTGTGTTTGAGTTAGCAAGAAACCATGAAATATGGAAAGATTCTCATGTTTTCCTGTGAAATATGCATTGCATCATCATAATGATGTCTCCAAACCTCTCTGCAGAGCTGTAACATTGTCAGGGTTTCTAGAATTATGTGGCACGGAGGGCCAAATAATGCAGCAAGTTTATCCAAAGTATAAACTGTTAATTTCATCCATTTGAACTGCTACATTTTTGATGAAATCTGTAAATTGAGTGACAAATTATGTGGTAACTACAGTAAATCCATAATCATGCAGTAAACAGTGCAGCTAAAAAACGCAAAGCTCTTTTTGAAGAAAACAGCCTTTTCAGCCCAACTTCTCCAATATCAACATGTAATATCAAAAAAATGATGGATACTGTGTTATATTGTCCTATATTGTCATCTCAGGGTTCTAGTGACATTTACGTACCACTCAACCTGTGGCCTGTATTTGATGTCACCAGAACTAACCCTGGGCGGAGTTCGCGGAGCTCCGCAAGCGGCGGAGTGCGATAGAAAAATGCCGTTCATGGTGATTTTCAGTGCCGGATGCTTGTCCGCACTGTGCAATCATCACGAACGGCACAATGCATAGCACAAGCGGGCGCTGCTTTTCTTTCTGCCGCTCGAGTAGATTTTTACTCGAGCTGCAGCTTTCTCAACGCAAACGGGCAGTTTCTCAACGCGAGCGGTCGCGAGCATACGCGACCACACGCAATGAGAAACCTGACCCCCCTGCGTTGAGAAATCTCGCCGGGAGGTTTATTTTCCACGCTCGCGATCGCCAACTTGATGTTGACGATCGCAAACGAGGAAAAAACTCGACGTTGACGAACACGAGCGAGGAAAAAAACTCCGCTACGCCTGGCGGAGTTTTTCAGATCTCCGCGAGCTACACGTAACACGGAGTTCCGAAAACTCTGCAAACTCCACGAGCAGAGCGGAGTTCACCACCCAGGCCCAACCAGAACCCCTCAGTGGCAATATTTTACCATATTACATGCTGAAAATTTCTATGTGTAACCAATAGCTCAGGTATCAGACAAGTAGGACCTAGTCAACTAACAGGCTAAAATAACTTTAGCATCTTAAAGTTATTTGATCGCTGCTGTTTGCATCCCAGTGCTGCAGTTTGTATGAATGGCAGTGCAAACCTTTAGTAAATCTAGGCCAAAGGGAACCGCAGAAGTATTACAAAATTCCCACGTGGAGAGTGTATTCTAACCCACCCTAACCACCCCCATGGACAAGAGATCTCAGGTTCCTCATCTAAAAGGTATTACAAGGTGAGTGAGGAGCTCTATGTTTCTTCCTGATCTCCACATCTGACTAACAGACATCCTGAATAATTTTCAAACAAAACACAAAAAGATGATGGACAGAATGTCGAACATTGTCAAACATTCACCACCAGTCACAGATTTGGGTTTAATCAATCGTTATTTTGCTCGCCACACCATTCCAGTTTGGACCCAGATATATGCAAATCAGCCTTGACCCTGTACCCCATGGGAACAGTCCAGCCTGAACAGCCAGGCCAGGTCCTCTCTGGACCAGAAAACAAGCATAGATTCTATATCCTAGACATTGGATTAAGTGAATCAAGTATTACTATCTCTCCGCCGGTTATACTTCCGACCCGGCTGGTCAATCAATCAAAATTAAACTGGGATCCAAAGATTTCGCCGCAAACTGTATTAATCCAACCTTATCGTAAGGACCGGTGAAATATCTCGAGTGAGGTGGCTGTCCAAGTGCACTAGTATATATATATACCCATATGTGGTTGTTCCCTTCAGCAAGTACGCTAAAAAAGGAGTCTCATTTCGTGTTCAGAACGCAAACCCAGTATCGAGACACCAGCAGTTAGTGCACGCCGCTTTAAGACCACAATTGTTTGAACAAGTATTGAGAAGTGGTGGCGCCCAGTGTTTGGAGACAGTCGGCGAGAGGATACTATGCCCCTGTGTGGTTACCTTACCTTAGAAGACGATGGACACGTGTCAAACTTCTCATAGGCCATGCGCGACTTCCAGTAAAAGGACACGCTCGTCACAATGGCAAACAGATGTCCTTTCATGTTTGATTAAATCAATGCAGCCCGAGTCTGTGTGGAAAGGGTCTGGAGGCGAGCATGATACAGTGCAAGGAAATGACTGGTGCATTGTGGATGTGTTATAAAAAAGTTGCATTGAGCATTAAATGTTGACAGCAACAATACTACAATTCCCACAATGCTTTGAAAGGGAACTTAAGACTGGGTTATTGAATTAACCAATAATCACCACTTGAAAAAGACGAACTTGTCGAAACGCGTCATGGTGTGCCTTGCTGGTTAAGTGCTGTGTTAATAAATGCAGATTTCGAGCCTCTGGGAGTGCAGCGTCCTTGCTGGAGAAATTACATTTGGGGACCTGTGGTCTGTTTCCCTTAACGCTGCACCGGCAGTTAGTGCGCGCCGCTTCAAGACCACAATTGTTTGAACAAGTATTGAGAAGGGGCGGCGCCCGGTGTTTGGAGACAGTGTGGAGTCGGCGAGGGGATACTATGCCCCTGCGTGGGTACCTTACCTTAGAAGACGATGGACACTTGTCGAACTTCTAATACACCATGAGCGACTTCCAGTAAAGGACACGCTTGTCACAATGGCGAACAGATGTCCTTTCATGTTTGATGACATCGATGCAGCCGAGTCTGTGTGGAAAGGGTCCGGAGGCGGGCATGATACAGTACAAATCAAATGACTGGTGGATTGTGGATGTATTATAAAAAAGTTGCACTGAGCATTAAATGTTGACAACAACAATACTACAATTCCCACAATGCTTTGAAAAGGTACTTAAGACTGGGCAATTGAATTAACCAGTAATCACCACTTGAAAAAGAAGATCTTGTCCAAACGCATCATGGTGTGCCTTGCTGGTTAAGTGCTGTGTTAATAAATGCAGATTTCAAGCCTCTGGGAAAGCAGCATCCTTCTTGGAGAAAATATATATATTTACACATATATATCATTAGTGTATTTATATATATATTTTTTTTTTTATATAAACATGGAGTTGCGTACCGGATGCGAATCCCTGTACATTGCAGAGCGTTAGTTCCAGATCCGCGTACGGTACGCGGCTCCAGCGTCATTTTCACATATATATTTTTCATACATATAGAGAATAATTATATTAAGGTCAGGGTTAGAGGTTTGTTAAGATAGTTACTAAACTTGTATATTAATAAATGAAAGTTATTAAAACTTTTTTTAATTGTAATTTCAGGAGTCCCGATACGTCTGCGTAGATTACAATGTCTGGGTTTGCGTATGTGACGCGAATCCAATGTTTTTAAAAATAATATTATATATTAATATAGCTTTATTTAATTTTTTTGTAATAAAAAAATACAGTTATGTGTAATTAAAATATTATCAGATAGTAGTAAATATTGTTGTAAGGTAAAATTGAAAGAAATTGCGGAATCTCGTCCACTACGCGGGTGCACCGCATAGGGGTCGTGCACCCCATGTGACACAAAAAAAAGAGATTTGATTGGTTAAAGATTCTGTCATCCTTAAGTTTGCTAGATACCACCCTCTCTCTTCTAATTTTGGGTGTGGTTGGCAACAACCATACTTTTTGAGGAGCTTTCAATTTTGCAGTTTTTTTTGGGTGTTTTGGAGGTTTTACTGTTGAAATTGAAAATGGCAACTGCACAGGATCTGCAGGAGGAGGAAGAGATCCTTCAGGAGGAAGAAGAAGAGACACACCACAAAAGAAAGGAGAGTGTGGTATGGGAATTCTTTTCCATACCTGAAGGACAAAAGATGGTGAATGCACAAAATGTTATGTGCAACATCTGTAAAAAGGTGCTGTCCCGAGGATAGGACAAAAAATACTCCTGCGGTACATTGCCGATGTACAAACATCTCCGAACAATGCACGAGAAGAGGCTTGCAAGAGCTGAACTTGCAAGAGTAAATGAAGGCAGCCCAGATCCTCAACCTTCAACTTCTCAAGTTGGTGACAGGTTGCAGTCCATGCCACCGACTCTTCCTGATTTTGCGAAGGCTGGACTTTTTTGTCCAAAGTGCATCACTGTGCTGAACATTGGGGAACAGGTTGTCCAAACAATGTTTGACACAATTAACACGATACAAAAGGGGATGATGGACGGAACGTTTGAGCCAATCAAACACTCACCCCCAGTCAACTGATCTGGGTTTAATCCATCATCATTCTTTAGCTCACTCCACCACCCCAGTTCAGACATGGCCATATGCAAATCAGTCTGACCCGGTGCCTCATGGGAACAGTCCAGCCCGAACTGCCAAGCCATGTCTTCCCTGGACCGGAAACAAGCATCCTAGGACCGGTTTCTGGCATTCCAGCCGTCATCAGCCAGGCTTGCTTGAATCCAGTGGCAAAGTGAGCAAGGGACCCACGTCTGGGCATACCCCCGCCAACTTAGGGCGAACAAAGCGATACAAAAGGGGATGATGGACGGAACGTTTGAGCCAATCAAACACTCACCCCCAGTCAACTGATCTGGGTTTAATCCATCATCATTCTTTAGCTCACTCCACCACCCCAGTTCAGACATGGCCATATGCAAATCAGTCTGACCCTGTGCCTCATGGGAACAGTCCAGCCCAAACTGCCAAGCCATGTCTTCCCTGGACCGGAAACAAGCATCCTAGGACCGGTTTCTGGCATTCCAGCCGTCATCAGTCAGGCTTGCTTGAATCCAGTGGCAAAGTGAGCAAGGGACCCACGTCTGGGCATACCCCGCCAACTTAGGGCGAACAAAGCGATACAAAAGGGGATGATGGACCGGAACGTTTGAGCCAATCAAACACTCACCCCCAGTCAACTGATCTGGGTTTAATCCATCATCATTCTTTAGCTCACTCCACCACCCCAGTTCAGACATGGCCATATGCAAATCAGTCTGACCCTGTGCCTCATGGGAACAGTCCAGCCCGAACTGCCAAGCCATGTCTTCCCTGGACCGGAAACAAGCATCCTAGGACCGGTTTCTGGCATTCCAGCCGTCATCAGCCAGGGCTTGCTTGAATCCAGTGGCAAAGTGAGCAAGGGACCCACGTCTGGGCATACCCCCGCCAACTTAGGGCGAACAAAGCGATACAAAGGGGATGATGGACGGAGCGTTTGAGCCAATCAAACACTCACCCCCAGTCAACTGATCTGGGTTTAATCCATCATCATTCTTTAGCTCACTCCACCACCCCAGTTCAGACATGGCCATATGCAAATCAGTCTGACCCTGTGCCTCATGGGAACAGTCCAGCCCGAACTGCCAAGCCATGTCTTCCCTGGACCGGAAACAAGCATCCTAGGACCGCTTTCTGGCATTCCAACCGTCATCAGCCAGGCTTGCTTGAATCCAGTGGCAAAGTGAGCAAGGGACCCACGTCTGGGCATACCCCCGCCAACTTAGGGCGAACAAAGCGATACAAAGGGGATGATGGACGGAGACGTTTGAGCCAATCAAACACTCACCCCAGTCAACTGATCTGGGTTTAATCCATCATCATTCTTTAGCTCACTCCACCACCCCAGTTCAGACATGGCCATATGCAAATCAGTCTGACCCTGTGCCTCATGGGAACAGTCCAGCCCGAACTGCCAAGCCATGTCTTCCCTGGACCGGAAACAAGCATCCTAGGACCGGTTTCTGGCATTCCAGCCGTCATCAGCCAGGCTTGCTTGAATCCAGTGGCAAAGTGAGCAAGGGACCCACGTCTGGGCATACCCCCGCCAACTTAGGGCGAACAAAGCGATACAAAAGGGGATGATGGACGGAACGTTTGAGCCAATCAATCACTCACCCCCAGTCAACTGATCTGGGTTTAATCCATCATCATTCTTTAGCTCACTCCACCACCCAGTTCAGACATGGCCATATGCAAATCAGTCTGACCCTGTGTCTCATGGGAACAGTCCAGCCCGAACTGCCAAGCCATGTCTTCCCTGGACCGGAAACAAGCATCCTAGGACCGGTTTCTGGCATTCCAGCCGTCATCAGCCAGGCTTGCTTGAATCCAGTGGCAAAGTGAGCAAGGGACCCACGTCTGGGCATACCCCGCCAACTTAGGGCGAACAAAGCGATACAAAAGGGGATGATGGACGGAACGTTTGAGCCAATCAAACACTCACCCCCAGTCAACTGATCTGGGTTTAATCCATCATCATTCTTTAGCTCACTCCACCACCCCAGTTCAGACATGGCCATATGCAAATCAGTCTGACCCGGTGCCTCATGGGAACAGTCCAGCCCGAACTGCCAAGCCATGTCTTCCCTGGACCGGAAACAAGCATCCTAGGACCGGTTTCTGGCATTCCAGCCGTCGTCAGCCAGGCTTGCTTGAATCCAGTGGCAAAGTGAGCAAGGGACCCACGTCTGGGCATACCCCCGCCAACTTAGGGCGAACAAAGCGATACAAAAGGGGATGATGGACGGAACGTTTGAGCCAATCAAACACTCACCCCCAGTCAACTGATCTGGGTTTAATCCATCATCATTCTTTAGCTCACTCCACCACCCCAGTTCAGACATGGCCATATGCAAATCAGTCTGACCCTGTGCCTCATGGGAACAGTCCAGCCCGAACTGCCAAGCCATGTCTTCCCTGGACCGGAAACAAGCATCCTAGGACCGGTTTCTGGCATTCCAGCCGTCATCAGCCAGGCTTGCTTGAATCCAGTGGCAAAGTGAGCAAGGGACCCACGTCTGGGCATACCCCCGCCAACTTAGGGCGAACAAAGCGATACAAAGGGGATGATGGACGGAACGTTTGAGCCAATCAAACACTCACCCCAGTCAACTGATCTGGGTTTAATCCATCATCATTCTTTAGCTCACTCCACCACCCCAGTTCAGACATGGCCATATGCAAATCAGTCTGACCCTGTGCCTCATGGGAACAGTCCAGCCCGAACTGCCAAGCCATGTCTTCCCTGGACCGGAAACAAGCATCCTAGGACCGGTTTCTGGCATTCCAGCCGTCATCAGCCAGGCTTGCTTGAATCCAGTGGCAAAGTGAGCAAGGGACCCACGTCTGGGCATACCCCCGCCAACTTAGGGCGAACAAAGCGATACAAAAGGGGATGATGGACGGAACGTTTGAGCCAATCAAACACTCACCCCCAGTCAACTGATCTGGGTTTAATCCATCATCATTCTTTAGCTCACTCCACCACCCCAGTTCAGACATGGCCATATGCAAATCAGTCTGACCCTGTGCCTCATGGGAACAGTCCAGCCCGAACTGCCAAGCCATGTCTTCCCTGGACCGGAAACAAGCATCCTAGGACCGGTTTCTGGCATTCCAGCCGTCATCAGCCAGGCTTGCTTGAATCCAGTGGCAAAGTGAGCAAGGGACCCACGTCTGGGCATACCCCGCCAACTTAGGGCGAACAAAGCGATACAAAGGGGATGATGGACGGAACGTTTGAGCCAATCAAACACTCACCCCCAGTCAACTGATCTGGGTTTAATCCATCATCATTCTTTAGCTCACTCCACCACCCCAGTTCAGACATGGCCATATGCAAATCAGTCTGACCCTGTGCCTCATGGGAACAGTCCAGCCCGAACTGCCAAGCCATGTCTTCCCTGGACCGGAAACAAGCATCCTAGGACCGGTTTCTGGCATTCCAGCCGTCATCAGCCAGGCTTGTTTGAATCCAGTGGCAAAGTGAGCAAGGGACCCACGTCTGGGCATACCCCCGCCAACTTAGGGGCGAACAAAGCGATACAAAAGGGGATGATGGACGGAACGTTTGAGCCAATCAAACACTCACCCCCAGTCAACTGATCTGGGTTTAATCCATCATCATTCTTTAGCTCACTCCACCACCCCAGTTCAGACATGGCCATATGCAAATCAGTCTGACCCTGTGCCTCATGGGAACAGTCCAGCCCGAACTGCCAAGCCATGTCTTCCCTGGACCGGAAACAAGCATCCTAGGACCGGTTTCTGGCATTCCAGCCGTCATCAGCCAGGCTTGCTTGAATCCAGTGGCAAAGTGAGCAAGGGACCCACGTCTGGGCATACCCCGCCAACTTAGGGCGAACAAAGCGATACAAAGGGGATGATGGACGGAACGTTTGAGCCAATCAAACACTCACCCCCAGTCAACTGATCTGGGTTTAATCCATCATCATTCTTTAGCTCACTCCACCACCCCAGTTCAGACATGGCCATATGCAAATCAGTCTGACCCTGTGCCTCATGGGAACAGTCCAGCCCGAACTGCCAAGCCATGTCTTCCCTGGACCGGAAACAAGCATCCTAGGACCGGTTTCTGGCATTCCAGCCGTCATCAGCCAGGCTTGCTTGAATCCAGTGGCAAAGTGAGCAAGGGACCCACGTCTGGGCATACCCCCGCCAACTTAGGGCGAACAAAGCGATACAAAAGGGGATGATGGACGGAACGTTTGAGCCAATCAAACACTCACCCCCAGTCAACTGATCTGGGTTTAATCCATCATCATTCTTTAGCTCACTCCACCACCCCAGTTCAGACATGGCCATATGCAAATCAGTCTGACCCTGTGCCTCATGGGAACAGTCCAGCCCGAACTGCCAAGCCATGTCTTCCCTGGACCGGAAACAAGCATCCTAGGACCGGTTTCTGGCATTCCAGCCGTCATCAGCCAGGCTTGCTTGAATCCAGTGGCAAAGTGAGCAAGGGACCCACGTCTGGGCATACCCCGCCAACTTAGGGCGAACAAAGCGATACAAAGGGATGATGGACGGAACGTTTGAGCCAATCAAACACTCACCCCAGTCAACTGATCTGGGTTTAATCCATCATCATTCTTTAGCTCACTCCACCACCCCAGTTCAGACATGGCCATATGCAAATCAGTCTGACCCTGTGCCTCATGGGAACAGTCCAGCCCGAACTGCAAGCCATGTCTTCCCTGGACCGGAAACAAGCATCCTAGGACTGGTTTCTGGCATTCCAGCCGTCATCAGCCAGGCTTGTTTGAATCCAGTGGCAAAGTGAGCAAGGGACCCACGTCTGGGCATACCCCCGCCAACTTAGGGCGAACAAAGCGATACAAAAGGGGATGATGGACGGAACGTTTGAGCCAATCAAACACTCACCCCCAGTCAACTGATCTGGGTTTAATCCATCATCATTCTTTAGCTCACTCCACCACCCCAGTTCAGACATGGCCATATGCAAATCAGTCTGACCCTGTGCCTCATGGGAACAGTCCAGCCCGAACTGCCAAGCCATGTCTTCCAATGTTTGCCAATGTGCAGCATTCCGTCCATCATCTTGTGTGTTTTGCATTTCGCCCTAAGTGGGAAGGGTATGCCCAGACGTGGGTCCCGTGCTCACTACGCCACTGGAGTCAAGCTATCCTGGCTGATGAAGGCTGATAGCCTGAAACCGGTCCTAGGATGCTTGATTCCGGTCCAGGGAAGACATGGCTTGGCAGTTCGGTCTGGACTGTTCCCATGAGGCACAGGGTCAAGACTGATTTGCTGAACTGGGGTGGCGTGGTGAAGCAAAATAACGATGGATTAAACCCAGATCTGTGACTGGGGGTGAATGTTTGCCAATGTGCAGCATTCCGTCCATCATCTTGTGTGTTGGACACAATTAACAATCACTGTTGTTAATTTTTTTTTCTTTCCCCCATTTACGCATGCTGTTATATGCTTGTTTTTTTCTTTACATTTTTATTGATAAAATCCTAAAAACACCAAAAAAAACACAAAAGTGTTAAATATATATGTTGGACCTTTTTTGATGTGTGAATAAACTTTCATCCTTTCCACACCAGCTTTTGGAGTCTGTGCCCGTGTGTTGCGCCGGAGTGTCTGTCGTGACATTGAGATTTCTTCGTGATATATATATATATATATATATATATATATATATATATATATATATATATATATATATATATATTCACTGAAAAAACCATAGGTTTTTGGGACAGTTATAGTTAGTTGGACATTGCACTCGTACAAAACCCGTGAAATTCCCCGTTATAGTTAGTTCAGCTAACTATAACTTGCGCCCGTAATGCACTGCTGATGACGTCACATATTACATCACTCATGACATGGTCAGTGACATCACTGATGACATCACTGATGACATCTCAAATGACATCACTGATGACATCATCCAGTGACTGTGTGTTTCTGTAAAGTTTAAATATTTTTAATATATATAGGGAAAGGCGTATTGAAGAATGAGTGGGTGTATAAGTGTGTGTATGGATGATTTAGTAGGTGCGTGACTAATTCTATAAGTGAGTGATTAAACGTATCTTACTGAATGCATGGGTTAGTGACTAAACTGGGTTAATGTCTGTATCTGTCTGTTGCTGTGTAAGTGGCTGCATGGGTTTGTGAATAGCTACATGAGTGTCTATAAGAGTTATTGATTTGTTGTCTGAGTATCTGTATGGGTGCCTGAGTGTTTGTGTGGATGGGGTGTGTGCGACTGTGCATAGATGTGTGAGTGGGTGATTCACTGGGTGGATGGTTTCAAGAGTGCATCTGTGATAGACTGTATGGGTGGGTAAGTGTGTGTAAGAGTGTGTTAGTGAGTGAATGTATGTCCCAGTGGTACATGTGTGACTAACTACATATGTGAAAGGCAGTATATATGTGTATTGGAGTATATAAATAGCTATAAGCGAGAGTGAGTGATTGTGATAGTGGCTGTATGGATGAGTGTGTGCTTGTATCAGTGATTGTATAAGAGCGTAACAATGTGCTAGTATTTGTATGATTAAGTGAGCTGGTGTGTGTATAACTGTATAGGTGAGTAAATGGCAGTGTGTTTAATTATTTGCATGACTGACTAGGTGTGTGAGTACCTCTATGGATGAGTGGCGGTGTTTGAGTGTCTATATAGGAGTAAGAGTGCATATGATTGTCCTGTACTGAGTGACCATAAGTATGAGTGACTGTACGGGTGAGTGAGTGGATGTGTGTGTGTAGACCTAAGAATCAGTGAGTGGGTATGTAGTTATTGGTGTTGGAGTGTCTATGGTTTTGCGAATGGCAGTCTGTAATTTAGATTGGGTGTATCAAAGGTTATATTAGGGTGTGAGGAGGTGCATCAGATTATCACGTGGATGATGTCATCAGTGATGTCATTTGAGATGTCATCAGTGATGTCATCAGTGATGTCACTGACCATGTCATGAGTGATGTAATATGTGACGTCATCAGCAGTGCATTGCGGGGCGCGAGTTATAGTTAGCTGAACTAACTATAACGGGGAATTTCACGGGTTTTGTATGAGTGCAATGTCCAACTAACTATAACTGTCCCTAAAACCTATGGTTTTTCAGTGAATTTCAAAGGTTTTTAAATGCTAATTTCTAACTATAACTTATCTAAAACCTATGGTTTTTTCAGTGAATTTCAAAGGTTTTTAAATGCTAATTCCTAACTATAACATGTCTGAAACCTACGGTTTTTTCAGTGAATTTCAAAGGTTTTGTAAATGACAATTTTTAAATGTATTAATTGTTATATTAATTTTTTTCATACTGATTTATTACATTTTTAGATTTTTTTTACATATTTTATTTTTTAAATTACATTGTAATTACATTATACATTACATTACAAAAAATACTTTCTCAGAATGAATTACTTTAGTTTAAATACTTTGCACATAGGCAATAGACTTTTAAGTACAGTAGTTACAGTTGTTGCAATGGGCACCACATTTTCAAACACAATGCAACATTCAGCTCAATGTGAATTTCTAGTTAAATGCAATTAGTTACTTTATGGATTACTTTTCTAACCACAGGACTGGATCCTAGATTCAGTCCTGGTACATCTCCTGTAAACAGTTGAGTAAAAGCGTTTTGGTTACAGTCGTGATTTTTAAGGAATATTATTGTATTTTAAAAGTTGACACTTAGAAACTTTTTCTCATAGAATCACCAATGTTATCCTATGGAAGGAAATTCACTTAGCAGGTAAAAACTGTTATTGTTACTTTTTCTTACTCAGTGTTGGATCCTGGATCCAGCACTGGTGCATCTCCTGTAAACAGTTGAAAGAATGCGTTTAAGTCATACAGGCGATTTTTAAGGAATATTTGTAGTTTGTGAAAATCGACACTTTGAAACTTTTCTGCTGAAAACCAGACAATGGATTCCTATGGAAGAAAATATAAGTTACTGGTAAGTACGGTTAAAATTACTTTTCAGGACCAGTACTGGGCTGAAAGATGCAGCGCTGAGGTCTCTCCTGATAACAGGTGAGTAAATCGAAATTCGTATTTCGGCTGATTTTAGAGGAATATTTGTATGTTTCAAAAATCAACACTTAGAAACTTTTTCAGCAAAAAGCAGGCAATGATATCCTATGGAAGGAAATTCAAGTTACTGGTAAGTACGGTTAAAATTACTTTTGAGGATCAGTACTGGGCTGAAAGATGCAGCACTGAGGTCTCTCCTGATAACAGGTGAGTAAATCGGAATTCGTATTTCGGCTGATTTTAGAGGAATATTTTAAAGTTCCAAAACTCCACACTTAGAAGAATTTCCAAGTGAAACCAGTCAATGTTAGCCTATGGAAGGAAATTCAAGTTACTGGTAAGTACGGTTAAAATTACTTTTCAGGACCAGTACTGGGCTGAAAGATACAGCACTGAGGTCTCTCCTTATAACAGGTGAGTAAATCGGAATTCGTATTTCGGCTGATTTTAGAGGAATATTTGTATGTTTCAAAAATCAACACTTAGAAACTTTTTCAGCAAAAAGCAGGCAATTATATCCTATGGAAGGAAATTCAAGTTACTGGTAAGTACGGTTAAAATTGCTTTTGAGGATCAGTACTGGGCTGAAAGATGCAGCACTGAGGTCTCTCCTGATAACAGGTGAGTAAATCGGAATTCGTATTTCGGCTGATTTTAGAGGAATATTTTAAAGTTCCAAAACTCCACACTTAGAAGAATTTCCAAGTGAAACCAGTCAATGTTAGCCTATGGAAGGAAATTCAAGTTACTGGTAAGTACGGTTAAAATTACTTTTCAGGACCAGTACTGGGCTGAAAGATACAGCACTGAGGTCTCTCCTGATAACAGGTGAGTAAATCGGAATTAGTATTTCGGCTGATTTTAGAGGAATATTTTAAAGTTCCAAAACTCCACACTTAGAAGAATTTCCAAGTGAAACCAGTCAATGTTAGCCTATGGAAGGAAATTCAAGTTACTGGTAAGTACGGTTAAAATTACTTTTCAGGATTAGTACTGGGCTGAAAGATGCAGCACTGAGGTCTCTCCTGATAACAGGTGAGTAAATCAGAATTCGTATTTCGGCTGATTTTAGAGGAATATTTGCACAATGGTGAAGGGAGGGGGCGGGGCCTGAGGTGACATCTGTGCTCCAGCCCCCCCACACGCCCCGGGGACCACCACCTCCCCGGGGCACTTATAAAATAAATGTGGGGGTCCATTACGGACCCCAGAGCCCGGGGACCACCACCTCCCGGGGCTGTGCAACTTAAGGGAGGGGGCCGCGCGGCCCCCTCCTGGAGCCCTTGATGGCCCTGGGGACCGCCACCCCCAGGGCCGGCTCCTACAGTGTCCCGGGGTACCTACCCCGGGACACTGTAGTTTGCTATGGCAGGACGGGAGCCTCGCGGCTCCCGTCCTGCCATAGCAAACTGCTTTGGATATTGGAAGAGAGCAGGAAACCTGCTCTCTCTTCCAATATCCAAGCCGATGCTTTCCACATGGGGAGCAGCATGTTAGCTGCTCCCCATGTGTAAAGCAATGCCGGCTCCCAAGGGACGCGGGGAGCCGGCGGGACTGTGGGGGATTGGGGACCCCCACAGTCCCCAACGAAGAGGGCCAGCCCCGGGGGATGGGGTCCCGGGGCAAGTAGTGGCCCGGGAGGAGGGCCACGCGGCCCCCTCCCCAAAAATAAAAAATAAAATAAAAAAAAACGGAAAGGCCGGCCCCGGGGATGGGGTCACCGGGGCCTTAAATGGCCTGAGGAGGGGGCCACGCAGCCCCCTCCAAAGAAAAAAAAAATCGAGGCCATGCCCGGGGATGGGGTCCCCGGGGCCAATACAGGCCCAGGGAAGGGGGCCACGCGGCCCCCTTCCCGTTTTTTTTTTTTAAATTTAATTTAAAAGGGGGTAAGGCCCTGGGGGATGGGGTCCCCAGGGCCCAAAAACAGGAAAAAGGAAGGGGGCCACACAGCCCCCTTCAGAGGACAAAAAACGATCGGGCCCGCAGGCCCCGCCCCTTCCTTCACCACTCCTCAAACGCGCCCCTGGCGCGTTTGCAGAGGGAGCAATTCCCCTTGAATACTGGGGTCCCTGGGAGCCAACTAGCCCACCAGGAACCTCCAGTATGCGTCAGGGGCTGCGTTGCAGAGAGGTGTGCAGAGGCCACGCCCTATTTACACCTCTCTGCAACGCAGCTCTGTAGCGCTTTGGATATACCTGTTGGGCTAGTTGGCCCCAGGGACCCTCCTGATTCAAGGGAGTTAATCCCCCGACTTAAAACGCGCCACGGGCGCGTTTGCACAGTGGTGAAGGGAGGGCGGGGCTTCAGGTGACATCTGTGCAAATGCGCCCCGTGGCGCGTTTTAAGTTGGGGGATTAAATCCCCTTCAATCCTGAGGGTCCCTGGGGGCCAACTAGCCCAACAGGTACATCCAGAAAGCGCCACAGAGCTGCGTTGCAGAGAGGTGTAAAAAGGGGTGTGGCCTCTCTACAGTCTCTGCAACGCAGCCCCCTGGCGCATATTGGAGGTTCCTGGTGGGCTAGTTGGCCCCTAGGGACCCTCAGGATTCAAGGGGACTTAATCCCCCAACTTAAAACGCGCCACGGGGCGCGTTTACAGATGTCACCTCAGGCCCCGCCCCTCCCTTCACCATTGTGCAAATATTCTTCTAAAATCATCCGAAATACGAATTCCGATTTACTCACCTGTTATAAGGAGAGACCTCAGTGCTGTATCTTTCAGTCCAGTACTGGTCCTGAAAATTAATTTTAACCGTACTTACCAGTAACTTGAATTTCCTTCCATAGGATATCATTGCCTGCTTTTTGCTGAAAAAGTTTCTAAGTGTTGATTTTTGAAACCTACAAATATTCCTCTAAAATCAGCCGAAATACGAATTCCGATTTACTCACCTGTTATAAGGAGAGACCTCAGTGCTGTATCTTTCAGCCCAGTACTGGTCCTGAAAAGTAATTTTAACCGTACTTACCAGTAACTTGAATTTCCTTCCATAGGCTAACATTGACTGGTTTCACTTGAAAATTCTTCTAAGTGTGGAGTTTTGGAACTTTAAATTATTCTTCTAAAATCAGCCGAAATACGAATTCTGATTTACTCACCTGTTATCAGGAGAGACCTCAGTGCTGCATCTTTCAGCCCAGTACTGGTCCTGAAAAGTAATTTTAACCGTACTTACCAGTAACTTGAATTTCCTTCCATAGGCTAACATTGACTGGTTTCACTTGAAAATTCTTCTAAGTGTGGAGTTTTGGAACTTTAAATTATTCTTCTAAAATCAGCCGAAATACGAATTCCGATTTACTCACCTGTTATCAGGAGAGAACCCAGTGCTGCATCTTTTAGCCCAGCACTGACCCTGAAAAGTAATTTTAACCGTACTTACCAGTAACTTATCTTTTCTTCCATAGGAATCCATTGTCTGGTTTTCAGCAGAAAAGTTTCAAAGTGTCGATTTTCACAAACTACAAATATTCCTTAAAAATCGCCTGTATGACTTAAACGCTTTTTTTCAACTGTTTACAGGAGATGCACCAGTGCTGGATTCAGGATCCAACACTGAGTAAGAAAAAGTAACGATAACAGTTTTTACCTGCTAAGTGAATTTCCTTCCATAGGATAACATTGGTGATTCTATGAGGAAAAGTTTCTAAGTGTCAACTTTTAAAATACAATAATATTCCTTAAAAATCACGACTGTAACCAAAACGCTTTTACTCAACTGTTTACAGGAGATGTCCCAGGACTGATTATAGGATCCAGTCCTGTGGTTAGAAAAGTAATCCATAAAGTAACTAATTGCATTTAACTAGAAATTCACATTGAGCTGAATGTTGCATTGTGTTTGAAATTGTGTTGCCCATTGCAACAACTGTAACTACTGTACTTAAAACTCTATTGCCTATGTGCTAAGTATTTAAACTAAAGTAATTCATTCTGAGAAAGTATTTTTTGTAATGTAATGTATAATGTAATTACAATGTAATTTAAAAAATAAAATATGTAAAAGAAATTGTTTCTAAAAATGTAGTAAATCAGTATGAAAAAAATTAATAGAAAAATTAATACATTTAAAAAATGTCATTTAAAAAACCTTTGAAATTCACTGAAAAAACCGTAGGTTTCAGGCAAGTTATAGTTACAAATTAGCATTTAAAAAACCTTTGAAATTCACTGAAAAAACCATAGCTTTCAGACACGTTATAGTTAGAAATTAGCATTTAAAAAACCTTTGAAATTCACTGAAAAAACCATAGGTTTTAGGGACAGTTATAGTTACAAATTAGCATTTAAAAAACCTTTGAAATTCACTGAAAAAACCATAGGTTTCAGATATGTTATAGTTACAAATTAGCATTTAAAAAACCTTTGAAATTCACTGAAAAAACCATAGGTTTTAGGGACAGTTATAGTTAGTTGGACATTTCACTCGTACAAAACCCGTGAAATTCCCCCGTTATAGTTAGTTCAGCTAACTATAACTCGCGCCCGCAATGCACTGCTGATGACGTCACATATTACATCACTCATGACATGGTCAGTGACATCACTGATGACATCACTGATGACATCTCAAATGACATCACTGATGACATCATCCACGTGATAATCTGATGCAGCTCCTCACACCCTAATATAACCTTTGATACACCCAATCTAAATTACAGACTGCCATTCGCAAAACTATAGACACTCCAACACCAATAACTACATACCCACTCACTGATTCTTAGGTCTACACACACACATCCACTCACTCACCCGTACAGTCACTCATACTTATGGTCACTCAGTACAGGACTATCATATGCACTCTTACTCCTATATAGACACTCAAACACCGCCACTCATCCATAGAGGTACTCACACACCTAGTCAGTCATGCAAATAATTAAACACACTGCCATTTACTCACCTATACAGTTATACACACACCAGCTCACTTAATCATACAAATACTAGCACATTGTTACGCTCTTATACAATCACTGATACAAGCACACACTCATCCATACAGCCACTATCACAATCACTCACTCTAGCTTATAGCTATTTATATACTCCAACACACATATATACTGGCTTTCACATATGTAGTTACTCACACATGTACCACTGGGACATACATTCACTCACTAACACACTCTTACACACACTTACCCACCCATACAGTCTATCACAGATGCACTCTTGAAACCATCCACCCAGTGAATCACCCACTCACACATCTATGCACAGAGTCGCACACACCCCACCCACACAAACACTCAGGCACCCATACAGATACTCAGACAACCAATCAATAACTCATATAGACACTCATGTAGCTATTCACAAACCCATGCAGCCACTTACACAGCAACAGACAGACGGATACAGACATTCACCCAGTTTAGTCACTAACCCATGCATTCAGTAAGATACGTTAAATCACTCACTTATAGAGTCAGTCACGCACCTACTAAATCATCCATACAGACACTTACACACCCACTCATTCTTCAATACGTCTTTTCCTATATATATTAAAAATATTTAAACTTTACAGAAACACACAGTCACTGGATGATGTCATCAGTGATGTCATTTGAGATGTCATCAGTGATGTCATCAGTGATGTCACTGACCATGTCATGAGTGATGTAATATGTGACGTCATCAGCAGTGCATTGCGGGGCGCGAGTTATAGTTAGCTGAACTAACTATAACGGGGAATTTCACGGGTTTTGTACGAGTGAAATGTCCAACTAACTATAACTGTCCCTAAAACCTATGGTTTTTTCAGTGAATTTCAAAGGTTTTTTAAATGCTAATTTGTAACTATAACATATCTGAAACCTATGGTTTTTTCAGTGAATATATATATATATATATATATATATATATATATATATATATATATATATATATATATATATATATAAAAAGTTTTAAAAAAAGAAGAAAACCACCTATTTTGGTTTAAAAATATAAGGCTATATCTTGTATGACTACATGAGTGAATGGATAGTTTCTGTGTGATTGCATGAGTGCCTATGTACTGTCTGAGTGATTGGATGAGTAAATGAGACAAGTTTGAGAAAATGATTGAGTGCAAGACTAGTGCCTGAGTGACTGCACGAGTGCATAGGTAGTGCCTGAGTGAATGGATGACTGCATGGGTAGTGCCTGAGTGAATGGTTGAGTGCAAGAGTGGTGCCAGAGTGATTGCATGAGTGCAGCAGTAGTGCCTAGGTGATTGCATGAGTGCAGGGGTAGTGCCTGGGTGATTGAATGAGTGTATGGGTAGTGCTTGCGTGAATGGATGAGTGCATGGATAATGCCTGACTGAATGGATGAGAACGTGCGTAGTGCCTTACTTCATGGTTGAGTGCAAGAGTAGTGCCTGAGAGATTGTATGACTGCATGGGTAGTGCCTGGGTAATTGGATGAGTGCATGGGTAGTGCCTGAGTGAATGGATAACTGTAAGGGTAATGCCTGGGTCATTGGATGAGTGTATGGAAAGTGCCTCAATGAATGGATTAGTGCATGGGTAGTACCTGAGTGATTGCATGAGTGAGGCAGTAGTGCTTAGGTGATTGCATGAGTGCAGGGGTAGTGCCTAGGTGATTGTATGAGTGCATGGGTAGTACCTGAGTGAAAGTATGAGTGAAAAGCTAATGCCTGGTTCATTACATGAGTCCACAGGTAGTCCATGAGGGAGTGGATGAGTGCATGGGTAGTGCCTGAGTGAACGGTTGAGTGCAAAAGTATACCTAAGTGATTGCATGACTGCATGGGTAGTGCCTGGGTGATTGCATGACTGCATGTGCAGTGCCTGGATGATTACATAACTGCAGGGTTACTGCTTCAGTCATTGTATTAGTGCATGGGTAGTGCCTGAGTGAATGGATGAGTGCATAAATAGTACCTGAGTGAATGGTTGAGTGCAAGAGTAGTGCCAGAGTGATTGCATAAGTGCAGCAGTAGTGCCTAGATGATTTCATGAGTGCATGAGTAGTGCCTGAGTGATTTCATGAGTGCAGCAGTAGTGCTTAGGTGATTCCATGAGTGCAGCGGTAGTGCCTAGGTGATTGTATGAGCGCATGGGAAGTACCTGAGTGAAAGTATGAGTGAAAAGGTAATGCCTGGTTCATTACATGTGTCCACAGGTAGTCCATAAGGGAATGGATGAGTGCATGGGTAGTGCCTTAGTGAATGGTTGAGTGCAAGAGTATACCTAAGTGATTGCATGACTGCATGGGTAGTGCCTGGGTGATTGCATGAGTGCAGGGATAGTGCCTGGGTGATTGGATGAGTGTATGGGTACTGCTTGAGTAGAAGGATGGGTGCAAGGGTAATGTCTGGGTCATTTGATGAGGGCTTAGGTAGTGCCTGATTAAACGGATGAGTGTATGGGTAGTGTCTGAGTGAATGGTTGAGTGCAAAAGTACTGACTGATTGATTGCATGAGTGTATGGGCAGTGCCTGGATGATTGCATAGCTGTAGGGTTACTGCTTCGGTCATTGAATGAGTGCATGGGTAGTGCCTGAGTAAATGGATGAGTGCATAGATAGTGCCTGAGTGAATGGTTGAGTGCAAGAGTAGTGCCAGAGTGATTGCATAGTGCATCAGTTGTGCCTAGATGATTGCATGAGTGCAAGACTAGTGCCAGAGTGATTGCATAAGTGCAGTTGTAGTGCTTAGGTAATTGCATGAGTGCAGGGGTAGTGCCTAGATGATTGTATGAGTGCATGGGAAGTACCTGAGTGAAAGTATGAGTGCAATGCTAATGCCTGGTTCATTACATGGGTCCACATGTAGTCCATGAGAGAATGGATGAGTGCATGGGTAGTGCCTGAGTGAATGGTTGACTACAAGAGTAGTGCCAGAGCGATTGCATGAGTGCATGGGTAGTACCTGAGTGATTGCATGAGTGCAGAGATAGTACCTCAGTGATTCTTTGAGTACATAGGAAGTACCTGAGTGAAAGTATGAGTGCAAAGCTAATGCCTGGTCCATTACATGAGTCCACAGGTAGTCCATGAGAGAATGGATGAGTGCATGGGTAGTGCCTGAGTGAATGGTTGAGTGCAAGGGTATACCTAAGTGATTGCATGACTACATGGGCAGTGCCTGGGTGATTGCATGAGTGCAGGGGTAGTGCCTGGGTGATTGCATAAGTGTATGAGTACTGCTTGAGTAGAAGGATGGGTGCAACGGTAATGTCTGGGTTATTGAATAAGTGCATAGGTAGTGCCTGATTGAATGGATGAGTGTATGGGTAGTGTCTGAGTGAATGGTTGAGTGCAAAAGCACTGCCTGATTCATTGCATGAGTGCATGGGCAGTGCCTGGATGATTGTATAACTGCAGGGTTACTGCTTGGGTGATTGGATGAGTGCATGGGTAGTGCCTGAGTTACTTCATGAGTGCTAGACTAATGTCTAGGAGCTTAAATCAGTGCATGGATAGTACCTGAGTAAAAGGATGACTGCAAAAATAATGCCTGGATCATTGGATTAGTGCATGGGTAGTGTCTGAGAGAATGCATGAGTGCATGGGTAGTGCCTAAGTGATTGCATGAGTGCAAGAGTAGTGCCTGAGTGATTGTATGAGTGCATGGGTAGTGCCTGGGTGATTGCATGAGTACAAGGGCAGTGCCTGGGTAATTGGATAAGTAGATGGGAAGTGCCTGTGTTAAAGAAAGAATACAAGTGTAATGCCTGGGTTAGCCTATTAGTGTAAGACTTGTGCTTCAGAGAATGGGTGAATACATGGGTAGTGTCTATATGAAAAGATGACTGGCTGCCTGATTAGATTACCAACATTATGATAGTTTTCAAACAGTGTAAAGGAGCAATATTATTTATATTAGAAACAAATAACAGATAATTAAACTTTAAACATTTTTTTACATTATCATGCATATTATATTATGTATTCTTACCTTGCCAATAATTTAGATACATTACTCAGTAGAACTATTTTAGAGTAGTATTCTCCTAAACCGCATTAAAACTCTTTTCAAACTTCAACAGTACATACTATAAAGAAGAAAAAGAAAAACTGTTATTTAATGATAATACATTACAGAAATTATAATATTATACTTTTCAGAAGTCATCATAAATTTAGAATTACATAACATTTTAAGATTCCCTTTTTGCTGTTCTCAGATTCCACTTAACTTCACCATACACAGTGATTTCATTGTAGTATCATCATTGAACAGCGGGGACAAAAAAAAATCAAAATTGATTGTAGAAAAAAATAACAAATCAGCGTAGAGCATTATTTTCAATATGTGTAGCTATGTGTTTTCCTATCTACACTTTCTTAATTACTTCCTTCATCTACATTAACTGTATTATTTATTTCAAATACATTTGCCAAAATGTAGACTCTCATTTGCATCTGGTACAATATAGACAACAAAAATATAAACTATTTCCTTTTAAACACAACTTTCCAAATGCAATATCAATTAGCGCAAATAATATTCCAAACACTAATTATAATTACTAATAGTTTCCACTCCTCTCTAGTTTCTGTTCACATCTTCCCAATAGGCCGAGTGATGTACTCAAAACTTTGGCTTCAAAAATAACAAATTTGAATTTGGTAATTCATAAGGCAATCTAGGTTTGAATTCCAAGTGGGCATCATTGCAATGTGTCCATCCTTTATTACACTTTAAGTAAACAGTATAGTGTCCAGATGTTGTAGTAGGTCCATCATGGAAAATAATAGCCACTGCTGTAAAGGTTCTTCCTGAAATAGATATTTGACTTACTTTAAAATTTTAAATTTTTGTTTGCAATTTTCTTACATTTGCTTTACAACGTTGTAGCATTAAAATGAGATATTTTCCAAATCTTTCTATATGTAATGCAGACAACCTCTCTGATCTACAATGCGAACATCTCATGTCCTGCTTAGCTGTTTTTAACAATTTGTTAAAAGGTACTGATTTGCAGTCTGGTATTGTCAAGTATATGAATCGTTCTGTTTGTATTTCAGTGATAGAAGTAAATGAACACTCTTCACATTTATGATCCCATCTGTAACTTAGTCCAAAAAAGTTTTCAATCTGTCTTCCTTCATCTTCTAATACTCCAAGCATAAGCATAAGAAATTCTTGTGCATCTTGTTGTATATTGAGAGTAAATGTCAAAGAACCAGTACATATATCCAAAAGATGCCGAACACCAGAAGCAGTATGCTTTTTACTTCTATCAGTTACTAACTGTTCAAATACATGATGTAGAAAAGAACAGAATCTTTTTTCACATTTTCTCATGATATCATGATGAATATCTTCTAGATAAAAGACAACATTCAGAATCACATTAGCATAACAGTTGATACCTGAACTATTTTCCAACTGGTATCCTACAATGTCATCAACAGTTTCTTATTTTTTTTTCTTTACACCTTCAAACTTCTCTTCATTTGTTTTCTTTTTTTGAACCTCTATTCCACATTTGACATATTTCCGTTTTGGACACACTACACGTTTCTCATATATGGGATATTCATCTAAATCAGGAGCATAAAGTCTTCTTAAATGATTATATTCTCTTACACAATTTGCATCAGCACTAAACTTTTTCTCATCGAAATCTATCAAATAAAAACCAGACAATGTTCTTATTTGAGACAATGCAATGTATGCCATTCCCTCTTTGAACACTGTACTTCCAATATTTACAAAAGCATTATCTATACATAAACCTTGAGATTTATGAATAGTTACTGCATATGCTAAAGACAGAGGAAACTGTTTTCTGCGAACATACAAATCTTTTGCAAGCAAAAAACAAACAACACAATGCCAAATCTGTCTTATCTCTTTAATCTGGTCAAATTTTATAATCAAAAGTTCTATTCCATCTCTGTTCTGAAATTTTACAAAATCAACAACTTTTCCCATTGCTCCATTTACTAAACCTTCTTCTACATTCAAATTACGCCGTAAAATTACCTGCCAGTTTATACAGAAATGTAAAGTCTTTTCTAAGCCTGCAGTTTTAGATACAGACTTTTCCAAAGAATGCAATTTAGCCTGTAGGTTCTCTGTAAGAAGAATAGTCACTCCCTGGTGTTCAATTTTATCAATAGCTTCGATTTTCACTATTTGTTGTTTTTCCAGTTTCAAAAGCTCTTGCTTGATTAAATGTAGAACAGTCTTGTAGTGTAGGCATTAGGCAAACTATAGACTTCTTTTCTCCAAGCTTATTGTACATTCTTCAGCCACTATGTTTCCAGTTGTAAACAAGTTCCCTAGTAGCCAACTTTCTAAAGCTTGTTTATCATGTTTCGTCAAAACACCAATTCTTATGTCTTGAAGAATATTTCTGTAATCTTCATCACTTGCTTGTCGCATATTCTTAGCACGTTCTTTATATTCAAAATGTAACCAAATGTTCACATTTTCAATACTTCCCAAAGATTTCCTAGTGTCTTCATGGACAAGTGTTTTAAAAACAGGTTGTCCTTTTACAGGAGTAAGTTGTAGTAGATCTCCAAACACAATTAAATGTTTTCCTCCAAACAGAACATCATAATTTGTTTTTTAAATCTGTTGCATTCTTTAATGTACAAAGGCAAGCATTAAGTTTGAGACCATGCTCACCTCATCAATGATTAAAAGTTTCATTTTCTTCAGTACTTTTGAGACTTCATAACAAGCTTCTCCAGATAGCTTTTGATATTCCAATTTATTATCATGTTCAACTACTAGCATAAGTAATCGATGCAAAGTAATCCCTTTAATGTTGTGTGCTGCTAATCCTGTTGGAGCTGTTACAACACAAGATAAATGTGATTCTGTAGTTTTGTGTAGATAACTGGTCAAAACTTTAATTAAGAAACGTTTTCCTGTTCCAGCTTGACTGCTGATGTACATTAGAATAGGTTTAAATGATGAACATTGGCATTTTTTTTTCCATGTAGCAAACCATGTTGTATCTGTTCTTTCACTTGTAGATATATTTCTTTATGTTCAATATTTAGTTGTTCTTCTAACTTTTCCAACTGAATAATATCCTGTTGTGCTTGTTGCATTGCAGTTTCTATCTCATTCATGGCTATTGCTGCTTCATTTTCGATAATTGGTTGTCCCATTGGATCTTGACTTAGTGGACCAGAACTTTGACAATCTTGAGAACTTTCTCAAACTATTTCAGCTGCAATAGTACTTTCTTGTTCAATCTCATCATTTAACATTTGTAGATATATAGGGAAAATTGTGCAGCGAATACTATCTTTACTTGCATTAAAAGAATCTTCATAGCAGTCGAAATCTCCAAGTAATTCCGTTTCACTATGCCAAAGCTTGAACAGCTGCAGAAGTGCTAAATAGAAATATTCCCTCTTATCTGGACTTTCGCAACTGAGTTTTCTGTGGTTAATAAGATTTCCTTTTCCATGTTTTACCAAACATCCTTCAAATCCAATTACTGCATATTTTTCTTCTTTTATATTTTCTGTAACTTTTCTTTTAATGCTGTAATGTTGAAGTATTTCATACAGACATAGGTTTACGAGATGTGGATTCCTTTTGGGATAGTATGTATACAACATATTAGTTTTAACAATCTCTGTACTTTCTGGTTCATTCTATGCTAAGTATTCGATTTCTTGTAATATTTTCAATACTCTATTTCATGTGGAGGCAAGACCTAAACTTACCCAAATGATTCCTCTTGACTTTGAATATAAACTGGCAGAGCTCAAGGGATCCGAACATTCATAGGATCCAATCTCTCGATGGGAAAGCATTTTCAAGCTAAAACTGTACAATTTCTTGCTAAGACTCTTCTCTTGTGAAATTTCTTCACACATTTCTTTCATCTCTGTCTTTTCGGATTTGGTTATATATGATGTAACATAGCGAGCAACAGCAATTGAATTATCTGCAACAAATTAAATATCCATGTTTGCATTCCACATTTTCAAAATAACTGGATTGTAGTCATTATTATACTTTGAATCTTTGGTTCTTTTTAAGTTGTATGTATTCTTCGGAGATTTCTGAGTTATTGTATGCCTTACTGCTGACCAAAAACAATTTACTCTTCCTTTAGAAATTATTGGATGTGGATATCCAAAACGACATTTTGTATAAAATTTCTCTTTAGACTTGTATTTTCATTGACAGTATTTTCCACATCGATGACTTTAAAACCATAAAACTTGTTGTCTCAAGCTCTTCTCTCCTCTTTCTTTTGGAAAGGCACAGGTAACATACTGTTGGATGAAAGACAAAACAGTTTCATCAGTATCAGTTCCAAATTTTGGGGCATTCTTTATCCATAATAGCATGTGTATATGAGGAGCACCTCTGGCTTGGTACTCCTTTCTCCCCAAAAAATCTGCTACCTCTCCAAGAGGTGGATTATTTTTATTTCAGATAAATGACATCATAGCTTGAAACCTATGATTAAAATATCCTGACACATTTACAGGATCCAAAGAACACAGTTCTCCAGCTGTCTTCAATTCAATGTTGTTAACATTTGAATTTGCTTCTCGTAGAAATTCAAGTAAATCATCCCACGCATATTAAGCACAGCTAAGTGTTACAAACCATGTCGGAGTACCTAAGTTTCTTAACATACATTTAAGTTCTCCATACTCATTGGTACCAAGTTGACACGCCATCAAATTAATTAACTGAGATTCCAAAAGTTCATCTCTTTGTTGAACTTTGTCCATTAATTCCTTTGCAGAAACATGTGGAAGATGAACTCCTGTTTTTAATATGTTTCACTGCATATGAAAGTGCAGACAAATCACTTTCAAACAGAAGTTGAAATATATATGGAATGCAGTGTCGAAATCTTGGATCTTGAGAGTACAATCTTGTCAAGAGGTATTCTGAAGCTGGAATCCATACAGCTCGCTCATCAAATCGTCCACCTTCTCCGATGGAGATTAGCTGTGGAAAACGAGCTTCTAAACTTTTTTCCCATACACTGATGGGAGTTCCCTTTGCTTCCTTCATTTGAAATAATTCAATACTGTTTCCTATCACTTCTTTTGAATGTAGAGGATGTACAGTATAATGTTCATAAATTTCTTCACTCCTAGACTTGCCACTTTTTCTATTTGGCCACTTGAAATTTCTGTTTCATCTTCTAAGCATATTACCTATTCATCAACATTTACATACTTATAATAAATATTATTCTGTACCAGATATAATGTAGCCTTTTAAAGTTTATTAACATCTACAAACTCTTGCCATATTTTTCGACTCTTTGTTGATACACCATTAACTAGAATAACTACTGGCTCATTTTCCTCCCTCTCTACACCAACAGTTTCAATATTTTTTTTAAAATCTATAGGTAAGTACACAACTCTTCCTTTCAGACCTCTTTGTAAATCTGTTGGGGGCAGCTTACCTGTTTTAGGCTCCATACGAACTGTAGCCTGAAATGGGTGCACAGATTGAATAAGAATGGACTCATATGCATTCAAATCTGCTAGTTCCGGAGGAATAGCTACCAACTCTAAGTTGTTATGTGCTGCTCTAGCTGGTAATTTGTTCTCTTCTAATTTGTTGTAACAATATTTACAACTACGTTAATCAGTACTCAGCTCACTTTTCATTGTTTTCCTTTTCACTTTTTAAATATAAATCAACATTCCTAGTTTGACTTGTATAGTGAGTACGTCGACAACAAATACAAACATAGTTTGGTTTTTCAGATGTAACTGTCTTAGACTTTGTGATTTCTTCTGCAAACTCATCAATACTAATCTCTTTCACCTGTTCTTCAACACCTAAACTTATCAAGCTCTCACTTTCTCTACACTCCTCTTGTGAACCAAAAAAATGAAGCGGTATATCATCACAAACTTTTTGTACATCTGATACTGAACTGTGCAAAAGAGCTGTGTTCATTTCACTTAAACATAATGCAGGACGTTTTACATAGTAGTCTCCTTACTAACTTCCACATTTCTGAGTGGTGTACTGCTAACATTCTTAAATGATGACAAGTACTTTGACACACTTTTCTTGAAAGACAAGCCAGAGAATGACCCTGCAAGCTAATGTATTTTATTACTTTACATGGATCTAATCCTTGTAACATCTTAATCTTCTGTTTAAAACATTTTTTGGCATATCCTCGTAAAAAAAATTCATAGTATGTCAATAGATTCCTGTCGAATGCTGCAAATACTACTACAATCCCACTTATATACCGGAGCTTGTGTATGCTTCCCTTGAACTTCTTCAGCTATTACTTCTTCCACACTCCTAAAAACCATTTTTTCTTTTGGAATAGGACAACCATCTTTCATCTCACAGCATTGACCACTAGTATCAACTACATGAACTAATGTGTTCTGTTTAAAATAGCTTTCTTCATTAAAGAAAGGCTCCGTACTAGAAGTGTGCCTCCATTCACCAGTATAAGTTTTACAAAAGTTACTTCTATTAACCATTCTTTTTCTTTTGCATCTCTCCTTCATAAAGTGCATTGTTTTATTCAATGTTTTCATTCTCATCAATACTAATATAAATAATTTTCGTTTCAATTCAAAAGCAGTATCTACTACACTTTCAATGTGTTGCTTCTTAAAATACGCTGCTGATCTTCTTTTATACTTTTTATTTTGAATTACTCTATTTTTAAATATTCGTACATGTATCTCTTTAAATTATTTTTGTCTTTTAGTGACATGTATTGTTTTTCCAAAACTGAATGTTTTTTTTCCATTACAAGTGTTTTACCTTGTGCTTTGATGTAAAAAAAATATTTTTCCTTTCATTACTATTGTCTTTCTTTAATCTCTCTGCAACTATTTTAAGAAATTGTTTAGTACTCTTACCAGAACAGACTTTATCCTGAGTAACATTTTGGTCTTTTTGTAGTCCACTCTTTTTAGTTTGGTTTAAGTTCTTCTCATTTCTTTGTTATCTTTTATTTTCATGTTTTCTTGCCAACTTCAATTTCAAATTCAAACAAATAATTTTCTAAAAAAGAAAGAATAGATTCAATAGTTTCTTACATCAATTAGGTATTTTTAAATTAAATACATGTCAACATTAATAGTAACTAGTAAACAATGAATTACAATTACATTGCTATTCTCTTTATAACTAATAAAAAAAAGGTACTAAAAAAACAAGAGAAGTTCAGAAAAAAAGCAACAGAGATAAGACGGGTGCAGAAAGATGCACATAATTATAGAAAGAAGCAACAGAGGTGAAGAAACAGTCACGAAAAATCCAGAAAGAAGCAGGAAAACTTCAAAAATGCAAAACAGCAATCTTTGCAATATTACTATTATAAGTCTCACCACGTTCCTAAATATATGCGTACATGCATCTCTACCTTTTGCTGCTGGCATCACACATAAGAGAAACATGCAAATAGTTCTATTCACTATTCTGCAAGTACTCAAGATGCTGGGCCTACCCAAATATAAAACAGCAACTCTTTGCATATCTCTTTTGTAAGTCTCACCATATTCCTGAAAGTATGCATGCATGTGTCTGTATATTTTGCTAGTGGCATCATATATAAAAGAAACATACAAATAGATGTATACCTGTGTTTTATACGTCTACCATCTTCAGATGCATAACACGTATGAGAATACATGTGCAAGTAGAGACATACCTCAGTCACAAGACCATGCAGACCTTAAAACGTCACAGAATGCACTTCCCATTTCAAGCACACACCTAAAATGATTCTCCATATTTCAAGTATAACATTCCACAGACTCATACAAAGTAGCCTAACCACTAATCCCTCTGCCAACATGACTTAAACTTCACTTTTGAGCTGCAGCTTCACCATTCTGCAACTACTTAGGGTATTGGGCCTAGCCAAATATAAAGGAGTAACTCTTTCATGTGTCTGTTCTAAGTCTCACCATATTCCAGAAATCATACATGCATGTGTCTGCACCTTTTCCTAGTGGCATTATATATAGAAGAAACATACAGACTGTTAGAAATGGGATTTGTGGTTGGCTAGGTCATGCGCCTAAGTCAGGCAGAAACCACCACTCCAGTCAGGGCAAGGGAGTTACACGCTGAAGATAACCCCTGCTCACCCCCTTGGTAGCTTGGCAGAGCAGTCAGGCTTATCCCAGAGGCAATGTGTAAAGCAACACACACACAGCAGCGACGAACTAGGCACACCACAAACAAAACTCCACACAAGGTTATGTAAAAATAGCCTTTGTATTATCCATTAGAACGTAATTACATTTATACACTGTGCCACCTGGCACTTAGCATTACTTTACAGGAATTATATACACCACAGAGCCAATCGGGCCACTGTCATAACATCACAACCCACAGTTAGTGAAGACAACCAGTAACTACTGGTAACGGTGCGCCTAGCACACCACATTAGGTATAAACCTCCACCATAGTGCACCACAGTAAACACTGGTCATGATACCCAGTTAGCACAACTCAGTCACTGCTGGTAGGGTTACACTGAGCATAAACCTTTATGCAGACACATCATCCACAGTGCACTATAGTAACTATTTGCAGTTGTGCACATCTCATGGAAATCACTGAACATAACCATCAGTACACCATAGTATAACACTTATAAGGGGCATTGTTGGAAAGTGGATTATTGGTAGGGGCAAATGTAGGTCTGCCACTGGCAATAAGGCCACTAACACATGATAGGACTCAGCATAGGTTTTAGAAAATTATTCCTATGCTCAACCCTTGGTAACGTTGCTGCGAGCAGACAGGCTTAACTTCAAAGACAGGTATGTGAAGCATTTAAAAACACAATTTCAGTAAATAATTAAGACACAACACAAAATAAAATCCAACACCAATTTATAAACATAGGAAATATTTTTATCTTTAAAATGACACCAAAACGACAAAAATCTAATGTAGGGAACCGGAGATATGAATTTTCAAAGATTTAATAAAATATAGCACTAAGAAGTTTTTAGCACCATATTGGGATACCTGCTCGCGATAGACCGGGGCAAAGTCAAAGTTTCAGGCCGACCGTGATGGAGCCCTGGGCGGCTACAGCTTGCGGGAGGTCCCGGTCTCAGTTTCTACATTCACACTTAGAAACTTTTCTGGAGCTTTTTCTCGCGAGGTCCCTCGAAGCTCCGAGCCAGTCCGGATCCGGTGAGGGTTCGCCGGCTTGCCTTTTGACGAACTCCCGGTCAACTTCCCTGGAGCGGACTTAGAAACTTTTTTGTTAACGCTTCAGTGGGGCAACCCAGGAGCCCAGGCCGACACGCGATGGAAGACAGGCGGCTTGGATCTCAGAGTTGCTCCCGGTTGACTTTTCTACGAGCGGACTTAGAAACTTTTCTGGAGCTTTTTTTCGCGGGGTCTCTCGATGCTCCTCATGTAGCCGGATCCGGTGAGGGTTCGCCGGCTTCAGATTTCTTCTACTCCTGGTCAAACTCTGGAAGTCGGACCGACGGAGCTTTTAGCGGGACGAGCCTGGATGGCTTGGCCGACTCGCGGTTGAAGGCAGGCGGCTTGGCTGACCAGGTTGAGTCGGTCCCTCTATGGAGCTTTTTTCCAAAGTTCCTCCAAAGTTCTCCAAACTTCTTGAACTTCTTCCTGAAGTTCCTCAAAGAGTCCCAAAGTGTCTCAAACTCACTCCAAGGGTCTGGAAGCTCCAAGATGGTCCTTGAAAGTTGAGGACTTCAGTTCCCACAATCCACTGGGACGTCACCCTTACAAATCCACTGGTAGTTCCCCAAGGTGCAGATTTAGTTGGTGATGTTCCAGATGAGCTCTTTTAACCTGTATCTTTCAGGGAGTCCACTCTTTAGTTCTTTTTCAGCAAAATAATCCACAGGGCTATAGTGTCAGATGGTGCAGTTTTCAGAGGTCAGGACTTAGAAATCTTTGCACAGCAAAATCTTCTCAGCTTGGCAATGTCTTGCTTCAGTAAGTTTCCAGCAGCAGATCTGGAGGGCTCTGCCCCTCTCAGATACTTATTCCATGTTCTCTGGGTCAGACAGGAGGTCACTCCTGACCAATGGGAGCAGGGTAACTCCTCAAACATATGACCACTTCCTGTAGAGTGTGGCATTATTTTGTCCCAGAGTGCATCAAATCTTCCAAATCCATAATGGCAGAATTTCCAGCAAGGAGGCAAGAGCTGGCTAAACACACCCCTAGGATGGCTAATTTACTTAGACTCTCCCCCTGCATCTGCTCATACCTTCCTTAATCCCCCATCTGCCTGAGGGATAAAGTTCAGAGTTGTAAACTGACACTGGGTTCTGCTTTTCCCTTTGAAGCCCATGGTTTACGACCCCTCCCCTGGCCTGGCATTCCTGTGGACCAGCACACTGCCCTCCCAGCCCAGCTGCATAACCCCAGGGGCTCTTTAGCACCTCTCCAGGCAGGCTGGCTAATCCACTTAACTCTGACCAATCAGGGCAGACCACTGGAAGGCTGAATCTGGACTTACAAACAAGAAAGTCTTATAACTTCTTGTATGTACACTTTAGGAGAAATTCAACAATATGATATTGTTGGATTTAGCATTACTATTCTGAGAAGTCTTTTAACGGTAGCTCTATCTCCTTCCTATCAGGAGTTATCATTTAATAACTTCCTGCAATGTTAACCTATGTAACTGGGGATTTGCAATGGGAAAAATGACGTGGGCCATTTTTCCAGCACCAGGACTTACAAAAACACATTTTATAAGTACTCGCCTTATATCTACAGTAACCCCACCCCATGTGCAACTAGGGGAGACTTTAGGGGTTCTGAATCTGCAAAAATATTGCAGATCCTCACTTCACACTGCTCCTGGCATCAAAATCGAATTTGGGCAGCACTTTACTACAATATGGGAGTGAAATGTGAAATTTCACTTTACCCAGGCATATAAAAAGTCATTTTATAAGGGTGTACCTTATAAATATCTGACCCCCCACCCCAGGGATACCTAGGGGAGACCCTGGGGGTCCCTAATATGCCAAAACATTGTAGGTTATCCATTTTTAAGTGCCCCAAACACCAAAGTCGAGTTTGGGCACAATTTACTTTTAAAAGCAGTCCTGGCACCCAGGGCTGCTTTTAAACTGACCTCAGGCTTCAGCAGTGCACACATGCAAGTGCAAAAGAGCTGCTGGCCTCTAAACTGCCATGCCCCAGGGTACTGGGGACTTCTAGGTAGTTTAAATCCCTGCCCTATTATATACTAGGGGCTTATGTGGTAGGTCATGCCAATTACAGGGTACCCCACCATACCATAGTGTACCCTAGTATATGTTAGGTGTTTTAACTGTATTCTAATGTGTTCCTTTCAGCTTGGCACTGGCCCTGGGCCTGGTTAGGCAGAGCCCAGGGTCAGTCAGAGCCAGTTACCACCAGTACCAGTCAGCAAAAAGTTGCGGGGTGCCCAGGGCACAGGACGACTTTGCAACAGGCATACATTAGAAATGCGTCCCCACTGGGAACATCCCTTCCTTAGGCACCATTGCATTAGGGCCCAAGAGTTGCCTGCCCCAAATACATTCCTGAGAGTCAACTTGCCCCCCAACAGCAGGCACAAATGCAGCTGCCCGTGACCATGTGGTGCAGCTGTGACAATGTCAGGAATGCGTCGGACTCTCGCAAGGAACGGGGACCTCCGTCGAGGTTCCACCCCATCCCAATAGTCCAGCAGAAATGCCCCAGGTGCATCGACCAACTCTGTCGGACCGGGTCCTTTGTGGAGGCTTCCGTCCCGTCCATTCCGCGAAGACGTAAACGCTGCCTTAAGGTAGGGGGAGGGGAGAATCTGCCTCGGTCTCCCCTCCACAGGAAAAACCAAATTGCCCAAGGTAGCTGCAGCCCGCCCGGAGCCCTCCAGGGCCTCGTGGTTGGCTAGGAGAATAATGCGCGTGGGCGGCCTCACCTTCTGGTTTGGAGGGTGCGGCTGAACTCCTGCAATCCTTCCTCTGGTCCGCGGCTACACAGCAGGCGGAGTCTCCCTCCGTCCTTTCTCCTGGAATCCAGGGGGGCCGCTGCAGTTTGCACACCCTGGCTCTCCTCTGCCACGGGCGGCTCTCTCTCTCGCTACTTGGGCGCGGCCTCGCAGCCCGGGGCCGCGTAGCAGAGCCCTGGCTGTAGGCCCACACACAGGGGAAACAATCGGCGGCTTCGCCATTGGAAGGCGGCCCGCCCACAACCAGGCTTCTCCTCTGCCTGGCTTCCAGTCGCTTCTTCCTCCTACATGGGAGCCCCGCAGACTGCCAGGCGTGGCTCCTCCCCACGGCGCAGACACCCTCTACGACTGCTGCCCATTAGGGATTGAGCCTGTTTCTAAGATTCAGGCAATAAAACTGGAAGCACCCACCACACGTATCTGGTGAGTGGGCACAGGGGCAATAAAGTGCTCCACGCGCTCTTTGGCAGCCGGAGCCCACACTTGGGGCTCAGGCAACTCACAACATGCTCCAAGCCCAGGTCCAGGAGCCTCAAGGAAACAAAGCACTCGGGTTTGCCCGGGCCAAGGGCACAGTAGCACCCCAGCAAGAGTACTGGGGACACGCCAGCAGGGTGCAGCCAGGCAGGTCAGAGCCAGGGCCTCAGCAAAGAGGGGCAGTCCTTCTCTCAGCCCCCCAGAGTAGTCCGGTCCCTAGGCGGTTCCTCCTTGCAGCCCCACGCGATATCTTCCTTTTCCAAGTAAGCACCAGTGTGCTTACATGGGCTCACAGCCCCAATATTTATATCACATGAAGTCTTTGTTCTGCCCTGGCACAGGACGTTGGACCCAGTCCAAACCAGTTCTGGAGGGCACTTAACAAGTGCACAACACTCCCCATTGTCAGTGTAGGCTCTGGCCCCAGACACACCACAGGGGGGCGGAGCCAGCATTGTGTAAGTTAGGCACAGTCCTATTCAGGGTCAGGGGCTACTCCTCCCACTACTCCAAATGCAGATCAGCTTATTCAGCCTAGCGCTGACTCACCCAGCCCCTCTGGAGCCACTGCACCTCTCCAGCCCCTGTCATCCAGAGCCAGACATGCAATACACAGCAGGCAGGCACAAAGACACATAGCACACAGTAATGCCCACTTCTAAAAGTGGCATTTCTAAAATAGTGATAATAAATCTGCGAACACCATTATGCAGCATTTATTGCCACTATTCCAAACATACCAAACTTGATCACGCTACTCCTCTCATGTCAGGAATTACCACTGAAACACATATCAGGGAATCTCCAATGCATTCCTATGAAAGGGCAGCCTCACAGCAGTGAGAAACCAAATAGGCTGTTTGTCACTACCAGGACATGCCACACAGTTAAGGCACATGTCCTGCCTTTTACCTACATTGCACCCTGCCCATAGGGCTAGCTACGGCCTGCCTTAGGGGTGACTGATATGTAGTAAAAGGGGAGTCACAGACGTGGCACCCACTTTATGTGCCACGTCACAGCGGCAGTAAACTGCGCGCGCAGGCCCTGCAATGGCAGAGGCCTGAGACAGGTGAGAAAGGCTACTTTGGTGGGTGGTGCAAGCAGCGCTGCAAGCCCACCAGTAGCATTTAATTTACTGGCCCTGGGTATATGCGATACCACTTTACAAGGGACTGATAGGTAAATTAAATGCGCCAAACAGGTGTAGACCAATCTCACCAAGACCTTAAATGCAGTTCTCATTTCAAGCAGACACCTAAAACTATGTGGCGTATTTCAAGTGTACCTTTCCACACACTCATATAAAGTAGCCTAATCACTAATCCCTCTACCAACATGTCTTAAACCTCACTTTTCAGCTACAGCTTCACCATTCTGCAACTACTTAGGGTGTTGCGCCTAGTCAAATATAAAGCAGTAACCCTTTGCATGTGTCTGTTGTAAGTCTCACCATATTCCAGAAAGCATACATGCATGTGTCTGCACCTTTTACTAGTGGCATCATATATAAAAGAGACATACAAATAGATGTATACCTGTGTTTTTATACATCTAGCATCTTCAGATGCATAACACATCTGAGACTACATGTGGAAGTACAGACATACCTCAGTCACAAGACCATGCAGACCTTAAAACTTCACAGACCGCATTTCCCATTTCAAGCAGACACATAAAATTATGCGGCATATTTCAAGTGTACTTTTCCACAGACTCATACAAAGTAGACTAATCACTAATCCCTCTGGCAACATGTCTTAAAACTCACCTTTGAGCTGCAGCTTCACCTTTCTACTACTACTCAGGGTGTTGGGCCTACCCAAATATAAAGCACCAATCCTTCACATGTCTCTGTTGTAAGTCTCACCATATTCCTGTAAGCATACATGCATGTATCTGTACCTTTTGCTAGTGGTACCATATAAAAGAAATATACAAATAGACGTATACCTGTGTTTTATACGTCTAGCATCTTCAGATACATAACACATATGACAATACATGTGCAAGCAGAGAAATACCTCAGTCACAAGACCATGCAGACCTTAAAACTTCACAGTCTGCACTTCCCATTTCAAGCAGGCACCTAAAATTTTGCAGTGTTTTTCAAGTGTACCTTTCCACAGACTCATACAAAGTAGACTAATGACTAATCCCTCTACCAACATGTCGTAAACCTCACTTTTGTATTTGAGCTTCACTATTCTTTAGGTACTCAAGGTGTTGGGCCTAGCCAAATATAAAGCAGTAACCCTTTGCATATCTCTGTTGTAAGTCTCACCATATTCCTGAAAGCATGCATGTATGTGTCTGCACCTTTTCCTAGTGGCATCATATGTAAAAGAAACATACAAATAGACCTATACCTGTGTTTTATACATCTAGCATCTTCAGAAGCATAACATGTATGAGAATACATGTGCAAGCACACACATACCTCAGTCACAAGTCCATGCAGACCTTAAAACTTGACAGACTGCACTTACAATTTGAAAGATACACCTAAAATATGTGGCATACTTCAACTGTACCTTTCCATCTACTAATGTACACATATTACTATGCACAAACTATTTCAATCATAATTTCAGTACAATAAAACAAAGTACAATACACACCTGTACATTTCGTAACATATTTCAAACATCACACTTCTCTAATAATTTCAAAACTTTGAAAATAATGCTCTTCAAATCTAAAAATATCACTACAAAGAGTGAAGCACTACTACATAATATATAACACAGCTTAAAAATGTGAACCTCACCTTTCAAATAGTATTGCAGAATATAAAAGATCAGAAACTCATAAAAGATTTTCTTTTGCACACAATAAATATTATGCACCACTCTGAACAAGGTAAAACCAGTAATGGCAAACTTTCCCTCTCTTTCTGCACACAAATAAATGTAAGTAACAAATCAAATTGCTTTCTACATCATTTGAAATTGTGAAACACATTTCTATTGGTTAAACATATTAACCCTTTCTAACTGTCTTCTAAAAGTGCCCAAACTGGTTCTCTAATTTTCTGGAGTTGCGACTCCACCGCTGTGTACAGTGTAGCGTCGCGAAGGAGCCGCGAATCCATACGGGAGTTCAAAAACCTATTTCTAACAATACTAGTTTTTATTTTAAATACACTACTTCTACACATACTACTGACTTTGAAAAACTTAATTTAGTAACATCACTTATATATGTTACCATTTCACATTTTAAATCCACAGTTAACTTTCAACCCTTCCCCCATTCTGCTTAATCCCAGTTTCCATAGTAACAGTTCTGCAACATTCAACTGTACTGGCAGGTCACAAGTTCACCATATTTTCAAGTTCAGCACAGTAGCTTACAAATGCAAATAGCAGCTGTGGTTGACTTTTGCAAAATATTACCTTATCCTATCTACTGTACCTTTCAAAAAATGTTTAGTAACCAATAAGAAACATGCTTCTTCAGGAAAATAACATGCATCTTATTTTTGAGTGCACAATGTTAATGAACAGACAATCACTTATCAGCTTTCTCAAAAACAGCATCTTCTCCACCATTTTAGATACCTCTCATTCTACCAACTGACTACCTGAGCTACAGACATCTTTTCATTCCTTCCAAACATCCCTTCAAGATGCTTACAGTATGGATTGTAGGGCACAGCTATGTTTTCTGGTGCAAAAAGTATGCTGAACACAGATGTATTGAAAAAGACCTAAGTTTGCAAAATGTGGATACTAAATGGATTGCACAGAGAGGATTAAAGAGGCACCAATTGATGCATTTGGTTAAAACCTTTTAGCAACTCCAACCCCCTGACCTCATGATCGTGCACTGTGGTGGCAATGGCCTAGGCACATTGACTGGGGTAGGTCTGGAAGTGCTAATGAAGGATACCTTTGCACAATTGATGTTGCTTTTGCCTCAGACTGTCTTTGTATACTCTAATATGTGCCACAGACAGAAATGGAAGTGGTCACATCAATTCTGTCCACAGTTTGAGAAAGCTAGGAAGAATGTCAATAACGCTGTTTCTGCTTACCTCAGGGACCATACGATGGGCTACATCTACGTTTGATATGGATGACATCTACAGAAGGGATGGAGTTCACTTCACAGATGAAGGAAACAGAGTATTTCTCAACAACCTTAAGCGGTGCATCCACACTTACATGTAGCTCCAACAAAGTCATAATGAAAACAAGGGCTTTTTATAGAGCCACCCTATAACCCAACAGTGAATCTTTTTTTTTTTTAAACATACATACTCTTTTTTAATTTTTGGATTCGTGAACCCGTCGCGAACCCACAAAACAAAAGCACGAATTCAATGTACTACAACACAATACACTTTTCAAGTTTAACTTTTATTTTTTTTTTACATTATTGCTAACTCTATCAAATTTAACGTGATTATTAACTTCAATCTCACTAACTCTATAAAAAAAGTTCAGAAATGCAACACTACCTTCTAAATTATATACTATTAAAATATTTATTTAAGGTACATCCGCGAATCCACTGTGACGTTACACTGGGGGGCCGTGCTGAGAGCCGCGATGGGGTCGCAACCACTATGACTAGAGAAAAAAAAATGTATGCCCCCAGTTTCATTGCCCGATGTTGGCCCCGGGGACCCCATCCCCCGGGGCCTGTCAAAACATATCTATGGAAGTGGGGCTGTGTGGCCCCCCTTCCCTGGGCCTCATTTGGTCCTGGGGACTCCATCCCCTGAGGCCTGCCCCGCCTTTCTTTTTTTATAAATTTTGGAGGGGGGCCACATGGCCCCCCCTCCTGAGGCCAATTATGGCCCCAGAAACACCATCCCCCGAGGCCGGCCTTAAGTTTAAAAAAAAAAAGGGAGAGAGGGCACGTGGCTCCCTTCCCGGGCCATTTTGGGCCCTGGGGACCCATCCCCCGGGGCCTGGCCTCACGTTGGTGACCGCTGGGGGAGCCCCAATGACCCCGCCGTCCCTGCTGGCTCCCCGCCTCCTACAGGAGCCGGCATTGCTTTTAGACGAAGGGAGCTGCAAACATGCAGCTCCCTTTGCCCAAAAGCAATACTGCTTCGCTTCATGGAAGCGAGAACAGTTTTCCTGGTCTTGCTTCCATGAAGTGAAGCAGTGTTTGCTATAGCAGGGCGGGAGCAGTGCTCCCACCCTGCCATAGCAAACTGCAATGCCCCGGGGTCGGGCACCCTGGGACATTGCTGGAGCCGGCCCTGAGGGGTGGCAGTCCCAGGGCCATGGAGGGCTCCTGGAGGGGGGCCGCACAGCCCTCCTCTCATCAAGTGTAAAGCCTCGAGGAGGTGGTGGTCCCCAGGGCCCGGTGTCCGCCACAGACCCTTGTATGTTAATTACTCAATGCCCCGGGGAGGTGGTGATCCCCAGGGCAGGAGCCCCCCTACACATTATTAATTTAAAAAAAGCCTCGGGGAGGTTTCGGTCCCTGGGGCTTGGGGGGCCCACGAGGCCCCCCACCATAATTAAGGAATGCCGCAGGGAGGTGGCGGTCCCCGGGGCAGCATTATTATTATTATTATTAAACATTTGTAGAGCGCGTAGCTACCCTTAGGCATCTCAGCGCTAGCGACTGAACAGAAAGCAAATGAGGTTATAGTGCTGATTGTTGGAATAGCCAGGTTTTTAAAAGTTTATGAAACGGAAGGAGATGGGGTTCAGAGCGAAGGTGTGGGGGTAATGTGTTCCAGAGTTTCGCCACATTATAGGTAAAGGATCTTCCTCCACTTCTTGTCCTCCTTATTTTTGGGACAACTGCCAGATTGAGAGTAGCCGACCGCAAGTCCTTCTTGGGGCGGTAGGGAGTAATAAGGGATTTGTTGATAGCCGGGCCCATTCCCCACATGGTTTTATGATCGATGCAGAGGGCCTTAAATTTAACTCTTTCGGGGATTGACAGCCAGTGTAGAGTTTTTAAATCTGGCTTTGCTGATCCCAAGAAGCATTCTGGCGGCACAGTTCTGAGCTATTTGGAGCTTCCTTAACGTTGCTTTGGGAGCCCCTAAGTAGAAGGAATTGCCATAGTCCAATCGTGACAGGACCAAGGCCTGAATCAGGACTCTTTTTGCAGCCATTGGAAGGAGCGGGAGGACTTTCCGAAGAAGTCTAAGTGTGCCAAAGCAGGCCCCTGTCACCCTCACAGCTTGGTGGTCAAACTTAAGAGAGTTGTCTAACCAGACACCCAGACTCTTTATCCTGGTTTTAGGTGTTGGAGGGGAGCCTAGGCACTTGGGCCATATCATGTTAAGGTCCATGCTTGAGTAGTTACCTGGGAGCATAAGTTCTTTTTTGCCTCCGTTGAGTTTGAGACAGGAGTGCTCCATCCAAGAGGCAACTTTCTCCAGACATGTTTCGAAATCAGAGGGAAAATTGCGGGGCCCATTAAGAGTTATGACCAGCTGTGTGTCATCTGCGTAGGTAACGATCTTGATCCTGTGAGGTTCAACCGAGTCACAAGGTGGCTGCCAACACTTCCTGGTTTGAAGTGTTGGCACCCAATCAGAGTCAAGCTCATGCTCGGGAGGGTTTGCAGGTCCATTGCGGCCACCAGATATCCATATTTTTTTAAAATATTAATTTCCCAGGAACTACTGAACTGATTTACACCATTTAAAGCAAAGAGTGCACTCTGAACCAAGAGCCACCTCTCTGCCAAATTTGGTGTAATTCCGTTCAGCAGTTCGGACTGTAGCTGCGACAAAAGTTTCCTATGGAAATTAACATGGAGAAAACACGTTTTAGGACCCCCCTTTTTTCTCGGCCCCCGCTTGACGAATCACCCCGAAACATTCAAGACAGGAGCTGACCGGAGCGGGCCTTTAGTTCTGAAAATTTCGGTCTGGTCAGGGGGTTCCACAGGGACCCCTAGGGCCCCAAAAAGTTTTTTTTTAATTTTTTCAGCGGAATTCACGCTTTGTTTTAATGAGCCCCCGGGTGGGCCAGGTCCCGGGGATAATGATTAATTTTTATTGGGGGTCCCGCAGCCCCAGGAACCACCACCTCCCTGGGGCTATTTTCAGAAAGGGAGGGGAGCACTCTATGGCCCTGGGAACTGCCACCCTCCAGGGCCGTGTCCGGCAATGTCCCGGGGTGCCCACAGGAGCTCCTGCCCTGTCATTGCAAACTCTGTTTTGCTTCATGGAAGCGAGAACAGGAAACCTGCTCTCGCTTCCATGAAACGAAGCAGTATTGCTTTTGCACAAGGGGAGCTGCATGTCAGCAGCTCCCCTTGTGCAAAAGCAATGTCGGCTCCCCAGGAGGCGGCAGGGACGGCGGAGGCAAAAATTTATTTATTTTTTTAAAACAAGGGAATGCGCCGGGGGATGGGGTCCCCGGAGCAGTAAAAGCCCTTAGCGGTGTGGGGGGGTAGTTGTTTTTTCTTTATAGTATGAAATGGCTGGGCCTCGGGGGATGGGTCCCCGAGACAGAATTTGACTTATAAGAATGGGGGGCATTTTTTTTCCTCGCGTGCTTGGAGTAGCGACTCCATCGCGGCCCCCCTGTGTAACTGCAATGGGTTCGCGACTCCAAGCAAAATTTAAAAAAAGAGTATGTATGTTTAAAAAAAAATAAGATTCACTGTTGGGTTATAGGGTGGCTCTAAAGAGAGCCCTTGTTTTCATTCTGACTTTGTTGCAGCTACATGTAAGTGCAGACGCACAGCTTAAGGTTGTTGAGGAAGACTCTGTTGCCTTGATCTGTGAACTGCACTCCATCACTTCTGTAGATGTCGTCCATATCAAAACGTAGATTGTTGTTGTAGATGGACCCCATTCTATGATCTCTGAGATATGCAGAAAAGCTTTATTGACATTCTTCCTAGCTTTCTCAAACTGTGGACAGAATTGATTTGACGAGTTTCATTTCTGTCTTTGGCATATGTTAGAGTATACAAAGACAGTTTGAGGCAAAAGCAATATCAATTGTGCAAAGGTGTCCTTCAATATCATTTCCAGACCTACCCCAGTCAATGTGCCTAGGTCATTGCCACCACAGTGCACAATCATGAGGTCAGGGGGTTGGAGATACAAAAAGGTTTTAACCAAAGGCAACAATTGGTGCCACTTTAACCCTCTCTGGGCAATCCATTTAATGTCCACATTTTCCAAACCTAGGTCTTTGGCAATACCTCTGCGTTCAGCATACCTTTTGCACCAGAAAACATAGCTGTACCCTACAATCCATACTGTGAGCATCTTGAAGGGATGTCTGGAAGTAATCAAAAGATGTCTGTAGCTCAGGTAGTCAGTTGGTAGAATGAGAGGTATCTAAAATGGTGGAGAACATGTTGTTTTTTTAAAAGTTGATAAGTGATTGGCTGTTTATCAAGATTGTGCACTCAAAAATAGGATGCATGTTACTATGCTGAGGTATCATGTTTGTGATTCGTTGTTAGAAAATGTTTGAAAGGTACAGTTGATACCATAAGGTAATATTTTGCAAAAGTCAACCACACCTGCTGTATGCATTAGTAAGCTTGTGTGCTGAACTTGAAAGTACGGTGAACTTGTGACCTGCTACTACAGTTGAATGTTACATGAACTGTTACTATGGAAACTGGCATTAAGTAGAATGGGGGAAGGGTTGAAACTTAACTGTGGACTTAAAATGTGAAATGGATACTTAAATATAAGTGAAAAGTTAGTAAATTAAGGTTTTCTAACAGTAGTATATGTAGAAGTAGTGTGTTGCTGAAAAACTATACTAGTATTATTAAAAATATGTTTTTTAACTCTTGTGTGGAATCGCGGTACCACCGCGGTGGAATCGCTACTCCAGAAATTTATAGAAGTAGTTTGTGCACCATTTGAAGACAGTTAGAAAGGGTTAATGTGTCTAACCAATAGAAATGTGTTTTAGAATTTGAAGTAATGATGGAAGCAATGTGATTTGATACTTATATTTATTTGAGTGCAAAAAGAGGGGGAACGTTTGCCATTTCTGGTTTCACCTTTCTGAGAGAGGAGCATTATATTTCTTGTGTGGAAAAGAACATCTTTTAAGAGTTTCTGATATTTGGTATTCTGCAATACTACCTCAAAAGGGAGTAACTAATAATTTGTAAGGTGTATTATATATTATTCAGCCCTGTTTTATTGTTTCTAGTGATATTTTTACTTAAAAAAAAAAAATCCAAGTGTGTATGTTTCTTTGATATATGATGCCACTTTTAAAAGGTACAGACACATGCATGTGTGCTTTCTGGAATATTGAAAGACTTTTAACAGATAGATTGAAAAGGTTGCTGCTTTGTATTTGCTTAGGCCAAACACTCTGAGTAGTTTCTGAATAGTGAAGCTGCAGTCCAAAAGTGAGGTTTAAGGCATGTTGGCAGAGGGATTAGTGATTAGATTAGCTTGTATTGGTCTGTGGAGATGTATATTTGAAATATGCCGCATAATTTTAGGTGTCTTTTTAATTTTAAAATGGGAAGTGCACTCTGTTAAGTTTAATGTACTTTTTAGTCTTATGACTGAAGTATGTGTCTGTTTGCACATCTAGTCTCTCACGTTTTATGACTTAATATATGATAGAGGTATAAAACTCTAGTATATATGTATCTGTATGTTTCTTTTATATTTGATGCCACTAGGAAAAGGCACAGACACATGCATACTATGTAATCCGGCAGTCATTTACCATAGATTTGTGCATTCAGCCAGGCACTACTATCCCACTCAAACATTCAGTCAGGCACTACCCATGCTCTCATCTACACACTCTGATACTACTGATGCAGTCATAGAATGGTCCACGCATTACTCGTACACTAATATTTTCTCTCAGGTACTTCCTATACACTCATACAATCATCCAGCTACTACCACTGCAGTCATAGAATCACTCAGGCAGTACATATGCATGTTTTTATTCTTTCAAGCACTACTCATACACTCTTGTCTTCAACCATGCATTAGTTTTGCACTCATGGTTTGTCTAATGTATTTTCCCTGCACTGTTCTAATCACCCATTCAGTACTGCTGCTCTCATGCAGTCACGCAGGCAACTGTTGCACTGAACTATTCAGTGTGGTGTTACTCACGCAGTCATTCATTCTCTCAAGCACTAATCACTACCCATCTATTTGTATGTTTTTTTGATATATGATTGCTCTATAAAAAGATACAGACACATGCATGCACGCTTTCTAGAATATTGTGAGACTTTTAACATATATATTCAAAAGGTTGCTGTTTTGTATTTGCTTATGTCCAACACTTGGAGTAGTTACTGAATAGTGAAGGTGCAGTCCAAAACTGAGGTACTACTGATGCACTGATAGAATGTGCAGCCCAAAAGTGAGGTTAAAGACATGTTGGCAGAGGGATTAGTGATTAGGTTAGCTCGTATTAGTCTATGGAGATGTACACTTCAAGTATGCCTCATAATTTTAGTTGTCTCTTTAAAATGGGAAGTGTAGTCTGTCAAGTTTAAGGGACTTTTTAGTCTTATGAGTGAGGTATGTGTCTGCGTGCATATGTATTTACTCACGTGTTATGTCTAAACAGATGGTAGAGGTATAAAACTTTGGTATACATGTATCTGTATGTTTCTTTTATATATGATGCCATTAGGAAAAGGCACAGGCACATGCATGCCATGTAACCCCTCAGACATTAAGCATAGATTTGTGCAATCACCCAGGCACTACTATCTCATTCAAAGATTCAGTCAGGCACTACCCATGCTCCTGTCTATTCACTCTGGTACTACTGATGCACTCATAGAATGGCCCAAGCATTACCCTTACACTCATATTTTCTCTCATGTACTTCTCATACAGTTATACAATCACCCAGTTACTACCACTGCAGCCATAGAATCACTCAGGCAGTACCCATGCACTTTTTTATTCTTTCAAGCACTACTCATACACTCTTGTCTTCAACCATGCGTTAGCCTTGCACTCATGGTTTGTCTAAGGTATTTCCCCTGCACTGATCTAATCACCCATTCAGTACTGCTGCTATCATGCAATCACCCAGGCAGTACTCTTGCACTGAACTATTCACTCAGGTGCTACCCATCTAGTCATCCATTCTCTCAGACACTACCCACTACCCATCTATTTGTATGTTTCTTTGATATATGATGCCACTTTTAAAAGGTACAGACACATGCATGCATGCTCTCTGCAATATGGTGAGACTTTTAATAGACACATTGAAAAAGTTGCTGCTTTGTATTTGGCTAGGCCCAAGCCTCTGAGTAGTTGCTGAATAGTGAAGATGCAGCTCAAAAGTGAGGTTCATGACATGTTGGCAGAGGGATTAGTGATTAGGTTAGTTCGTATTGGTGTATGGAAATGCAGACTTCAAGTATACCGTATAATTTTAGGTGTCTCTTTAAAATGGAAAGTGCAGTCTGTCAAGGTTAAGGGACTTTGTAGTGTTATGTCTCAAGTATGTGTCAGCTTGCACATATATTCTCACATGTGTTGTTTCTATAGAGATGGTAGAGCTATAAAACACTGGTATATTTGTATGTTTTGTTTTACATATGATGCCACTAGGAAAAGGTACTTACATATGCATGCTTGTTTTTAGGAATATAGTCAGCTAGACACTACTATTCCAGTCAAACATTTACTCAGCTAGTACCTATGCACTCATTTATTCAATGAGACAGTACTGATGCACTTATGTAATTGTCCAAGCATTACGTTAATACTCATAGTTTCTCAGAGGTATTTCCCATACATTCATACATTGATCCAGGTACTACTTCTGCAGTGATAGAATCACACAGGCAGTATGCGTACATTCATGTATTATCTCAAGCTCTACCTATACAGTTATGCAATAAACCATGCTTAGGCTTGTAGTCATAGTTTCTGTCAGGTATTTTTGATGCATTGATGCAATCACCCTGGCAGTATTGGTGCACTCATTCTATTATTGAGGCTCTACTCTAGCACTGAACTATTGACTTAGGTAGTAGCCATTTAGTGATACATTTTGTTAGGCACTACATATGAATTCATCCAATGATCCTACCATTACTCTTACATTCATTCTTTTACTTAGGCACTACCATGCAGTCATACAGCTAAGGAGAAACTACCTATACACATACTACTCCTCTTCCCTCTTTCAGCATCTCTCTAGCCTCTTTGTGCAGTTCTCTTAGTTGTTTTGCACCTCTCTTGCTCATACTGCACATCTGTTGCCTCTTTCTGCGCCTCACTTGTTTCTTTCTGCACTCCTCTTGGCTATTTCTACACCCCTCTTCCCTGTTTTTGTACTTCTGTTGCCTCTTTCTCCACCCCTCTTCTGTCTTTCTGTACCTCAGTTGCCTGTTTCTATAATTCTCTTACCTCTTTGTGCAGTTCTCTTACCTCTTTTTCCTTTTCTATTGTTTCTTTCTGCACTTCTCTTGCTTCTTTCTGTACCCTTGTTCAGTTTTTCTGCACCTCTCTTGCTTTTTTCTGCACCCCTTTTTCTCTCTTTCTGCACCTCTTTTGCCTGTTTCTGCAACTCTCTTGCATCTTTGTGCACCCCAGTTGACTGTTTCTGCACCACTGTTGTCACATTGTGCATGTTTGTTGCTTCTTTCTGCAGTTTGTTTGCTTCTTTCTGCACTTCACATGCTTTTTTCTGTACCCCTCTTGTCTCTTTTGCACCTATCTTGTTTCTGTACCTCTGTTTCCTGTTTCTGCATCTCTCTTACCTCTTTCTACATCCCTGTTCCCTTTTTCTGCACATCTATTGCCTCTTTCTGCACCTGTCTTGCCTTTTTCTGCGCATCTTTTGTTTCTTTCTGCACTTCTCTTGTTTCTTTGTGCACTTCTCTTGCCTTTTTCTGCACTTCTCTTGCCCGTTTCTTCATTTTTAGGTCAAGCATTCGAGACCTCTTGTATATACTTTAGTACATACCTATATGTGTATGTACTTTGTGGGCTCTGGAGATCATCCCTAGGACTTGTCTGCTTCCGCTTACGGACTTTTTTTCTGTTCAATTGCCTCTATTTAACTGTCTTGATAGAAAACGAAAAGCAGAGGTCAGTAAAATACCAGAATTGCTTTTTGCTTGTTCAACTGCCTCTATTTAACTGTCTTGATAGAAACGACCAGGAGAGGTCAGTAAAATACCAGAATTACTTTCTGCTGAGGGACTTTCTTTTTTTGGCAACTGCCTCTATTTAACTTTCTTGATAGCAAATGACCAGCAGAGGTCAGTAAAATACAAGAATCACTTTAGCATTCTCTAGATTCCAGTTCATAGAAATTGTCTTCCACGAGCACCTGTAGACAATAATATTTTTTTCAAATCTTGTATTTTCAGTAATGTGACCACCGAAGGCCCTGATTTTATATTAAAAACAGAGCTTTGGACTATACCATTTCCTGCTGAAAGGCATTATTTCTCTCCATGTGTTCCCATACCTGGCGTGCCACGCAGTTTGGTGCTTACTTTCCCTCCATGTTAAAGAACAGTAATTGTTTCAGCACCCAGGTTAATGTGCTGCATAGCTAAATTCCTATAAGGCCCCAAAGGCGAGACCGATTGCATTGCAAATGCTTGTTCTTGATTGTTTCTGGAGTTCTCTTGCTTCTCTCTGCAACTATGTTGTCTCTTTCTGTATCTCTGTTGCTTCTTACAGCACTTCTCTTGCTTCTTTCTGCTCCTCTCTTGCTTCTTTCTTTACCCCTGTGGCCTCTTTCGGCACTAGTCTTCCTTGTTTGCTCACCTCTCTTGTCTCTTTCTGCACCTCTGGTGTCTTTTTCTTTATCTCTTAGCTGCTTTGGGCACTTCTTTTGTGTTTTTCTGCACCTCTGTTGCTTTTTTCTGGACTTCTCTTCCTTCTTTCTGCACGTGTTTTATTTCTTTTTCAATTCATTTTGCCTCTTTCTGCACCCCTTTTATTTGTTTCTGTACCTTACTTGCGTTTTTCTACAACTGTTTCCTCTTTCTGCCCTTCTTTTTCCTCTGCACCTGTCTTTTTTTTTACTTGTACATCTGTTGCTTCTTTCTGCATCTCTTACATTTTTCAGTAGTTGTGTTGTTTGAGTATTTCATTTTGCTGTTTGTAAACCTTTTGTTTTCTTCCCTTTCTCCTTTTGGCTGTGTGACCACCTATTCTTGTGTTTTTGCAGATGTTTTGCTCATTTTGATACTTTTCTCTTCTTATGAGATATAAATGCAATAGAAATTTAATTGTAATTTTGCACTTAGTTGTTATTTTCAAAATTGAAATGTTATTAATTTTGAAATTTGAATTAATGTACTAAAATAATTATAGTATTATTATTTTTTTAGGAAGATATTTTATTTGGATTAGAAATAAAAGATGGCTAGAAAACATGAAAAGAGAACAAAGGAAACAGAAGTACTTAATGAAAACTAAAACGAGTGAAGTAGAAAAACACCAAAAAGAGGCTGAGGATAATGTGGCTTCTGGTAAGAGAACTAAACAATTTATTAAAAAAGTTGTGGAGAGATTGAACGATCAAAATACTAATCAAACGAGGAAAGAAATTTTTCGAACAAAGGAGAAGCAAATGAAGAAACACCATGGAAAAGAAGCACATGTGACAAAAAGACAGAAACAATTTAAGGACATACGTGTACGTATGTTTCGTAATAGAGTAATTCAAAATTTATTAAAAGATTGTAAAAAGTATTCAAAAAGATCTGCAGCATATAAGAAGAAGCAACAGATTGAAAGTGTAGTAGATACTGCTTTTGAATTGAAACAGAAATTATTTATATTGGTATTGAAGAGAATGAAAACATTGAATAAAACAATGCACTTTATGAAGGAGAAAAGCAAAAGAAAAAGACTGGTTAATAGAAGTAACTTTTGCAAAGCTTTTTCTGGTGAATGGAAGCATACTTCTAGTACTGAGCCTTTTTTTAATGAAGAAAGTTATTTTCAACAAAATACATTAGTTCACGCAGTTGATACCTGTGGTCGTTGTTACGAGATAAAGGATGGTTGTCCAATTGAAAAAGAAAAGTTGCTTCCTAGAAATGTGGAAGAAGTAATAGCTGAAGAAGTTCAAGGGAGATGTGCACATGCTCCAGTGTATAAGTGGGATTGTAGTAGTATTTGTAGTATTCGATAGGAATCTATTGATATATTACGAGTTTTCTTGCGACAATATGCAAAATAAAGTGTTAAACAGAAGATTAAGATATTGCAAGGACTAGATCAATGTAAAGTAAGAAAATATACTAAGTTGCAGGGTCATTCTCTGGCTTGTCTTTCTGGAAAAGTGTGTAAAAGTACTTTTCATCATTAAAGAATGTTAGCAGTACATCATACAGAAATGCGGAAGTTAGTAAGGAGATTGTACTACATAAAAAGTCCTGCATTATCTTTAAGTGAAATGAACACAGCTCTTTTGCATGGTTAAGTATCAGATGTAAAAAAAGTTTGTGATGATATACAGTTTCGTTTCTTTGATTCACAAGAGGAGTGTAGAGAAAGTGAGAGTTTGATAAGTGTAGATGTTGAACAACAGTTGGAAGATATTAGTACTGAGAAGTTTGAAGAAGAAATTACAAAGTTTAGGATACTTTCATGTGAAAAACCAAACTATGTTTGTATTTGTCGACGTACTCACTATAGAAGTCAAAATAGGAATGTTGATGTGTATTTAAAAAGTGAAAAGGAAAATAATGATAAGTAGGAGCAATTTGGTGCTTATTTGTTGGTGGAAGGTCGTTTTGAGTTGGGTACTGATCAACGTATTTGTAAATATTGTTACAACAAATTAGAAGAGAACTAAAATGCCAGCTAGAGCACTACATAAAAATTTAGAGTTGGTAGCTATTCCTCAGGAACTGGCAGATTTAAATACATATGAGTCCATTCTTATTCAATCTGTGCACCCGTTTCAGGCTATTATTTGTATGGAGCCTAAAACAGGTAAGCTGCCTCCAACAGATTTACAAAGAGGTCTGAAAGGAAGAGTTGTGTACTTACCTTTAGATTTAAAAAAATATTGAAACTGTTGGTATAGAGAGAGAGGAAAGTGAGCCTGTAGTTATTCTAGTTAATGGTGTACCAATAAAGATTCAAAAAATATGGCAAGAGTTAGGAGATGTCAGCAAACTTCAAAAGGCTATATTATATCTTGTACAGAACAATATATATTATAAAAGTGTAAATGTGGAAGACCAGGAAATATGTTTAGAAGAAGATACAGAAATTTCAACTGGCCAAATAGAAAAAGTGGACAAGAGCAGGAGTGAAGAGATTTACGAACATTACAGTATACATCTTTTACATTCAAAAGAAGTGATTGGAAGCACTATTGAATTATTTCAAATGAAGAAAGCAAAGGGAACTCCCATGAGTGTATGGGAAAAAAGTTTAGAAGCTCGTTGTTTTTCACAGCTGTTCCCCACTGGAGAAGGTGGACGATATGATGAACGAGCAGTACAGATTCCAGCTTCAGAATACCGGACGACAAGATTGTACTAAGAAGATCCAAGATTTCGACAGCACATTCCATATATATTTCATCTTCTATTTGAAAGTGACTTGTCTGGGCTTTCATATGCAGTGAATCACATATTGAAAACAGGAGTTCATCTTACACATGTTTCTGCAAAGGAATTTATGGACAAAGTTCAACAAAGAGACGATCATTTGGAATCTCAGTTCATTAATTTGATGGCATGTCAACGTGGTACTAATGAGTATTGGTATCGTCGTCATGGTGAACTTAAATGTATGTTAAGAAACTTGGGTACTCCTATGTGGTTTCTAACAATTAGCTGTGCTGAATATGCTTGGAACGATTTACTTGAATTTCTTCGACAAGCAGATTCAAATGTCAAGAATATTGAATTGAAGACAGCTGGAGAATTGTGTTCTTTGGATCCTGTGAATGTGTGCAGATATTTTAATCATAGGTTTCAAGCTATGAAGTCTTTTATCTGCAATAAAAAGAATCCACCTCTTGGAGAAGTTACTGATTTCTTTTGGAGAATGGAGTACCAAGCCAGAGGTGCTCCTCATAAACATATGGTATTATGGATCAAGGATGCACCTAAATTTGGAACCCATTCTAATGAAACTGTTTTGTCTTTTATCGAAGTGTATGTTACCTGTGCCATTCCAAACAAGCATTGGCATAGCCAATAGGTCTCGCCTTTGGGACCGTATAAGTGTTTAGCCATGCAACACTTGATGTTGTTGCACCAAGGATATTGTGCTGCATAACTAAATACTTATAAGGTCCCAAAGGCGAGACCTATTGGCTATGCGAATGCTTGTTTAAAGGAGGCCTCGAAACGGGTCTCTATCGGGCTCTGTTTTGTGCCCTGGCACAAGCGGTCCGTTTTTCCGGCCTGCAGTGACAGCAGGGCAGGCACATGGATGTGCGCGTGCTCACACTGCTCACTTCTCACTAGTGTGCGCGTGCTCACACTGCTCACTTCTCACTAGTGGAGAAGTTACGGCATGACCTCATGCCAGGTGAGCGTTGTAGGGAAGGGAAATCCTTTAAAGAAAGTCATTTTCTCTCTGGATTTCCCTTCTCTTTTGAAACCCAGTAGCAGCAACATTGTGGTGGTGTCACCAGGGCTTTAAGTGGAAGCTTTTTCAATATTATATACAAGCAATAGTTGCTGCTTATTTATCTTATGCAACTAACAACCATTGACAAAGCCAATAGTCCTGACTTGTAGGAATGATGTTAATTGTTGTATCGTATATCTGGATCCAATGACAGAACCAGCAAAATACAAGTCGGGCGGCACACTATGCTAAGCACAGACTTTTAGCTTACGTGTTTTAAGCCACGCCCTTAATTACATTGGTCACGCCCCTTTGCGAGACCCCCCGTTTTTCATCCCACTTAAAGCCCTGCAGACACCTCATCAGAATAAGGTGATTCGCGAGTGGCACTAGGCTGGGACTGGCCTAATTTATGTAATGCTTTAACGAATGTGCATTTCCCCTTTTTGTCGTGTCTTTTCAGCCTCCTAACTGTCTCACATTGCCTGATGTTACAGATCACAAATGTGGTTGTAGTTTGTTTAGCCTTAAGATTGATGTGGAGCCGTGAATGTAAACCCCGCCAAATTTAGCCACAAGAAAACAAGTTACGCAGGGCACGAGCCGGGATTCGGGAAGTTCCAATCTGTGCGACATGAAGTAGAGACATGTTTGTGGGCATTCATTGTCGGTGTGTCATGTTTGTTTGTTTCCTAGCACAGCAATTGCTCAATCAGTGCAGGTAAACTTTGAGTGTGCCAATGTGTCTCCACACAGCACAATTGCACTCGACGTTAAGTAAGTATAGGCATTTAAGTCTCATAGCTGGGTTAGCTTCTCTGGGACCAACCCCCACCTTGCTTTCTGCGTGCATGTCTTCGCATCCTCCTGGGACGATGTGTACTCGGTGTCTGCTGTGGTCAAGATCTGAACATAGCCGTAAACCGTGGAACACACATCATCTTTGAATATGATAAGCTGTCTTCAAAATTAAAATCGTGTATTTCTTTAACACGAAGTGGTGTTTTACCTTAGTGCATCACATAATATTAAGGAATTGAGAGGCATATAATTAAAAGTGAATATTTTTAAACAGGCCTGTTCCCGCCCTAACGCCAATGATATTAGTGAACTAAGAGGCAAGTCAGTGTACCGTATATTTGGCCTCCGTTATTATAAGTGGAGCAACATTATAGGATTTTTAAACAAACACGAGAGATGTTTGCACAGCGCATATCCTGAACTCGCCAATTTGAAGGTGCTCACATAGGTGATAATGCACAAAAGGGACGCTCGGTGAAATTGAGTATTTGCTTAGGCCCTTTTGAGCCTAAACCTAACATTAGCCCTTTTTGGTTACATCAAAAACAAGCGCACGCCTCGCGCGTCAGCAGAGGGAGGGGCGAAAGGAGGGGGCCAGCGCGATTCCCTTGCGGGAGCGAGCGGCAAGGCGCGATAATTAACATATGGCGCCAGCTGCTCGCTCCCGCAAGTGAATCGCCAGACGTGCACGCGTTGCAATTGGAAGCAATGCAACGCGTGCACGTTTTTGCAGGGAAAGCTGTGCCGATTTCTAAAGGTCTCTCCTATGCAGCGCATGCGCACTGCGTAGGCGAGACCTAAAAAAGGAGGAGAAGAGAGGCTTAAGAGAACAAGTTTTACATTTTAAAAGTCATTGATGTGGAAAATATTGTCGACGAAAATACAAGTCAAAGGGAAAATTTTATACAAAATGTCATTTTGTTGTTTTGTCCCACGTCCAGTAATTTCAAAAGGAAGAGTCGATAGTTTTATGTCAGCAGTAAGACATACTATAACACGAAAATCTCCAAAGAATACATACAACATAAGAAGAACTGAAGATTCAAAGTATATTAATGACTACAATCCAGTGATTTTGAGAATGTGGAATGCAAACATGGATATCCAGTATGATGCAGATAATTCAATTGCTGTTGCTCGCTATGTTATGTCATATATAACCAAATCTGAAAAGACAGAGTTGAAAGAATTGTGGGAAGAAATTTCACAAGAGAAGAGTCTTAGTAACAAATTGTACAGCTTTAGCTTGAAAATGCTTTCCCATCGAGAGATTGGATCCTATGAATGTTTGGATCGGTTGAGCTCTGCCAGTTTATATTAAAAGTCAAGAGGAATCATTTCGGTAAGTCTAGGTCTTGCCTCCACACGAATTAGAGTATTGAAATCTCTACAAGAAATTGAATACTTAGCATTGAATGAACCAGAAAGTACAGATATTGTTAAAACTAATATGTTGGATACGTACTATCCCAAAAGGAGTCCAGATCTGGAAAACCAAGGTCTCTATGAAGTACTGCAACATTACAGCTTTAAGAGAAATGTTACAGAAGATATATAAATGAAGAACAATATGTAGTAATTGGATGTGATGGATGTTTGGTAAAACATGCCAAATGAAATCTTATTGACCACAGAAAACTAACTTGGGAAACTCCAGTTAAAAGGGAATTTTTCTATTTAGCACTTCTGCAACTCTTCAAGCCTTGGCATAGTGAAATGGAATTACTTGGAGATTTTGACTGCTATGACGATTCTTATAATGCATATAAAGATAACATTCAATGCACAATTTTCCCTACTTATCTACAAATGTTAAATGATGAGATTGAACAAGAAACTACTATTGCAGCTGAAATAGCTAGAGACAGTTTTCAAGATAGTCAGAGTTCTGCTCCACTAAGTCAAGATCCACTAGGACAACCAATTATTGAAAATGAAGCAGCAATAGCCATGAATGAAGTAGAAACGACAATGCAACAAGCACAACAGGATAAAATTGATTTGAGAAACCTGGAAGAACAACTAAATATTGAACAAAAAGAAATATATGAGCAAGTGACACTACAGATACCGTATGGTTTGCTACATGAAAAAAAGAATGTCAATGCACATCATTTAAACCTATTCAAATGTACATCAGTGGTCAAGCTGGAACAGGAAAAAGTTTCTTAACTAACGTTTTCACCAGTTATCTACACAAAACTACTGGATGCCATTTATCTTGTGTTATAACAGCTCCAACTGGATTAGCAGCACACAACATTAAAGGGATTACTTTACATCAATTACTCATGCTACCAGTTGAACATGAAAATAAATTGGAATATCACAAGCTATCTCGAGAAGCTTGTTATGAAGTGTCAAGAGTACTGAAGAAAATGAAAGTTCTAATAATTGATGAAGTGAGCATAGTCTCAAACTTAATGATTGCCTTTGTATATTTAGGAATGCAACAGATTTTAAAAACAGATTATGATGTTCTATTTGGAGGAAAACATGTAATTGTATTTGGCGACCTACTACAACTTACTCCTGTGAAAGGGACACCTGTTTTTAAAACACTTGCCCTTCAAGACACTAGGAAATCTTTGGGTAGTATTGGAACTGTCAACATTTGGTGTCATTTTGAATATAAAGAACTTATTAAGAATATGCGACAAGCAAGTGATGAACATTATGGAAAAATTCTTCAAGATATAAGAATTGGTGTTTTGACAAAACATGACAAAGACGCTTTACAAAGTCGTCTTTTAACGAAGTTGTTTGCAAACGAAAACATAGCACCTGAAATAATATATAAGAAAATTGGTGAAAAGAAGTCTATAGTTTGCCTAATGCCAACACTGCAAGAGTGTTCTACATTCAATCTAGAACTTTTGAAATTGGAAAAACAACCAAAAGTGAAAATGGAAGCTATTGATAAAATGGAACATGAAGGAGTTACTATTCTTCTCTCAGAGAAATTACAGTCAAAATTAGATTCTTTGGAAAAGTCGGTGTCTAAGACTGCAGGTTTAGAAAAGACTTTATGTGTATGTGTAAACTGTCAGGTAATTTTAAGGCGTAATTTAAATGTAGAAGAAGGTTTAGTAAATGGAGCAATGGGTAAAGTTGTTGATTTTGTACATTTTCAGAACAGAGATGGAATTGAATTTTTGAAGATTAAATTTGATCAGATTGAAGAGGTAAAACAGATTGGACGTTGTGCTGTTCGTTTTTTGCTTGTAAAAGACTTGTATGTTCGTAGAAAACAGTTTCCTCTTTCTTTAGCATATGCATTAACCATTCATAAATCTCAAGGTTTAAGTGTAGACAGTGCTTTGGTATATATTGGAAGTACAGTGTTTAAAGAGGGTATGGCATACGTTGCATTGTCTCAAGTAAGAACTTTATCTGGTTTGAATTTGATTGATATTGATGAGAAAAAGATTAGTGCTGATGTAAATTGTGTAAAAGAGTACAATCGGTTAAGAAGACTCTATGCTCCTAACTTAGGTGAATATCCCGTGTATGAGAAACGTGTAGTGTGTCCAAAATGAAAATATGACAAATATTCTACTGAGATTAAAAAAAAGAAAACAATTCAAGAGAATGATGAAACTGCAAAGAAAATGAAAATGGACACTGGTGATGATATTGTAGGATATCAGTTAGAAAATAGTACAGGAATCAACTGCTATGCTAATGTAATTGTAAATGTTGTCTTTTATCTAGAGGATCTTCATCATGAAATTATGGAAAATCGAGGAAAAAGATTCTGTTCTTTACTACATTATATTTTTCTAAAGTTGGTAACTGATAGAACTAAAATCCATACTGCTGCTGGCATTCGGCATCTTTTGGCTATATGTACTGCTTCATTGAAATTTACATTGAATATACAACAAGATGCACAAGAATTTCTTATGTTTATGCTTGTAGTATTGGAAGATGAAGGAATAGAAATTGAAAATGTATTTGGACTAAGTTACAGATGGGATCATAAATGTGAAGAGTGTTCATTTTCTTCTACCACTGAAATAGACACTGAACGATTCATATACTTGACGATAACAGATTGCAAATCAGTGTCTTTTAACAAATTAGTAAAAACAGCTAATCAAGATATGAAATGTTCTCGTTGTAAATCAGAAATGTTGTCAACAATATATATAGAAAAATATGGAAAATATGTAATTTTAATGCTACAACGTTGTAGAGCAAATGGAACAAAATTGTAAACCAAAATTAAAAATTTTGTGGCAAGTCAAGTATCAATTTCAGGAAGAACTTTTAAAGCAGTGGCTATTATTTTCCATGATGGACCTACTACAACATCTGGACACTATACTGTGCATTTAAAGTGCAATGAAGGATGGACACACTGCAATGATGCTCATTTGGAATTGAAATGTAGGCTGCCTTATGAATTACCAAATTCATATCTCATATTTTTGATGCCAAAGTTTTGAAAACATCATTCGCCTATTGGGAAGATGTGAACACGAATTAACGAATTTATTTTGGATATTTTCAATGCAAATGGCTTTGGAAACATTATTCGGCCTATTGGGAAGATGTGAACAATTACTGTTTGGATTATTGTTTGTGTTAATGGATATTGCATTTGGAAAATTGTGTTTGAAAGAAGTAGTTTATATATTTGATCTTTATATTATTCGCAATGTAAATGAGAGTGTATATTTTACAAAATGTAGTTGACAGAAATAAAAGACTTAATGTGGTTGAAGAATGTAATTTAGAAACTGTAGATAGGTAAACAGATAATTATACTTGTTGTAAATAATGCTCAACGCTGATTAGTTTTTTTTTTACAATCTCATTGATTGATTTTTTCCCCCCGCTGTTGTATGATGATCTACATTGAAATCACTGTGTATGGTGAAATTCAGTAGAATCTGAGAACAGCAAAAAAGGAAATTGAAAATGTGTATGTAATTCTAAAATTATGTTGTGATCTTAAATCTATAATATTATAATCAATAATAGTTTTTCTTCTTCTTTTTTACAGAGGGTAATGGTGAAGTTTGAAACAATTTTAAATTCAGATTACAACAAAACTACTGTAAAATAGTTTCACTGAGTTTTGTATCTACATTAGTAAAAAAGGTAAGATAAAATAATGTAATAAGCATGATGATATGAAATAATGTTTACAGCTGCTTTTACTGCACTCATCCATTCCTTGAAACACTACCCATGCACTCATGTATACACTTAGGCACTATTACCATACTCCTCCAATCACCCAGGTAATATCCATGCATTTCTCCAATCACCTACCCAGTACCTATACACTTATAATACCACCCAGACATTAACCCTGCACTAAAACAATCACCCAGCTACTACCTATGTACTCATGCAATAACCAAAGCACTACTCTTGCACTCCTCCAATCACCTAAGTGCTATCAATGCACTACTCCAATCACCCAGACATTACCCCTGCACTCATGCAATCACCCAAACATTACTCAAGCACTCCTCCAATCACCCAGACATTACCTTTCAACGCATGCAATCATCTAGGCATTACCTATGCACTCCTTCAATCACCCAGGCACTATTCCTGCATTTATATAATCAGTCAGGCAGTACCCTTGCACTCCTCCAATCACCCAGGTACTACTCTTGTACTCATGTAATCACTCAGGCATTACCTATGCAGTCATACAATAACCCAAGCAGTACTCTTGCACTCCTCCAATCACCTAAGTACTATCAATGCACTACTCCAATCACCCAGACATTACTTCTGCATTCATGCAATCATCTATGCATTACCTATACACTCCTACAATCACCCAGACATTACTCCTGTACTAATGCAACCACCCATACATTAGCTTTGTACTCCTCCAATCAGACAGGCACTACCCTTGCACTCCTCCAATCACCCAGGCAGTATCCATGCACTTCTCCAAACACCCAGACATTTCCCCTGCACACATGCAATCACCCAGACATTACTCATGCACTTCTTCAATCACTCAGGCAGTACCCATGCACTCCTCCAATCACCCAGACAGTACCCCAGTACTCATGCAATCACCCAGGTACTACTCATGCACTCCTCCAATCACCCAGGCACTACCTATGCACTCATGCAATAACCCAGGCACTATGCGTGCAGTTATCCAATCATCCAGGCACTACTCATGCACTCATGCAATCACCCAGTCATTACCTGTGCACTTGTGCAATAACCTAGGCACTACCCTTGCACTCTTGAAATTGTGCTGGCACTATCCATGCACTACTACAACCACCAGGGCACTACCCATGCACTCATGCAATCACTCAGACATTACTCATGCACTCCTTCAATCACTCAGGAGTATCTATGCACTCGTCCAATCACTCAGCCAGTAACATGCACTTATAAAATCACCCAGACACTACTTATGTACTCCTCTAATCACCGAGGCACTACCATTACACTCATGCAATCACCCAGACATTACTCCTGCACTTATGCAATCAATCAAACATTACTCAAGCACTCTTCCAATCAACAATACATTGCCCTTGCACTAATACAATCACCTAGACATTACCCCTACACTCATGCAATCACCCAGGCACTACCTATGCATTCCTCTAATTCCCCAGACATTACCCCTGCAGTCATGCAATCACCAAAGCATTATATAAGCACTCCTCCAATCACCCAGGCAGTATCCATGCACTCCTGCAATCACCCAGACATTACTCCTACACACATGCAATCAACCAAACATTACTCACACACTCCTCAAATTATTCAGGCAGTACCCTTGCACTCCTCAAATCTCTCAGACATTACTCCAGCACACATACAATCACCCAGGTAGTACTTATACACTCTTCCACTCACCCAGGCACTACCTATATACTACTCAAATCATCCAGGCACTACCACTACACTCATGTAACCACCCAGACATTACTCTTACACTCATGCAATCACCCAGCCATTAGCTATGCACTCATAGAATAACCCAGGCACTACTCTTGCACTGCTGCAATCATCCAGGCACTATCCATGCACTCCTCCAATCATCCAGCCAGTACCCATACACTTACAAAATCACCCAGGCACCAGTTATACACTTTTCCAATCACCCAGCCACTGCCACTACAGTCATGCAACGACCCAGACATTAGTCTTGCACTCATGCAATCATCCAGACATTACCCTTGCACTCCTCCAGTTACCTACACATTACCCCTGCACACATGCAATCACTTAGGCATTACCCAATGACCCAGGCATTACCCCTGCACTCATGCAATCGCCTAGCTATTATCCATGCAGTCCTTCAATCACTCAGGCAATACCCATGCACTTATAAAAACATCCAGAGACTACCTATGCACTCATGCAATCACACAGGCACTACTGATGCACTCCTGCAATCACCCGGAAGTACCACTACACTATTGCAACCACCCAGACATTACTCTTGCACTCATGCAATCAACCAGGCACTAGCTATGCACTCATAGAATAACCTAGGCACTACTCTTACACTGCTGCAATCACCCAGGCAGTATCCATGCACTCCTCCAATCATCTAGCCAGTACCAATACACTTAAAAAATCATCCATGCACTACGTATACACTTTTCCTTTCACCCAGGCACTACCACTACAGTCATGCAACAAGCCTCAAATTACTCTTGCATTCATGCAATCAGGCAGACATTACTCATGCACTCCTCCAATTACCTACACATCACCTGTGCACTCATGCAATCACTTAGGCATTACCCATGCACTCCTCCAATGACCCAGACATTTACTGTGCACTCATGCAATCACCTAGCTATTACCCATGCAGTCCTTCAATCACTCAGGCAGTACCCATGCACTTATAAAATCATCCAGGCACTACCTATGCTCTCATGGAATCACACACACACTACTTATGCAGGTCTGCAATCACCCAGGAATTACCACTACACTCATGCAACCACCCAGACATTACTCTTGCACTAATGCAATCACCCAACCCCTATCCATGCACTCTTCCAATGACCCAGACATTACCCCTGCATTCATGCAATCACGTATGTATTACCCATGCATACCTTCAATCACTCAGGCAGTAACCATGCACTTATGAAATAACCTGGCATTACACCTGCACTCATACAATCACTGAGGCATTACCCCTGCAGTCATGTAATCACCCTTACTCATGCACTCCTCCAAACACTCACACATTATCCATGCACTCATGCAACTACCCATGCATTACCCAAGCACTCCTTCAATCACCCAGCCACTACCCATATACTTATAAAATCATCCACGCACTAACTATGCACTCATGCAATCACCCAGGCAGTACTGCTGCACTCATTTAATCACCCAGGTACTACCTATACACATGAATAACCTATATAGTACTGATGCACTCCTCCATACACCTAGGCATTACCCATGCACTCCTCCAATCACCGAGGCACTATACATGCACTCCTCCAATCACTCAGGCACTACCCATACACTTATGCAATAACCGAGGCACTCCCCATACACTCTTTCAATCACTCAGGCACTACCCATGCACTCTTGCAAACACCCAGGCATTACCCATGCACTCCTTCAATCACTCAGGCACTATCTATGCACTCCTCTAATCATGCAGGCACTACCCCTCCACTCATGCAAACATCCAGCCAGTATCCATGCACTCTTGCAATCACAAAGGCATTACTCATATACTCATGCAATCACTCAGGTAGTACACATGCACTTCTCCAATTATGCAGGAACTACACATGCACTCATGCAATCACACATGCACTACCCATGCACTTCTCCATATATTACACTTGCGGCAATTCATACAACATATAGAAATTTGTTTTTTTTAGCCAAATAGGTGGTTCTAACAAGAACCAATTTTTCCTTCTTTTTTGTGTTTTTTTAACTCTTTTTTTGTATTTTTTTGGTGTTTTTTTTTTAATGACAAAAACAACTGATTAAACTGAGAAAACTTTCTCTAACATTTAGCAATTAAAAATATCATTGCAAAAAAAAAACTAATTATGGTGGCTTTTTGCTGCAAAAACAATTGTTGTGTACTTCATAGGGTGTCCTTAAACGGGCTTTCTAGAATCATGACCATATATAGGCACAATCCAACCTGCCCTTATATAGGCATAGAATCCCAGACCTTATTTAGGCATAAACTATGCATACCAAATACAGGCATGGCTTCCGACATCCGTCCACCCTAGCGTCTCAACGAGTCCATGAAAAAACAGACCCTCTGGCTGCGGGAGTTTCCCTTGCCCAGGACTATTGATTTCTTCAAGGTCTCATACATTATGCATGAACCTCTTATTCCCTAAGGGATTCATTCATGACGTCTTTCGCTACCCAACTCACGTCAATGCTAACATTTTCAGGTATAAATATACCTTCCCAAACCCCTGTAAATCAGAGGAGACCTCGACTTCAGAGGAGCCCGATTCCCGGCCAGACGCACTGAGAAGACGCTGCCCTTCCTGCACGCAGAGAGTCCAGCTTCCAGTGATCTAACTTCCCTTGCGGGGTGTTGGAGTTCGAGTCCGGATAGAGATTCCTACCTCTCTCATTCTTCAGGTATGGAGCAGACTAGAACCTAGAGGTACTCTTGGCATAATAGACTCTTGGCATGCTAGGCGTAACTTACTCTTAGTATACTCTAGTCAGGAATACAGCACCTACTTCTACTTCTCCCTACACCTAGGACAGGTTAGGCACACTGGGTAGAACTAGGCTAGAAACGCATCGTATGAGTACTCGCATTTTTAGGTTGTGTCATTTTATGTAAATGCATATATGCTAAAAGATAATGCTGACGCAGTATTATTTATTTTTACTGCTCACCTTGTACATTATTTATCTCGCATACAGTCTTGTGATCGTAACAGCACATATAACTTACAACAGAAACAAGACTGTTCAATAAATCCTTTATTGAAACGCCCATCTGGTTATTTCTGTGTAAATCTGAGAATAACTAAAACATGCACGACTGAGCTGAGTGAAATGGTTATCTATTGTTTCTACGACTCTGGGACACATCCTGATTCTGTAAGGGAAACACAGTGGTCATGTTTTGCGGCAGCCAGAAACTAATCCCTTCTTGTCGTCAAGAAGTTTCTAGTGGCCTCTGAGCTAGCTGGCACAAGTAATTAAGTTTAATATACTCGATAGGGACATACTGACCTTAGTCCTATGTCAAACCTATAGGATATATTATTCCAATGCGCAGAGCCTATAAGGGAAATAGGAGCTACACTACATGGCGCCCAACGTTTGGTAAGGCAGTAATTCAACGTTAGATACTGAGTAACTCAGCTGTGCATATATTCTTTTCTCTCAGAAACCCCTACCCATATACTCCAAAAGACGTCTGGAGTGGGCAGGGATAGTATCCGCCACGGCTACATAAGGAAGACCCTTATATATTAGCTGTTTGGTTTGCTCAACGTTGAAGGATACAGTGTTCCACAATATTGTGCACCTTATCTTTGTTTCCTTGAAATTTGTTTCCATATTTTCAAGCAGAAAAATGTCAGGCACTGACAATGACGCCGGAAACGGTGTAGCTGCGGCTGATCCAGCCCAAGCAGCACTTTTTAACAACACAGGTTTAAATGAAGCCGAAGAGGGTGTCATAGACATTCCTCCTAAAGAAGAGCCATTACTCTAAAAACTTATAAAACATGGCCTATCTCCGAGAGGAGGTAGAGCAGTTTTCGTGATTGAGGCACATGAATCCTTTCAGACAGAGGTATTCTATTCATGGGTAATTCTTCCTGAATCCAATCCAGTAACACACTTGTTTCACTTCTACAAAGAAGATGAACCACCAGAGGAATACATTCCTTTCGAGGATATTGAGATTCCATTAACATACCAGGAGCATCAGCTCTGGTTTAAAGGCGCCCTAAAACACAATAAAAATATAACCAGGCTCGGTCCACTAGGTAGACCAGGAGCAACATGGCCGATTCTAGCCGGCTACACACCTCATCCAGACATCGAAATAATGTCAGACGAGGAAATACTTAATCAACTCACAGAGTTAATAAAAATCTACAGACAATTGGTTCAATATGTCATGCGGACTTTCACAGTCCAACCACCATTACAAATTACAAATCATACTCCTCCACAGGGGAGTACACTAAAAATTACACCACAGACTCTATACGCAGTCATGGGTAAAATGCCCACTAAGCGGGAGCAAATTCCATTTTGGATAGCTCAAAAAATTACTCAAATTGAAGCAGTATTTCCAAATACTAGCCCACATGAGAAACACAGAATCCTAACCATCAGTTTACCAATGGGGATCACACCACAACTGGAAGACTGCACCACTTGGGGCTCAGTCTTTGCTGCCATCTACACTAAAACACACGGCATTCCGTCAATTGCGGTAATACCAGATGTCCTAAAACAAATTCAAAACGAATATGGAGCAGAGCCTGCTTTAAATTTAGGTATGAAATTACTGAAAAAATTTGAACAGGTCTCAACGATAATATTATCTAATATTAAAGGGAGGCAGCAGCAGTGGCGATCTGACAAAAACTAAGGGAATTTGATGTTACAGAACATCAGACAGAGCTACCCAGAATTATAGAGCAATCTTATGCAGAATTAGGCAGAGATAGTTTGGGTGGGAGACCAGCTAAACCAAAACTATCGGAAAGTCCTGAAAAGGACTCAATTAAACAAACTCCTACATCTTCTAAAAAGAAGTGGGAATCTAACAAACAAAATTCAAACGAGAAAGGTTCTCAATCCCGAGGTAGGTCTCCTCAAAAGGAGCCCTCTGAAAGGAGGTACAACCTCAGGAATAGGGATAATTTGAGAAAACCTGATAGGTATCAAGACACTGATACACGTTCCTCTCGTCCCTTTCAGGTCTCATCACAGACTTCGGAAAGAAGAGGACGAACAGAACATAGAGAAGAACGCGTGAAATCGAAAGACGACAAGCACGCGACAAAAATTAAAGCTAAACCTCAATTCTCCAAAAGAAAGTAGCAGGTCTGAAGATAAGACATGCCGAGAATAATGAGATCGCAACTCAAGAACGGAGAATGGGCTCAGACAATGCTGGACAGTGCAGCAGAAGTCACAATAGCTCGCCAGAACCTGATGGAACTTCTGGAGATAGTGGACTTGAATGAGTACATTACAGTAGAGACTGTAGACACCAGGGTTAGTACTCCACAAAAGTTATATGACATAACACTCCGGATGGAGGGAGACAAACCTAGACAGGTTAAAGCACTTTTTCGGGAAAGACTATCAAAGGGTTATGACATACTTCTAGCAGAAAAAGACTGGCCACCACAATTTGTCAGGGAGTGCCCAGACGGCGAGGACATGATTATGCCTGCCTTCTCCAATCACATTCCAATTCACTTAAAATATACATATGCCAGAAAATGGGCAGTGGCCCAGGCTCCAGCATTATATAAAAATCATGTAGGATGGGATGAGGACTCCCCTCACCATATAATACATCTGAAACATGAACCTACTGCTCAGAGGCAGTATCCAATTAAGCAAGAAGCTAAAAAACAGGTCAGGGAGATTTTAAATCAACTTGAATACCAAGGGGTGATTGAAACCAGCACCTCATCAATGAACAATCCTTTGTTTCCTGTCTCCAATCCAGACAATACATATCGTCTGGTTTTAGACTACAGACATTTAAACACTTGTTCTAAAACTTTTGCAGTGCAAAATGCACACAGCACAGCATTAATGAATAACATTGTGCGCAAAAAATACAAAACAACATTAGATATCTCAAATGGATTCTTTTGTCAAAATATAGCACCTGAAAGTAGGTACTTAACGGCATTCTCCATAATGGGGACCCAGCGTCACTTTTGTCGACTCCCACAAGGGTTCAAGAACAGCCCGGGGTTATTCTCAGCAAGAGTAATGGAGTTACTACAAATTTATGACAACGAGGCATTGTCCTATGTCGATGATATTTATCTGACAGACGATGACTTGGAAAAACACTTGAACAGGCTGAGCACCATTATATTGGGATTCGCCTCTGAGGGCTACAAGTTCAACTTTAAAAGTCCCGAATTGCCCATCTCAATGTCCTATTTTTGGGATATGAGCTTTCAAGTGAAGGCAAGAGCTTGGCAGCTAACTTTCTAGAGAAGTGTGCGCTGCTCCAACCTCCAAAAACGCTAAAAAATTTACAATCAATACTGGGATTCCTAAATTTTGGTAGAACATACATTCTAAACTATGCAGAAAGGGTTAAACCTCTCTACGCATTAATCAAACCTGATTTTTCAAATAAAAACTGGACACAGGAACACAGACATTTTGCGTTCACTTCAAGCTAACATGTTAGCAACAAATCACTTACAAACACGCGTAAGTCAAAGAAATTTGGTGATTCGAATAATTTCGGGTCCATGTGAATTCACTTACTTAACCTTTAACGAGGGTGAGAAAGTACCAATTGCATACAAATCACATTTGTACACACAAGCGGAAATGCGTTTCAGTTCAACTGAAAAAATTCTGACAGCAGTTCAAACAGCTGTAGCAAAAGAGAGAGCCTTAGCCCAAGGGAAACGCATAATTGTCGTTACCCCAGTACCGGCTTTAGAAACGGTCACAAAAGCGAGCATTCCGAATGCTAAAGCTTTACATCCGAGATGGATACAGTGGGTTAATTCTCTTGCTGCAACTGATGTTGAATATGTATTTGATCCAGATTTAAAAACACAGGCATTTCTCCAATATGAACAAGAATGTCCTCTGCCCACTGAGATTCTGCCTCTCGATCAGTATGAATTCGTAATTTACACTGACGGATCTGCACAGCCCACAACAGGGAGTAAGCAAGCTTACAGTGCAGCGTGTGCAATCGTTAAAGGTCGCATGCGAAATGGCATCTTCAGACCTATGGTCACAAAAACTCAGTCACTAGGTGATTGTACAGCTCAGCAAGCTGAACTACAGGCATTCAAACTGGCACTTGAAAGTACGGATCGAGAATTCCTCACACTAATCGTGTGCGATTCCTTTTACTGTGTTCAGTCGTATAATAACTATATACGAACCTGGCTTGAAAATGGTTTTAAGGATGCAAAAGGTGGCACAATTAAGCACAAATTGCTTTGGGAACAAGTAGTTCTGTTGAAAAACGAACTACCAAAGGCTCACGTGATTCACACACTGAGTCATCAACGTGATGGCGTTCACGTTGCAGGGAATTCATTGGCTGACGAAGCCGCGAAGGGGGCTGTGCAAACGGCTTCCGTAGCTGCGATCACTCGTTCAAAAACAAAAATAGACGGTGAGATAATGGTAGCTGTCAATGCTTCAAGCAAAGGCAGCAGTGCAGCGTTACCAAAAAAGTTTCCACTCAAGTACTCTTAAGTAATTGATGCGAATAACGTTCCTTTTGCTCGAATCCCTGGAGTGGGGGATAGGGTAATACCAAACAAGGAACGCAGATTAGGACTTATCCTAGCAGCACACGAAGGGATGGCTTCTGCCCATGCAGGTGTTTCTGCGACAGTATCTTTACTCAAGCAAAGATATTGGTGGCCTGGCATTCGGAAACAAACTAAGAACTATGTTTTAGAATGTGATATTTGCCAGCAGATGAAAGTCTCAACAGTGAAACGTCCTGCGCAGACACCCTTATTGATTTCAGATAAACCATTAGCTTGTGTTTACCTGGACCACTGCGGTCCCTTGCAAAGGGACGGTAATTATAAATACATCATGGTTGCAGTGGATTCATGCTCTAGGTTCCTATGGTTATGGCCTCAGCGCTCAGCTGACGCTCGAACTGTTATAAAAGATTTGCGAGTCTTTATCGGCACATACGCAATAGGCACGTTTCATTCTGACCAGGGTCCTGCGTTTAGCTCTAGGGCTTACAAGGAGGCCATGGCCAGTCTGGGCGTTGCATTGCGGTACTCCTCTCCATTCCATCCTGAGGGAAATTCTGTTGTGGAAAGGAAAAACCGGGACATAAAGCAGTCTATAACAGCTATGGTATTAGGCTCGGGTGATGGGTGGGTCAAACACCTCATTAGCGTTCAGCGCGCTATCAATAACTTGCCAAGAAGTTCTCTAGGGGGAGTCACTCCATATGAGGTCCTATTTGGGACAAGAATGTGGGTTCCAGACTTAGAACACGTAAGCACAGTGGTGGATAAAAAAGAATTTGATATCAAAGATCGTTTGGCTGTTTTACAGGAACTTAACAAGTTAAGAACGAAACAAAGCAACGTATCCTTACAGCCAACCACCACTGGGGAAAAATCGGCGGTCCCAGCAAGGCCTGTCTGGATTCCAAAAATTGGGGATCTAGTCAGAGAAAAAATCGCGGACAAGAAGGAATTTGGACCTTCTTACAGACAACCGGTACCTGTTCTAGCTGTCCAAGGAACAAGGACAGTACTTCTGCCGCCCCTTGCTGGAAGAAAGGAGAAAAGATTTGTGTCAATCGACCTGATCAAACCACAACATGTGGCCAATACTAAGCAGTAGGCCTCGTGGACTCCGACCTAGTAGCAGACGCACTCCTCTCGCTACTATTCAAGAGGTTCAGACTGAAAGACTGATCACGATCGAGAATTCAGCTGTAACAAATGAAGGACTATGCAACCAAGCTATGGAACTCATCCCTCTTGACAACCAAATAACAGTTCGTCCAAATACACCTGTCTACACCAACGTGACACGTGAAGAACTGGTTCCTGTGATTTCAACGAAGCCTGATGCAATTCCAACAATTGACAGAACTGCTTCTGGCTATTTCATTGACTTTGATACGTTCTCAGTGGATCCAAGCGAACCTGAAACGACACCAGCATCATGAAAACTCAAGCAGCAAGTACAAGACTTTATTCACTTTCTGAAAAAGACTTATCTGGTTTCTCCATGGATTGAACTCTGGATTACATCTGGACTTTTTGTTTTCCTGCTCTGGCTAGCTTTGGTAACAACAGTAAGCATGCTTATAAGTGGCAGATACATCCATGTGAACATTGAAGGAAAGGACATAAACGTGCTTTTGAAACCACATAAATCTTCCCATCGTGAAGCAAGAGACTTGTCATCAGTGAACATCACAGCTGGTATAGTGTGGGACAAAACAGATTATGAAATCTTCGGTCCAAGTGAACAATTGAACATTCCACATTTGTTTAAAATTTCACTAAGCGATTTAATAACATCCAGTACCTATTCAGATGATTGGGACTTAGAGACTGTTCAAAATATAATGTTTGATCTAGAAAAATCTGCTGCATTTTCTAAAAATGAATATTTAGAGGGTACAAATGATTACGAAGAAATGTATTGTTACAACCACTATGGTCATCATTATTTGCACAAAACTGCATATCCAAGAAATGTGTTTATGTTTAATCAATGGGAACATTGTCCTACACCACCACAAGGTAGTTCGAAAACTTTTGCTAGTAAGTTTCCATATTTTTCAGGTTATAATACATCTGATCCAGAAACGTTTTACTATAAAAATGTAAACAAAACAGGACTGAAAATTATGTTAACAAATACCAAACAGATTTACTCTGAAGCATTTATTGCCCAACTGTCTACACAGGGTTTCGACTTATGGAAAGACACTATTGAGACAAAAACTGTCTGGGGTAGTAAAGATTGGCAAGTACAGGGTATAGAAGCTTTATTTAGAGCCTGTATCATCCCTGAACAAATACTGTTTTTAAATGACACCGTCCAACAGACATCTTGTCTTGGATTAGCCAAGATAAAAGAGATGAAATCACCTTCTGTGCCAACACCTGCCAGTGATAATAATACGAAGGCAGTGGTGACAGTTGACAATATACTACAACTCAACAGAACTCATCCAAATTGGAAGAAATGGTTGATCTGGCCCACAGACACAAACAACTGTCAGAAAAGATTCTTGAACAAAACTCAGGGCTTTGCACTTCATAGGCCAGACCCAAGATATGTCCAAAGACAACATCCGGGGGTAGTAACAACATATAGTGTGGGAAAATTATGCCTCGATTGGCTGCATACATCTACACTACAGGATGTGAAGCAACACTTAACCTTACTTGCACACGACGCAGATCTTAGGGAATTCTTGCTTGGACCAAGAAAACCGCGTCAAAAACGTTTCATATTTGCCGGCATCTACGCTGCTTATAACGAAGCATGGAAAGTGTCACAGATAGAGGCTGCAGAACGAATACGTGAACTTGATCGTATTAATTTAGAGAAAACACTCTCTGTAGTCGACAATGGGTTAACAACTTTGTCCTCCAGAATTTATTCATTGGATGGCATTGTATCCTCTGCTATCGACATTCTAGAACAAGATTTGGCTATGTTACAACAAGGTCAGTCTCAATTACGTTCTATACTGTTATTGACATGGACGCTGCAATCTTTGCGAGCGGGCTATGTGCCTTGGCGTTTCATCAACACGTCATCTCTGTTTGCAGAATACAATCTAACTGATAAACAGATCGAATTGGCACAACGAGGAGCAAAGTATACAGTGCTGAGCATTGAAAAAATTGACAAATTACCATTCACAGTGGCAGAAAAACCAGCTACAGAATGGCTTATTCATGGCAAAATAACATTACCTGTGACAACTTTTCAGTTCCAGTATTGTGACAGACAGATGCAAGCAGGCAAATATGAAAGGTTGGGTAAGGAATACATTAAGACATCTTGGAATTTACCGTATACACATAAATGTTGGAGTGGGGATCGTGAAGTGTTTCTTAGCGGTACTAACTGTGAACATGCACTGACCGGTTCACTCATATGTCAGGACATTATTTTACACGGAGCTTGTAATGGTTCTGTGGCAAACCTGCCTTGCCATCAGCACGGTTCTCCAGCTGCTGTGATTAATCCAACGTTTGGACAACTTTCGAATGGGAGTTACCTCATGTTGAATGATCAGAGCTGCTGTGGAATGTTGCCCGGCATCCCATATCTAGTAACGGTCAACTCCAGGGTCACTTGCTGTATGCAAGTATTGTTTCCCCCAATAGACACCATCAGGGAGTCGCCTTTGTGGCCTTCACTTAACGTCTCTTTTATAAGATTTGATACTTTAAGCAGAATGAAAGCCATGCTTTTACAGCAAACAGTGCCTTTGACCTCGGCCAAAGAAACCTATGATCTACAAATTGCAAGGACTTCGGCTGAGATACAGACATTAATACGTACAAACTGCCCTATACATTTCGTAGAAATGATATCACGTATCTTTAACATGTCAGATACAACAGGAATTGTACATGTATTTAAGAGCATTTGCACCGGTCTCTTAGCACCGTTCCAGGCAATACTTGGAATCATTCCGAACTTTGCACATTCGGTGTTTGGTGGCATACCATTAATTCTAGCACTTGTTGCGGGAATTCTATTCATCTGTCTGCTATTGCGCTATGGCCAGCCGCTTCGCAGACATAACTCCGAGCGAAATGGAGAAAGTTCTCCTTGAAAGAAAGTGCCGTGAGCGAATAGTACAGCTATTGGGCATGACTCGTCTACGGGACCTTAATACCACGTGGTTCCTATCATTCCGACCAATCTGGCATGATTGCATCTTACCTGTTCTACGATGCCTGCTATGCGGTGAAGAATGCGTGTTGGACGTTTGTCTAACATATCCATCAGCTGCGCCAAAGGACGTCGATACTTTGCTGGTCCCGATAACGGTCCATGCTTCGTGTTGTCCCCAGAGGCTCCCAATACTGATGTCAGCATTCATTGAGATCTCACAGTCGCCTCCTGCTGCTGCTGAGGTACGAGAAACAACTCCAGGCACACAGGTAACAACGGACGCGAACATTGCTGCAGCAGCCTATGCTGAGGGCGATGCTTCCCATCTTTGTGCGGTCGATCTCTTACATGGGGTGTTCGAACTTACACCAGCGACAGTGGATGATGTTTTGTCTATTGAAATAGATGATCTAATGTTTACACCAGACCCGTGAACTGACTCTGTTTGGCATATTCTGTTCCAGTACAACAGCAACAATTTGGCCTTCATTTTTCAAAGACTTGGAACATTACCAAATTTGAACTTTTGTCCCATTTTTTTCGAACGAAAATGGCAGTCCAATCTGCTTAAAGTAAAACTAGCCTTATAATACAGACTTGGCAGTACTTCCAGGGACACTTAGTCATCTTGTGTGTCTGACTCAGTTCATTTGAATTTCATGACAGGGAATGATTTTGTTTTGAAACAACCTTGCATTCATTCTCGTCATATGTAAATATTGCTTTTATATTTCGTTCCAATTGCATTTATTTCACTCTTTATGCAGGAAATGAAAAGCACTGCTTAATAATGTACAGCATCCTTTGCATTTTAATGTATCTTTTAAGGCTTTTTAGGATATATTTTAATATGCGGTACTCCATTTTAATGTTTAGCATTTTAAATGTTTAGCATTTTAGTATTGTTGTATACACAAAAGAGGAGTGGGTGTTGTGTACTTCATAGGGTGTCCTTAAACGGGCTTTCTAGAATCATGACCATATATAGGCACAATCCAACCTGCCCTTATAAAGGCATAGAATCCCAGACCTTATTTAGGCATAAACTATGCATACCAAATACAGGCATGGCTTCCGACATCCGTCCACCCTAGCGTCTCAATGAGTCCATGAAAAAACAGACCCTCTGGCTGCGGGAGTTTCCCTTGCCCAGGACTATTGATTTCTTCAAGGTCTCATACATTATGCATGAACCTCTTATTCCCTAAGGGATTCATTCATGACGTCTTTCGCTACCCAACTCACGTCAATGCTAACATTTTCAGGTATAGATATACCTTCCCAAACCCCTGTAAATCAGAGGAGACCTCGACTTCAGAGGAGCCCGATTCCCGGCCAGACACACTGAGAAGACGCTGCCCTTCCTGCACGCAGAGAGTCCTGCTTCCAGTGATCTAACTTCCCTTGCGGGGTGTTGGAGTTCGAGTCCGGATAGAGATTCCTACCTCTCTCATTCTTCAGGTATGGAGCAGACTAGAACCTAGAGGGACTCTTGGCATAATAGACTCTTGGCATGCTAGGCGTAACTTACTCTTAGTATACTCTAGTCAGGAATACAGCACCTACTTCTACTTCTCCCTACACCTAGGACAGGTTAGGCACACTGGGTAGAACTAGGCTAGAAACGCATCGTATGAGTACTCGCATTTTTAGGTTGTGTCATTTTATGTAAATGCATATATGCTAAAAGATAATGCTGACGCAGTATTATTTATTTTTACTGCTCACCTTGTACATTATTTATCTCGCATACAGTCTTGTGATCGTAACAGCACATATAACTTACAACAGAAACAAGACTGTTCAATAAATCCTTTATTGAAACGCCCGTCTGTGTAAATCTGAGAATAACTAAAACATGCACGACTGAGCTGAGTGAAATGGTTATCTATTGTTTCTACGACTCTGGCACACATCCTGATTCTGTAAGGGAAACACAGTGGTCATGTTTTGCGGCAGCCAGAAACTAATCCCTTCTTGTCGTCAAGAAGTTTCTAGTGGCCTCTGAGCTAGCTGGCACAAGTAATTAAGTTTAATATACTCGATAGGGACATACTGACCTTAGTCCTATGTCAAACCTATAGGATATATTATTCCAATGCGCAGAGCCTATAAGGGAAATAGGAGCTACACTACACAATTGCATCAATTGACTGCTCACCATACAAATAACTTTTTTGCACTTGATGCAGCATTGTTCAAGACCAGCAAACTCTGGTCTAATGTCAGGTCATCTGCTTGATGTTGATGTACTGGCGGAGGTGCTAGGTCCTGTGTCGTCATCACCTTGCTGTGCTTGACGTTCCAGCTCACGTCGATGTTCTTCTCGTGCTAGACGACGAGGATGCATAGTTTGCAGGTGCTTTAACATGGACGAAGTACAGCATGAGTATTTCTTCTCAGAGCCCTGAGATATGATTCGTTCACACACAGTGCAGGTCACCTTTCTTGCGTTCACCTTCTTTTCACCGGGTGGAAAGGTAAAGAAGGCCCAGACGATACTCTCCTTCCGCTGTTTTGTTGGTTCCTCCAAGTCATCTTCTTCACCAAGGATGTTGTCAGGTGGATTTTAGTAGTTTAAAAAAAAAAAAACACCCAAAAAATACAACAAGGGCAGCAAACACAAAAGCTGTATCCCCTGAGGATGTTATTGGAGGAATGAGAAATTTGGGTGGGGTGTTGTAAATTCTAGAATAAAAAGCTTCTTAACCAATGAAATGCTTTCTTTTGAAGTCACATGGGATTCGCGCACCCGGCGTGCAACCAGCGCGCACCTGGTGCGATTCCAGAAAAATATATTTAACATTAATATATCTTTATTCCAGTTACAAATATATGATATTTACAATTATGTTAAATAATATATATATAATAAAGTTATATACATATACTTTTAAAACAAAAAAATTTACAGTGGATTCACGCACCTGGCGCGACCACCAGAAATATGTACGTGAGGTTGCGTGGGGCCGAGAACCGCGCATCCTTCACATACCGTACGCGTATCGTACACGACTTAACCAATATGGCAGCAACATTCTTGGATTTGCGCACTCACCGTGACTGGTACACGATCGGTACGTGAATCCACTTTTTAAAATAATAAAACAAAAATGTAAATGCATATTTTAGAAAGGAGAAAACATCACATTATTTTTATAAAAGTTTAAAAATTTAGAAAAGGCATTTTTTGGACATTATAGTTAGAAATTAGCATTTAAAAAACCTTTGAAATTCACTAAAAAACCATAGGTTTCTGAGACGCGTATAGTTAGAAATTAGCATTTAAAAAACCTTTGAAATTCACAAAAAAAACATAAGTTTCAGGGATGTTATAGTTAGTAAATAGCATTTAAAAAACCTTTGAAATTCACTGAAAAAACCACAGGTTTCAGGGACGTTATAGTTAAAAATTAGCATTAAAAAAACCTTTGAAATTCACTAAAAAAAACATAGGTTTGAGGGACGTTATAGTTAGAAATTAGCATTTAAAAACCATAGAAATTCACTGAAATAACCACAGGTTTCAGGGACGTTATAGTTAGAAATTAGCATTTAAAAAACCTTTGAAATTCACTGAAAAAACCATAGGTTTCAGGGACATTATAGTTAGAAATTAGCATTTAAAAAACCATAGAAATTCACTAAAAAAAACACAGGTTTGAGGGACGTTATAGTTGAACATTTAACTCATAAAAAACCAGAGAAATTCGTCCGTTATAGTTACTTGAGCTAACTATAACTCGCGCCCCTGCAATGCACTGCTGATGACATCACATATTACATCACGCATCATCGCTAGCTGTGCACACGCGGAATGCTTCTGATGCTTCTACCTCAGTCCACCACAACTGATGGACCCTTTATGACAGAATATTTTGTGTATGATTTCAGATCTGGTGCCCCTAACTTAGTGTAGCACAAGTCATGGACCCTTCATGATTGAATCTCTGTGTGTGATCTGATGATTACTGTTGTACTTGTTACCAGCACCAACCATTCCCGGAGGACTGGCTTACACTCACCCCACACGCATCCAGCACAGACGCCACTGGACATGTGACCCTTGTAATAAAAAGGAGTCGAGTGCACGTGCTCGTACCCAGTTCCACTATCTATCTGTGTCCGTGTGTTCATTATGTATGCAACATGCTGCCCCTGGGCCCTACCACATTACATTGTGCTCTGGACAGCGTATGCAACCAACTTACCTTTGACAGTGTGGAGAAAACTTTGGTTATGTAACTTTGTCTCGGTCATTGTACAAGTACATACGTAGAGACTGGATGATTAGAGTACTGCAAGGAGAGTGTATAGTGAATTTATAAGTGCGTGGGGATTGGCGGAGTTAATGTATAAGTACATATGTTGGCGCACCCTAACTCCGACAACGAGCTTGTCTCTAATTGGCTGCCCTCCATGTCCCAAAAACTGAAATTTGGATTTTGCATGGCCCAGTATTGCTACAGCTGCAATACTCCACTGAATGTGCAATAAACATTCACACCCACACTGATGTGTCATGTCCACCATCTTTCTTGTGTGGAACTATGGATGAATGTAGGGTCAGTGATTCCCCGTACCTTCCATGTTGGCCATGTTCAGGGACTTGGCTCACAGAGTGACACATTGACGCTTGCGACCCGGGTGACGGCAGCACTACAACAAGAACACCGGCATGGCGCATCAGTTGATTCCTCATACAGCTCACGATAGAGCCATGCCCATATCTCCGGAGTCATTCTTCACAGCCTCACGCAGAACTGGCATACACCAGGCCAGCCCACTCCGCTTACGCTTACAGGGTAGGACAACAACGCTACATGGCCCAGATTTTCATTGCAGTGATCTGCTGGTCACACCCTAGTTGTCAGTACTCCACAGCCACTCCCTCACGGCTAGTATACACCCACACCCATCCAGCACAGGCATCACAGGACACGTGACCCTGCCAATAAAAAAGACCGGGCGCACCTGCTCGAAGCCATTTCAGAGTTGCTCACACTGGATGCACTGCGGCCGGCACAGGCACACCGGCACAGGACGGTTACATTCGGTCCACTGAGGTACGGGTACCGTAACTGCTGAGCAGGTGTACAGCCTGCGGTGATGGCCCGTCCCGGCGGTCTGGACAGCTCAGGTTTTGTGTGCCCTGCTGGACCGCAGTGTAGGCCTGAGCCACCGAACAGGGAGGCCTACCACCACGTGCGTGGCCTCACTGTTCACTGAGTTAGTGGCACCGCAAGGACTGAGCGGGTGTGCAACCTGCGATGATGATAGGTGCACTAGTATGTTCTCTGGCATGACAAAATCAAGACGCAGCACCAAATGTGAGACCTGTTGGCCTGTGGAGCGGGACTGCATGATGCGGAGGTTGCCCTGTCCACGAAAAGGTGAGCAGTGAGGCCTGGGTGCTCAGCGGTGGGCAAATAAGTCTGGGCGGTGGGAGTGGATACACAAAGGCGGCACAGCGATTTAGGCGTACACAATCGTATATACTCTCCCATTACTAATTCTGTACTATGTTTAGATGTGGGAGCTTGAGGGCTCCACTAGGTCCCGGCACGTGGTTGGAGACACAGCACTCACTGTCCCTCTTCATCTCTTCCTTTCTCTCCTTCACACTCTTTCTCTCTCTCTTCTTCTCTCACTCTTTCTCTCTTTCTCTTTGTCTTCCTCTCACTCTTTCTTTCTTTTTCTCTCTCTCTTCCTCTCACTCTCACTGTTTCTCTCTTTCTCTCTGTCTTCCTCTCACTCCTTCTTTCTTTTTCTCTCTGTCTTCCTCTCACTCTTTCTTTCTCTCTCTATCTCTCTTTCTCTCTCCTTGCTTTTTGTCTTGCAGGCCTGCAATGAAGCGTGGCCATCCTGCAATCAACACTCAACCTGAATTGTGAGCTCCGCTCTCCGCGTGTACACAACGGGTGAGGAGGTTTCTTCGGCACGTGGTGGACCCTCTTAGACACATGCCAGTGGTGTAAGGTGAGCAGAGAGGCTTGTTTGCGCAATGGCGGGCAGTCCCCTCCGGGCAGTGGGAGTGGATGGGTGCAGCAGCCTGGGTGCGCAGCGGCTGTCATACACCTCTGGGCAGTGGGAGTGGATGGAGTGCAGCCGCCTGGGTGTACAGCAGCGGGTAGACACCTCTGGGCAGTGGAAGTGGATGGGGTACACTAGCCTGGATACACAAAGGCGGGACAGCTATTTAGGCATACGCAGTTGTATGTACTCATCCATTACTGATTCCATTTTTATGTTTCAGATGACTAAGCTTGAGGGCTGCCCTATATCCCGGCATGTGGTTGGAGACACACCGGTGACAGAAAGGTGAGCTGTGAGGATTTTCTCCACAGTGTCAACACTCACTCTCCCTCTCCATCTCTTCCTTTCTGTCACTCACACTCTTTCTCTCTCTCTCTCACTCTCTATCTCTTCCTTTCTCTCTCTCATACTCTTTCTCTGTCTCTTCATCTCTCTCTCATTCTTTCTCTCTTTCTCTCTTCCTCTCTCTCTCTGTTTCTCTCTCTCTTCGTCTCTCTCACTCTCACTCTCTCTCTCTTTCTCTTTGTCTTCCTCTCACTCTTTCTTTCTTTTTCTCTCTCTCTCTCTTCCTCTCACTCTCACTGTTTCTCTCTTTCTCTCTGTATTCCTCTGACTCTTTCTTTCTTTTTCTCTCTGTCTTCCTCTCACTCTTTCTTTCTCTCTCTATCTCTCTTTCTCTCTCCTTTGATGGACGCATGACGCACAATCTTATCTTGCTTTTTGTCTTGCAGGCCTGTGATGAAGCGTGGCCATCCTGCAATCAACACTCAACCTAAATTGTGAGCTCCGCTCTCCGCGTGTACACAACGGGTGAGGAGGTTTCTTCGGCACGTGGTGGACCCTCTTTGACACACACTGGTGGTGTAAAGTGAGCAGAGAGGCTTGTTTGCACAGCGGCGAGCAGTCACCTCCGGGCAGTGGGAGTGGATGGGGTGCAGCAGCCTGGTGGCGCAGCGGCACGCAGGCACCTCCAGGCAGTGGGAGTGCATGGGGTGCAGCAGCCTGGGTGCGCAGTGGCTGTCATACACCTCTGGGCAGTGGGAGTGGATGGAGTGCAGCAGCCTGGGTGTACAGCAGTGGGTAGACACCTCTGGGCAGTGGAAGTGGATGGGGTACACTAGCCTGGATACACAAAGGCGTGACAGCGATTTAGGCATACGCAGTTGTATGTACTCATCCATTACTGATTCCATTTTTATGTTTCAGATGACTAAGCTTGAGGGCTGCCCTATATCCCGGCACATGGTTGGAGACACACCGGTGACAGAAAGGTGAGCTGTGAGGATTTTCGCCACAGTGTCAACACTCACCCTCCCTCTCCATCTCTTCCTTTCTCTCCTTCACACTCTTTCTCTCTCTCTTCTTCTCTCACTCTTTCTCTCTTTCTCTTTGTCTTCCTCTCACTCTTTCTTTCTTTTTCTCTCTCTCTTCCTCTCACTCTCACTGTTTCTCTCTTTCTCTCTGTCTTCCTCTCACTCCTTCTTTCTTTTTCTCTCTGTCTTCCTCTCACTCTTTCTTTCTCTCTCTATCTCTCTTTCTCTCTCCTTGCTTTTTGTCTTGCAGGCCTGCAATGAAGCGTGGCCATCCTGCAATCAACACTCAACCTGAATTGTGAGCTCCGCTCTCCGCGTGTACACAACGGGTGAGGAGGTTTCTTCGGCACGTGGTGGACCCTCTTAGACACATGCCAGTGGTGTAAGGTGAGCAGAGAGGCTTGTTTGCGCAACGGCGGGCAGTCCCCTCCGGGCAGTGGGAGTGGATGGGTGCAGCAGCCTGGGTGCGCAGCGGCTGTCATACACCTCTGGGCAGTGGGAGTGGATGGAGTGCAGCCGCCTGGGTGTACAGCAGCGGGTAGACACCTCTGGGCAGTGGAAGTGGATGGGGTACACTAGCCTGGATACACAAAGGCGGGACAGCTATTTAGGCATACGCAGTTGTATGTACTCATCCATTACTGATTCCATTTTTATGTTTCAGATGACTAAGCTTGAGGGCTGCCCTATATCCCGGCACGTGGTTGGAGACACACCGGTGACAGAAAGGTGAGCTGTGAGGATTTTCTCCACAGTGTCAACACTCACTCTCCCTCTCCATCTCTTCCTTTCTGTCACTCACACTCTTTCTCTCTCTCTCTCACTCTCTATCTCTTCCTTTCTCTCTCTCATACTCTTTCTCTGTCTCTTCCTCTCTCTCTCATTCTTTCTCTCTCTCTCTCTTCCTCTCTCTCTCTGTTTCTCTCTCTCTTCGTCTCTCTCACTCTCTCTCTTTCTCTTTGTCTTCCTCTCACTCTTTCTTTCTTTCTTTCTCTCTCTCTCTCTCTCTCTTCCTCTCACTCTCACTGTTTCTCTCTTTTTCTCTGTATTCCTCTGACTCTTTCTTTCTTTTTCTCTCTGTCTTCCTCTCACTCTTTCTTTCTCTCTCTATCTCTCTTTCTCTCTCCTTTGATGGACGCATGACGCACAATCTTATCTTGCTTTTTGTCTTGCAGGCCTGTGATGAAGCGTGGCCATCCTGCAATCAACACTCAACCTAAATTGTGAGCTCCGCTCTCCGCGTGTACACAACGGGTGAGGAGGTTTCTTCGGCACGTGGTGGACCCTCTTCGACACACACCGGTGGTGTAAAGTGAGCAGAGAGGCTTGTTTGCACAGCGGCGAGCAGTCACCTCCGGGCAGTGGGAGTGGATGGGGTGCAGCAGCCTGGTGGCGCAGCGGCACGCAGGCACCTCCAGGCAGTGGGAGTGCATGGGGTGCAGCAGCCTGGGTGCGCAGTGGCTGTCATACACCTCTGGGCAGTGGGAGTGGATGGAGTGCAGCAGCCTGGGTGTACAGCAGCGGGTAGACACCTCTGGGCAGTGGAAGTGGATGGGGTACACTAGCCTGGATACACAAAGGCGTGACAGCGATTTAGGCATACGCAGTTGTATGTACTCATCCATTACTGATTCCATTTTTATGTTTCAGATGACTAAGCTTGAGGGCTGCCCTATATCCCGGCACATGGTTGGAGACACACCGGTGACAGAAAGGTGAGCTGTGAGGATTTTCTCCACAGTGTCAACACTCACTCTCCCTCTCCATCTCTTCCTTTCTGTCACTCACACTCTTTCTCTCTCTCTCACTCTCTATCTCTTCCTTTCTCTCTCTCACACTCTTTCTCTCTTTCTCTGTCTCTTCCTCTCTCTCTCATTCTTTCTTTCTCTCTCTTCCTCTCTCACTCTTTCTCTCTCTCTTCCTCTCTCTCACACTGTTTCTCTCTCTCTTCCTCTCTCTCACACTGTGTCTCTCTTTCTCGCTTCCTTGTATCTCACTCTTTCTCTGTCTTCCTCTCTCTCACACTTTCTCTCTTCCTCACTCTCACTCTTTCTCTCTCTTCCTTTCTCTCACTCTTTCTCTCTCTCTCTCTCTTCCTCTCTCTCTCACTCTTTCTCTCTCTCTTCCTCTCTCTCACTCTTTGTCTCTCTTTCTGTCTCTCACTGTTTCTCTCTCTCTTCGTCTCTCTCACTCCTTCTCTCTGTCTTCCTCTCACTCTTTCTTTCTTTTTCTCTCTCTCTTCCTGTCACTCCCACTGTTTCTCTCTTTCTCTCTGTCTTCCTCTCACTCCTTCTTTCTTTTTCTCTCTGTCTTCCTCTCACTCTTTCTTTCTCTCTCTCTCTCTTTCTCTCTCCTTTGATGGACGAATGACGCACAATCCTATCTTGCTTTTTATCTAACAGGCTGTGATTCACGAATCGACGTCCCCCCCAACACCACCACAGCTGAACGCGCGTACAAACTGCGATGATGCGTGGCCATCCTGACAACACCTGACAAAGTTGCTTCAGCACGTGGTGCACCCTCTTACACACACACCAGTGGCGGAAGGTGAGCAGAGATACTTCTTTCCGCAGCAGCGGGCAGTCACCTCTGGGCGGTGGGAGTGGATAGTGTGCAGCAGCCTGGGCGCACAAGAGTGCACAGACACCTCCGAGCAGTGGGAGTGGATGGGCTGCAGCAGCCTGAGTGCGCATTGCCGAAACAGATAATTAGGCGTGTGCAGTAGTATGTACTCTGCAATTACTAATTCTATACTATCTTTCAGATCACTAAACTTAAGGGTGCACTATGTCCCGGCATGTGGTTGGAGACACACCGGAGGCACAAAGGTAAGCTGCGAAGATTTTCTCCAGTGTCAACACTCCCTCTCCATCTCTTCCTTTCTCTCTCTCACACTTTCTCTCTTTCTCTGTCTGTTCCTCTCTCTCATTCTTTCTTTCTCTCTCTCTCTTCCTCTCTCTCACTCTTTCTCTCTCTCTTTCTCTCTTTCTCTCTACCTCTCTCTCACACTGTTTCTCTCTCTCTTTTCCTTGTATCTTACTCTTTTTCTCTCTCACTCTTTCTCTTTCTCTGTCTTTGTCTGTCTTCCTCTCTCACTCTTTCTCTCCTCTCTCTCACTCTTCCTATCTCTTCCTCGCTCTCACTCTTTCTCTCTCTCTTCCTCTCTCTCACTCTTTCTCTCTCTCTCTTCCTCTCTCACACTATTTCTCTTTCTCTCTCTCACTCTTTCTCTATTTCTTTGTCTCCCTCTCTCTCTCACTCTTTCTTTGTTTCTCTCTTTCTCCCTCACTCTTTCTCTCTTTCTCTTTCTCATTTGCTGGACGCCTGACGCACCATCTTATCTTTCTTCTTGTCTTACAGGCTGTGATTCACAAATGGTCCAGCGTTGACACGACATGGTTGTTTTGTTTTAACAAAATGTTTTATATGTAAATCCATACATGACTAAGATTCTTATTTCTCCAACCTAACGTGACTGTCACATTTGTTTGTGGGGGTGATGGTGAGGGGAGATGGCGGACAAGGAGCTCCTACTGGGGGATGTCGGAGCAGTGTTGGGTGTCCGACCTGCATGATCGTTGCCTCTATTACATCTGTTCTCAGAGACTTAAGAGCCGGCGGTCTGGCTCGTAGATGAAGAACTGCGAGCCGACTAGCAGGCTCATAGAGGGAGAACCGCGGCCCGTCAGTTCGCAGAGGAAGAGCTGCGGGCCAGCTCGCAGAGGAACACCTGCGGGCCGACTAGTATAGGGAAAGGTGCGGGCCATCGGCTTCCAAAGGGATAGCTGTGGAACACTGATGTGGGGAGAGGGAGCGTGAAGAGCGTATCTCGCAGAGAGACACCTCCGGTATATTTCCAGTATTGGCTTCACAGATACAACTGCGGGCCCGAGAACTCGCACCCGAAGAGCTGTGAGCCGACAAGTGGTTCGCAGAGGCAGACTTGCGGGCCCAAGTATATTGTTGGAGGTATACTGTTGATGGTGGAAAAGGGTGCGTTACCTGCTAATGTAGGGAGACGCAGCGTGAAAGCGGTATCTCGCACAGACAGAGCTCCGGTATATTAAATTCCCCCCGGGACCTTTCTTTTATATTTTCACTCAATGCGAGGCACAAGATGGCTGCTAACACTTCCTAGTTTGAACTGTTAGCAGCCAATCAGAGGCAAGCTCGTGCTCGGGAGTTAGGCACAGTCCAGAGATATATATCTTTTTTTCCTTTAATATCTCAAAAACTACTGAACGGATTTACACCATTTCCACAAAACAGCGCTTTCTGCACCAACACCTTTCTCCCTGCCAAATTTGCAATTCTTTCTTTGTCACACAGTACATGTAATGCACCGCTCTCATCAAGAATGGAATCAGTAATGGCACAATTTCCCTGTTGCTCCACACATAAATACATGTAAAGAACAAATCAGAATAGTTCCTTTATTTTTTTCAAATTGCAAAACTTCTCTCTATTGGTTATTTTTGAACTTTCCATATAAACAGTTTTTTAAAAATTTAAGAACACATACAGGTGAGAAGTTCAACGTATTCTATCAACAAACTTTCTAGAACATTCTACGACACGTGCAGGTTAAAAGATCATCATTTTTCAAACCTAACGATATTTTTTGCAACATTTTCTCGAACATTTAAGGGCACGTGCAGGTTAAAAGTTCACCATTGTTTTAAGTTCGAACAGTGCCTTCCAAATGCAAGTAGCAGGTGTGGTTGAACTGAGCAAATGTTATCCTATCATATGAACTCTACGTTGAAACTGCTTTTTATTAACCAATGACAAAGATGCTTTTCGACAAATTAATATGCGCCCTATTTTTTAGTAAACAAGGTTTTTCATCTCCCAATCAGTTTTCGTTTTGTATGAGAAAAAAAAGTAGTTCCCCATCTTTAAACATATCTCTTATTCTACGAACGGACTGCATGAGCTACGGACATCTATCCATATCTTCCAGCTACACCTTCAAAATGCTAGTGTGGATCGTAGGACATAGCTATGTTTTCTGGTGCAAGAGGTATGCAGAACAGAGACGTATTGACTTAGACCTAGGTTTACAAAATGTGGACATTAAATGGTTTGGACAGAGAGGATTGAAGTGGCACCAATTACTCCCTTTGGTTAAAACCTGTTTGCATCTCCAACTCCCTGACCTCATGATTGTGCACTGTGGTGGAAATGACCTAGGCACATTGACTGGGGTAGGTTTGGAAATGCTAATGAAGGACACCTTTAGATAATTGATGTTGCTTTTGCCTCAAACTGTCTTTGTATATTCCAATATATGCCAAAGACAGAAGTGGAAATGGTCAAACAAATGTTGTCCTCAGATTGAAAAATCTAGGAAGAATGTCAACAAAGCTGTGTCTGCATACCTCAGAGACCATAGAATGGGGTCGATCTACAACAACAACATATGTTATGATATGGCTGATATCTACAGAAGTGATGGAGTACACTTCACAGATCAGGGAAATCGAGTTTTTCTGAATGGCCTGAAGCTGTGCATCCGCACTTATATGTAGCTCCAACTAATAAACACAAAGGCTCTTTTTAGAGCCGCCTTATATTCCCAATATCGGTTCGCAGACTGACAACTGCGATCCGGCTAGCACAGGGAGACCTGTGGGCCGTCGGGCAGCCTCGCAAAGGGAGAGCTACGGCCCGTGGGCTCGGCTCGCACAGAGAGAGCTACGGGCCATCGCCTCGCAAACGCAGAGCTGTGAGCCAATGGACTGGTAGTGTTTTATGGTTTAGGATAGTGCAGTGGCGTTTGTGTAGTGTAGGAGGTCCTGCTATGGGTAGTGTTTTAGGGTTTACGGTAGTGCAGTGGTGTTTGTGTAGTGTAGAGGGTGGTGCTGGGGGTACATTTAGGGTTTAGGGTAGGGCAGTGGTCTTTACGTAGTGTAGGGGGTCCTGCTGTGAGTAGTGTTTTAGGGTTTAGGGTAGTGCAGTGGTGTTTGGGTAGTGTAGAGGGTCGTGCTGGGGGTAGCGTTTTACGGTTTAGGGTAGTGCAGTGGTGTTTTTGTAGTTTAGGGTGTTGTGCTGGGGGTAGTGTTTTAGGGTTTAAGGTAGTGCAGTGGCGTTTCTGTAGTGTAGGGGGTCGTGCTGGCAGTAGTGGTTTAGTGTTTAGTTACGTAGTGCAGTGGTGTTTGGGTAGTGTAGGGGGTCGTGCTGGGGTAATGCTTTAGGGTTTAGGGTAGTGCAGTGGTGTTTCTGTAGTATAGGGGGTCGTGCTGGGGGTAGTGTTTTAGGGTTTAAGGTAGTGCAGTGGTGTTTCTGTAGTGTAGGGGGTCATGCTGCCAGTAGTGGTTTAGTGTTTAGTTACATAGTGCAGTGGTGTTTGGGTAGTGTAGGGGGTCGTGCTGGCGTAATGTTTTAGGGTTTAGGGTAGTGCAGTGGTGTTTCTGTAGTATAGGGGGTCGTGCTGGGGGTAATGTTTTAGGGTTTAAGGTAGTGCAGTGGTGTTTCTGTAGTGTAGGGGGTCGTGCTGGCAGTAGTGGTTTAGTGTTTAGTTAGGTAGTGCAGTGGTGTTTGGGTTGTGTAAAGGGTCGTGCCGACAGACTGACTCACAGAGCTCCGAGCCAACGGACTGGCTTCTAAAGGCATAGCCGCGACCTCGTGATGTGGGGCGAGGCAGCCTGAAAGGAGTATCTTACACAGACACAGATGCCAGTGTTGCCTCGCAGAGGTAAAACTACACACCCGATGGCTTCTACATGGAGAGATGCGAGCTGACGGACTAAGCCACAAAATGGCTCCCAACACTTCCTAGTTTCAACCGTTCACAGCCAATGAGCCGCGAGCTCTTGCTCGTAACCCTCAGCCAATCAGATTTCAGAATTCTCAAATATCAATATCTGTAAAATTTGATATTTCTCAAAAACTACTGAACGGATTTACACCATTTCAACAAAAGCGTGCTTTCTCGACCACAACCTTTCTCCCTCACAAATTTGTCGTAATTCCGTTCAGCAGTTTGACCTGTAGCCTTGTCTAAAGTTTCCTATGGAAAATGCATTGAGAAAACACATTTTGGGACTCCCCTTTTTTCTCAGCCCCCCCTTGACCAATCACCCCCAAACTTTCAAGATAGGAGCTGATCAAAAAAGAGAAACTTTTTTAAAAATTTCGTAAAGATTCGTCAAACGATGCCAAAGTTATAAGCACATGGAGGGCTCCAGGAGAGGGGCCGCGCAACCCCCCTCCCAACATGAGTGAAGCCCCGGGGCTGCGGGGACCCCAGCGGGCCCTTGCAGCCCCAGCGACCCCCAGCTATTATTTTTTAAGAAATGCCCGCGGGACCTAGCCCACCCGGGGACCTCATTAAAATAAAACACGGGAACCCGCGACCCCAGCGCGAATTGCGCCAATTTTTTTTTTTTTTATAAAGAATGCTTTTTTTGGCCCTGGGGTCCTTCTGGGACCCCCTGAGCAGGCCTAGGGGGTCACGGTGTTTTTACCCTGCCCCCTTCTCTTGTTTTATACCTTTGTTTCTCTGTTTTCTAGTGACTCGCTTCTACCGAGCCACAAGATGGCTGCCAACACTTCCTGGTTTGGAGTGTTCGCAGCCAATCACAGTGAAGCTCGTGCACGGGACTTAGGCTCCGCCCAGATATCGAAACTTTTATTTTTCTTATTTCTCAGCAACCACTGAACGGATTTACACCATTTTACATAAGGTCGCTTTCTGAGCCAAGCACTACCTTTTTGCCAATTTTTGGGGTAATTCCGTTCAGTAGTTTCGGCTGTAGCCTTGCACAAAGTTTCCTATGGGAAATTGATTTTTTGACTCTTATTTTTTGTATTTCTCAAAAACTACTGAACGGATTTACCCCAATTAAAAAAAAGGTCACTTTCTGAACCAAGCTCTACCTTTCTGCCAAATTTGAAGTAATTCCGTTCAGCAGTTCGGGCTGTAGCTCGTCGCAAAATTTCCTATGGAAATTAACATGGAGAAAATGCGTTTTGGGACCCCCCTTTTTTCTCAGCCCCGCTTGACAAATCACCCCCAAACTTTCAAGAAAGGAGCTAACCTAAAAGGTGCAACTTTTTGCAAAATTTCATAAAGATTCGTCAAACAACGCCAAAGTTATTAGCAAATCAAAAAATGCTTTTCCTATGGAAACTAGGTTGTAACTATAACTACCTACGGGCGACCGCCAGAAGGTAATATATATTTTGGTATTCACAGAAGGCACTTATTCATCAATGAGTAAGTGCCTTCTGTGAATACCAAAATGAGTAAGTTACTCAAAATGTGTAAGTTACTCAAAATGAGTAAGTAAGTGCCTTCTGTGAATACCAAAATGAGTAAGTGCCTTCTGTGAATACCAAAATGAGTAAGTGCCTTCTGTGAATACCAAAATGGTAGTAAGTTTAGGATTTTGTCTTAAGTTAATTCTGTGAATCGGGCCCAGAGGTTATAGGGACGTTATAGTTAGGAAATGGATTTTAAAAAACTTGTAAATTCACTGAAAAAAACAAAGGTTACAGAGACGTTATAGTTAGGCTCAGGTTTCACTCGTACAAAACCAGAGAAATTCGCCAGCACTGCTTATGACCTCACATATTACATCATGCACAACATGGTCAGTGACATCACTGATGACATAACTGATGACATCTCAAATAACATCACTGATGATATCAACCATAGAATCTCTGATGTACCCACTCACACACCCATATAACCTTTTATACACCCACTCCAACTTCCACACTACCATTCTCAAACCCATTGACACACCCATACCAGTACTTACACACCCACTCACTGATTCATAGGTCTACACACACATCCACTCACTCACCCATACAGTCACTCACACACCCACTCAATCACTAATGCAGCCACTGATATATCCGCTCATACATCCATACAGCACTATCAGTCACTCATAGAGCTACTCACATACCTACTCACTCACCCATAGATTCAATCCCACAGCCACTTACTCACCTATAGAGTTATACACACACTTACTTACTCACTCATACAGATACTAACACATACTCCCTCATCTATACAGTCACTGACACAAGCACACACTCACCCATACAGCCACTCTCACAATCACTCACTCACCCATAAAGTCATTCACATACTCCAACACTCACCTATACTGCCTTTCACATATGCAGTTACTCACCTATATACCACTGACACATCAACTCACTCACTGACACAGCCATATACATACTCACTCACCCATACAGCCCCTCACACACACACATACTAACCCATACAGCCACTGACTCACCCACTCACTCATCTATGCAGGCAGTCCCACATTCCCTCAGCCACCCACACTGACACTCAGACACCGATACGGGTACTCAGACAACCAATCAATCACCCATACAGTCACTCACATACCCACTCACCAACCCATACAGCCACTTAGACACCAACTGACAGACTGATACAGACATTTACACTAGTCACTCACCCATACATTCACTGAGACACCTATTCACTCACTTATACAGTCAGTCATGCACCCACTGAATCATCCATACAGGCACTCATACACCCACTGATTCACCAATACACCTTGGTATATATATTTAACACTCATAAACTTTTTAAAAACACTCCCAGTCATTGGATGATGTCCTCGTTGATGTAATCAGTGATGTCATTTGAGATGTCATCAGTGATGTCACTGACTATGTCATGAGTGATGTAATATGTGAGGTCAAAAGCAGTGCATTGTGGGGGTGTGAGTTATAGTTAGCCCAGCTAACTATAACTGCTGAATTTCTCTGGTTTTGAATGAGTGAAACCTACAACTACCCCTCCTGTTGCCTCCAGTAAATCCCACACAGCGGGATTGCTGAGAGGTTTTTCGTGGCCACGCCACCTTTCTCCACCACTCTGCAAAGGCACCTTCTGGTGCGCTACTGGTTGGGGTAAGAAGTCCACTTTAGTCCTGAGGCCCTCAGGAGTAAAGTGGAATTCATTTCCCAACCAGCAGCGTGCCAGGAGGTGCATTTGCAGAGTGGTGGAGAGAGGGGGCAGGGCCTCCGGCGAGTTGCCGGCTTTTTTTAAATAATTTTTTTTCTACTTTTAAGGAAAAAATAAAGGGAGGGGGCTGTGTGGCTCCCCTCTAAAGCCCATTTGGTCCTCTGGGACCCCATCCCCTGTGGCCCAGCCTATTCTTTTATTATTATTGAAGGAGAGGGGGCCAAGCGTCCCCCCTCCAGGCCCATTTTCAGCCCCAGGGACCCAATCCCCTGGGGCATGCCCCTTTTTACATTTTTTTTCAATGGTGGGGGGTCGCGTGCCCCCCTTTTCAGGCCAATTTTGTCTCCTGGGATCCCAACCCCCGGGCTGGGCCACAGTACTAGGTGCCCTGGTCCCACCCACGGCACCCAGTCACTTTTGTTGGGGACAGCGGGGAGAGCCTGAATGCCCCTGTGGTCCCTGCCGGCTCCCCGCATCTTCCGGGAGCAGGCATTTCTTTTGGATGAGGGAGCTGCTAAAATGCAGCTCCCTCTGTCTAAAAGCGATTCTGCTCCGCTTCATGCAAGGGAGAGCATTTTACATGCTCCAGCTTGCTCGAAGCAGAGCAGTGTTTGCTATGGTTTGGCAGGAGTGGTGCTCCCGCCAAGTCATAGTAAACTGCAATGTCCAGGGTGTAGGCACCCCGGACATTGCTGGAGCCGGCCCTGGGTGATGGGAGTCCCCAGAGCCATCTAGGGCTCCAGGCGGGGGGGCGCACGTCTCCCCTCCTTTGTTTGTTTTAGCCCTGGGGAGGTGGTGGTCCCCAGGGAGGCAGGAGACTACGTGGCTGCCCATTTTCAATTTCTACTATTTGCCCCGGGGAGGTGGCTGTCTCAGGGGCTCTGGGGGGCAGAGTCCCCTGCATTAATAATATATTTAGCCCCGGGGCTATCCCTGAACCAACATCTACCTTCCTGTCAAATTTGGTGTAATTCCGTTCATCAGTTCGGGCTGCAGCTGTGTCTAAAGGTCCTATGGAATTAATATAGGGAAAACAAGCTTTTGAGCACCTCCTGGTTCTCGGCCCCCGCTTGACGGATCATCCTGAAACTTTCAAGATAGCAGCTAAAGTGAGCGTTGTATTAGTTTTGAACATTTTGTGAAGATTTGTCAAATGGTAACAAAGTTATTGGCAAAACAAAAAATGCTTTTCCTATGGAAACTAGGTCCTAACTATAACTAACTACTGGCGACCGCCAATAGGCAATATATATATAAATGAATGTGCATGTGTGTGTGTGTATATATGTGTCTGTATGCATACATGTGTGCATATATATATTTATTTATAGTTAGAACCTGAAGAAATTGTGGGAGCACAAGTTATAGGTATTTTAAATATATCAGAGCCCGGCCTGGGATGATTTGAGAGTCTGCGCCTCCTGCCAGCATTTTAAGATTACTTTATTACCGTTGAGAGAGAATACTAAAGGGCGCGCACGGGGACACTGATTAACATCTCGGGGACTCAGGGAGTGCACCAGGGGGGAATATAAAGCTATTCTCTGAATGTACGAGAGTGAACTCTCCAGATGTATTCTGCTTCTAAATGTAGACTCCGTTAAATATCAGTGTTTTTTTAGTCTAAAATGTTATGTTTAAACTGACATTTTGACCCAATCTGACTTCACATTTCACATCAACCTTTGTTTTTTTAAGTAAAAAAAAAAAAAATATATATATATATATATATATATATATATATATATATATATATATATATATATATATATATATATATATATATATTACAGCTCCACAATCTCAGGGGAAGTCCTTCCCTGAATAAGAAGCACTCGCGGGTGTGTTTTGAAAATGTATTCACTCGTGCAAAACAAACGCGTTTCGGCAGTCACCTTCTTAGGTGTTATCAGACGCGTCGGAAACGATCATGATTTATACATTCAATTTCATTAACATTGAAAATGGACCACTTGAAAACTCCTTGTTTTATACAGCAAAAGGCAGCGCCATCTTGGCGCAGTCTAATGCCTGATTCATACAACTGTTGCCATATATACAACGCAATTGTTTGGTGATTATATTGACCATATTGTCGTTACTGTAATATGGGGAAATCTCCCAAATAATACAATGCTGCCTATTACACCCTGAATGGGCAGACCCTGTTGTCTTTCAATGTCGTGACAGTTAATGTAATCACTCACTGTCTTTCAAATTAAAGACATCCTAAATACCACCCTGGATGGGCTTAGATGGCATACAATAGTGGCATTTATCGCACCCAACCTTATTCCTTGGCCAGACTATGTAAACAAGGGGATTTGCATAAACAATTTCATACACAATGAAATTAAGTGGATGTTCTATTATCCATAATGCAAATTCATCAATTCATGAGTGACTCGTGTGTTTGATGAGGCAAGAACATGCTAGTTAGTCAGAATGGTGGTCTACTCCAATCATGGGATCACTACAGAACGTTGGTGCCACAAACGCAGATTTGCCAAAAATTTATAAAATTACATTCTTTTTATATACAACACTATTTCAGATTTAGTCAATCAGGTAGATATACTACAAATGCACAATGTACGACAATATATAAATTTCAAATTGCTATTTTATGACACCATGAATCTGCTGATCAGCACCGTGCATTCACTTGGAAACCCAACAAAATCTCCTCATTTGATTAGACACGTAGTGACCGCACCTTTTTTTCCTATTAACCCCCACCCAAAACTTCAAACTTTATTAGGAAACAGAGAAAGGAGGACATAACGTGGAGAATCTGCTGTTTTATCTGTTGTAACAGTCAACAACTATTTACAATGGCTGCAGCATCAACACCTGCTCCTGCCGAAGTTCCTGTTCTACAGGAAAACGAGGAGGATGAATAATATGCAGCACCACGGAGGAAGGAAAGTGTCGTCTGGCAATACTTCAGTATACCATCAGGCTAAAAGAAAGTTTCTACTAAAATTGTCAAATGCATCATCTGTGGCAAAGAATTTTCTCGAGGTACAGCAAAAAAGTATTGTCACTGTACCTCTTCCATGTGGAAGCATAATGAGACAACCTGTGAGAAAACCTACCTCAGGATGCTGCATGAAAAGGAAGCTTCTTCCCATCATTCTGTTTCATCTGCAACTGTTGGGGCACCATCCACCTCAGCAACCATAACAGTGGCAGCTGTGGCCCCCAATTTGGTGCACTTGACAACCCATTGTTTATGGTGTAATATGCCAGTTGGACTAAATACGTCTGTTGATGAGTACTTACACGCTGTTAATGCTCATCCTTTCTTATTACCATCCACATTTGATGCCTGTTTTTTTGAGCTTGATATCATGTCCGTTGACATGGAGCGGGTTTTGGAATGGTTCAGTACCAAGTTTGTTTGGGTACATTAATCCATTAAGTTCTTTTTAGAACCTAACCAAATAATCAAAAAAGAGCTGTGTGTTTTGTTCCATTTATTTATTGTCTATATGGTGTATAAGTGTGTGTGTGTATGGTTGTATTTGTATAGGTATCAATTAATGTTGAGGTGTGTTTCTGTGTGTATGAGTGTCTCAGTAGCTCAGTGAGTGTATTAGTGTGTTACAGGGAGTGTCAGTGTATATATTAGTGACTATTAGGAGTCACTAATATATACCCTGACACTCCCTTTAGCACACTAATACACTCACTGAGTTACTGAGACACTCATGGTGTGTAGAACTAAGTGTGTGAGTATGCAAGTGAATGCATTAGTGAATCCATGGGTGTGCCAGTATATGTATTAGTTAGTCCTAGAGTGTATCAAGGTGTGCATGAGTAACTGTTTGAATATGTTAGTGAATGGATTGGTGTGTCCACGTGTGTGTCAGCATGTGCATCCGTTAGTCCCAAGGTGTCTCAGTGTGTATATGAGCAAATTGGTGATTTTGTCAGACAATGCAACAGTGTGTCCATGGGTGTGTTAGTGTATGTATTAGTGAGAGCTAGGGTATATCAGAGCATATAGAACTGAGTGAGTGAGTATGTTAATACATCAATGTGTCAATGGGTGTGTCAGTGTATGCATTAGTGAGTTGTAGAGTATGTCACTGTGTGTATGACTGAGTGAGTGAATGTTAATTAATGCATCAGTGTGTCCATGGGTGTGTCAGTGTATATTTTAGTGAGACCTAGGTTGTGTCAGTGTGTGCATGACTGAGTGAGTGAGCATGTCAGTTAATGCATCAGTGTGTTCATGGGTTTGTTAGTGTATGTAGTAGGGAGTCGTACATTTTCTCAGGGTGTGTTGAAGTAAGTGTTTGAGTGTGTTAGTGACTGCATTAGTGAATACATGGATGTGTCAGTGTGTGTAGTAGTTTGTTCTAGAGTGTGTCAGGGTGTGTATGAGGAACTGTTTGAATGTGTTAGTGAATGGATTGGGGTGTCCATGGGTGGATCAGTGTATGTATCAGTTAGTCCCAGGGTACTCAGTGTGTATATGAGTGAGTCAGTGATTTTGACAGAGAATGCATCAGTGTGCGCATGGGTGTGTTAGTGTATGTATTAGTGAGACCTAGGGTGTGTCAGAGTGTGTAGGACTGAGTGAGTGAATGTCAGATAATGCATCAGTGTGTCCATGGGTGTGTCAGTGTATCTATTAGAGAGACCTAGGGTGTGTCACTGTCTGTATGACTTACTGAGTGAGTATGTCAGTTAATGCATCAGTGTGTTCATGGGTGTGTCAGTGTATGTATTAGTGAGAGCTAGAGTGTGTCAGAGTATGTATGAATGAGTCAGTGAATGTTACTTAATACATCAGTCTGTTTATGTGTGTATCAGTGTACGTATTAGGGACTTCTAGAGTGTGTCACTGTGTGTAGGACTGAGTGAGTAAATGTCAGTTAATGCATCAGTGTGTCCATGGGTGTGTCAGTGTATCTATTAGTGAGACCTAGGGTGTGTCAGTGTGTGTATGACTGAGTGAGTGAGTATGTCAGTTAATGCATTAGTGTGTTCATGGTTATGTCAATATATGTATTAGGCAGTCCTAGGTTGTGTCAGAGTGTGTAGAATTAAGTGTGAGTCCTAGAGTCCTAGGGTGTCTTTTACTCTATTTATCTATTTTATAAAAATTATATTCATAATTGATTACCGAAACATCTCCAAAAATTGAATCCATTGATCTGTTATAAAAGAGAAAAACAGAAATGCATGTTATTAAGACATATTTTAAAAGTTTCACAGTAAAATTCAAATTACTGAAAAATAAACATGTATGTTAATATACAAGCAGTGCACAACTGTAATACTGTAAAAAGACACAATTTTACAATTTGGTAATGTTAAGTAGATAAATCTTTCCAAATTGATTTGAGTAGTAGTTGCAAAGGAACAATTTTCACAATTATGGTTCCATGTGTAACTCAGTCCAAATAATTCATCAATATTAACTTCTTCTCCCAAACATCCAAGAATCACCATAATAAATTCTGGAGCATCTTGTTGACTGTGCCACCATCCATGCCTACCACATCTCGAATGCCTGAAGCAGAATGTTCTACATTCCTATCACTGCATAAAAGTTCCAGCAAACTACAGAGATGAGAGCAGATTCTGTTGTCTCCTTTATGTTGAATTTCATTTACAAAATGTGGTAAATGGAAGAGTACATTGAGAACCACATTTGCATAGCAGTTGACACCATTACTGTTTTCCAACTGAAAACCTACAATTTCATCATCAATTTTCAATTTTTTCATCATCTTCTTAATTTGTTTTTCATTCTTTAGAGGAACATCCATTGACTGCTTACCAAGCTTCTGCTTATGACAGATTCTTTGTTTCTCATAAATAGAATCTTGTCCTAAGTGAGGAGCATATACACTTCTTAACTGATTGTGTTCTCTGACACAACTAGTATCAGCAGTAACTTTCTTTTCGTCAAAATCAACCAAAAACAAACCAGACAATGTTCCAACTCACAACAATGCTACATATGACAAACTTTCTTCAAATACAGTACTTCCAATATTAACAAAAGCTGCATCTACACTTAAATATTGTGATTTATGGATAGTTACAGAATACGCTAGAGAGAATCAGAACTGCTGACATTGCACATATACTTTTTTTACTAGCAAGAAACGTACACTGCATCGACCAATCTGTTTGAGGCCAGTAATCTGATCAAATTATATGGCAAAGTATTCAACTGCATTCCTATTTGGAAAATTACTGAAATCAATAACTTTACCCATCGCACCATTTACTAATCCATCCTCAACATTTAAATTTGCTGCAAAATTACTCTACAGTTTTTACACACATGTAAACACTTCTCTAATACAGCAGTCTTAGATACAGATTTCTCTAATGAATCCAGTTTTCCTTGAAGTTTCTCATTTAGCACTATTGTTACTCCCTGGTGTTCTATTTTTTCAATAGTTGTAACTTCCAAAATGGCTTTCTTCTCCAGTTTCAGCCATTCTTCCTTCAAATTGGCTCACTCTTGAAGTGTAGGCATTAAACAAACTATTGATTTTCCTTCTTCAATCAAATTGAACATTAGCTTTGCTATTGTTTTCCTACACGTGAATAGTTTTTTGATAAACCGAGTGTCTTGAAAACAGGCTCTCCTTTCACAGGGGTCAGTTGTAGTAAGCCACCAAACACAATTAAATGCTTTCCTCCGAAGAGGACATTGTACTCTGTTCTTAAAATCTGTTGCATTCTTAAGTGTACAAAGGCAAGCATTAAATGCGAAACCATGCTTACCTCATTGATGATTAAAAGCTTAATTTTCTTCGAAACTCTTGCTACCTCATGACATGCTTCACCAGATTCTTCTGGTATTCCAGTTTATTATCATGTTCTACAGGCAGCATTAACAGTCAATGTAGAGTCATTAATTTAATATTGTGTGTAGCTAATCCAGTTGGCGCTGTTATTACACATGACAAATTTGATTGTGTTCTCCTCTGTAGGTAAGCAGTCAACATTTTTATTCAAAAGCTTTTCCCCATGCCAGCTTGACCAATGATATATAATAGAATTGGTTTAAAGGATGAACAATTGCATTCTTTCTTCTCATGGAAAAACCCACATTCTATTTTCTCTTTTACTTCCATATAATTGTCCCTCTGTTAATTGTTGAGTTGTACAACCAACTGCTACAGATATACAGTTTCTTGTCTAGCTTGTTACATTGCACTTTCCACCTCATTCATAGCCATTGCAGCTTCATTTTCAATAATAGGTGGTTCAAGAGGATCTTGACTGAGTGGTGCAGAACTTTGAATACTTTGTGAACTGTCCTAAGCTACCTCTGCAGGATTGCTGAATCTCATCAGTTAACATTTGCATATAATTTTGGAAGGCTAAACACTCAATACTGTCTTGTATAGCATTAAATGAAAGTTCATAACAGTAATAGCCTCCAAGTAATTCTGATTCAGCATGCCAAGGCTTGAACAGTTGAAGAAGTGCTAAATAGAAAAATTCTCTTTTCTCTGAAGTTTGGCAACTAAGTTTTCTGTGGTTTATTAAGTATCCTTTTGTATGTCTCACTAAACAACCATTACATTCAAGTACTGCAAATTTGCCTTCTTCTATGTTTTCCATTCCATTCCTTTGGTACCTGTAGTGTTGAAGAACTTCATATAAGCACATATTTTCTAGATGATCACTTCTTCTTGGGTAGTAAGTATCTAACATGTTGGATTTTCCAATATCAGAACTTTCCGGGTCGAACTGCGCTAGACACTGAATTTCGGTGAAAGACTTTAACACTTTATTTCATGTGCTTGATAGGCCTAGACTTGCCCAAATAATTCCCCTAGACTTCGATAATTAACTGGCCAAGCTCAACCTATCACAACGTTCATAAGAACCCATCTCCCTATGGGATAGCATTTTTAAACTAAAACTGTCCAACTTCTTTGTTAAACTATTTTCCGCAGAAATCTCCTGCCACATCTCTTTCATTTCAGTCATCGCTGATTTTGTCACATAGCGAGCAACAGTAATGGAGTTGTTTTCAACAAATTGAATGTCCACATTTGCATTCCACATTTTAAGAATTACAGCGTTATAATTATTAATGAACTTGGAAGCCACTGTTCTTCTTAGGTTGTACGTATTTTGCGATGATTTCCGTGTTACTGTATGTCTCACTGCAGACAAAAAGCTGTTGACTTTTCCTTTTGAAATAACCAGTCGTGGAAAGCCAAAATGAAATTTTGTCTAAAATCTTCCTTTGCTTCTGTCTTTTCAACAACAGTACTTTCCACATCTATGTGTTTGGAAACGCAGAACTTGTTCTCTCAGGCCTTTGTCAGTGAATTATTTTCGGATGGCGCATGTCACATACTGTTCTATGAAAGACAGCACACAGTCGTTACTGTCTGTTCCAAATTTTGGAGCATCTTTTATCCATAACAGCATGGGAATATGAGAAGCACCTCTTGCTTGGTACTCTTTACGCCATAAGAAATCAGTTACTTCGCCAAGAGGAGGATTAGTTTTGTTGCAGATAAAAGAGAGCATGGCTTGGAAACTGTGATTAAAATATCTGCAAACATTAGCAGGATCTAAAGAGGAAAGTTCTTCTGCTGTCTTTACATTTATGTCCTCAATGTTTGCAAGCAGGTCAAGTAGGTCATCGCATGCATATTCAAAACAACAAAATTCAATAAACCAAGTTGGCGCACCCAGGTTTCTCAACATGCATTTGAGTTTCCGTGATGACGATACCAATACTCATTGGTGCCACATTGGCATGCTATCAAATTAATTAAATTATATTCCAAGTTTTCATCTTTTTTTTATCTTTATCAACAAATTTCCTTGCTTGGATGATTAACACCTGTCATCAGTATATGATTCACAGCATATGAAAGTCCAAACAAGTAACTTTCAAACAGAAGATGGAATATGTACGGAATGCAGTGATGAAATATTGGGTCCTTTGAATATAGTCATGTTGAGCAGTATTAAGCTGCTGGTATCCATACCGCATGGTCATCATGGCGACCTCCTGCTCCAGTGTGAAACAGTTGGGGAAAACAGCGATCCTCCAAACTTATTTCCCATACACTTAAGGGAGCTCCTTTTGCTTGTTTCACCAATGATTTCTTTAGAATGCATGGGATGCATACTGTAGTGTTCATAAATTTGTTCTGATCTGGATCGATCCACTTTTTCAATCAGTCCACATGATGCTATGGTCTCATCCTCTATAGAAGTTACATTTTTCGCAACATCAACATTTGTATAGTAAACAATATTTCTTGCTAGGTATAATGTTGCTTTTTTGACCTTATTAACATCTACTAACTCTTGCCATATTTTTCTACTCTTTGTTGGAAAACCATTTACTAAAATAATAAGAGGTTCTTCAATATCTTTATCTACCCCTATAGTTTCTATATTCTGTTTAAAATCTAAAGGTAAATACACATCACTTCCTTTTAGTACTTTCTGGAGCTCAGTTTGAGGTAATTCTCCTGTCATTGGCCCCATACGAACTATGGCTTGGAATAGATGTCTACACTGTATTGCAATTGATTCATAAACATTTAATACTTTAAGCTCTTCTGGAACAGACACCAATTCTAACTTAATATATATGGCTCTAGCTGACATTTTATTATTCTTTAACTTATCAAAGCAGTACTTACATATAATCTGCTGTGTGGACAAATCAAATCTCTCCTCAACAAATAAATATGCACCAAGTTCTTGCCACTTATCATTGTTCTCTTTCTCAGCTTTAGAGTGCACAACTACATTGCGAGTTTGCGTTTTGTAGTGAGTGCATTGACAACAAATACAAACACAGGGGGTGATTATGATGGCGGTGAACCCGCCACAGGCAGGTTGCCGTGGCGGGTTCACCGCCATCGTGCAGCCAATTACCGCCCACCAGATAAGGATGGCGGGTGGTGTGCCTGGCGGGCGGAAAGCATGTCTGCCACGGGTCCGACAGAGGCAATTGTTACGATTGCCTGTCGGACCCGCCCCGCATCCTCAATATGGTGGCAGTGCCTAGCAGGCACCGTCCGCCAGATTAAGATGCTGGATCCCCGCCAGTCTTTCCATGCCGGTTCATCCGCCATGGAAAGGCTTACAGGGATGGACTTTGGGGGCCCATTGCGGGCCCCCCCTTGACCAGGGGCACTTTGGTTTTGCACAGTGCCTGCCACGCAGTGCAGGGAAATGCAAAACCTGCATTTTTTCCATTGCAGCAGATGCTGCAGGCAGCAGCACCCGCCACAATGGAAAAAATGGAGAATGCGACTGCCACAGTGGCTATCGCATTGTAATTGGGCATGTGGGACCCCCAACACTATATAGAGCGGTCCCCATCTCCGTTAGGGTGGCGGGCAGACATGAGTCCGCCCACCATCCTAATCAGGCCCACAGTTTGGTTTCTCAGAGCACACAGTGTTAAACTTTGCAATCTGTACTAATTTCTGTATCCTGTTCTTCTACACCTCCAGTAACCAACTCTACATTTTTCCTAGACTCCTCTTCTGGACCGCCGAAACTGAATATCTTCACAAATGTTTTCTACCCCTGCTAGTTTACCATATAATAAATCTTTATTCATCTCTCTTAAACATAAGGCAGCAGTTTTCACATAGTAAAGTCTTCTAACCAAAGTACGTATTTTGGAGCGGTGAACAGCTAACATCCTGAAATTATGAAAGGTGCTTCTGCAAACTTTCCTTGAAAAGCATGCCAATTAATGTCCCTGTTAATTACTATATTTTCTCACTTTGCATGGATCTGGATGGAAAGTCAAGTATAACATTTTTTAAATCAATTGACTCCTGACGAATACTGCGAATAGTACTACAGCTCCATTTGTACACTGAGGCTTGTGTACGCCTTCCTTGAACCTCTTCAGCTACCCCTTCCTCTATATTCCTAGGAACCATCTTCTCTTTTGCAACAGGAATACCATCTTTTACTTCATAACAACGACCAGTTAACTCAACTACAAGCGCTAGTGTGTTCACTTGCAAATAGCTTTCTTCATTCAAATAAGGTTTTCTACTAGAGGTATGCCTCCATTCACCTTTAAAAAGTTTGCAAAAATTAGTTCTATTAGTTAGTTGTTTTCTAACAGTTATTTTCTTCATACATAACGCTGTTTTGTCTAGTGTTCTCATTCTATTCAATACTAATATAAATACTTTCCCCCTCAGAGCAAATGCTTTCTCAACAACACACTAAGGGCCAGATGCATCAAGCATGTTTCTCCTCGCAAACGGGCCGATTCTCAGAATCGGCCCATTTGCGATCGCAAAAAATGCGTTTGTGATGCATCAAACTCAATTTTGCGATTCGGTAGCCTGTTACCAAATCGCAAAATGGGTTTGGGATTCGCTATTTGTAAGGGGCGTGTTTAGGGTGTCCCTTCCAAATAGCAAATCCTAACAGTATGCATGAATGTTTTGTGACCGTAAATGCGGTCGCAAAAAATTCGCATACTACCACCTACTTCAAGTAGGTGGTAAGACATTTGCAAATGGGAAGGGGTCCCCAAGGAACCCCTGCCCCTTTGTGAATGTTTGTAAAATCATTTTTAAGAGCAGGCAGTGGTCCCACGGACCACTGCCTGCTCTTAAAAAATGAAAAGAAAACTTTTCACTTTTCTTTTTGTAAAGCATCTCGTTTTCCTTTAAGGAAAACGGGCTGCTTTACAAAAAAAAAATGATTGCTTTATTTAAAATCACAGACATGGTGGTCTGCTGATCTCAGCAGGCCACCTGTGATTTTTGCGATTCCTAGGGAGTCGTAACTTGCGACCTACCTCATTAATATTCATGAGGTAGGTCATTTGCGACCCCTTAGGAATCGCAGAAAGTGTACAGCACACTTCCATGCATGCCATTTTGCGATTCCCTAATTGCAAATCGCAAAGATTCGCAATTAGGGCATCGCAAAACATTTTTTTGATGCATCTGGCCCAAAATGTGTTCCTTTTGCTTAAGTGCAGCACTTGTCCTCTTATACTTCTTCATCCTTGTCAGAAAATGTTGTATTACTCTAGTCCAAAACATTTTAGCTCTTAACTCCTTAAACTGTTTTTGTCTCCATGACAGAGTCCCTGAAATCTTAGAGCATTTCCTTTTTTCAGAAACACATATTTCTTGCTTTTTTCCACTTAATAAGTAAATTCCATTTCTAGACAAGACTGTAGTCACATTTTGCAACATATTTTTTTGAAAAACTGCTTAGCGCTCTTACTAGCTTCTCTTTTATTCCTCTGGTTATTCTCCTCCTTATTTTGTTTGCCTCTCTGAGTTTTGCCATTCATAATATTGTTTTCTCTGTTTCTTTCATCTTTCTCTCTTGTCAGGCATTGTAAATCTTCTTTCTTAAATAAATTCAGATGTATGTAAAAAATAAACAATAAATTAACATCTACAACAAATTACTATTTTACTGACTAACTGGTAATTCTTTAGTCTATGGTTTATAATCAGTTATACAAGACATACTTTCCTTTTATTTTTTACTCTGCTTTCCACTGTACACAGATATAACTCTGTATCCATTTACCTCTCTTGGATATATATGTACGCTAAGTATAACTGAATGTGTCAGTGAGTCAGTGTCTGCATTAAAGTGTCCTTGTGTGTATCACTAATAATATTACTCTGTCCCAGGCTGGCTCATTGTATTCATCAGAGAGTATGTGTCTAAGTCAATGAGTGCATAAGTGTTATCTGAGTGTGTGTATATGTGAGTATGTCACTATATCACTCAATGCATCACTGTGTTTATGAGTGTATCCGTTTACGTATTAGTGTCTACAATAGTGTCTGAGTGTATGTATCAGTGAGTACATGAGTAACTCAGGCAGTGCATCAGGGTATGCATGAGTGGCCTTGTGTATATATCAAAATACCCAGGGTATCTAATGTGTGTATAAGTGACTGTGTTAGTGTATCAGTGAATGCATAACTGTGTGCATGACTGTGTCAGTATATGTAGCAATATGTCCCAGAGTGTCTAATTGTATGTATAAGTTAGTATATAAATGAGTCAGTGAGTGTATTACTGTGTACATGGGCACCTCAGTGTATTTATTAATCTGTCCTAGAGTCTTTGAGTGTCTATATAACTGAGTATCTAAGTCAGTCACTGAGTGTATCGATGTGTCTATGAGTGTGTAACTGAATGCATAAATGTCTCCCAGGCTGTATAACTGTATGCATAAGTGAGTGTGTTAGGGTATAAGTGAATGCATCACTGTGTTAGGTGCTTCTCAATAGTTCTACTCTACTGTCTGTAAATAGGTATACAAAAAATAATGAATTTTTATTCTTTCCTCTGCTTTGTATAGTACAAACATATAATTGTCTATCCATCTACCTCTCTAATCCATATGTATTACAAATACAACAAATGTATTGTTCTAGGTATTCATGTGTGTACATGTGTATAGCTACATACATTACTGTTTCACCTAGTCTATTATTGTGTGTCTCACTGTATATCTGGTCCTGTAAATACTATTATTTTTTGCTGGGTATCTTTATAGAAATGTTACTGTCTAGTTTATATTGGTTGTCCCTACATTACAGTGTCTGCTTAGGATCTCTCAGTACTTATCTGTATATATGTATGTACATCAATAGCTCCCTGAGTGACTTAGTGCACACACCAGCTTCGTTCTGACTCTGTAAATGTATGCATCACTGTACCCTTTGCTCTATTACTATTACTGTATGCATTAGACCTGGGCGTGAACTTTCACTCCACTCAAGGAGTTAGCAGAGTTTTTCCCACTCTGCACTCCACGTAGAACGTGGAGTTCAGAAGAACTCAGCGTAGCGAAGTTTTTCCTCTCCTGCGGTTCGCCAATGTTAAGTTGGCAAGCGAGTAAAATCTTACTCCAGACCACCTTCCTGTGAGTTTTTTTAACGCGGGCGTTCGTGGCTGATCGCTACTGCTTGCATTGAGAAACCTTCCACTAGCGTTGAGGAAGCTGCCGCTCGAGTAGAACATCTACTCAAGTAGCAGAAAGAAGCAGCGCCCTCTTGTGCTGCATGTGATGCCGTTCACCATGATTTTGCAGTGCAGGACAAACATCCGGCACTAAAAATTAGCATGAGCAGTGCGACATATCACACTCCGCCACTTGGAAACTCTGCATAGTGCGGCAGAGTTTTCTCTAAGCGGAACTCCATGAACTCCACCTGAGCCTAGTATGCATAGCTATATCATTATGTGTGAAAAGTAAACATATAAAACTATGACTGGTTGTCTTAGCAAAACATTAGTGTGAACCGGCTCACCTATGTCATCGCATAACTGTATACACAAAAAAATGCCTTAATATTTCACTTCATACATTAGCATTTCACTCTTGTGTCACTCCCTATATTGTTGTATACCTGTGTTTTGCTTTTCTTCACCACATTTTATTCATAGATCCTGACCAGTTCACTTTACTTTATTTTCATCTTCTACTCACTTTCAACATTTCCTTTTAGTTGTCTCAAACATCCTGCTCACTTTCATCCACTTTACTCACACTCAGTCTTTCTGTATCAACTTTTTTTTATGCTACAGCTTAATTCACATACCCGTTAAATGTGATTGTTGGTGAGTATTTTTCTTTCTCAGTATCAGGTTGTCAAACTTGTCTCAAGAAAGCACACAAAAACTGAGCAGAAGAATGGTAGACCACTCTTATACAAGGCAACCATTATGGCACCCTATTCAACTTTGCTTTCAAGGTTATAGAGGCTGCAAATAAATATGAACACTGCTTTCATTTCATTTCCTTTTCTTACTAATCATACAGCTCTTCTAAATGCTCAAATCTCTTAACCCTTTGTTTGACTCCTCTAAAGAGAGCCCAATTCAGCAGCAGTTTTGGACATGATCCGCGGATTCACGAACGGATCTGCAGCGCTCAGTGCTGCCACCCGTGTAACCTCACGTGGATCCACGCGGCAAACCGGAATCTTTTTTAAAAACTATTCCTAAACACTACCACTTACACACCACTTACGACAAATCCCTAAATTTAGACCCAAACTATTTTTATTCATTATTTCTTTCATAAACAATGTCTCCTCACATTGACATGCTAGACATTTTTGTTCCCTTTCCCCATACTCCTGTATCTCTGTTTCTATGGTGACAACAATTGTAACATTCTCTGCTAGCAGTAGGTCATAAGTTCACAACAGTCTCTCAAGTAATATGCTAACTCCTAAACCCAAGACAGCAGGTGTGGTTGACTGTATGCAATTACAAACAAATACCACATAGACAATCAGATGTGTACTTACTTTAAATTTATACCACAACCTAGTTTTAAACAGTGCCATAATTACAGCATTCAACCTGGTGTACTCTTTTACATTTTACTTGTTGGGGTCTCTTTTAACTGACTTCGTTTTGAAAACTGACTCATTCAACTGCAGTCTTCTCCAGCCTTCTCCTGTGTGCTACTCCTCTTTCCCTCAAAATGGTAAGAGGGTGGGTTGTAGGTCATAGCTTTATGTTCTGGGCTACAGGGTTTGCTAGAAAGATTGGAGTTGACAAGGACCTGGGTTTTCTTAATGTGGATATTAGTTGGTTTGGCCAGAAAGGGTTAAAGTGGCAGCAATTGCTTCCTTTTGTTGAAAGCAGTATGAATTCCAAACATCCAGAACTCATAATTGTGCACTGTGATGGCAATGACCTGGCCCACTGACCTGGCCCACTGACTGGGGTAGGGCTGGAAACCCTAATGAAAAATACCTTTGAACAATTAATGCAACTATTCCCTCACACTGCCTTGGTGTTTTTTAACATATGCCAGAGGCAAAAATGGAAGTGGTCTTCTGAATTTTGTCCACAGACAGAGAAAACCAGGAAACATGTTAATAAAACTGCTTCAGCATTTCTCAGAGACCATAACATGGGCTCTATCTACAATATTTAACCTGCGCTTCAACATGCATGGAATATACAGAAGAGATGGTGTTCATTTCATGACAAAGGCTTCACAGCTGAAACGCGCTGTTTTGCAACAACCCAATCTCCAGTACCCTGAGGCAGTTGTGGGGTGGGCTGAGCCGGGCCCCATCAGCCACAGTAAAATTCAGCATGAAGTGGGACAGAAAGAAAGGACATGCTCAGACACCCTTGCGTATTAAGTTGTGCCATTTATTTTCAAAGAGGTTCTTCCAATGCCTTAGTCACGGTAACAGGAGTGTGTTCAAAAACAGAAACATAAATGATGGGTCACCGGTCAAAAAACATAAAGATTACATATGTGCCATCTTGGCATGTTCACAAAGTACATAATCTGCAAAATACATAATAGAATTAGTCATTGAAGTCATGCCCCGCATGCAGTATCTGAAACGTGAAGAACCCTTAGGCATAATCTAGAATGACTGCCATGCATGGCATTTGCAATACCCAATAATACTTGCAACATTCTGGTTTTCCCCGCGTAGACCAACCTAGAGCGTCTGAATGACTGGTACCGCAGTGAATGAAATGCATATAGCTCTCGCTATTGTGATTGTACTAATTGGATCATGTGTCAGAAAAATATGCACCCGCAAATGAGCTTGTGCTGTAAGCACATGTGAAGAAAGTTCTTATGGAGCCACACTGAGCCCAATGGTTAAACAAAAATAAAGTTAATAATAATAATGCGTACCAGTTGCATGTAAATAAAGCACCTGATTCAGATGTCTAGTACCTGGATGACACTACACCTGACTCGCTATGGGGCTTTCGTTGTATTCATCTGCCCCATGGCTCAGGGTCCTAGAGTCTGCTGGAACCCCAAGGAGTCAGAAATGGGCCGATACACCCCAGATAGTATTAACCGGGAAGATCCCATGGCCACAGGGTAGGTAAATAGCCATGCTGTCATTGTACCTAGAAATCCTATCCCTAGTGGGTTCCTGCAATTGGAAGTGACTTCAACAGCAACACTTGTGATGTTAGTGTGCCAGGAATTTTCCCCTTTTAAATACTTAAAGATTACTATGGTTCTCAACATTGAAGCTAGAAGGAAGGAGGCATCAAACAATCTCTCAGCACAGAAACTACTAATACCTCTAGCAACCAGGAAGGGGGCATTAATTTACAACTCAAACTGGAGAAACTAGAAATATTACACAAAAAGGAACTCATGAAATGGTGGGAAGCAGAATCTCTTCAGAAGTACATTGAGGTAGAACGAGCACTGAGGGGTTTAAGAATTTTCACCATGCCTACGTACGATGACCCAGACCCAGAGATGCTGGAAGACTGGGCAGATAACTGTAAAAATTGTTCGATCACCATGATGCGCATATTAGTTAAAAATGCTAACAAAGACAAGGCACAAATTCTAGAAGAGATCGAGAAACTGAAACAAGAATCAAGCACACTCATCTACAAAGAACATCTGGATGAATTTCTTAAAAATGTGCAGACGAAAATGGACAAGATCGAAGAGGAAACAACCACGAAGAAACAATGCATGTTCATAGGAGACTACAAGGGCTACATGGCAGGACACATCCTCACCTTTCACAGAAAGTATGATTATCTTTATAGTGAGGAGCAGCCCACCGATATGGCCGCAATTGACGCCAGTCACAAAACAACCTCGGAAAGTGATGTGTCAGATAGCAATCCAATGGATGCCTAAGATTCATTTACAACTGGTGCATGGAAGAATTGTTTGTGCCAATTCCAACTAGGAAAGCAATTAAGAACAGAACCGACCTCAGAAGCAGGTTGTCGAAGAGGCAAAGGAAGAGGATCCAGAGAAAGAAGAAGGGCAGAAAGTCAAGAAAAGAACAGAAAACAGGAAACCAAGTTTGCATGGGAATGACAACAAGGGGCAGTCTACAGGCACCATGAATGTGGTAAACTTATCTGATCACATTTTGGCTAACACTGAGCCTGAGCTTTTATCATTGGACCTTTCATTTTGCCCTTCCACTAATTTTAATTATGCTCAGAGCAGAGTGGATTTATTTTTCTTCACTAGGAAGTTGAAGTTTAAAAAATGGTTTCAGAGTCAACCTAAGAGGGAGAAGGGGACACTGAGCCACAACAGACTAGCATACTAAGGATTGAAGACACAGAGACATTACTCACACTCTCCTCTTTTGATAGCATGGGTACATGGCAAGATGACTATTTTCTTAACTTGTGTGAGTGTGGGGTGGAAGTTGAACTCAATGCTCCCAATGATTTCAAGCCCAAACCCATGTTCCTGCCCATGGTTTCCTGTGATGTTGTGGGAGGGCTGGGCGGAACACAAATCTAGGAGGTCTGAGGTGTTTACCTATCTTGGCTTTTATTTCGTGGTAGTAGCACAAAATGGAAAAAAGAAAAGAATTGGTATCACGAATAACAGTTCTTAGGCTCGTCGTTTTGGATCGATGTGCTCTTCTTTTTATGGCAGTCTTCTTATATGTTTCTCTTTTCTTTTAGGTGTGACTTCTGAGGTTGGCCGTCCCCGGTCGCTCCAGAAAGAAAACAAGGAGAGGATGGTAAGTAAAAGTGTGGAGGGTTTTATTGAGAGGGGATAGAAACCATCACCACACCCCTGGGTGTAGACAATCTAACTAACTTTTAGTGTGGGAGTCTACTCCTCTCTCCCCCTCCCTCTTTTCTAACTATCCTTCTATTTCTTCTTAGTGAGGATGGGGTAGTGCTCAGGAAGAACGAGTGGATATGTGTAACTTGCCCCCAACGCTCCTGTCGCTATATGCCCTCTCTTCGGGGTTCTTTGCGCACTTCTAATATTCGTTTCAGGGATTGCTCATCCTTTGTCCCCTTTTATCTTTACCTCCTCCCACCTTTTTGCTTCAAGAAAATTACACCAAGAAAAAAAAAAGAAAGAATAAAGAAAGACGGAATGCAAGCAGCTTTGGTAGGGCAGTTAAAGTAGGGATGACATCAGCGAGACATCACTACCATAAGGATTTATATGTTAGGTTTGCTGGTTTTTCACCCATACAGCCCTTCTTTTACGCTTCCCAGATTGTTCCCTCAATCTTCCCCCTGTTCCCTCAGTTCCCCGTCCCTGTATTCACACGTACTGTGCAAGCCGCAACTCTCCTGAGCTGTGGCGGGGACTCAGCCTTCCGGGAGTAGTATCGTTTCTCCGTCTCCTCTCTCAGTTCTTTCGGTGGTCTTCTCTACTCCAGTCAGGTCCGTCTCCACACTGTCGGGATCCACGTTGCTTTCCTCCACGTCTTCCGGGTGCCGCTCCCTTCCTTCTTCGTCTAGTCCCTTTGTCCACCACTGGCTTCCGTCTTTCTGCAGTGATTGGTCCTTAGGGTCAAGAGCTCCACCCCCTTCTATAGTCAGTGGCTCCGTGCTTTCCCCATTAAAGCTTTCTCTATCTTTTCTGTTGCAGGGAAGGAGTTGCTGGCGCCATCCATCTCGTCTGTCATGCTGGAGTGAGAAAGGTAGGTGAAGAGCGGTCGGTGTTACAGTACTCTGTTTATGTAGGGGTGACAGGGTGGCTGCAGGGAGCGGGGTCTCGCCTGCCTCACAGACGTCATCAATGTGTTTGAGAAGTGTGTCATTAAGGACCTTAAACAGATGAGGTACAAACATCCACCACAAGCTCGGCGGAACCTGACCAATCAGCAATACCTAGGGTTGGAAAGCTGTAAATCAGATCCCAGTGTTGTTATCCGCCAGTCGGACAAAGGGTGTAATATGGTTGTACTGATTAAACTCATGTATCTGGAAGAAAGATTAAGGCAGCTGGCAGACAAAGAATTCTACAGCATATCCAACAAGACTGAAGCAGCTGCAGCCAATAAGAGATATATTGAGATGCTTACAGATTGGGGGCAACAGGGACTCCTTGAGTGGAAGAGTTTCTTTTCCTAAAATGTGACAAACCCATTACCCCCATACTCTACCTATTCAAGAAACACAAACATGCCATCAACCCACCAGGCAGACCCATGGTTTTGTCTATAGGGCCACTGTTTGAAAATACTTCTAAATTCATTGATCGTTATTTAAGACCGTTCATGACAGCTTTACCCACTTCCCTTTATGAACTCTACACACTTTTTGAACACCGTTGATGGTATTCAGTTGGAAGATGATTAAACCTTGATCACTTTGGATATCACAAGTCTTTATACTTGCCCTCAACATGAGGCAGGTTCCCAGGCATGTCAACATTTTTTCCAAGCTAGATATATGTCTTTTTTTACTACACACAACAATGATTATTGACATAATTAACTTTTATCCTAATAATAAAGATTTCATTTTTTATGACAAGAAGTATAAACAACTGCAAGGTACAGCGATGGGCACCTGCTTAGCATCTAGCTATGCGAATTTCTTCATAGGCTGGTGGGAGAAGCAGATGTTCAGATGCCACAAGGACTTTGATGACCGCATTATTCTGTGGCTGCATTTTATTGATGACATCTTTATGATATGGAAAGGTGATGTAAAATCTGCTAATAACTTTGTTGAAAGTTTGAATATCAATGACTGTAACCTGCATTTCAGGGGTCACATTAATAAGACTAATGTGGAATTCTTGGATATGGAAGTGTCTGTAAGAGGGGACAAACTAGAGACCAAATTGTTCCGCAAAGCTACTGCTAGCAACAGCCTTTTGTTTGCCACTAGTACTCACCTGAGCAACCTAATTTACAGCATTCCTTATTCCACTGAGCGTTTAAGAGTAATGAAAAATTGTAGTAACAATGCAGCATTAGAAAAAGAAAGTAAAATCATGTGTACTTGCTTTAAGGAAATGGGCTATTCAGGCAAGAGTATTAGCCATGCACTAACTAGGGTCAATGCGAACATACGTCAGAGCCTGCTGCAACCCAAAAGGAAAGGACTAACCGATGGTGAGAATCTCATCAGGTTCATAACTACTTTTTCAAACCAAACTTACAAGGTTAGGCAAATTTTAACCAAGCACTGGCACATACTCAATACTGATGATATCCTTCACAAAAGCATAGGTGATTAACCACAAATCACTTTCAGGCAGAGCCACTCATTAAGAGACAGTCTGAGTAAAAGTGCTGTTACCAACAAAACACCAATACGACAAGTAGGGGGTTTCTATATTTGCAACAACTGTAAAGCATGTAGTTTTGCAATGTATTCAATCTCCCCATTCTCAATTTTACTAGACAGTTTGTGATCAGAAGATATATTAATTGCAACACTGAGTTTTGTCTTTATTACCTTATCTGTCCCTGTAACCTATTGTACATTGGCAGTATGATACACAGGGCTAAGAAACGTATACTTGCACATCTTAGAGTGATTAGACACAACAACTATCAATACTAACCCTGGGCGTAGTTTGCGTAGTAGCACTTCACGTAGCTACGTGAAGTACATTTTGAACTACACGTAGCTATGCAAATTGCTGCATAGTGCGTAGCTGTGTGCTTGACTGCACTGTACAATAATTGCCAAAGGCATCTTGCACAGTGCAAGTTAAAATAAAATAAATATCTCTGTCTTTATATGCTAAAATGCATATAGTATTTCACAAAAGTGAAATCAATAAATTAACAAGCAGTGAGAGAGGTGATGATTTTGGTATCCTCCTAACCTAGGAGAGAACCAAGCAGATGCCTTGAAAACAAAAAGCACATCTTTTGAACGATTCAGTGGTGGTCCCATCCTCTTAGGACCACCCCAAGCACAGTTATTGGCAAAAATACAATCACAACCAAAGGCCCTGCAAAGCATTATGGGACGAGATTAGCAGTGGGCAGTGAATATTATAGTATCCAATATCAAAATAATTTACAAAGAGCTGCAGTTCCACTAGTCGTTACTAGATGTCCCTCACGAGTCAAATGCAAAAGCTTCATGAAAGGGTTTCAATGCTTTTGCATTTGACTCGTGAGGAACATCTAGTAACGACTAGTGGAACTGCAGCTTGATGTATTAATAATTTCAGGGGCATATTAGCAAGACCGGCGATAAAATTATCGCCGCTTTAGCGGCAGGAAACTGCCGCTAAAACGGCGATAATGGGCTTGCTAATATGCGTTATAGAATTCCAATAGAAGCCCAGGTTAGATGTCCTGCACATCTAACCTGGGCTTCTATTGGATTCTATAACGCATATTAGCAAGCCCATTATCGACGTTTTAGCGGCAGTTTCCTGCCGCTAAAACGGCGATAATTTTAACGCCGGTCTTGCTAATATGCCCCTCAATGCTTTTGCATTTGACTCGTGAGGGACATCTAGTAACGACTAGTTGAACTGCAGCTCTTTGTAGAATTATTTTGATATTGGACACTATAATATTCACTGCCCCCTGCTAATCTCGTCCCATAATGCTTTGCAGGGCCTTTGGTTGGGATTGTATTTTTGCCCATAACTGTGCTTGGGGTGGTCCTAGGAGGAAGGGACCACCACTGAATCGTTCACATGATATGCTTTTTGTGTTCAAGGCATCTGCTTGGTCCTCCCCCTAGGTTAGGGGGGAACCCAAAATCATCACCTTTCTCATTGCTTGATATTTTCATTGTCAAAGTTCACTTTTGTGAATTTGTTATATGCTTTTTAGCATAGAAAATTGCTTTAACAAAGCATTTGTATGTGTTTAATATACTGCTGCTACGCTACGTCGATTAGCAGAGTTTTTTCCTCTGCTACGTGCAATTTGCGTAGTGCGTAGTAACACAAACTTTGCATGCTCCGTGAGCGTAGCAAAGTATTATGCCCAGGGTTAATCAATACCCAGTCACAAGACATTTGCTGAGGTACATTTTGGCAATTAAAAATGTCTGCACTTTGTGGTTCTGGACATGGTTGCATTTAACAGTAGGGGAGACACTCCACCAGCTGGAATCTAGATTTATTCTGAACTTTGATACTGATCCCCTCATGGCTTGAATTCAGATGAAGAATTGGCCGTATATTTATACTAGAGCTGAGATTGCCTGATGATCTTCCTTCCCACATAGCTTCCAGAGAGTTTCTTATGGTTTTAATGTTTTTTAATCTCACTGCACTTTTTCACCTAGGCCCTTGTGATCAGCATATTGGGGCACCACAACCTAGACAGCACCGCACAAGACTTGATGATTTGCACCTAGTCTACACCTGTACTCAGTGTTTTTTTCACATGGCATCTGGTTCTACAATCAATAGGATCACGGCACATCTTAGTTATCTTCACAGACACAGGTGTTATTTGCATGTTTTTACAGGTTATACGGTTTGACTGCTGTCATAGCCAGTTTATTGCCCACTTGGGCTTGACTTAGCATTTGTCTGTAGTTTTTCTCATGGTTTACCTTATACCGACCAGGACATTGCCCAATTGGGCTTCACACAACAGATGTCTATAGTGTTTTCTTATGGTTCACCTTGCACTAGTCAGGATACTTGGGCTAGACTGTGGATTTCTAGGTACAATGACAATGTGGTTATTTACCTCCCCTGTGGCTGTGGGATCTTTCCAGTTAGGACTATCTGGGATATACTGGCCCATTTCTGACGCCTTGGGGTTCCAGCAGACTCCAGGACCCCACGCCACAGGGGAGACAAATACAACAAATGCCCCATAGCGAGTCAGGTGTAGTGTCATCCAGGTACTAGACATCTGAATCAGGTGCTTTATTTACATCCAACTGATCCACACTATTATTATTAATTTTATTTTTGTTGAACCATTGGATTCGGTGTGGCTCCATAAGAACTTGCTTCACATTTTCTTACAACAGAAGCTCGTTCGTGTGTGCATATTTTTCTGAGCACGTGATCCAATTAGTAAAAACACACTAGCGCAAGCTATACGCATTTCATTCACTGCGGTACCAGTCATTCAGACTCTCTAGGTTGGTCTACGTGGGGTTAGACAGAATGGTACCATGTCATACAATGTTTAGTGATATGGTATGATCTAAGCTACAAGCGCTATTGGATATTGCCAATGCCATACAGGGGATTTACTTCTATATTATGCATATGGGTTCTTCACATTTCTGATACTACATGCGGGGCATAACTTTAATGACCAATTCTATTGTATATTTGTGCATATTATGTACTTTGTGACCATGCCAAGATGGCTCCCATGTAATGTCTCATTTGGTTGACCGATGACTTGTGATCCATAATTTATGTTTACGTTTAGCATATCACCATGTTTTTGAACACACTCCTGTTACCATGACAAAGGCCCAGCTGGGATGAAACATGTCAGGAGAGCCTTTTGAAAGTAAACGGCACAACTTAACATGCAACGGTGTCTGAGCATGTCATTTTCCTCTGTGACACTTTATATATATACAAAGACTTTGATAGAAAAGCAGACATTTGAGGTGAGCAGATCTAGAGTGTCACTGGTGTTGAGGGTGCTCTATACAGGAGATACTTTCCACCTAAACTTCAGAGCTACCTAGAGTTCTCTGCTTCTTTTTTGCATAATTTATGCGTAACTCTATGCCTGAAAGGGTATTTTTCTACTTATACCGGGTGCTCCCTTCTGTCTGGACAAAGCTATACCTCTCTGAAGAGCTCTAATGAGAGCGAAACACATGTCAGGGGTTGCTTTTATTCATTTCAGGCAGGCTTGGTCGGTATTTTGCCAATTCAAAGCTGTAATACTGTGCCTGGAGTGGTAAACAGCTTTTGTCATTTTACAGCTCGGCATGGACCGCACTGTGCTAGTCCTATGCTTAAACACTTTGCTGTAGAAATGGCAAAATACTTTGTCCCTTTCTATCTCGGTGTAGATGGCACTGTGCTAATCCTATGCTTAAAGACTTTGATAGAAAAGCAGACATTTGAGGTGAGAAGATCTAGAGTGTCGCGGGTGTTGAGGGTGCTCTATACAGGAGCTGCTTTCCACCTAAACTTGAGAGCTACCCAGAGTTCTCTGCTTCTTTTTGCATATATATATGCGGATGCACGCAGCGGGCGTGCCACTGGCGCGCCGAAGGCATGCCTACGGCACACCCGTCTGCGCCCGTCCGCATCCGGACCACGGCCAGCGCCAGCCATGCTGCCCGCGGCTCTCCCGGCGGGCGAATCTGTTGGTCCAAGGAGCAACTCCTAAACTTAAATAACAGGGATTGTGACTACACATTCAAACTTGATTGCATGGGATCTCAGCATCAATCGGCCTGCAAAGTCTGCCCATACTCTTTTATGCCTGGTTCCCCGCTACTCATAGCTGCTACATCCACGAACCCCGCCCCTCTTATCTAGCCCGGACTCACTCCCCCCCATTAGGGCCTGCTTGGTCAACTGCAGCTCCCTCCCTAGACATACTGATGAAATTTGGCTGTCCTTGGAAGCGCACTCGTGGGATTTAATGTTCCTCACCGAAACCTGGCTTAGAGATAGCTCAAACCCTGACCTCACACTAGCCAGTCCAGCTGTATATCGGCTGATAGGGGTCAACAGGGCTGGAAACAAAACCGGGGAGGGGTAGCGGCGATTCTACGAGCGGGCTGGGAAATTTTGCACAGGAAGATCGATAACATAGGGCCCTTAGAAGCTATGTACTTCTCTGTTAAAATTGCATCGAACTTCACGATGGCCGGCATCTTAGTATACAGACCACCAAACTCCCCAGGCTGTCACCCGTTAGAACTATATGACATTGCAGCTGACCTTTCGCTCAAGCACGCCAGGTTTACGATCCTTGGTGATTTCAACGTCCACTTGGAGAACGACAACTGCACAAAAGCGAGTCAACTGGCCAAACGTTTGATGGTCTTAACCTGACACAGCTGGTAAATGGCCCGACGCACTTAGCAGGCCATACTTTGGACTATATTTTTACGAACAACCCCAATTTAAAAGTAGCGCCCCCTTTACCGCTCACCTGGTCTGACCACTTTCTAATATCTTTCATCCTGGAGCTCAACCACCCTACCCCCAGACCACTTCAAGTCCTACAGAAAAGGAGATTGTGGCGCAACGTCACCTTAAATAGCATGGCACCTGCACTCACAACTACACCTCTCCATTTGTCGGGCAACCCTGACGAGGACTCAGTAAGCTTTAACAGTTGGATGTCCAAAGCCTTAGACACTGTTGCCCCCCTCAGATCAGTCACTTCCTCCAGGCAGAGACCCTCAGCCCCTTGGTTCTCCCCTGAACTCCGCATTGAGAAAAGCTGCTGTAAAAAATGGAGTGCGCCTGGAACAGTCCTAAGACCCTGCTGCTAAACTGGCATACAGGAAAGCTCTAAAGAATTTTCTCAAACTCAAGCGCAACATCATGAGGGACTATTTCTCCAATCAGATTAGCTCTGCTGGCAACTCAGCAAAAACACTCTTCAAAATTGTCCAAGACTTCATAAAGCCTGCTGCCACTGCCAGTACGGTTCTCCCCACTGCTTCCCTCTGCACAGGCTTGTCTGACTTTTTTCAAGACAAAATCCAAGCTAAATATAACACCTTCACTTCCCCTCAGAGTGCCATGGAGCCCACTATCTTGCCTGACATAACGATACGCTGTCCAAATTCCACCCACTGTCACTTGATGATTCTCTGCAAAAACTATTATCCTGCAAATCCGGGTCACCGGGCGATCCGTGCCCGGCACAGTTCTTCAAACTCTTGGCACCATGCATCAACACCGCGTTGAATCAGATTTGGAATTCCTCCCTGAGTTCAGGAATTTTCCCTGCAGTGTGGAAACAGGCCTACGTCCTGCCGATCCTCAAAAAACCAGATACTGACCCGGCTGAATTTAAAAACTTCAGACCCATCTCCCTGCTCCCGACACTGGCTAAAATCCTTGAACAAATAGCCCAGAAGCAACTGTCCAATCATTTGGAATCTAGGAACCTTTTTCATGACTCCCAATCCGGCTTCAGAGCTGGCTACAGCATGGAGACCGCTCTCCTTGAAGTATCCGAGAGCGTAAGCGAGAAGGTCGACCAGGGCAAAACAGCTATGCTTATGCTACTCGACCTGTCCGCGGCCTTTGATACGGTTGCCCACTCCATTCTTATTGATAGATTAAGAGACCTGGGTATTCTTGGAACGGCCCTGTCCTGGATCCGGTCCTTTCTGGAAAACCAGTCACAACAAGTCTTTCTCCGCCCCTTCATCTCTGCTGAGAAACCCCTGCTCTGTGGGGTCCCCCAGGGATCCGCTCTGAGTCCTCTTCTTTTCAATGCCTACCTCTCACCTCTGGCGGCGCTGGTAGAATCCTGCAGGGTGAGGGTGGTCTCCTATGCAGATGACACCCAACTGGTGTTCTCCTTCGAGGATCATTCAGATGCTGCTTTCACCAACTTCAGAAGATGCCTGAGTAACATCTCGGCATGGATGACACTGAATTGCCTCAAGCTTAACTTGGATAAAACTGAGGTCCTCTTCTTCAATCAGAATCCCCCCCCAGCATTATGGTGGCCGCAGGAGATGAATCCTCCCCCGGAACTGGTTGACTCGACGAGAAACCTAGGGTTCAGATTCGACAATGAACTCTCCTGTAAATCCCAAGTCAGGCAAGTCTCTTCCTCCTGCTTTGGGAAGCTACGCACTTTGCGGAAATTCCTTCACTTCCTTCCATTGGAATGTCGCAGAACTGTAGTCCACACACTTATTACATCTCACCTGGACTATGCTAATAGTCTTTCCCTGGGTCTCCCCGCTTATCTCATTCGTAGACTGCAGATGGTCCAGAACGCTGGGGCCAGAATGATCTGCAAGATACCTTTCCGCCACTCGATCTCCCCCCACCTGAGGAACCTGCACTGGTTACCCGTGATCAAGCGGATTGAATTCAAGGCTCTGACTCTGGCGTTCAGAGCTACTAGGGGACAGAGCCCGGCTTATCTGAGAGACAGACTCCAGAATTACCATCACTCCCGGGCCCCGAGATCCAACCATCTGTGTCTTCTCATCATTCCCCGCTTTCGTAAGGCAAGGACAGGCGGCAGAGCCTTTGCGGTCAGGACCGCCAAACTCTGGAATGCCCTGCCACTCTCTATCCGCTTATCGGAGACGGAACTAACTTTCCGCCGTGCCCTGAAAACCTGGCTTTTCAACAACATCTTGTTCCTCCCCACACCTGTTAATCAGCCGACTGCCTCAGCGCCGGGACACCTCTGTTGGAGGTAGCTGCGCGCTTTACAAACTCCTAAATAAATAAATAATATTTACTGAGAAAAATAGCCACCCACATACCTACCACCTACATTCACTTACACACCCAGTCACTTACCCATAGAGCCATGCACACACAGCCACTCAGTCACCTATACAGAGTGATAACAGTATCACTCAGTAGTACAAAAAGAATAGCAAATTAACTTATGCATTGGCTTAGTATATATTTTTAACTCTCAGAAACATTTACAAAACACTTACACTCACTGAATGTTGTCATCAGTGATGTCATTTGAGATGTCAACAGTGATGTCACTGACCATGTCATGAGTGATGTAATATGTGAGGTCATAAGCAGTGCATTGCGGGGGCGTAAGTTATAGTTGATTATGATGATTGGATGCATCACGCGCACTCATACTCCATGGAGTGTCCCGGCGATAATTGTAAGGTTGCTCGCAGCAATGCTGAACATCAAATTATGCTTGTTGGAAGAGCCATGTTTTTAATTTCTTCTTGAAGAGGGCCATCTCTGATGTGGTATGAAGTTAAAGGGGAAGCTTATTCCAGGCCACAGGCCCAAGGTAAGAAAAGGATCTGCCTATAGTCCTGGCCCAGTGGATTTTTGGATTTCTGCCAGATAACCATAGGTTGACTGTAAATTCCAGTGGGGGTGCATAGGCACAAATCCTCCTCCTCAAGTATACTGCTCCTTTGTCATGTAAGGCTTTATTAAACAGGATCAGGGTTTTGAAAAGAAACCTAATTATAATTGTAAGCCAGTGAAGTGCTTTCAAACGCGGGTCATATGCGTTCGTGGAGAAAGGTTGAGAAGAATTTGCGCTGCCGCATTCTGCACCACTTGAAGTCTATGGAGAAGATAATCTGGAAGACCCAAGTAAAGTGCGTTGCCATAATCGAGTCTGGAAGTTATTAGTGCTTGAATCACCATTTTCTTCGCTTCAACAGATAGGAGAGGTAAGAATTTTTTCAAACATCTAAACAGCCCTCAATTGGAGCCTGCCAGTGAATTAATTTGTGTTTGGAAGGTGAGGGCATTGTCCATTGTTATTCCTAAATTCCTTGCTGTACTCTGTTGAGGGCCAGGGAGGGGAGTTCCCTTATGCCAGAACGTCCTCCAAAAGTCTGCCAAAATGAAGCCAAAAAAATGCTATCTCAGTTTTGTTGGGATTACATTTTAGTTGATTGGTGGACAGCCAGTTAAACACATTGAAGAGGCAGGTTTTAATAGCTCCTCCATCGAGTTCTTCACCTTTCTCTCATGTGAAAAGCAGCTTGGTGTCATTGGCATAAGATATTATCTTCGCCCTCAAAGTCTCAGATAACACTGCTGATGCAGCGGAAACTACTGGGTTGAGTACATACTTATCTAAACCCACATCATACTCACCTCAGCTACCATCATCAACAATATCCCAGAACTTGGCCCATAAAAACTCTACAACATCAATGGCTATAATATCACATATCAGTCAAGGTCCTTCAATGGATCTTTGAATCGAGCTAACAGGGACTTGGATAACTTAGAGACAAATGGCCACTCCTTCATGAGGACCTGAAATAAAGAAGTGCCTACCTGTCAAACATAAAATATCCAAAAGCCTTACACAAAGAAGCAACATACGCATAAAAGTTATAATCAACAAGTCTTTATCTAAACTCCAGATTTCAAATGGTCAAAGCACAAAAAATACATTTAGAATAATTTAATATCGATTATCGTTTTAGTACAGGTAAAATCAGAACACATCACAGTTCAGAGTCATATACATTTCAATTCAAGTACCTGCTGAGAATGAGAGATAGAGAGAAAATATAAAGCAATATCAGAATACAGATTATGAATCATACAAACCAAAGATCAGTTGCAGATTGTCAGGACTACAGAGAATCAAGGTGAGCCCAAAAAGACACTAGAGCACAGCATGCAATAGCCGGATTCATTTAGCCCTTCAGCCAAAGGGTTTGCCCGCACAACTTCACCAGCTGGCGAAGTGCAGGAATTCAGGAAAGTTCAACTGAAAGAAAATCAAAGTTCAGCCTGACATGATGGCAGGCATATAGGAAATATCAAGAATAGCCAGCCCACAGTTCTTTTCCCAAATGGCAGTTATACTTCCGATTATACATAGATCCTTCCTACAAAAGTATCCTTTACGCAGTTTTGCACGATTTCCATTGGTCGAAGTCAATGGTCTGTCCATGGGATGATGATTATATTACCACATTTATCTGGAAATTGGAAGTATTATCATTGTCCGATGTTCATCCTTTTCTAAAAAGTTCAATTTCATTCCTCCTAGGAACTAGGAATTTTCATTTGTAACTTATCATGTCCGTTCCCAAGCGCTCTCTTCTGAGCTTGCAACAAAGTCGACACAGTTTTTTTACTAGCAGAGAGAGTGTCCTTTATGCAAAACTAGAGAATAGAAACTTTAGCAAAAAATCCCACAACTGGTAGTGAAGTCATGTCAGTTCATTCTAGTCTTTTTCAAAGGAAAAATGAAAAATGAATGTTAAGGCCTACAAGGAAACCCTTAAAAACATTATTATTTACTGAAAAGATATTATTCTTTTAAACATTTAATTGAATATAGATGAAGCTGTTTCATTTGTGATTAATATTTCTTCATATAAATTAATAATTGAACACCATTTTGTATCCTCTTAAGCATTAACGCATTTGCAAAATCATTTATAAGTGTACAAACATATTTTCTCTCGATATTTTGAAATTTCAGGTTTCCATGATAGTATCGCTACATGAACAAAAGTCATTTTCATTTTTCAACAACTTAAGTTAATCCGCTTTTGCTACTAAATGAGTACTTTTCTAACTTTTTAGAATCATTTAGTTAAAACCTACATCATTATGTCACACATTTTAGCATTTATAGGTTTTCATAGCATATATGTATTGTGAATTCATTAACATTATAAAATTTTCTTCTCTCTTATTAACAATTTTCATCTCAAACTAGTTTGCGATCATACTGCATGCTTTTACGATGCAGATTAAACTCTCATGTGTCTTCCGAGTCACACTGTTAGTCGTGTTTTTTATGTATGTATTAGTATCATATTATTCGATTAGCAGGAATTGACTGAGACAAATCATACTAAGATAATTACGCTCCATCACCGCCAAGGGTGTAAGATAAGCATTGAATAAAGTAGGGCTGAGTGCCAAACCTTGGGGGACTCCAACTGCTAACTCAGGGATTGGAGATGAAAAGGGAGGTGTCCACTCTTCTTGCCTTCTATCAGTCAAGAAGGAAGTCAGCCATTTCAGGGCTAAGCCGCAAATCCCAATAGATTGTAGAGAAGTCAGCAGTTTCTCATGGGGAATGGTGTCAAAGGCTGCTGAAAGATCCAACAGAAAAAAGGCGGCCTTACCCCCTTTATCTAGTGTGCCCTAATATGTTCGACCACCTCAAGCAAGGCCGTCTCCATGCTGCAGCCAGCTCTTAATCCCAACTGACTCGGGTGCAGAAGATCATTATTTTCTTCAGCTAGGAACTCAAAGATGTACATTCCATGCTTTTGCAGACAGTGGAACTCCTGAAGAGCAGCTGAGAATTCCAACATAACTGGATTACTTGTATGGATGGTAGTAGTTGATTTATTCTTTGCTATGGGATTAGTTTTAAGTATGTTCAGTGGGAAGTGGGGCACACAGGTCGGCTTAGGAGCTAAGCTGCGCAGAACTAGACAGTCATAGGTTACATAAGGTCCACCTTCTGGCTTAAGACTGGCAGAGAGGCTGGCGCTTGCTGCTTCCGAGACGCTGACGGGTGCAGACGGGCTTGCCTTTGGCACGCCAGCGACGGGTTTGTGCAATGCCTCTCCTTAAATACATGTGGCCAGAGACTAGAGCACGCACTGCCCAAGATGGCGCTGGTCAATGTCCCAAAAGAGTAAAAATAGTGAAAGCAATCAGATTTCCCCCAGAGGATTTTTAGCTGCTCCCCCCTCCCTTGCAGGCCCAAACAAGAGCAATTTCAATTCCCATTCTTAATGTGCAAATAGCAAAGTGTGCCAAAGTTTAAGAGCAGAAATTAAAACACCATTAAAACTAACAGCAACTATACACAAAAACAAGGAGACCTTACTGCATGCACGCAGCACCTCTTCTTAAATACTTGTATAATATATTTTTATATATATCACTTCTCCAGTTCTATATTGTTAAACCATAGTATTTAACGGTTTACTTAAAACTCATGGGTAATATCTTTAGATGTCATCTAGTCTTTGGAATTATGGGTTGGGCACAGAGTGAGCAATTCCCTGTCAGAAATCTGTGTCTTACAGTTGGCTGGCTGAGACAGTCACCCCCATTCATGTATAGATAACAATAGGAATTTCAAGTTTTACTTCACATCCGTAATTTCGGTTATCTACATACCACACATATTTCATTTTCAAGGTTATTTTTATTCTGTTTGCATTGGGTGTTATATATTATTTTCTCTCACTTTGTAAAACTGACTATCAAGCTTTGAGAATTTTTACTATATTAACACAAAAATCTATACAATCAAAAATTGGAAAATGAGTTGGCTAGAGAATTGATCATCTTGGAGTCTCTTTTTGTTTTCTTCATTTTCCTTAGACAGACTCAGCTCCCTTTGATGCGGAAGCTGCCTGCCTATTTCACAGGCTGGAGTTAAGCCAACAAAGGCTGCTCTAAGAGAAAAAAAGACGAGCCTCCTTATTAGTCATTCCCTGTCATCAATGATGTCAAAGGCCTCGGAGAGGTTAATAGAAAGTGCTTCAGACATAAAGGCTATCATCCAATTTTGAAGTTCGATCATAAACCTTAGTGATTACCCTGTGCCTTCATCTAACACCTGACTTTGTGCTGCAAACCTTGTTATGAGCTTTCAAAAAGACAGATTCATAATTATGAACGAGCTTCTCAGGTGCTTTTTACGTTATAATTAATAGAGCAATATGTGTAATTGTTCTGATCCCATACATCACCATTTGTGAAAGGAGGTGTGTTACTGCCACTTCTCCATCCAGCACGAATATAGTAACTGTATAATAAATTGTCAGCATTAGACAGGGCCATGTGGATACAGCCCCCTGCTTTTTTCACTGAGAGACAGTTACAAAATGACAACGGAGTGTGCAGAGGTAGAGCTGAGAAGCTGAAAACACCATCTTGTTGATGTATCTGTCATCTTCAATTTTATATGTGTGTAGTGCGCTCTGTGTCTTCTCTTTCCTTATGAATGGTTCAAATCCTGGCCTCTCATGCCTTCATCCTCAACCTTTATCTGCCTCTTTCTTCATGGAGAAAAATCATCTCATTTTGTGTCTATCTCCTGCTCTCTTCACACTATCTCACATAACCACAGAAATTAAGTCTGGTGCATCCCTCTCATTAGTCTCTCCCAGAGAAGGTTCTCTGGGGCTCTTCAGTTATCCCCACTTCCCTCCTTCTCTCTTTGTCCCCCGAGAGGAAAAAATATTAAGGTGCTGGTCTCAGCTCCTACTCTTCATTTTCTTCTTCCTGGCCCTGTCCATCAGACATTAAAATAACATGTTCTCTCCTGCTGACGGTAACCTCTATCACTTTCTTCCCTTGCATGGCCCCCTCTACTTGCATATGCTCCTTGGTAAAACAGGGCAGAGAGACATTTATATTTAACTATAATCTCTTTATACTTACATTTTTCATTCAAAATATTTAAAAACACTTTCCACCCTACTCCCCTGCAATTCCAACAACCCACATAAATTGAAATTATATTTAACCCCTTCGCTGCTAGGCCTTTTCCCCTCCTGTGCTAAGCCTTTTTTTGGCTATTTGGGGTAATTCGCGCTTAGGCCCCTGTAACTTTTTGACCACATAAGGTATCCATGCCAAATATGCGTCCTTTTTTTTCAACATCATGCGGATTCTAAAGGTACCCAGGGTTTGTGGATTCCCCTGGAGGGGACCCAGAAATTAGCCAAAATACAGCAACATGTTGTGTTTTTTGGGGAAAAATGCGAAAAAATGGCAACAGATGAAAGCATCTGGTTTTTTCCCTGCAAATGGCATCAAAAAAGGGGTTGTGGTGCTGAAATCACCATCTTCCCAGCTTTCAGGGACAAGCAGACTTTTGTCAGAAAACCAAAATTGTGTACACAGTTTTGGCATTTTTCTGGGACATAGCCTATTTTTGCTATTTTTTGTGCTTTCAACCTCCTTCCAGTTAATGGTAGAAATGGGTATGAAAGCAATAATGGATCCTGGAAAGCCATGCATTTCTGAAAAGTAGATAAAATTCTGAATTCAGCAAGGGGTCATTTGTGTAGATCCTTCAAGTTTTCTTTAAAGAAACAAACAGTTAAATATAGGAAAAATTGAAAATTAGTTGAAAAAAACTGCCATTTGTGTCAACGTTTTCACCTGTAACTTCTACTAATTATGACAGCTATTTGAAAGCAATATACCATTACATCTGCTGGACCTTTCTGGTTGTGGTGATATATAGGACTTGTAGGTTCACCAAGAACCCGACGAGACCCAGAGCCAATAACTGAGCAGCGTCTTGCAATGGTTTTTTATTATGTCCCGGGTATATAGCAATTATTCTGGGAAAATTTATACATGGAAAAATCGGTATGAAAGACACCTATGTATTTCTGAAATGGGAACAAAATATAGAGTTTAGAAACAGTAGATATTTGCACATTTCCAAAATTGGGAGTACCCATACTAGCATGAGAATTATAGGTCATTTTTCAAAATGACTTCTTTTTTACACATTGTCTTTCATTTGGAAGGCAGAAATGCATCGAAAGTCAATAGATAATAACAGTTGCTGTACAATTTTGTGTTACCCTAAGTCTCCCGATACAAATGGTACCTCACTTGTGTGGGTAGGCCTAGTGCCCGCGACAGGAAACGGCCCAAAACGCAACGTGGACACACCACATTTTCACAGTGAAAAATGACCCTTTTTTTGCAAAGTGCCTAGCTGTAGTTTTTGAACCCTAGCTCTGCCGGCACCTAGGGAAACCTAGCAAACCTATACATTTTTGAAAACTAGACACCCAGGGGAATCCAGGATGTGGTGACTTGACTGGCTCTCACCTGGTTCTGTTACCCAGAATCCCTTTCAAACCTAAAAAATTGTCCAAAAAAACACATTTTCCTCACTTTTCTGTGGTGGAAAGCTCTGGAATCTGCGTGGATCCACAAAATTCCACCCACCCCGTGTTCCCCAAAGTCTTTCAAGAAAATCGGTACCCCACTTGTGTGGGTAGGCCTAGTGCCCGCGACAGGAAACGGCCCAAAACGCAACGTGGACACACAACATTTTCACAGTGAAAAATGACCCTTTTTTTGCAAAGTGCCTAGCTATAGTTTTTGAACCCTAGCTCTGCCGGCACCTAGGGAAACCAAGCAAACCTATACATTTTTGAAAACTAGACACCCAGGGGAATCCAGGATGGGGTGACTTGACTGGCTCTCACCAGGTTCCCCAAAGTCTTAAGAAAAAAATGGTACCTCACTTGTGTGGGTAGGCCTAGTGCCCGCGACAGGAAACAGCGCAAAACTCAACGTGGACACACCACATTTTCACAGTGAAAAATGACTCTTTTTTGCAAAGTGCCTAGCTGTAGTTTTTAACCCTAGCTCTGCCGGCACCTAGGGAAACCTAGCAAACCTATACATTTTTGAAAACTAGACACCCAGGGGAATCGAGGATGGGGTGACTTGACTGGCTCTCACCAGGTTCTGGTACCCAGAATCCCTTGCAAACCTAAAACATTGTCAAAAAAACCACATTTTCCTCACTTTTCTGTGGTGGAAAGTTCTGGAATCTGCGTGGATCCACAAAATTCCACCCACTCCGCATTCCCCAAAGTCTTCTGAGAAAAATGGTACCTCACTTGTGTGGGTAGGCCTAGTGCCCGCGACAGGAAACAGCGCAAAACGCAACGTGGACACACCACATGTTCACAGTGAAAAATGACCCTTTTTTTGCAAAGTGCCTAGCTGTAGTTTTTGAACCCTAGCTCTGCCGGCACCTAGGGAAACCTAGCAAAACTATACATTTTTGAAAACTAGACACCCAGGGGAATTCAGGATGGGGTGTCTTGACTGGCTCTCACCAGGTTCTGGTACCCAGAATCCCTTGCAAACCTAAACAATTGTGAAAACAAACACATTTTCCTCACTTTTCTGTGGTGGAAAGTTCTGGAATCTGTGTGGATCCACAAAATTCTACCCACCCCGCGCTTCCCCAAAGTCTTCCGAGAAAAATGGTACCTCACTTGTGTGGGTAGGCCTAGTGCCCGCGACAGGAAATAGCGCAAAACGCAACGTGGACACACCACATTTTCACAGTGAAAAATGACCCTTTTTTTGCCTAAAGTACCTAGCTGTAGTTTTTGAACCCTAGCTCTGCCGGCACCTAGGGAAACCTAGCAAACCTATACATTTTTGAAAACTAGATACCCAGGGGAATCTAGGATGGGGTGACTTGACTGGCTCTCACCAGGTTCTGGTACCCAGAATCCCTTGCAAACCTAATAAATTGTCAAAAAAAACACATTTTCCTCACTTTTCTGTGGTGGAAAGTTCTGGAATCTGCGTGGATCCACAAAATCCCACCCACCCCGCGTTCCCCAAAGTCTTCAGAGAAAAATGGTACCTCACTTGTGTGGGTAGGCCTAGTGCCTGCAACAGGAAACAGCGCAAAACGCAACGTGGACACACCACATTTTCACAGTGAAAAATGACCCTTTTTTTGCAAAGTGCCTAGCTGTAGTTTTTGAACCCTAGCTCTGCCGGCACCAAAGGAAACCTAGCAAAACTATACATTTTTGAAAACTAGACACCCAGGGGAATCCAGGATGGGGTGACTTGACTGGATCTCACCAGGTTCTGGTACCCAGAATCCCTTGCAAACCTAAACAATTGTCAAAAAACCCACATTTTCCTCACTTTTCTGTGGTGGAAAGTTTTGGAATCTGCGTGGATCCACAAACTCGCACCCACCCCGCGTTCCCCAAAGTCTTCAGAGAAAAATGGTACCTCACTTGTGTGGGTAGGCCTAGTGCCCACGACAGGAAACAGCGCAAAACGCAACGTGGACACACCACATTTTCACAGTGAAAAATTACCCTTTTTTCGCAAAGTGCCTAGCTGTAGTTTTTGAACCCTAGCTCTGCCGGCACCTAAGGAAACCTAGAAAAACTATACATTTTTGTAAACTATACACCCAGGGGAATCCAGGATGGGGTGACTTGACTGGCTCTCACCAGGTTCTGGTACCCAGAATCCTTTGCAAACCTAAAAAATTATCAAAAAAACACATTTTCCTCACTTTTCTGTGGTGGAAAGTTCTGGAATCTGCATGGATCCACAAAATTCCACCCACCTCGCGTTCCCCAAAGTCTTCCGAGAAAAATGGTACCTCACTTGTGTGGGTAGGCCTAGTGCCAGTGACAGGAAACAGCGCAAAACGCAACATGGACACACCACATTTTCACAGTGAAAAATGACCCTTTTTTTGCAAAGTGCCTAGCTGTAGTTTTTGAACCCCAGCTCTGCCGGCACCTAGGGAAACCTAGCCAACCTATACATTTTTGAAAACTAGACACCCAGGGGAATCCAGGATGGGGTGACTTGACTGGCTCTCACCAGGTTCTGTTACCCAGAATCCCTTGCAAACCTAACAAATTGTCAAAAAAACACATTTTTCTCACTATTCTGTGGTGGAAAGTTCTGGAATCTGCATGGATCCACAGAATTCCACTCACCCCGCATTCCCCAAAGTCTTCCGAGAACAATGGTACCTCACTTGTGTGGGTAGGCCTCGTGCCCGCGATAGGAAACAGCACAAAACGCAACGTGGACACACCACATTTTCACAGTGAAAAATGACCCTTTTTTTGCAAAGTGCCTAGCTGTAGTTTTTGAACCCTAGCTCTGCCAGCACCTAGGGAAACCTACCAAACCCACACATTTCTGAAAAGTAGACACCCGGGGGATTCCAGTGAGGTATGTCTTGCGTGGATCCCCCAACGTTTTCTTACCCAGAACCCCCTGCAAACCTGAAATTGTGCTGAAAAACCACTCTTTTTCACACATTTATGTGTGGGAAAGTTGTGGCATCACCGGGCTGACACAAATTTCCTACCACCCAGCGCTCCCCCAGGTTTCCCGATAAAAATGGTGCCTCACTCTGGTGGGAGTACCCGCGACAGGCAAGGGCCCAAAACGTATTGAGGCGACATCAAAATTGCCTATCACAAAACGACCTGGTTTTGCAAGGGGGTCCCATGACTTTTGGCCCGGGCCCGGCGGCCACCTAGGGAAACCTACCAAACCCACACATTTCTGAAAACTAGACACCCGGGGATTCCAGGGAGGTATGGCTTGCGTGGATCCCCCAACGTTTTCTTACCCAGAATCCCCTGCAAACCTGAAATTGTGCTAAAAATCACTTTTTCACACATTTGTGTGTGGGAAAGTTGTGGCATCACCGGGCTGACACAAATTTCCCTACCACCCAGCGTTCCCCAGGTCTCCCGATAAAAATGGTGCCTCACTCGGGTCAGAGGCCCAAGTACCCGCGACAGGCAAGGGCCCAAAACGTATTGAGGCGACATCAAAATTGCCTATCACAAAACGACCTGGTTTTGCAGGGGGGGCCCATGACTTTTTGGCCCGGGGCTCAGCGGCCACCTAGGGAAACCTACCATACCCACACATTTCTGAAAACTAGACACCCGGGGGATTCCAGGGAGGTATGGCTTGCGTGGATCCCCCAACGTTTTCTTACCCAGAATCCCCTGCAAACCTGAACTTTTGCTGAAAAATCACTTTTTTCACACATTTGTGTGTGGAAAGTTGTGGCATCACCGGGCTGACACAAATTTCCTACCACCCAGTGTTCACCCAGGTCTCCCGATAAAAATGGTGCCTCACTCGGGTGGGAGGCCCAAGTACCCGCGACAGGCAAGGGCCCAAAACGTATTGAGGCGACATCAAAATTGCCTATCACAAAACGACCTGGTTTTGCAAGGGGGGTCCCATGACTTTTTGGCCCGGGGCTCGGCGGCCACCTAGGGAAACCTACCAAACCCACATATTTCTGAAAACTAGACACCCGGGGGATTCCAGGGAGGTATGGCTTGTGTGGATCCCCCAACGTTTTCTTACCCAGAATCCCCTGCACACCTGAATTTTGCTGAAAAAATCAGTTTTTTCACACATTTGTGTGTGGGAAAGTTGTGCTCTCATCTGCCCCTCAGGCAGAAGCCTACTATACGCCAGGGAGGTTTTGGGCAAATTTTAATTAGGGTGGGGCTGCCCAAAACGGGCATGCCAATGCCCCCACCCTAATTAAAATTTGCCCTCAAAATCCCTGGCGTCTAGTGGGCTTTTGCCCCGGGGGCAGGAAGGCTGTAATTTTTGCGGGGAGGGGTGGGGGCATGGGCATGCCCATTTTGGGCAGCCCCCACCCTAATTCAAATTTGCCCTCAAAATCCCTGGCGATTAGTGGGCTTTTTGCCCCCCGGCGGGGAAGATTGGGGGCTAATGCCCCCATCTGCCCCCCTGGGGGGGCAGAAAGTCCACTAGACGCAAGGGAGTTTTTGGGCAAATTTAATTAGGGTGGGGCTGCCCAAAACGGGCATGCCAATGCCCCCACCCTAATTAACATTTGCCCAAAAACATCCCTGGCGTCTAGTGCGCTTTTTGCCCCCCCGGGGGGCAGATTGGGGGCTACTGCCCCATCTGCCCCCCAGGTGGGGCAGGAAGGCTGTTATTTTTGCAGGGGAGGGGGTGGGGGCATGGGCATGCCTGTTTTGGGAGCCCCCACCCTAATTCAAATTTGCCCCAAAAAAATCCCTGGTGTCCAGTGGGCTTTATGCCCCCCAGGGGGGGCAGAAAGTCCACTAGACGCCAGGGAGTTTTGGGCAAATTTAATTAGGGTGGGGGCTGCCCAAATGGTCATGCCAATGCCCCCACCCTAATTAAAATTTGCCCATAAAATCCCTGGTGTCTACTGGGCTTTTGCCCTCAGGGGGCAGATTTGGGGCTGATGCCCCCAGCTGCCCCCCAGGGGTGGCAGAAAGGCTGTCATTTTTGTGGGGGGTGGGTAGGGGCATGGGCATGCCAGATTGGGCAGCCCCCACTACAAAGAATAATTTTTTTTAAAATCCCTCGCATATAGTGGGCTTTTTGCCCCCCCGGGGGGGCAGAAAAGCTGTACATTTTGCGGGGTGGGGGCATGGACATGCCCCTTATGGGCAGCCCCCACCCTAATAAATTATGCCGCCCCAAAAAAATATCCCTGGGGTCTAGTGGGCTTTTTGCCCCCCAGGGGGGCAGATTGGGGGCTGCTGCCCCCATCTGCCCCCCAGAGGGGGCAAAAAGACTAAATCACACCCAAAAAAAATGGGGGGAGCAAAAGCCCTTGCCCAAGGGGCCGCTCCCCCCTCCCTGGTGTCTAGTGGGTGGTTCCCTGCTTGGGGATCGCCCTCCTGGGGCAATCCTCAAGCAGGGATCCACTGGGGAGGGGTACCATTGGGAAGGGGAGATTCTCCCCTTTCCAATGATACCTCTCCCGTCTTTCTACGTGCCCGGGGGGCTGAGATAGCCTCCTGAGCACATAGAAAGTGAAACTGAAATTAGCCTAAAGGCTCATTTCAGTTTCGGTTTCTGTGCAATGAGGACAGCGCGACGTGCGCGCTGCTCCTCATGGCACAGAAACCAGGGAGGGGTCTCGGGAGCTGGGGAAGCTCTTCCCCAGCTCCCAAGGTCACAGGGGTGAAATAGAAATCCCTCTGCTGTCTGCAGTAGAGGGATTTCGTGCCCCTGGCCTCATGACGGAATGGTTCCGTAATGAGCACAGGGGCACCGATGCTCATGACGGAACCATTCCGTCATGAGCATCGAAGGGGTTAAAAAAAAAAAGATCACAAGAAATAAAAAAAATACAAACAAAGCTAAATATGTAAACAAATTAAAAAACATAACACATTAAAATAAAGTAACATAACACATTAGAATAAAGTACATGAATTAATTTTAACAATTTACATTAATAAACATCTAATTAGCCAATTAAAATAAAAACATGAATTAAACATTTATAAAACTATTAATTAAATAATGTATATTAATAAATCTTCCCACTTAACTCCCTAACAAACCCAACAACCTGCCAACAATAAAAAAAAAACCTCAAAACAACTGTCGTGTAGTTCCTACTAATCCGTAGCATCTGCATGTTTGTTGGACAACATAAACTAGGGGCTTGGTACCTCGATTGATTCCGGACACCCTCATAGGATATATTGGCCTACAGACCAGCTAGCTCACAGTGCCACCGTAAGCCCCCCTAACCTTATCAGGGAGCAAATGGTTTCTGGCAACCACTGAACATGACAACCCTGACCCCTCAGAGATTGTTGAAACAGCACAGAACCTTTCGCTCAGTCACTCGTGCTTACTTATTCTCATAGAAGTATACAGAGAATACACAGTGGGACATTTTTCAATAAGTTTATTGAACCGTTATTCTTGTATAAAATACGTGTGCTGCAATGATTAATAGACAGAAGCAGATAAAAGTGATTTCCAGCACCAAAAGCGTAAATAGTATATATATTTCTACCATGGTGCTAAAACAGCATATATATATGCAGGCATGTAACAAGGCAGTAATCTGGCATACTCCTACTATGTGAACCCTACTCTAAGTGTACCTACAGTGTGTAGATGTGGAGCCAAGAATCCCCCAAAGGGTTGATCCAACACCATTACCTGATGGGAGAAAATGTAGGAGCCCATCTTGGTCACGAACTGGACACCCCTCAGGAGATGTCAGACCACTCCGTGGTGAAGTCTCAGCATGCAGGGACCTTCGGTGTCAGCTGAAGTGCCTCCTCTCCTAATCTATCGGGATGCTCATCTTTTTATAATAGAAAGCGGTCTTGCGATGTGCCTATAGATTATTGATATTATGGATATGTAGATTTTCCTTTCGCCCCGTGGATGAAGATAGAGATGGCATTTGTACATGGGGCCTGATTACGATGTCAGTCGGAACGCCTCTGGCCGACAGTCGGAATCACCTAGACCGTGTCAGAACCCATCCACCCGACTAGGTCGGAAACATTTTTGACCAACTGATTACGTAGCTCACAGTTGGAAGGGGAATCATTTGGTCATTCCGAATTGGTTCTGACTGGCATTCGTAAAATCTGAGGCGGTCAGAGCCGATTCATACAGCTCAACGGACAACGTTTCCGACCGACCAATTACGATGTCGGATTCCAACAGCCTTTCAGACTTGGTCTGTCCGACCCGAAAAGGCTGTTGGAAACTGACTTTGGGGTCCCCTAGCAGGCTCCCATTCATCCTGAGTCTTCCAGTTTGGGGTCGAGGGGGTACCCAAGGGACCCACCCCTGTAAAACCATGCACAGTGTGGCAGGCACCATGGAGTGCCCGCCACAAAGTGCAAGGTTTTCCGCAGACACCCCTTTTCCCCATAGGAGCCTGTGTTGTCGGTCGGAACACAGGCTCCCATAGGAGTCAATGGGAGTCCTTGCGAACGGTGTTCGGAAGCATCATAATCGGTCGGGAGGAACCGCCGACCCCGAGTCGCTCAGAACCGAATCCCACAAGGAGTCGGGCGGTTTAGTTTCCGACCGACATCGTAATAAGGCCCATAGTGCAAAAAGAGACCTTGTACATGATGTTCAAGGCATCATGATAATGTTTTGCGAAGCTGGATGTGTAAACAAAGTAGTTTCAGAGAAACTAATCCAACATTGTCATGCATGCAAATATGTGCAAAAGTTCATGGCTGAAATGTTATTGTGAGGACAATGTAAGAAATAAGCTACTTCGCTACATAGGCCTAACAAGGGAATATAACACAACACTTTAAAAATATTAACAAAACATTAAAAACATCTCAAAATTACAAATAACACATTAACAACTTCTAAAACACAAGATCATTAGAAGATCATGAAAAAACAATATTTTATACAACTATAATTAAAAAAAACATTAAGCTCTTAAAAACCCCAAATTCTTACCTGTGCTATTTTGTCCCACAATAGTCATGTCATGAACCTCTCATTTTTGTAACTGCAAATTTACTTGCTGTGGTACTAGGGAGCCAAAGGTTTTACAGTGACTTAGGAGGCAGGCAGTGTGGAGGCAGCAGCACAATACAGAGCTTGCTGGAGACAGAAACGTGAAGTGCACCTCGTTGGGAAGAAGACAGAAAACGAACTGGAATCTGCCGTCCATCATCCCCTTTTGTATCGACTAGCGTAACCGGAGGCAGAGCCAACTGTAAGATATCTGGATGAAATTTTAGAAATGGAAAATGGGGTAATTGGCTTAAGTGTTTCTGAGAGGATCAAGCAGCAATGGTGTAGAAGAGAGCTGCAGTGACAGATCTACACTGGTTTATGTTGCCAAGATCACAGGAGGGAATTATGCAGGTACAGGAATGGTTGGGTTTGGATATGCAAACAGGTACGATAAATAAAGGAATTCCCCTGAATCTCACTAGTTCCAGCTCAGATTTCAGGAACTTTGTAAAGCACCAGGGCCAGACAGGAAACTGAACAGGAGAGCTCTAAACTGAAACTGTTTGTGATGCCAAAGGAGTTGCATAAAACACCTTTGCTCAGGATGAATTCAAACTGAAACATAAGCATCCTTCACATCTATTTTTACTGTGATATCTCTTTGTTAGAGAGAATCTTCAATCTTGAAGTGCCTGTACAGCATGAAACAGTTCTACAACTTTAAGATTATCACTGGAATGAAACCCACGTCTCCTTTCCTCACCAGAAACCAAATCAAAAAAACACTGGACCAAATCTGGCACCCGTTCTATAGCTTATTTCCTCAACTGTTTCCTGGCTTTCTCTGAAACTAGAGACTTCTCTAATTTTGAGAGAAAACGTTGAATATTGGAGGACTAATTGAACAGGCAGGGACTAGAACTGTATTTCATAACCCTGCACTGTTTGTACAATCCATGGGTCTAAAGTTATTTACTACAATTGGCAGAGAAAGAAGATGAGTCTGCCACACACTTTTCTCCTGGAAAAAAACCCTAAACATTGCTGGATTACCATTGATCCGAGGTAAATGTCCTCTGGCTCTCTGACCTCTTTCATGCCATTGACAGGTTCGTGGGCCATACAGGCGTACCCCTCTTCGTCACTAATTGAGATTCTATAACCTCCCATGTGAGCATAAACTGCTAACCAGTGCTAAAGTGCTTATGCTCTCTTCCCTAAACATGGTAGAATTGGCTTGCACCCAACGGGCACATTTAGTTTACTTGTAAGTCCCTAATAAAGTGGTACCCCATGTACACAGGGCCAGTAAATTAAATGCTACTGATAGGCCTGCAGCACAGATTGTGCCAATGACTTAAGTAGCCTTGTAAAACATGTGGAGGCCTGCCACTGCAGCCTGTGTGTGCAGATTTAAACTGCCATTTTGACCTCGCAAAAAAAAGCCTTTGCCAGACTTAAACCTTCCTTTTTATTACATATACGTGACCCTTAAGGTAGGCCCTAAATTGCCCATAGTGCATGGTGCAGTGTAAATAAAAAGTTGGACATGTACTTTTAAGTTTTACATGTCCTGGGAGTGAAAAATTCATACATTTGTTTTTCACTATTGCAAGGCCTACCTCTCCCATGGGCTAACATTAGGTTCCCTTAGTACACTAAATAAGTGGTAACTTTCAATTGGGATCAGGGAGACAGATCGAGGTGGTTATCTAAAGAATTGTAATTAAAAGCCTTCTTTAATGGTAAAGACAGATTTCAAGTCACAGTTCTGAAAATGCCATTTTAGAAAGTTGGTATGTTCTTGTCCTAACAATTAGGTGCCTACAGTTTGTTCCTGAGTCACCTGACTAGGTGTAGCTTGCTGTTGGTCTTTGGGTATTGATCCAGGACAGTGAGACAAAGGAGGCTAGGTTCCGTCGGGATAGGCCACTCTGACTGAACGAGGGTGAGGAGCTGTCACCTACCACACTTGCACTTCACCAAGGCTCTGCCTGAACACATTCACAAAGGGTTTGTCACCAGACACTTGTGTTCCCAGTCAAGCTGGGCCCAGGGCCGGGAGGAAGGGAATGTCTGACAACTCATGGGGTTATAAACCTCCAGAATGTTCTCCTACTCCAAAGAGTGCACCAGATATAACTATTGGACCCTCAAACCCAACTCTGCAGCACTCCACTGGAACCTGTGAAACACTCAGAAGGCTGTGCTGCATTGCTGCAAGACGGACTGCCACTCTGCTGCCCTGCTGTGCAGTGCTGCCCTGCTATCTTCCTGTCTGAGTGAGAAGGTCTGGACCTGCATCTTGAACCAAGGACCTTCAGAGTGACACCATGGGCTAGTTGGCTGGCCTCCTGATCACAGTGTCAGGGACACAACAAGCTACAACAACCTTGTACCCAGCACCAGGACTCTGCCAACTATGAGGCTTGCCCTTCTTAGTGGTGCCACACACGTCCTGGACCATTGGAAGTGGGTCCCAGCAGAACCGAAGCAGCACGCAGCATCACCTTCCAAAGCTCCACATCAGTACCACTGTGCGACGCATCCCTGATGAAGACATCTCTTTGCAGCCTCCTCAGAACCGTCACTGTGCAACACATGCTTGACGCAGGTCTTCTCATCGCAAGCCCCTCATCAAGGGCATCTATTACGACAAGGCAGGACTCTGCATCGCAAGCCCTGTAATTTCTTCTGAACCAGTTTGCTACTCATCTTCAATCCAGGACTTCGAGTATGATATAGGCCCTCGCATTGCAGCCTTGCAGCTTCCCAGCATCTCCACTCCAGGACCTCGCATCACCTGCACATACATCCTCAATGTGGGATCTCACAACACTCTGCAACCAGAATTTAAGGCACTCTTGTTCAGCTGGCCTAATTTGGTCTGTATATCCAGCCTGTAATCCATCATGGTCAGCCTGAACTTGTGACTTTGTACCAGTCTAGCACAACCAGATAACCATGGTTGGTGCTTTGTGGAACTATTTTCACTTAAATCGCATATCTTCGGTTTGTTTTGGTCTTAAATCATTTATTATAAATTACTCTATTTTTCTAAATTGGTGTGGGATTTTTCTTCTGCTGTGTTTCACTTTATTACTGTTTGAATTTCTGCATAAATACTTTACACATTCCCTCTAAGTTAAGCCTGACTGCTCGGTGCCAAGTGACCACAGGGTTGAGCACAGGTTGATTTAGAGTTTGCTTGTCCCATCACCCTGACAAGGATTGTGATTACTGCTTGAGAAAGGTTTCACCCCCCTCAACCAGCAGCCCAATTTCTGACGATGCCTAAGGCCAAAAATGGAAAACTTCAAAGGGAGCGCCCAATCCTTGCCATTTGACTCATGCTTACTCACAGTGTTTTCCTTTGAGAACAGTGTGACCAAGCGCTGAACTCACGGCCTCGCTACCGGAGGGAAAAGAAACTCCGGGTGGCAACAATGAAAAAACAAAGTCAATACAGCATGAGATGCAAGCATGTATTGCTCCCTCAATAGCTGAGGCCATTCTCAGCGATACTTTGTTCAATTGTGAACCTGTGAAGACTGTGAACACTTCAGGTTCTCTGTACTTTACCGCAGGCAAGGGGTGCCCATGGTCATGCCAAGACTGGGGTGAGCGGGGTAGAGGGGGCTGGATTGTGAACCGCTTGCAAGAGCCTAATCCTGGTATATGCATTTAACACTTGAGTACCTGCAGGACAGACTGTATATACTACAAAAACAAGGAGAGACACATTGCAATACTTTATTTAAGTGTATCGAGCAGAATTAATATTGTTTTAAGCAAAGAAAATGCCAGAGAAGATGCACAACTGACCATCAGGTGTGTTACCTTAGAAGGGGAAAGCTTTATTGATGACCACGGATCTGACCGAGGAGGACCTCCCTGAAATGAGTGGCTGTGCTCCGTCTGTGACATTAGTGTGGTTGGGTTTTGGGGGGTGGCGGCACCCGAAGGTGGGACCAGGAGGAGAGAGGGGTCTATTTAAACGAGGGAGAGGATTTTGAGCCGCATAAGTGAGTGTGAGGAAATATTGCCTGTGTTTCTGGCCATTCCTACTGCCAGGTTAGGGTCGGTCTGTGTGCTCCACATTGTTCCAGAGAGCTGATGCCATTTCAGAAATTGTTTTTTGCATTGCATTCTGGTACTTGTAGTTTTGCTTTTCTGGTTTGCCATGTTTCACCTGCAGACCTGCAAGTGAGGCTGTGCCATGCAGGAACAGGACTGCATGAGTTCTTCATGCCTCACAGAGGGCATTTTGTAGGTGAAAATTAAAAAGAAAGCAGGCAGCCATTTTTAACATGTTTGGCTACAGATGAGGGAATCGGGCAGTTACTTGGGGATAATTGGCTGCCATCCTGTAGCACCCAGCTACTGTCAGCAGAGTGGACAGGTGTGCATTTTTGATGGATGGCCAATGGTGGGTTGCTTCCTAGGACTTGTAGCTTCAATTGCTGTATTGTCCTTATGGACCCGATTCGAACATGTATGGTTTTGTTTCTTGGAAATATAGGGCAGACTCAGTGTCCCCCACCTCAGTAGGTGACCTTGTAAGTGTGCTGACTTTTGCCCTCGCTGCTCAGTCTGCGCTCTGGGAGCAAATCGCTTCTGCTGGCAAATGGGGCACATCACATAGATGCTGGGGTTCAATGTTATGTGTGACCTGCCAAGATATGGGGAGTGTGGTACCTACTCCACACTGTCCTGTCCCTCAACTATGAGGAGTTAAGTCGGCACACTAAGTGGAGCGGGGCACTTTGGAAGTGATTGAATGGTGGTTGAGGGAGAACCGAATTAAATGTGGAGTGCAATTCCTTGTAACAGTGGTTTTTCTTCTCAGTAGTCACAGAGTTCCCATTCTGTATCAAGCAATAGGCTGCAACAGGTGGAGATGTGGTCTTATGGATTAATTGACCATGTTCCAGTCAATGGTGCTCATTCTGGTTCAGACCTCCTAGATTCATGAGTGATTATATGATTGTTTGTATCACCAGTAGGTAAGAAATGTTCTTGGAAACATTGTGAACATGATCATGACTGCATGTATGTGGTGCTTCATCATGTGTACAGTAGACTATTAAACTGTGCACATTTGTGTATGGGTGGTGCTCTGCACTGTGGATGCTCGATCATGCAGACAAAGAGTACTTGTAATGATCTTTTGTGGGTGGTTGGAGCTTCACAGTACATCACACTGGCTCTTGAGGTCAACTGTGGTGAGGGTTGAGATCTCGGGGAACTGCTTGGCAGCAGCGTGTTGGGCCGTAGAGGGAGTCACATAGCCACTGCGCTCTTACAGCATAGGTGGGAGGGCAAGAACAGCCCTTGGGGAGGGTGGTATATGTTGGGGCTTGAACTGTCTCTAGGTATAAGATTGTGCATTTCAGAATGTTCCTGGCATGTGATAGCTTCCTAATGTTGAAGTAAGTAAGTAAGTAAGTAGAAAGCAAGGGCAAGCTGTTGCAACTTGCTTTAAGGATATGGACTGTTGGGATGAAAAAGTCTTCTGCTTGGCAATAGACGTGTACCCCTGCCCTGAGTGCCCAACTGTACTGTTGATTGGATCTCTGATGTGGATATTTTGTCATAAGCGAAAAGCGGATCATGTGTATGCACCATGGCCTAGGCCTGTCTCACAGATTTTGGTCTTGTTGGACCAGGAGGGGCGCTCAAAGTGCTGCCCTCATAGTGGTGGAAGACTACCACCTTTACCAGGAGTTAAGCATCACCAGTGTGGTGGTGGCAGCATACCGTGTAGTGATCAGTAGTAGTGAACAGAACCTTTTTACCCTGTATCACTGGAGTGAGGCCTACAGGCTCACTCACCTTTTTAAAAGTTCCACTGCTCTGTGCTTAAACCCCCCCTCCCCCCGGCCTACATCAGGTTGATGTGGAAGTACGTGTGTGATGAAAACGTGCTGAGTGTATGTGTGCTCACATGAATTACACTATGCAACGGGTGAAGTGTGGTACAGTGCACACATGGTAAATGTGTGTATTCTGGCAGTGTGTGTTTTTTAAAATAACACACTCTGATACAATACAGAAAGACTGCAGGACTGAACAGTGTGCACAGACTGACTGAGTTTGTTGCATGCGATTTTGCTTGTGGTGGAATAATACATGAAGATAACAGCTGTGCAGTGCAAGTGTGCCTGCACTGATACATTACATGGAGGACCTTCATTTCAATTTAGGAAAGCGTAGCCCTGCCTGGTGAATACATGAGGAGTAGAGGAATCCCCTCAGACAGATTTGTGTATTGCTGCATTCCTGTGAGCTGGTAGGGACATGCACAAGAGGATGGGAGAGGCAGGCTCTCTCTGTGCATGTTAAAGAGCTTTTTGATTCAATGATAGATCACAAGAAAGGGGCTTGAACACATCTCAGGAAGAGAGAGATGGCGCTGATAAGGGAATCATAAAGAGTAGGGCTGAGAGCCCCGGATTAACCTTCTGATGCACATGTCACTGTTGCTGACATCCAGGTGTGAACTCTGGTCACTTACATGAATTTTGTTGTGGGTTAATCAGCTTTGGAGTCCTGCCTGCTCTGACAGATATCCTTCAGGAGGAAGAAGAAAGGGGCAAGATGTTCATTTCAAAGAAAGAGAACCCCAACATAAAACTTCAAAGACTCAGACACTAAATTACGTTTTATGCCTGGAAAAGGAATATAAGCAGAGGAGTTTGAGACCCCAAATGTTGTCATCTGCCGAGTAGCCAGACAAGGTGTGTGAGGAGGGGAAGCTCTGCAAGACTTCTGCCTGTGACCAGGACTGGGGCCTAAGGCCTGCTATCTTCCTCCTGGGTGAGGGGATACTACCCAGGGAAATCAAGACCACCTGCTCTGGAGCCCCAGCATCTGCCTGCTCACCAAGACCAGTGTGCCCTGTGAGGAAGAGGAGAGCATTGGAAGAAGCAAGGTCCGGGGGGAGCCCTAGCGTGAGGACTCCCTGTGCGAAGTATGAGGAATCCGCTGTTGCACCAATTGGGCTGTAGCCCATGTGCTGGATTGTTTTTGTGGCCCCCATGTGCAAGGAGGGGCTGCCATGAACTAAGCCGAGGACCTAGGGTTGTGTGGAGGGTGCCAGGCCTGAACGGCCTCATGGTGGGTGACCCTGTGTGCCAGAGATGGAGCCACCATGAACATCAATACCAGGTCAGCGTGACGGACCTTGTGAATGCCATGGTGGCGACCCCGTATGTCAGGAGAGGCCGCTGAAGATGCTGAAGGCAAGGGTTCGGGCCGTCGCCGGGCCCTGAGAAACTGCTGCTGCGACCAAGGCAAGCCCAGCCTGCATTCTGTAAACTGCACCAACGGAGGACTAAGGATCAAAGGAAATCGCTGGAGCCCTGTCAGAGTAAGGAGATCAACCCCCCTGCAAACGCCAGAGAAGTAGCAATCCTGATCACTTGGACCAGCCGGTACAGTGTTTCAGAGGAAAGAGCCTGCGCCTGCCGAGAGATGTTGCTTGTGACCGCGCGCATCCCGAATTTGCCGATTGGGAGTGGGTAAGCCATGAACTGGACCATTTGGAACCTGGGGGACATACTGCCATCAGTTCTGCGACCATGTACACTCTTGTGACTGAACTTCCGAAAGGAGTAAGAGGAGCAAACTCTTTCATATGGCCTAAAAGTTTACATTCGTTGGATGTGGCAATCAGTGAATGGGGAATAACATCGAACTCGTTGCACTAAAGTTAGCAGGACAGGGAGTAGCCTGACAACTTCTAGAGCCCTGACCTCAAGGGGTATTATGTTATTGCTTTTAAATGTAGTTCACCTTTGCCTGTGTAGACCTAGAATTAAAATACTTCTTTTTATATAAAAATAAGTATTTGACTGGACATTGATTTATTGTTTGCGCTGCTCGCACATTGAGTTGCTAGTCATGTTCACTAATCTGTATCTGCGCTTCCCCAGAAGGAGCCTTGACTGCTCGTCTGACGTTATGTAACTGAGAGTTAGATGCAGAAGGGGTGTTTGGCCCAGTTCAGCCGGATCCATAGTAGGTCGGGCCTCGGTACATTGGGAGTAGAAGGCCTCAGCCCCGACAGTTGGGCCCAGTAACTCCTGCTTGCCTGTGGCCCTCTGAAAGTGGTTCTGACATGGACCATTAGGGGACTTCGGGTGCTGGGGTTGGGGGAGGAAGAACACTGACAACCTGCTGTAGAACCAACTTACCTTTGTTCTCTTTTAAGTGTCCTTTTTGGGCTGCTCCTGAAACACAGTCTTTGTGTAAACTGATGCTAAATACAGCATAGAGCAGTGAGGCTGGCTCCATATAGGAGCACCTTGAACATTAGTACAATTAAATGTTAAATCACTGCACCTGTACCTCATCCTTCATGAAACAGCAATTAGGGACAGACAAAAGGCTCAGATGGAGATTATTTGCAAAGATCTTCAGGTCTTCATGAGAGGCTTCACCCAGAAGGTAGAGCTGAATAAAGCCTTGAAGGCCTGGGCAGAGTCCCATGTTGCAGGGGATGACAATCTAGATGAGGAGCAGGAAATTCCTGAGGAGGAAGATAGACTGATTCTGGAGTCTGCTGTGTCTCTGGACCTGCCTGTAGAGGGGGCCAATAACTTGCCAGGAGCAGTTGTGGGTCCCAGAGCAGGGAGCAGTGTTTCCTCCAAGAATCTGTCCCCATATGAGATGGCAGACGGGAGAGAGGAGAGAAAGGTAAACTGGAGCTTGTCAAGCTAAAACTAGAGAAGGAGCAAGCTCGATAGGAGAGGAGAACGGCTCTGGAGGAGAGTAAACTTATCTATGAGCTCAACCTCAGAGAGCTGGATATCACAGCCTTGCAAGTAGGGTCCAGCAACAGTTCTGGCGGTAGAATACTTACAATGGCCTTCAGTGACTCCAGATTTCACATACCTAAGGATTTGGTGCCCAGTTATGGAGGGGGGATGACATAGATAAATGTTTGGCAGGCTGTGAGGTGGCTTTGAAAGTGCACAGGGTCCCAGAGAAGTTCTGGGGGGTGGTTTATGGCAGTTGATGTGCCCAAGTGGGGAAGGATACACTCTTTACATTGGAGGTTGGGTACCAGACCATCTACGCTGCCATGAAGGCCATTTTAGTCAGAACGTTCGGGCTGACCCCAGAGAAGTACAGGCAACGGTTCATGGCCAGTCACAAACTCTCTACACAAACATGGGTGGATTTCTTGGACTATGCTGGGAAAGCACTGAAGGGCTGGGTAAATGGCAGCAAAGTTAATGATTGTGAAGGGTTGTACAACTTGTTTTTAAAGGAGCATGTTCTTGGAACATTGTTTTCCAAAGTTGTGCAAGCACCTGGTTGATAGCAAGCTTACTGACCCCAAGAAGCTTGCTGAGGAGACGAACCTCTGGGTCAGCACCAGCGTGTCCAGAAATGTTGCCAGGAGTGACCCCAAGAAGGGTGGTTCATGTTCCCCCCAAGAGAGTCAAGGGAGGTCAAGGGAGGCCCAAACAGGTCCCAGGGTAAGGGATAAGGAAAGGGTTCTCATGTCCCTTTTGAGAAGAAGGCGGGAGGTTCTGTTGGGCAGTGGCCCAGGGTGCCCCGCTTTCAACTCGACTGCTTTGATTGTTCCCAGCTAGGACACAAGCAGGGGGACTCTGCCTGTCCAAAGAAACCACCCACTGGTGGGAATTATTCAGGGGTGTCTCATGTGGCCTTAGGGGAGGGTAGTCCCCAGGGACAATTCATAGAACATGTTATGATCTCTCACAGCTGGGAGATAGACTCAGAGGGTGAGGTTGTGATCCCTGAGGGCAGTATTTGTTTTCCAAAGCTGTGCCAGTACCTAGTTGACAGCAAGCTGTCTGACCCTAGGAAGCTTGCTGAGGAGGCAGACCTCTGGGATAGCACCAGAGTGTCCAAAAAGGTATCGGGGGCTCCTACAAGGGTGGTCAAGGGTCCCACCAGAAGAAAGAGGAGGGAGAAAAACTTAAAAATTAGGAGTGCTCTAAAAGGCCTCCAAAATAATTCCCAAGGGAATAGTGGTAACCAGTCCCAGTCTGAACCCAAGAAGAAGGGTTTCTTTGACAAGCAGACAGAGAGGTTTGTACCCCAATGCATAGAGTGCTACAAGTATGGACACTACAAGGGTGACTCCAAATGTCCCAGAGGTAACAGCCCCCTACCAGTGGGCCGACAACTGGGTTGGCAAGTGTGGCACTCGGGGAGAAGGTAGTCCCAGCTAGCTTTGGGGAGTAGACAGAGCTGACCCTAGTTTCCCTGGGGGATAAAGAGATGGTGCCAAAAGCCCATATGCCTGCCAATACTTCTATGTACAGGCAGTGGGTCACCATCAATGGTCAACAGGTGGAGGCTCTGAGAGACACAGGAGCCAGCATGACTACCATAAAGAGTCCCCTAGTGTCCCCAGAGCATGTCCTTCCTAACACATTTGACCAAGTCATAGTTGCTGACAAACGTGAGAGCCATCTACCAGTGGCCCTTGTTTCCTGTGAGTGGGGGTCTCAGGTTCTCTAAAAGTAGCTGTGAGCCCTGCCATTCCTGTAGAGTGTCTGTTTGGCAGCAACCTAGAGCGCACTATCTGGAGGAAGGTAGAGCTGAGGTCACACTTGGAGATGTTAGGATTGCCTGAGAAGGGAGTCAAGGGCAACTGGAGCCTAGAACAATGGCCCCAACAGCTGCCAAGAAGGAGAGAGGCAAGGGGCATAGGAAAGCAGCCTCTGAATTTCCCACAGTCAAGGTTGACGGGACACATGAGGAGGAGGCCCCTGACCCAACCGGGGCGGACATTGCCTCCCTGGATGATTTGCCTGAGCTTGCTGGTTGGGAATTTGAGGGTGGGCCCACCAGGGAGTAATTCTGCAAGGTGTAGGAAGAGGGCCCCACTCTAGAGGGCGTGAGGCAGCAGCAAGCTGAGGCCCAGGCATCAGATGACACCTCTGGAGATCACCTGATCTATTGGGAGAATAACTTCCTATATGTGAGCCTAAGGCTCCTGGATCTGGGGCAGCCCGCGTGCTGGTGGTCCCCCACTATAACAAATCCTTCCTACTTGGTAGACCTCAAGACCCTTAAAAACCCCTTAAGAATGCTTCATGTGAATTACCTCAAATCACACTTCGAGAGGTCTGAAATGAGCATGCTCCTGGTGACCAATGAGGGAGTGGAAGAGTAGAGCGAGTGTTTCCCTGACCTGCCTGCCTAGGAACACAATGGGTCAGTTGAAGGTGTCAACCTCTCCCCTACACCAACCTCAGACAAGCAGAATGCTGGGACAGTTCGCTGCACTGTTCTCCCTTACTCCTGGACTCCCACACCTGTGCATCCATGACATAGATACTGGAGACTAAACAAAACCCTTTCAGGCATAGAGTGAACCACAAATTATGCAAAAAAGAAGCAGAGTACTCTGGGTAGTTCTCAAGTTAGGATAAAAGGCTTTGGTCATATTCAACTCAGCATGGATAGCACTGTGCTAATCCTATGCTTAAAGACTTTACTATAGAAATTGCTAAAGACTATGTCCCTTTCTATCTCGGCGTGGATGGCACTGTGCTAATCCTATGCTTAAAGACTTTGATTGAAAAGCAGATATTTGAGGTGAGCAAATTTAGAGTGTCGCTGGTGTTGAGAGTGCTCTATACAGGAGCTGCTTTCCACCTAAACTTGAGAACTACCCAGAGTTCTCTGCTTCTTTTTTGCATAATTTATGCATCACTCTATGCCTGAAAGGAGTTTGTTTTGACTTATACTGGGTGCTTCCTTGTGTCTGGACAAACCTATACCTCTCTGAAGAGCTCTAATGAGAACAAAACACATGTCAGGGGTTGTTTCTATTCATTTCAGGTTGGCTTGGATGGTATTTTACCAATCCAAAGCTGTAATACTGTGCCTGGAGTGGTAAAAGGGTTTGATAATTTTACAGCTCGGCATGGATAGCACTGTGCTATTCCTATGCTTAAAGACTTTGCTGTAGAAATGGCAAAAGACTTTGTCCCTTTCAGTCTCGGTGTGGATGGTACTGTGCTAATCCTTTGCTTAAAGACTTTGATAGAAAAGCAGGCATTTGAGGTGAGCAAATTAAGAGTGTCGCTGGTGTTGAGAGTGCTCTATACAGGAGCTGCTTTCCACCTAAACTTGAGAACTACCCAGCGTTCTCTGCTTCTTTTTTTCATAATATATGTGTCACTCAATGCCTGAAAGGGTTTGTTTTGACTTATACTGAGTGCTCCCTTGTGTCTGGACAAATCTATACCTCTCTGAAGAGCTCTAATGAGAGCGAAACACGTGTCAGGGGTTGCTTTTATTCATTTCAGGTTGTCTTCAATGGTATTTTACGAATCCAAAGCTGTAATACTGTGCCTGGAGTAGTAAAAGGCTTTGGTCATTTTACAGCTCGGCATGGATAGCACTGTGCTAATCCTATGCTTAAAGACTTTGCTGTAGAAATGGCAAAAGACTTTCTCCCTTTCTATCTCGGCGTGGATGGAACTGTGCTAATCCTATGCATAAAGACTTTGACGGAAAAGCAGACATTCGAGGTGAGCAAATTTAGAGTGTCGCTGGTGTTGAGAGTGCTCTATACAGGACCTGCTTTCCACCTAAACTTGAGAACTACCCAGAGTTCTCCGCTTCTTTTTTGCATGATTTATGCGTCACTCTATGCCTTAAAGGGTTTTGTTTTGACTTATACTGGGTGCTCATTTTTGTCTGGACGAAGCTATACCTCTCTGAAGAGCTCTAATGAGAGTGAAACACATGTCAGGGTTTGCTTTTGTTCATTTCAGGTTGGCTTGGATGGTATTTTACCAATCCAAAGCTGTAATACTGTGCATGGAGTGGTAAAAGGCTTTGGTCATTTTACAGCTCAGCATGGATAGCACTGTGCTAATCCTATGCTTAAAAACTTTGCTGTAGAAATGGCAAAAGACTTTGTCCCTTTCTATCTCGGCGTGGATGGCACTGTGCTAATCCTATGCTTAAAGACTTTGATAGAAAAGCAAACATTTGATGTAAGCAAATTTAGAGTGTCGCTGTTGTTGAGAGTGCTCTATACAGGAGCTGCTTTCCACCTAAACTTGAGAACTACCCAGAGTTCTCTGCTTCTTTTTTGCAGATACTGGAGACTGTCTACCTGTTAAGAACACATTTTACAGGTTGTAAGATAAGGTGAGGGCCAGTATCAAGGAGGAAGTCTCCAAGATGCTGGTGTTAGGGATGATTGAGCCCTCCAGCAGTCCCTGGTCTAGCTCTGTGGTGCTGGTACCAAAGGCTGCCCTACCGGGCTCCACCCCAGAAATTAGGTTCTGTGTGGACTACTGAGGTTTCAAGTCTGTCACAAAAACTGACGCACACCACATCACCCGAGCCGATGAGCTTATCGACAAATGCAAAAACAACAGTTGATGGACAGAATGCAGAACAATGTCATACATTCACCCCAGTACAGAGATCTGGGCCTAAATCCATCGTTTTTTTGCTCACCATGCCATTCCAGTTTGAACCCAGCCATATGCAAATCAGTCTTGACCCTGTGCCTCATGGGAACAGTCCAGCCCGAACTGCCAAGCCAGGTCCTCCCTGGACTGGAAACAAGCATCCTAGGACCGGTTTCGGGGTTTCACCCCTCTTCAGCCAGGATAGCTTGATTCCAGTGGCATGGAGAGCACGGGACCCACGTCTGGGCATACCCGTCCCACTCGGGGTGACAAATGCAAAAACAACAGTTGATGGACAGAATGCAGAACAATGTCATACATTCACCCCAGTACAGAGATCTGGGCCTAAATCCATCGTTTTTTTGCTCACCATGCCATTCCAGTTTGAACCCAGCCATATGCAAATCAGTCTTGACCCTGTGCCTCATGGGAACAGTCCAGCCCGAACTGCCAAGCCAGGTCCTCCCTGGACTGGAAACAAGCATCCTAGGACCGGTTTCGGGGTTTCACCCCTCTTCAGCCAGGATAGCTTGATTCCAGTGGCATGGAGAGCACGGGACCCACGTCTGGGCATACCCGTCCCACTCGGGGTGACAAATGCAAAAACAACAGTTGATGGACAGAATGCAGAACAATGTCATACATTCACCCCAGTACAGAGATCTGGGCCTAAATCCATCGTTTTTTTGCTCACCATGCCATTCCAGTTTGAACCCAGCCATATGCAAATCAGTCTTGACCCTGTGCCTCATGGGAACAGTCCAGCCCGAACTGCTGGGCACTGCCAAGTTTCCCAGTACTTTTGATTTAACATCAGGGTACTAACAGATCGCTCTGACTGAGGGGGCCAAATAGCGGTCTGCATTCTCAATCCGAGAGGGCCACTTCCCATTTCAGGTGATGCCCTTTGGTTTAAAGAATGGCCCTGCCACCTTTCAGAGGTTGGTTAACAGGGTCCTAGCTGGGAAGGAGGAATTCTATGTCTTCTACCTGGACGACATAGCTGTCTATAGTTCCAGCTGGGAGGAACACCTGTACCACCTACATGAGGTGCTTCAGGCCCTGCAGCAGGCAGGCCTGACTATCAAGGCCAGTAAGTGCCAGAAAGGGCAGGGTTCTGTGGTTTACCTGGGCCACATAGTGGGAGGGACAAGGTGTAACCCCTCCAGGCCAAGATTGAGACTATCCTGGACTGGCTACCGTCAAAACACAGACTGAAGTGCGGGCCTTCCTGGGCCTCACAGGATTCTATAGGAGTTTTTTTTAAGGGATATGACTCTATTGTTGCCCTCTTTTCAGACCTAACTTCAATAAAGCAGCCCAGACAGGTGATCTGGACAGAGACCTGCCAGAAAGCCTTTGATACCCTCAAAGAGTCCATGTTTACAGCACCCATGCTCAAGGCTCCCGACTTCTTTAAGAAGTTTATAGTACAGACAGATGCTTCAGGGCATGGCACGGGCAGTCTTAGCACAGTTAAATGAGGATGGTCTAGACCAATCGGTAGCCTTAATTTCCAGGAGGCTACTTCCACGGAAACAGAAGTAGAGTGCAATTGAAAGGGAGGTCTTTGCTGTGGTCTAGGCACTGAAGAAGCTGAGACCGTACCTCTTTGGGACTCACTTTCATGTTCAGACAGACCACAGACCCCCTCAGATGGCTCATGCAAATGAGGGGCAAAAATTACAAACTGTTGAGGTGGTTCATCTCCCTACAGGGAATGGACTTTATGGTTGAACACTATCCTGTATCAGACCATGCCAATGCTGATGGTCTGGGTGGTAAACTCCGCTCTGCTGGTTGAGTTTGCGGAGTTTTGCCACTCCACGCCCTGCTTGGAGCGCGAAGTTCAGCAAAAACTCCACCAACTGCCAGCGGAGCACAGTTTACCAGCCCGCTCACCCCTATTTGGCTGTCATTAGCACCTCTCAGAGAATTCGCTCTACCGTGTGCGCTATTCAATCGAATAAATGTACACATAGTAAAAGCAACTGAGTTTGACCTTTAAAGAGGCAAATGTAATCTGCAAATCAAACATGTTCTTTAAAGCAACTAGATACCCAAGTAAACGTGTGCGAGGTGTGTGCGCAGACAGAAAATGTGCTGTATTGCGGTTGGTTTTTTAACAAGCAGTAACGTGCGCAGGTCTTAGAGAGCTGGTTTCACAGGGTGTGCCCTATACTCAGCGCCCGACCTGCTTACATTCCCTTCAGTGTCAGTGTGTGGGGAGCCCTGCAGCAGTATTTTACTATTAGAGCATCCCAACCATACCGACCAGAGGAGTCTAAGACAGTCTTTTGCAGGAAATGCCAATAAACACAAATGAAGGACTAATCCCAGAGACAAGGATAAAAATAAAATCCCTGGCAGGAGAAATTGAGAATGGACTTCAGCTCCAGGGTCCCAAGGAGGACGGATGCAGAGAGAGAGCTGCCGAATGTGCACCAGCCGAAGGACACAGCGACAGGAGGGAAGTGGGGCAGGGACACTGAGGAAGGCGGATGACGCAGCAGCAGGAGAAACCCTACCGGGAGACCTGAGCAATCTGACAATGAGGCAGAGCGGAAGCAGGAGACCCAAGGTCCAAGCCGACTACACCCAACGCCCTGCCATGTTCCAGAAGGAGCGTGGCTGAGCCAGGTACAGGATCAATTGGAGGGAAGGGTGGGGAGGTATCGGGAGGGTGAAGAAGGGAGCAACCTAAGATTTAAGCTACTTTTAGGATAACGTGCACAAGAATGAGAATTTGGAGTAAACAAACATCTTCATTGTTTAAAAGGTGACTTATATTTTGAGATAATGTAAATTGAGGAGTATCACATGCAGGTACAATTGTGCTGTGCATTGGGTGACACAGCCTGAGGTTGTAGAGTGCAAAATCAGTTTACTGCTTGGTATGTTGTCACTGGGCAGCATCACCACCCATGCACGACACGCAAAATCTCTTGTCCTGTTACGTGGTTGGGCTCCAGACAATGTTTGCAAATTGTTTGCTAATCGAATAAGCTGTTCATATGAATATCACCCCACATTTGTGAAGAGCACCGTTTTGATTGTCCTGATGATAACAGCAGGAGGATATGGGATTACTTAAGCACTTTCCAACCTAGCAGTCTGTAGAAGATAGTATTTCTAAGTGACTTTTGGTTCAAGACAACCTGAAATCTGACCCTCACATACGAAGTACCCTATCAGAAGCTCCATCCACGATGCAACTCGAATAATAGTCTTCAATTGCAAAGAATAATGTGTTTGTTCAGCGATGAGGTGACTGAAATTCACTTATCCTTTTGTCCATTCCTATGATGCATTGCTGCTATGAAATGCTGCAGTGTTCCGTCAGATCATAGATGACAACTTGACTGAACATCTTAGGGTGGCTGAGCAATACTCCGCCCACTAGCTGAACTCTGCGGAATTTGGCTGAGGTTTTCGGTAACTCTGCAGAATTTCAGCCTAGTTCTTTTGTCTTAACGAACGAGAACTCCCAAGAGGTTGGGTAGTTCGCCCCACTTTCATCTAGGGGGACATATGTTAGACCTGTCAGCCTTGGGTGGTCTTCCCCTTACTTTTTGCCTTCCTCCTCTACTGTTTCTTACCTAGTTTTGCTTGTTTTGGACTCTGAGCACTTTACCACTGCTAACAAGTGCTAAAGTGCATTTTTTTCCTCCTCTAAACATGGGAGTATTGGCTCAAACCTATTGGCATATTTAATTTTCTTATAAGTCCCTAGTAAAGTACACTAGAGACTGTAAATTAAATGCTACTAGTGGGCATGCAGCACTCATGGTGCCACCCACTTAAGTAGCCCTTTAAACATGGCTCAGGCCTGCTGTTGCAGAGCCTATGTGTGCAAATATAAACTGCCATTTCGACCTGGCAAAATAAATCTTTTGCCTGGCCCAAAACTTGCTTTTTGATCCATATAAGTCGCCCCCCATGGTAGGCCCTGAAATACGAATTTGGGTGTTTGTCACTACCAGGACATGTAAAGATTAAACACACGTGTCCTACCTTTTACTTACATGGCACCTTGCCCTTAGGGTTACTTAGGGCCTACCCTATGGGTGACATATGTAACAAAAGGGGGATTGAAGGCTTGGCAAGTAGTTTTAAATGCCAAGTCGAAGTGGCAGTAACCTGCACACACAGGCACTGCAGTGGCAGGAGGCCTCAGGCAGGTTTGAAAGGCTACTTCTATGGGAGGCACAACCAGTGCTGCAGCCCACTAGTAGCATTCAACTTACAGGCCCTGGGTACATGATATACCACTTTACAAGGGACATACTAGCAAATTAAATATGCCAATCAGGTATTCACAAATGACACCATGTTTAGGGAAGAAGCATGTACACTTCAGCACTGGTTAGCAGTGGTAAAGTACACAGATTCCTAATGCCAACAAAATAAATTTATCAAAACGTAACATGAGGTAGGCAAAAAGTTTGAAGGTGACACTGAAAAGAGGGCCATTTCCAACACAACCTCTCCTCCAGCTGACAGTCAGGGTAGACTAATCAATACCTTGATATTCTTTCCCGCTTAGGTGATAGAACGTGAACAATGGCTCTCCACTCAGGGGCACTTGTCAGTTCTATGCCTTTCTGAATCCAGTTTGATCCGTCTGTCTATATTTTCCTGAGCCACTGAACTGATTCATGGGGAACCGTTCCCCTCATCTGAGGACCCCATCTGTGCAGCACCTAACCTTAGTTTTCTCACAGATGCATCCCAATAGGTAGATAGTACCACCATGATCAACAAAGTGATTTGGCCCATTCCACCCCTTGGATCAGACTTCTTTCCCCAACCCAAGGAAACCTCTGCCCATAACGATAGTAACCAGCAGAGGCCACTGACCTCTGCCAGGAACCAGGCCCCGGGCCTTCCACTGCTAGGTGGAGGCCCTATGCGGGGCTATTGGGTAGACCTTTCTTCAAGCATTGGGGTTCACAAGGAATTCCCTATGGGCTCCTGAGTTTCTCTGACCCCTGAGGTATCTCAGAGTGGGGGGCAGTAGCCCCAGGTACTTTGCACCTAACTTCCACACTACCTCCCACCAGTTCAGGGGTGGTATTCTGACACTGTCCAATCAACCCAGGGTCTGTACCTTGAGGCTTAACAGGAGACAACCCTACCCCTCCAGCAGGGAACCTGTACCTTCTGCTGGGAGTGGTACCTGGTACCCCCAGAAAACTGTCAGGGTGTCCTTAGCAGCTGCCCTTTCAGTTCTCCTGACACCGGGGGCAAATTATTCCCTAGAATGTAGTCTACGGGCATCTGGGAACAAACTATGACCCTCCTCTGGGTCACCTTACCACCCCACTGCAGGGATACCAGGGCAATAGGGCAGAAGAAGTCCATGTATTTCCACAACCATGGTCTGGCAGCCCCGGTGTCCATCAGAGTAGTGACTGGGACCCATTCACTTTGACCTGGTGGAAGTGATGACCCTCACCCTCAGGGATCATCAGCTCATCCTCTGAGTCTATCTCCTAACTAAAGGAGATCATGGCATGGTCTATGAACTGTCCCTGGGGACTGCTTACCCCTAAGGACATATTGACCACCCCATGTTGAGGTCCCACCAGTGGGTGGTTTCTTTGGACAAAGAGAGTCCCCCTGCGTGTGTCCTAACTGGGAGCACTCAAATGGGAACCCTTTCCTCCCCCTTACTCTAGGACTTGTCTGGGTCATCTTTAACCTCCCCCTCCCTCTGCTGGTGGAACCTGGACCAACTTTCTTTGGGTCAATCCCAGGTGCCTTCTTGGACACTCTGGTGCTAGCCCAGAGGTCTGCCTCCTCAGTAAACTTACTGAGACAAGTCAGTTTGCTGTCAACTAGGTGTGGTGCAACTCTATAAAACAGACAATGAGCATGTGCCATCTCATGATTAAAATGTACTACCCAACATAATCATAAATTTTGCTCCCCTGCACCAAACCATTTAATGCCTTGCTGGAACAGTCCACAAAATCTACCCTGGATTAATTGGGAAGCTTCTTGCTCTCTCTGAACCTTTGGAGGTACTTTTCAGGGGTCAGTTCAAATTTGGCAAGGAAAATGGCCTTTATGGGGGCGTACTTGGTTTGGTCCCCAACCTCTAGTGTCAGAAGTGTGTACCTCCCCACAGTAGGAATGTGTTTCCAAAGACCACTCCCCCAGTGCTCTTCAGGAACCTTGCAAACCCTTAGTGCGACTTCATAGGCAGAAATCATTTCTCTCTGTCATCTCCCACTACATAACTGGGCACCAAATCCATGGGTATGCCAACCCTTTTGTCTCTCTCAGACACTGCAGGTATGCTGCCACCATCACTGCTAGAATCTGCCTGTCTGGCTCAGATGCTTTAACCTCAGTTCATGAGCCAGCAATAATTTTCTTTCTTCAAAACCTTCTTCTCCTTTCCCTCCATCTTTCATTTTGCCATTTGCAACTTGAATTCCCTCTCCTCCCTGCTCTCCACCAGCTCCTCTGGGGACAGGTCATGGGAGAAGATGCCGCTCCCTCCCCTGGCAGGGAGTTCCATTCTAGGGCGTCAGATTCTCCCCATCTGCTACAGGTGGCTCCTCCACCTCCTCATCCTCTCCTATGGTCTCACCTGGTATGGAGTGAGCTTCTGCCCAGGTCTTCAGTACCTTTTGCAATTCCACCTTCCTGGTGCTGCTCTTTGTAGGAAGTCCAAACTCTTGCAGAAGTCCTTGAGCTAGGCTACAGTGTAAAGCTCCATGTTAGGCAGCTCAAATCCCTTGCTTGCAGGTGTGGTTTCAGATCCGACAGACAGACATGATTTGGAAAAATCAAAAATGCCAGTCAGGGAGACTTTTAAAAATTGAATTGGTCTTTAAAATTAGATGGTATTGTGCACCAAAACACTGCACTGCACAAACACAAGTACTAATCCACACCAATGATTACCAATGTTACAAATTGGGTTGTTGGTTGACTGGGGTATGAGCCTTGGTCAAGGAGCAACCGCAATCCTAGTCAGGGTAAGAGGCAGGTAAACCCTTAATCAACCTGTGCTCACCCTCTGGTAGCATGGCACAGAGCAGTCAGGCTAAACTTAGAGGCATTGTGTAAAGTATGTGTGCAAAACGTCAAACAGTAAAACAGTGAAAACATCATACAAAAAGATCCCTCACCAGATTTGGAAAAATAGACATTAATAAATAAAACAAGAATAAAATGACAAAAATCCAATTAGTAGAACTGGAGAAATTGAATTTCAACGTTTTTAAGAGAAATAGCACCAAGAAGCAAAAAGTTCTATTGGGGATATCTGGTCATGCCAGACTGGGAAAAAGTCATAATTTTGGACTGGACACAATGGACCCCGGGCCAGTTACAGGGACCCAGTTAGGTCCGCTGAACAAAGTAACTTAAATCCTGGTTGGACTGAACGCTGTAGTCATTTTTAAATAAGCAGTGATGAAGGACTATTATGGTCTGGGCACTTTAAATAGACTTTTGGGGTGTTTGGACTCTATGGTCTAGTCAAAGGAAACACGCCAATATGCACAACAGTCTTTTTCTCTTGTTTTGCACTGTATAATTGGAATAAAAACTATTGGTGGAACACCTACGGTTCATGGTGCCACTTTTCCTTGTTGTGGAAGGAGAATGGGGAAATTCATGCAGAATATATATATTTATATAGGCAGGAAGGAGCACAGGGAGGGGGGCCAGGTGTCCCACCTCCCCTTTATTTTTTTATGTGATCCCTAGGGATGGGGTCCCCAGTGCCATTTAGACTCTCCTTTATTCAAACATCGGGCCCCAGGTTTTGAGGTCCCCACGTTCCCCTTCCCCCTAAATTATAAATGTTCCAGCCCCCGGGCCCTGGCCCACCAATGATTTGCAGATCAACTGCAAATTCAAGGCAAAATTAAAAACGAAAACGTTTTTCACCCTAGGTGGGGTCCTTCGTGGACCCCACCACAAGGCCTAGGGGTCAGGATATCCCTATCCTGCCTAATTATGTCTATTTAAAAAAAAATGTTTTGACTCGGGACTGAGTACATACATATATACACACACAGACACATATACTTACCTTAACTAGACTTACTATATGTGGTAGAGATATGTGTTGTAAAAGCATCAAAAACATGCACGTGTGGTAAAAGCTGCGTGGTAAAGGATGTTTCCCTGTACCCTCAGATCTTCTGTATTTTTTCACTGAAGAAGAGGTTAATGGCATTTCACTTTTTGTGCAGTGTGGAATAGGTGGGTGAGGGGCTTACTTGTCTTGAATAGCATTCTACTTCTGTTTTTGGCTTCATTGATAGTGTTGTCTAGTGCTCTGCTTTGGCTGTTGTGATCAGATGTCTGCATGTTGAAACGAGAGACTTTGGTATCAAGAGTTCATTGGGAGTTTTGTTTTTCATCAATTTTATTTCCTGTCTGCAGATGGATAATTTATTGTCAGCAAGTTTGTTACAGTACTAAGGGACTGGATGGTTTGGCTTGCATTTGTGTTTTAATTGGGGCGTGGATGTTCACAAAAAGTGTTGAAGTTATTCAGAAGTGTGTTGGTGTTGGACTTGGAGTTGATAGGGTGAGAGATTAGTTCAAGTACTAAGTTTTCTATGGAGAAGTTTTTGAAGGATCTGAAGGTTTGGCATCCTATTTTGGGATGACCTTGGTTTGTTGGTAGGATGCCTAGCAGGTAGATAGGTAAGGTAAAATGGTATTTCCCGTCCAGGGGTATGGATAGTATTGCATTGGAAGGTTGATGATGTTGAAAAGACAAGATCGAGAATATGGCCTTTGGAGTGTGTTGGATGTGTGACATGCTGTATCATGTTGAGTGTGAGGCTGGCCTGGTACATGCTGTCCACTAATGTAAGTAGTTATAAACAAAGGGTAGACCCAAATAAGTCACTGGGACCTGGGTATGAAACAGTACAGTGGAAAACGGTCCCAGTGTGCATTAACTAGGAACATTACAAATTATAAACAATTTGAACATAATAACACTGATGCATTCAAGAAAATTAGGTTCAATGTTATTTATTCACATTGAACAGTTCTAAGTGCTGGTCAGTCAGCATATAATTCCAAACACTTTACACAAGTGCCCCAATGCAGTGGGAGAAAGGAAAGGGAAGGTAAAAGTGCATTAAGTGAGGGTTGTAAAGGTGTAAGAGAAAGGTGGTGACATCGTCATGATCACAAAATTAATTGTAGTGGAAGTGGCTTGATTTAGCCGCAGAATATCCTTGTCCTTGATCTGTCTGGTTCTTTGTTGACTTTGTGACTTTATGATGTTTAGTCGTTTTTGTTCAGGTGTTTCTTTTTTCCCTCGTAGTCTATACAAAGCTGTGTTTTTTGTATTCTAGTAACTGATGCAGTTCTGAACTACTGCGTGCTTACTGTGACTTTGAGATGTTCCCCTGATGCTCTATCCCCCTGGCCGGTCTGCCTGACCCGATCAGCATGCTAACCCCTTCTATTCCCCCACTACCCTCTTTGATCCATAGGACTGTTTCTATGTTTAGCTTCACCTTTGCGTTCCCCACATCCAGCCTAAGCTCTCCTCACCCTTTAACTCGCTTTTTACTGCTAGCCCTCCCATTTTAGACCATGAGGGTATCTGATTTTGATTAAGTTACGTTCATTTTGGCAGACTATTCATATTATTTTCTTGGCTTTTTCCTACCACCCCCTACATTAGCTGCCCTAGGGCAGTAGCCGTCTGTACCAGCGTACCTACTCTCTTTTCCCCCATTCTACTTTATAGGTCCTCCCCTACCGCTCAACTGTCCCTAAACGGCCTCCTTGAATGTGCCCCTTGCCAAAGCACTCCCTCTCCCCTTGTTGGGGAGGGATCTAGCATTTTTGCCCCGGAGTCTCAGATTCCCCTCTGAGAGAGTCCACAGTGTTAAGGGATTCACACGTAGCGGAAAATGGCCTTTATTGGCCTCCTCTAAGGTGCCCCTTGCCGAAGCACTCCTTCTCCCCTTGTTGGGGAGGGATCCTGCATTTTTGCCCCGGAGTCTCAGATTCCCCTCTGAGAGAGTCCACAGTGTTAAGGGATTCACACATAGCGGAGGTTTGGGAATGTTCCCATTATCGCTGGTAACTCAGCACCGCACACCGTGATAGGCGCTCTCTTTGAATCCTTTTTTGAAGACCTCCCCGAGACTGATACTTCAACCCTCGGATGTACCTCGGCGACCGAGCAACCTTTGGCCGATGACCGGTGGAGTTGCCCTACGCAACTATTGAGGAGTCTGGCTCTGGTTCCCCCCCTTGGCTGGCACCTACCCTCCTGATCGTCGGACACTATCTCTTTTCTCGTCGCCCTGTTGTGTTCCCTTCCCCCTCCCTCACTCTCTATTCTTCCTCTTCTTTTCCCTCCCTCCCCCAATTCTCTCTCCCCCTGCCTGCTTTTTCTTCCCCACACCTGATCCATACCGTTGTTACTCATGTATCCCCAGTAATCTACGTACCTGAAACTGTTGTTATTATGTAACTATGTTTTTGAAGCAATTCTACCTACTCATGTAAAGCGCTCTGATACCTCTGGGTGTAGCCAGCGCTATATAAAACTTTTTCAAATCAAATCAAATCAAACATTGCCATGATAAAAAACAATATCACAGTTACAAATCACTGTTGATAGTGGCTGGCATAGAGCAGCAACACAGTCGACGTTTCGAGCCCCAACTGAGGTTAGGCTATTGTGTTCCTTACAGCGGGGTCTTCCTCAGGACTAGGACAAAGGGGCAGCATGGGCCACCCTTGACTGGGGGTGGTGGAGTTGAGATGGGGCCTGTAGGCTCACCTGGACAGAGATCGGAGGGTTGGCACAATAGATTATTTAGAAGCTGCAAGCGATGGTTCAACATAAATAAATCAGCATGGACCAAAGGGTTCACATACTCTGTTGTAGTAGTCTCAGATCTGCCTCGTCAGTCCGTCTCCGTTTATGTTGAACCATCGCTTGCAGCTTCTAAATAATCTATAGTGCCAACCCTCCGCTCTCTGTCCAGGTGAGCCTACAGGCCCCATCTCAACTCCACCACCCCCAGTCAAGGGTGGCCCATGATGCCCCTTTGTCCTAGTCCTGATGAAGACCCCGCTGTAAGGAACACAATAGCCTACACTCTATTGGGGGTCGAAACGTCGACTGTGTTGCTGCTCTATGCCAGATACTATCAACAGTGATTTGTAACTGTGATATTGTTTTTTATCATGGCAATGTTAAAATAGATCACGATATTCTGCGGCTAAAACAAGCCACTTCCACTGCAATTAATTTTGTGATCATGACGATGTCACCACCTTTCTCTTACATCTTTACAACCCTCACTTAATGCACTTTTACCTTCCCTTTCCTTTCTCCCACTGCTGTGGGGCACTTGTGTAAAGTGTTTGGAATTATATGCTGACTGACCAGCACTTAGAACTGTTCAATGTGAATAAATAACATTGAACCTAATTTTCTTGAATGCATCAGTGTTATTATGTTCAAATTGTTTATAATTTGTAATGTTCCTAGTTAATGCACACTGGGACCGTTTTCCACTGTACCACTAATGTAAGTAGGCACCTTGCACCAGTCCAGACAACCCTTATGGTTATTTAAGAGGTCTCAGACAACCTTAGAAAGTTATCCAAGTGGTAGCTGTGGAGAGCAGCCTTCAGGCTTAGTCTTGAAGAAGTGTAAAGCAGCTTGTTTTACCAGAATGCAATCTTATAGTATAGATTAAATGAATGAGAACCACCCAAGGTATTTATAAAAATATGTATTTATTATAGAATACTCTCTAGTACGTTCCAGTATCTCCCACACAGAGATAGACACACAGCACACAATAGTATAGCAAAGAAATCACAGTAAATAGCACTAATACACAGTGGGCCCCAGGGGGGGACCAAACCATATACTAAAAAAGTGGTATAAGAACCACGACTCGAGTCAGGACAATGACGAGAGGACATAGAATTGCTGGGACCCCAAGGAACCACCCAAGGTAGGGACCCCACAGAGTGCGTGTGCAGTGTGAGTACACGACTGCATGCTCCGTACAAGTCTATGGGTAAGTCGCGGTTAGATTTTTAAAGACTAAGGACCCTTCCCAGTGGACTACGAAGAAACCCCATAGAAGACAGAAGGTTGGAGAGCCATCCCACCCGTGGATACTGAAGTACCCAAGTTACCTAACCCAGGGAAGCCAGGTGCAAAGGTGTGAAGTGGGTCGGAAACCGCCGTCGAACCCATTGGAGGACTTTGAAGAAGAGCCGCTGCTGGAAGAGGAGAAAGTGTCCGTTGGAATCCAAATGTGGATTCTTGTCGAAGAGTACCTGAAAGCAGAGGGGACGGAGTCTGGGTCACTTGAGAGTGACCAGGGGCTTGGTAGACGAATGCCCACCGATGTTGGATGCTTCAGGATAGTTGACGGTGACCTTGACTCTGCAGCTGCAGGGACCAGGTGATGTTGAGGACAACCAGGAGCCATATGCGAGCTGCCCCACGAAGGATGTCAAGTGCTGAGGGGTTGGTGTCTGGCGGGAGCACCAACAAGCCTTGGCAAAAGTAACCCATGCAGGAAGTCAAGGAAGTGTGCGGTTCGGACCAGCAAGGTCCAGGAGACTCACCACAAGCAGGGGAGTCAGGGCAGGCCCCAAGCAATCAGGGGAGCCCAAGAAAAATAAAGATGACCCTCAATTGGACCCACAGGCCGGAGGCACAGAAGTCGCAAGAAGACCTCAAACAGCTTCACAAAACAACAGGCCACGGAGCACACGGTGTGAGGTGGTTGAAGATCTTTGTAGGAAAAGTTGCCAGAGGTTGGGGCTACTGGGAGCCCAATGCACTTGTCACAGGATTGCGAACAAGCACATGCACTTGCAAAAATATGCAGTGCACAGGGGTTCAGGTATTGCAGCCCCCACAAGGGATTCTGTCCTCAAACTCAGTGAGAGGGCAGCTCAGGCCTCGAGAGATGTAGAAACCCACCTCCTGTATGGCTGAGCCTTTCAGAGTCCGTAGGAGCTTGGGATCAGCAGACCAGTCAGCAGTGTTGCAGTGCCTGCGAATGCAGGGGAGTGACTCCTTCACTCCAAGGGAAATTATCTTCAGGTGTCTTGGATGCTTCACAGGTCTGCATGGATCCTGTATGGTGCACAGGCACACGCGATGCAGCAGACTGAGAGGGAGACGAAGTCAGGCCCAAACAAAGTCCAGCGAAGTCCAGAGTGCCCAGACGGTCAAAGTGCAGTGGTTTCAGTTCTGAATCTTGTCTATGGCGAATCTAAGGTCCTACAGCCAGGTAAGCCCTTAAGTACCCACGGGAAACGGTTGGAAAGATTCAGGGGACCCTCGCACGGGAGGGTCTGGACAGGGGGGAGGTTACTCCCATGCCCTTTGTCCAGTTCCGCGCCAGAGCGGGAGCCAATGGCTCCCAGGACTGGTTTTAACTGGACTATGCACAGGGACACCACATGTGCCCCTCATGCAGACTTTCAGTTGCTGGCAAGTGCACTCACCCAGCCTTAATGCACTAAATCCTGTCTGGGAGGTGGTCACACCTCCCTGTGACAGGATGCCTATTGTTCTGCCTTCCCCTGCTCAAGCTTGGTTCAGCAACAGTTCAAATGTGTCTGTGGTCGGCAGCAACCATTTTGTGCTGTCCGGAGCTATAAGGTTGGTACACCAGGAGCCCCACGAGGGACGCTTCTGAGGGGTGGAATCATACCTCCCACACCGGTTACCGGTGTGGGGGTATGATTCCAACATGTTTGACACCAAACACGATAGGGTTTGTTTCAGCCATTTTAGAGTTGGTCATCATGCGGTCGCGTAATGCCCCTCTATAGTAGTATATGGCTGCTTTACTGACAACCCGGGAGAATGGACTCCGTAGGCTGCAGGGGTGTACTACTGATGCAGGGGCACCCTCTCACTTAGAACCAAGCACCCTGCCCTCAGGATTGTAAAGGCCTGCTATAGGGGTGACTTACAGGTTTTAAGTGCAGTGACCCTTAGATATAGTAGACCTATATCTTAAGTAAGTGTTGCATGCAATGGCAGGCCTGTAGTTCCATTTTGCATGGCCTCTCATGGGTGGCATAATACATGCTTCAGCCCATGGGAGGCCTCTGGGGTACCTATGCCCTGGGTACATGTGTACCATATACTAGAGACTGACAAGGGTACCCCAATATCCAATCTGGAGTGTACCTAAGTACATAACATAACAGTTTAGGGAAAAAGCAGATAGACTGGGGTCCTGATTAGCAGGATCCCAGTCAGACTAGTCAAAAACGCATTACATCCAGCAAAAAGTGGGGGTAACCATAAGAAGCAGACCCTACTTTCCTACATTGAGTGTATTTATTAAACTTTGACGAGGATGTCTCTTGTTTTTTGAGCTAGTGTTGTCTGGGAGGTTGCAGACACCCAAGAGGTTAGTGTGGGCATCACAGATGGACATGGGTGCAAGGAAATCAGAAAATTCATAAAATGATGTCCTTGTTGTACCTGGAAGGCCTCTAAATGAGATGGAAGGTGGCAGTACGAGTTGCAGAGAGGAGGACATGGCATGTCAGAAGATACATGGTGCTGAGTGTTACTTTATTGCCTATGGTGTAGAACAGGAAGGACATATGGATGACAGTAAGGCCAATTCCCTTTTTATCTGTGCAGTCCACAAAATGGATTCTATTGCCTGAAGGAAGAAGGATATCTAGGTTGTGCGAGGAAGTGGGGGATAAGCAATGTTTCTGTGATGAAGAAGGTTTCGAGCTTGTGATGAAGTCTGTGACGTTTGGTGCGTGGAGTCCTGTCGACCGAGAGTTAATGTGCATGAGTTGGAACGTGAGTTCTGTAGTTTGAGGATGTGTGATACTTAGTGGAATGTCTATGTGGTTGTATCTATCTGTTGTGCAATTGATATGTGTGTGTTTGAATCATCAAGGCCTGGGTGTGATTGTGGGTATTGGCAGTATGGAGTTCTGGGTGAGGCAAATCTTTGTATCTTACCTCGTAAATTTCAGTGCAAGAGGGGTTCTGGCTCAAGGCCCTTCCTAGCCCTAACAGGCTCAGACAGGCAATACTCTTGTCTAGGTACGCCCTGTGATGGGGGCGCCTGGGTAATGAGATGCCCAGAAGAGTTTATTGAAGCAGTGAGAAGGCAGTGTCACTTACTGTGCAGATCAATGGTGGGAAAGGCAGTGATTTGCACTTACTGTGCAGATCAATGGTGGGAAATTGATCTGCATTTACTGTGCAGATCAATGGTGGGAAATGCAGTGATGTGCCTTCCTGGGCAGATGGATGATGGGAGATCTAGTGATGACACTTCCTGTGCAGATGGATAAAGGGAACCAAAGTCCTCTTGCTTCACTTCTTCTTTAAAAGACAGCTTTAGTGGGAAAACGGTGATGTCACTTCCAGTGCGGATTGATTCATTTGGTATTTCTGTGGATCTGCAGAGTTACAAAACTTTATATCAATTACTTTCTACGCACATTGCAAATGGGCACAGAAAGAGACATTAAGGCAAGGCACATCAGCACCTCCTGTTCCATTGAGATCACATGTGTGGAAGCATTTGTGTTTGTGCTGCGCAGTCACAGAAAGGCTGCTTTTTGCCTTAGAGCTTCTGAAAAATACTTACTTTAACCCTTTCTGTGCTAGTGGCTATGAGCACCTCTTTGCTAGAGCTTTTTTAAAACAAAATGTTGCTATATTGTTTAAATGCAAGTACATCTTTGCTCTCTTTAAGTACCCACACAAATTATGGCCCTGGTTATGAATGTCTAAAGGGGTAGCGGCTATTTATTGCACCTGAAAAAATCCAACTCTCCAAGGTTCACACTGTATCAGGTGCGATAAACTGTGCCGATTCCCAATTTTTGAAGAATGACATACAGAGATTGGTGCTTATCACAAAAACATTTGCCTGTCACAATGTATACTGTACTCTTTTCAACTGTTAAATTGCAGCAGGTTTGACCTGTTGAAATTTTACTATGGGTGCGGACCCTATTCTATCCGACAGTTTCCACGTGGGGTAAACTATTCACAACTTGGAATACCATCTCCTCGCAAACATGGATTTGCAGAGTGGTCACAAAATGCAGGCCCTTTCACAATTAGGGTCAACCTGTTTTTGTTAGAACATTCATAGCTACGTATTAGTGCATACCCCAAATTCATTTCTAATTTTAGCCTAAAGATATTAGAAACATTTGGAGATATATTCAATTTTTTTTTTAATTGCTCAATACCAAATATGTGTGTCTTTTCAGGGAAATTTAATCTGCACAATCCATTATGCAATATTAGCACAGATTGCTAAATTGTGGCAGAATCGCTGTCTATTGTGCACTGTTCCTTTAAAGGCAGATATCAAACTCAGGACTATGTGGAAAGTATATAAACAATACAGTTTCTAATTCTGCACGGCCTAAGGAATCATCTATTGGTGCAAGCCAGACCTTCATTTCCCTGACTGGCTGGTGCATGGAACACACTAAACATGACTGTCTTTAAGAATTGTCCCCAAAACTTGGTCCCGCACTTCAGTCTTACTTGCATTGAAATATTCGCCTGTCAAGACTTGACCCCTAACTTGGCTTCTCTCGGTCTAATTGTGGAGGTACAATACATGTATGAATTTTTCGCCTGATTTCGGATGCCCATAGGTGACTAGTTGGGTACAGTAAATTTGGGAAATGTGGAAAACAACTGAAAATGAAATGCTGGATTAAGGCACCTGTCTTTTGTTTGCAGGTATCGCCTATAGGCTTTGTTGAAACATTCCTTGTACTTTTGTAAGATCTAACTATTCTAAACTTTCTGTTTGTGCATACCAAATCTCCCTCACCATGATTGTCAGATTTACAGCATTTTTTTTCATCAAAACATGGTAGTTCCCTTCACTTTTTTAATGCAGGAACAAATGGTTGGCAGTCTCCACCAAATCTGTGTGGGGTGCTGGGCATCTGTTTTCAATGTTTTTGACCAGGCATCCACACACTAAACACTATCGTCAGCCAGTCAGTCAGTCAATCAAGTAACTTTATTTGAATTGAACAATGCAATTTATAAAAGTGAGAACAAAGTGCATCAAATAACCACAGTTCATTACAATAAAAAAGAATCAACAATTAAAAAATATAATAGGAGTTCTGATAACAATTGTTCCCACTGTAGACAGCCTTGTTCCAAATCAAATTCCCTAGAATACTGCCCCAGATGCCCAATAAGACAAACAAGTGATCCCCCTTTCCCACCCCACTCCCCCTAACCCACCCAAGCATCCACCCCTGGTTCCCAAGATGGCGAGCTGCACCCCCCAATGCTGTACCCCATACACTTAGGGCCCATGCTCCTACTCCCAGGATTTGTTTCTCAATGGGGTCCCATGCCGGATCAGCCCAAGGCTCAACAACCCCACCCGCACCGAGGATCTACTTGAAAAAGAAATTTTGAGATATAGAGCCAGCCTAAAGAGAGAAAAGAAAAAGCCAAAACTGAACCAAATCCCCAAAGAAAAGAAGGGCCAAGAATCAGAAAAAACTAGAAAATGACTCCTACAAAGGAGAGAAAGACCAGTCCATCAACCCACTGCCCCCTATAGCTGCCCTAGGCCTTGCCCTTGACCTTCCCAGTTCCGGAAGGGCCAGTCCCTCCCATGCTGAATCCAGACTGTTAGACCTGGTACCATTGGCGTGGGTCTCCCTTCCATTTTTTTGCTATGCCTCCTCTGTTGTTGACATGTTTTTGCTGGTTTAGATGCTTTGGGCCCTTTGCCACTGCTAATCAGTGCCAAAGTGCAAGTGCTCCCTATGATAAATTGATGTGTGGATTAGTGACTCCATGATTGGCTTGTTTGATTTACTGTCAGACCCTAGTACAGTGCACCGCGTGTGCCCAGGGCCTGTAAGTCAAATGCTGCTGGTGGGCTTGCAGCACTGGTTGTGCCACCCACCGGAGCAGCTTGAAAAGTGTGTCTCAGGCCTGCCATTGCAGAGCCTGTGTGCAGTCCAGTACTGCCATGTCGACTTGGTAAGTGCACCCACTTACCAGTCCCTAAACCTTCCGTTTTCTACATGTTAGCCACCCCTAAGGTAGGCCCTAGGGCAGGGTGCATTGTATGTGAAAGGTAGGACATGCCCTTGTGTGTGTGGCATGTCCTGATAGTGAATTACAGCCAATTTCGTTTTTCACTATTGCAAGGCTACCTGTCCTCATAGGCCAGAATGGGCAGTTTGATGATACCATCTTATAATCCTAACTGACCCAGGGAACATGGTAGAAAAACGAATTTAGTATGCCTGAACTCAGAATGATAAAATACATCTTTTAGTGAAGTTGGTTTTAACATTCTGTGTTTGAAAATACCACTTTTAGAAAGTAGGTATTTTCTTGCCTAACCATCCAGCTGCCTCTGCTAGGTTGTATATTGCTTGTCTGCTTTGTGAGTGACAGGAGGGATGGGGCTCCAGCAGTCTGATGAGTCAGGGCTGGGCTGAATAGGACCCACATAGAATAGAGAGTAGGGGGGAGGAGACTTCCTTTCACTGACCTGAGCCCTCATAGAATAGAGAGTAGGGGGCGGGGATTTCCTTTCACCCCCCTGAGACCTCAAAGAATAGAGAGTAGGGGGAGGAGATTTCCTTTCAGCTACCTGGGCCAGGTCTGCTCTTACACAATGCTGTCTCCACCTCCTGCCAGGAAGCTGCACAGAACTGGTTTTGGTCAGGCACAGAAACTCTCTGCCTTCAGAGAACAAAGACTTTCTGGGTATAAATATTGGGGCCCAGACCCCAAGACTTTAGATCACTTCTGGGAATCAAGAAGAACCCTTTGCTGAGGAGAAGAACCAGGAAGCTGAAGGAGGAGACTACCCCTATGCCGCGTGTTGTTGGGGTTGGCCTGCAGTGGTTACTTTATTGCCAAAGAAAGAAGAAAAGGACTGAGTGTGCTTTTCATCATCTTGAAGAAGATCTCCAAGGGCTTGAACATTGAGCTTGCCTCCTGCCTGAAGTCTCAGGGATACAAGACTTCACCCCCAGCTCCCCTCCTGAATTCCCTTGCTGGGAATTGAAGTGCCTGCTGCTGTTGGGCCTTCTGAGAGACTGCGTGTTGCTGGGAGCTGGAAGCGCGACGCAGCGAAGAGGAAGCGTGTCTCCGCCGCAGCAGTTGTCGTCGCATCGCAGAGTAAGCGTGCTGCCGCTGTCGCACCACCGAAGCGCCTCGCATCACCGGAGAAGCGTGCCGCCGCAGCAGTTGTCGTCGCATCGCGGAGTAAGCGTGCCGCCGCTGTCGCCATCGCATCACCGAAGCGCCTCGCATCACCGGAGAAGCGTGCCGCTGCCACAGAGGACGCCGGCGCATCACAGGAGAAACGTGTCGCAGGGCCTGTCATGGCTCAGAAGATCGCTGAGTCGCCGCACGGCCGTCGGGCGTGCCCGCATCCCGTCTACGTTGTCGCACCGCAAGCAAGACGCCATTTTCTCGCATCGCACCGGATCATCATCGCATCGGAACTGGGCCGCAGTAAGAAACCGACGCATCTTCCTTTCTGCGCGTAAGGAATCAAAGCATCACCTTCCCTGCGACCCTTTTGTTTGTTTTGCGTTACGCATCCAAAGGTACATTGAGAGTAAAGTGTCGCATTTATCATCTTTATTGAACTGAGCTATTTTCTACCATTTGACAGTCATATTTTTCGTATTGTATTGTGGATTTTTGTCGTTTGGGTCTTGTGTTAAGTCTATATAAAAATACCTATTTTTATAGTACAACCTGTGTGGTGTCCATCTGTAGTGTTGTCACTGGGTTACTGTATGTGTTCACAAAGGCTTTACACACTGCCTCTGAGATAAGCCTGCCTGCTCGTGCCAAGCTACCAAGGGGGTGAGCAGGGGTTATTTTAGTAGTGTATCCCCCTTTCCCTGACTAGAAACAAGGGTCCCTATTTGGACAAAGGTACCTACCTCTGCCAACTAGAGACCCCCAGTTCTAACACAGACGTTATGTTTCCCCCAAACTGAATTAAACACCATAGTGGAAAACCCGATAAAAAGCATTTTGCACCCAACACACGCAAGTGAATTTTTTTTTAAAACTAGACAGAACACCCTTAGTCCTCTGGTTGACACTTAGTTAACAGTTTCTGGACCTTTAAACTGTCATAGCAATAGAGGATCTGACCATCCATGCGAATCCGCAGAGTTGCAGACTCCGTGAGAGAGACAAAGGCCCCACGCTTCTGAAGTGCCGTAATGTATTCCTGGAGCTGCCAGCGCCTCACGACTGTTTACTGGCAAAAATCTGATCAAAGGAAGAAGTTGATGACGCTAGCTTTCACCGGCTGCTTTGGAGCGGCTTCCCGAAAGATCTCTCGCTGGAGAATAATATTGCCGATGTAGATCAATATAGCCCGAGGGTACCTGGAGGGCTTGCTGGAAAGTCGAAATGGGCAACAATGCGCATGTTGTATCATACAGTCCCTATCCCAATCACTCAATGCAGGTAAGGCCTTTTGGAACAGACGAACGGCAAAGCCATGGGGATCATCCCCTTCTGCCCCCTTGAGGACACCCAGAACTCGTAGATTATTCCAGCGCAACCTGTTCTCCAAGTCCTCCACCCTTGAGGATAGAGTGGTGATCTACCTTTCATGCTGAGTAATCTCTGAACTGTTAGTTTCCACTACCTTTTAAAGAGCTGACTGGGAAGCTTCAACTACTCTGAGTTGTGACTGAACGATATCCATGTTTTTAGACAGCTTTCGGAGAACCATTTGAGTCTGGAAGTGTGCGGACTTCAGAGCTAGTGAATCTTTGTGATAGTCCTGTAAAAGGAGACAATAGGTAACCCCCAGCATGGGGGAATCCTGAGCCGGGACAGCGAGGGGGGAACCTTAGGAGGATGGGGGCTCCCTCCCCACATCCTGATCGAAAAGTTAAGATGGTATAGCTGGGGGAGTTACCCCCAGGGAGAGCGGGTCGTTGGAGTCAGGTAAGTCCCGTCAAGATCCCATAGCAATTCATATTCCGCCTCCGATGAGGTGACATGATCGATTCCACCTTAATTCAATGCCGCCACCACAAGGCCCTGAGCTTGCTGCCACACCTGCCCCTCCATTGAGGTGAAGTAGCTAAGGAGTCAGAGCCCACAGATACCTTACTTGGAAGCTCAGAACAGCTACAATCCAGATTGGAGGCCAGAACTGATTAAGTTGCTAGATCCAGGCACTCATCCCGGTTACTGTCAGAGAGATATGAAAAGGAATAGAAAGCCTCTTGGCCACCCCGTACCTCTGTTGCCGCCTACTCTAGGCTGCCAGGGTACAATAGCTGAGAAGATTGTAGAGGTTGTGGGATGGTCTGCAAGCTCAGAGTCATGGAGGGCCCTACTTCATGGACCGCAGGCACCTCAGGTAGATCCAGTTGAGGTGGCAAGATGGAGATGGAGGGAGTTGACTTGTTGCTGAGAGGTGTAGCTTCCTTTAGGCTAGGAGGAGAGGGGTTTGTCGCAGATGAGTCAATCAAGCCCAAGTCCTTGCCCAGGTCTGTGCTCATTGCAGCCACAGTCGGAGGCAGGCCTGTTGTCAAGGACGCATCCATAGTGCATTGAGTACGGGGTAACACAATGTCTTTTCCAGATCCTATTGGGCCAGTCAAGACCATCTCCCCAGGTAAGTTCTCATCTAAAATGTTTTCTGAGGTGGATAAGATGGATGAAACCTCCATTCTTTCCTGAGTTTTCGAGGAGGGAGCAGGAGGGTGCGTAGAGGCTTTGTCCCCTTTCAGCCCACTACGGGTGCTAATACAGCCATCCCCCCAGGCATTAGGCGCATTTTCTCCATCTTAGGGGAGGCATCTATACCTGCTTGACACATTTTCAATGGCCTGCCTTTGGCAGGCATACTGCTTGACATCCTTGTTGTGCCTCTGTGGCCTCCCCTCCTTGAAGCTAGAGCCTACCTCCTCCTCTGTACAACCTCTACTCTAGTCTAGCCACCCACAGGCTATGTGTTCATCATCCAGCCAGCAACAATGTATCCAGCAAGGAGGCTGTCCCGTAACAAAGATACAATATTTGAGGATTTAGTTCTGCAACAAAGTTGCACTGCAGCGTGGCAGATGCACTCCTCCCCCTTGTGACTTGGGGAGCAGGTGAACTCAAACAGGGTTGCAGAGCCAAAATGTTGTGCCCCCTCCTCTGCCAACATGGAAGGCAAACGCAAATAGTAATGGCTGGCCGTGGACCAATAACGTACAGCTGTGCTCCACCATGGACTTTGCTGCATGAGCCAGTCCGCGCTCCTGATGCTGCCGGCTCCTGTACTCGCGACTGACGAGTTGGGCTAAAGAGCGGCTGAAGTTCAGAAGGCAGAGGAACCTCCATTTAAAGGTCACTGGTGATTAGGGGGGGGGTCTAGTGATCTAGGGCAGCCTAACGACAGGGTTCAGGCAGAGTTACATATGCCAGGCGGGCTCAGGGACGCCAGACCTCAGCACTGACCTAACCACAGGCTGCCATCTTGGCACAGAAATTGTTATCAGAAAATTTTTTCAAACTGTAAGGTGGAGGAGTAGCTTGTGGGCTTTATGTGATAATGGTAAAAGTTAGTAACAGCGGTAGTCCTGTTCAGCAGCTGCATCTTCTTTCATGGAATATCACTAGGGTTAAATTGCTACAAAAGCGTAAACTGATATGTGAAGAACTTAACACACTCCGCCCCCAAACTCTTTGTCTGCAGGAGACCCGTCTGTCTCAGACATAAGGTTTACTACTAAAAGAGATGGGTTATCAGAGGCTATCCCTTTCTTGTTGCACTTTTGCCCAGAGGGAGGTTGCACTTCTAGCCCAGGAAAGTAGGTGGGGGGTACTGCGACAAAAAACTGATTTTGGAGGGTGCTGGCTGATAGCGACGATCCAGAAGGACAGTCATCAGTTTACTATCTGCGTTTTATACGGTCCGAACACGGATGGGCCAAAGGTTTTTGACTTCCTTTTATGCAAGCAACATCTCTGGGCCCCACCTTACATCGCCTGTGGTGACTTCAATGTGACGCTGTGTCCCAAAAATTATACGGTATACCAGTATGTATCCTCTGACCAGCTTTCCTATGATCCTGCTCGATGGGGCAAGTATATGCTCTGGGGGCAGTCCACCAGCTACTTTCCTCATATGTCTGGCTGATCTTTGGTGGTGCAAGCATCCTCGGGATTTACATTTTACTCTGTGCCCCTTAAAGCCATGTCTAGGCTTGATATGTTTCTGGTGAGTAATATTTTGGTTTCCTCTTCAAGCATCTCACACAACCCGTGGGTCCTGTCCGACAATAACTCTTTGTCATTGTCTATTTCACTAGGGGCGGTTATGCAGGCATCAGGTCCTCGAAGATGGACATTTGAACACAGGTTTCTGTTGGAAGATGGTTATGTTAGCTCTATGAATGCACATTTAAGTGAATTCCTTGAATTTAATATCGGATCAGCTCCACTCCCGGTGGTCTAGGATGCCCTTAAGGCCTCATTTCGAGGACAGACTCTTCAATTTCCCTCCCATCCATGGAAGGCGGTATTGATAGAGGAAATCGCGGCCCAACTGACTCTCAGCATTTTAGAAACTGACTTCGGCTATTGTCTTATGGTAAAGGATGGGCCACAGGCCGACCGGCTCTGGGAGCAGGTTACGGTTCTTAGATGCTCCCTCAGGAAACAAATTTGGGATATAGCGGTTACAAATGGAAGGGCTCGGCAGATGACATACTTTGAAAATATTGAGGAAATTAAGTGAATCTCATTATTAGGGTAATAGATAGATCCAGCTTAAATAGCATTTGGCTGTGGCTGATCAGGGACAAGAATGGGTCCTCAGTTATGGATTCAACCTCAACCTGCAAAGGTTTTCGTATGTTCTATCAGGACCCATATAACGAGACCTGCTTATCCTCCCACGAGGATATATTCCAATTTAACAAGCAGCATCTTGAGCGTATGGCAACTCTTACCCAGCAGCCTGAGTTGTAGGCACACATTAACCTTGGGGAGGTTAATGATGCCATTAGCGCTCTGGCCAGGGGGAAGGCATCTGGTCCTGACTAGATACCTTTAGAAGTTCTATGCTACCTTCTTGCAGTATTTGGTGCCAGTGTTGAGGGACTTGCTTAATTTTTTCGATCTGTTGGATAGGGTTCCTGAGTCTTGGAGAGAGACAAATATTGTTGTCGTCCCTAAAAAGGGGAAAGATACTTCACTTTGTGGGTCATACCACCCAATTTTGTTATTCAGTACTGATTCAAAGATCTATACTCGTGATCTTGCTAATCGGTTGTCTGTTATCACTGCGGATTTGGTGGACATGAACCAGCATGGTTTTATCCCAGGACAGGACACAACATCTCATGTCAATACTGCTATTACAGCTCTGGAGGTAGCCTCTGTCAGGGGTGGGTCAATCGGTATGATATGTTTGGCTGCAGAGAAGGCCTTTGATAGGGTATCCTGGCCATTCCTCTGGGGGTGGAGTCATGGAGGCCGTAGGCTTAGGCCCAGTTTTCATCTCAAGAGTCAGGTGTCTTTATTAGGGCCTCAAGGCTAGGATATGCAGCGAGGGGAACAATCAGATCCTATTTCCATACTTTGTGGGATAAAGCAGGGGTGTCCTCTTTCTCCTCAGTTTTTTGCTCTTTACATTGAACCATTTATTCAGTCCCTCAAATGGACGGTAGATATACAACCACTGAGACTCCATCACTTTGAAGCGAAAACCCTAGCATATGCTGAAGACGTAACCGTTTTGACCCCTCCCCCAATCCCAATTAGCGATCTGCGTGATGCAGTGGAAGCGAGCGCGACATTTGGAGAAGTTACCAGTTATAATTTAAATCAGGAGAAGACTCAGATCTTATCCAATGTAGTTTCTCATGACCAGGGCAAGAGGTGGGTTCAGTCTCTTGTATACCTTGGGGTTACCCTAATGGTCAACACTTTTGAGATTTTAGAAAATAACTTTGGTAAGTTGTTTCAGCATTCAGGGGAAGTGTTTCTTAAGTGGAACAGATTGCATTTGGGACTCATCAGCTGCTGTAATCTTATCAAAATGATTATCCTTCCTCGATATCTTCATTTTTTCTGTTGTATACCACTACCACGGTTGTCTTTTTTACAAAAGTGGATTCATTATGGCAGAAGTTTATTTGGTCATAATGGAAGCCTTGGTGGAAGATTCAGATTTTACAGCAGTCTAAGGAAGAAGGTGGGGGGTCTCACTCCTAGTCCTCAGGTTCTATTATCTGGCATTTTCTTTTTATGACTTCGGTTGGTATTGGGATGGAGGCCTTGGCCTCTAGGTCATATGTTTAGTGATTTCCTTCAGCTGGGGAAATCGATTGCCCCTGGCAAGGGCTTAGTGGACACAATATACTTCAAGTGAACCTGGTTCAAGATTTTAAACGTCTTTCATCTTATCTGGGATTCCTTTAAAAGAATATTTCCTGGCACTACCTCATTCAACCAGCTCACATACTTGGGCTATACTCCCAATTTTCTGGATTATAATCAAGAGTGTTTCAGGAAGACTTGGGAATTTTAATGGAATATTTGACCATTGCTAGGCATGGCTAATTAATTCACTAAGCACTCATGGGAACGTATAAAGTATCTTTTAAATGGAGTCTCAAATAACAAAACATAGCTAATTATATGTAGTGGCTTTGAGTGGAGCACTTCTGATGGAACGTAGAGGTGAGCCAAATATAACATCCATCATAGGTATGATTTAGCTACTACTATAGCCATAATAAACTGGAAACCACCTAGTCTCACAATCCCCATCCATTTACCCTGGGATGACTCCTATGTGAGAGCCCTTGAATTACACTCCTGTCGACGATCATTATGACAACTGGGTTAGGAACTGAGTGAAGTCAACGAAATGATCAATAGAATAGTAAGGGCATATTTAGGCAAATAATAAACAACATGACATTTCTTCCTCCGGCAAGAGTGTGATTACAGGATGATACCTGCTCCAGACACACATGACCTGTGAATAATCCAGAATAGGGGTAAGAAAAATATGTGCATGATTGGGCTATGCAACACTTAAATCATCAAGCACGTGTTTCACTTGAAAATAATATTTTAGCAAAAATGAATTAATTTTAATCCTTGTGTATATTAGTCTTTTGCTTTCCACCCACAGATAGAACGATAAGTAAAAAGCAGAGATATTGATATGGGATAACACCATCACTCAGCACTCTTTCAATAATTTTCTGCTATTTAGGAAGGTGTCCATAATTGGGAGTGGTCCCATCCTACCCTCAGTACCGTAAAGGATAAGGGAATAACCAAACGTCCCCCTGTATTTTTGGGAAGGGATGCAGGGTCATGACCGCGTACAATATACTGTATACTTGAACTCGCATTTTTCCTCATTGACTCGCCTTTTGTCTCATAGGTATTCCCCAATGACAAAAGATTAAGTCAGATGAGAGCATCAGGCATGGGATTCATGTGTAGCAAAGCAGGGATTGAAAACATACAGCCCTGACAAAGGCCTCAGATGGGCTCTTAATGTGGAATGAAACATGTTGGCTTCGATGCACTTGGGTTACTTGAATAATTAAAAAAAAAAAACCCGATCACAATTTGTAACTTATAAACCAGGTACCCTACAAATAAAGTAATTCTTTGGGTATACCTAGAGGTATTTCTAGATTTTCTATTCTTCATCTGGATCCCTGCTTATCCAGCAAGAATTTATCTAGGACCTCCCATCTCTTTGGTTGAGTCCGCTCTGGTGGTACCATCCTATGAGGGTGTGAAAAGGTGCCAATGATGAAGCATGTCACGATAAAGTGAGTGAGGCATCTATTACAATATCTTTGGATACCTGGGCGTACTTAGGAAGTGGCATCCTTTTCTAACCTTGTACATTTACTTACACTTTCTTTCACTTTTTTCACCCTGTTGCTCTTGTGTGTAAATAGTGATTCTGGGAGAAGGCTACTGGGCAGGTTGCGCTCACACTCCTTCCTGTGAGAATAGACTTGGGTAAAGGCCAATCTCCTGACCTAAGGCCAACTATTGGATGGCGTGGTTTTATCCTCATTTGGTAACCTATAGCAACAGGTTCCTCTTCCGTCAACAGTCTTTTTTTAGATATTTGCAGATGCACCATTTTATTTTTAGCATTAAGGAAGAGGATCTGAGTTGTATGGACAATCCCTGTCTCAACCTTATTAGGAATGTTCCGTCCAAGAAAAATATATGGGCGCGGTCTATAAGTCAATCTATCTGTCATCTCATAATCAGGTCGATGACCTGTTTCTGGTGAGGTCTTGTAAGTGGAGTGCTCGACTTAACACAGAAGTCACAGGTGCTGATCTTAGGTATAGTAATATGTTGTTTCATTCAGCTTTGAATGTATCCCGTATCAAGGTACATCATCTTACACCCTGCATTGTCTCTTCACTATGAAGCTTCGGCCGGATGATCATTGCTTTTGTTGTGGACTCGCGGGACCCAACGCGGTCCATGTCTTTGTGTCTTGCTCAGCACTAAGTCTTTTCTGGGAATTCGTTTTTGGCAAATTAGGGGGCATTTCTAAGCTGACCATTGTGGTGGATCCGAAGCTGATTATGTTGAGTCATTCACAAGTTATTCTTGTTTATTTAGCTGGGCTATATTTTTTCGCTATAGCATTACCTAGACTGGTTCTGGCAACATTCTGGCTTTCCAGCGAGGCTCCTGATCCTTGGATCTGGTGGTGGGAATTCCTGAATTTAAGTCGGCTGGAGATGGTGTTAATTGAGAACGACTGTCAGAGGAAATGGTTAGGCCAGATCTGGGATCCAGTGCGGGGCTGGCTGGCAGGGGTGGCTGCTTCTCCTCAGGACTGGTCCGCTTAGTTTGTAGTGTTTTAGTTTTTTTTTGTAATTCCACAATGCTCTCCCCCACCTAACCATTTTTATTTTGTTTAATGTCATGGTGTCTGTTTTGTTTTTCATTTTACAAAAAAATGTATGGTATTATTTGTCTATATTGTTCCTTTAGACCGCTCTTCTCCTCTTCTGCCTGAAAAGTTTCCTATTTTTCCTCTGTGCTTGGATTCTGTTATGGAAAATCTCATGAAAATAATTTTAAACAGAATATATATATACATATCCAAAAAGGGAAACTGGATTTTGATTCAAATTCTTTATAGTTCCCCAAATTTTTTTTAAATATTTAGTTAGTTAATAAATAGCCATGGGGCAGGGGCTGTTCCTGGCAATACACGTTAATTTTATACAAGCACTTTTTTAGCACTTTTTAGATAAACTGTGAGATGAGTCATACTGGCTAAATGAAAAAGAATTGTGCTAGGACGATAATCCTTATGACCAGCAAAAAGGGTAACATTTTTAATCAACAAAAATATTTTTATAAGAGCTATGTATTTTACAAATATATTTATGGGCTTTTTTAGTATCATCCAATTTTGATATAGAAATTTAAAAAGTTTAATATGCCTTTTAACTTTGTTGAATTATTTATACTCTACCTTTTTATGTATTTAATATATATTTACAGATTGGTTTTAGTATATACATAAATATCATATTAACATCTAATCCTTTATAAACAATTAAATGTAATAATATTATTTTTTGCTGAATTTGCACAGTTTTCATGTAAGATAGCCGTGAAGTATTTTCTCTATGTCTGTCTAAATTTGATTTGCACGAGTGAGGCACCTGGCACTTTAAAAGAGTTTGTGTAACTCCTAAGCGCGTCATGTGATCAAGGCCGAGTGAGGCCGAAACGCGTCATGGCGGTTGTGGTGAAGGACGATTAAGGTTTAATTTATGCACGAGGCCTGGGTTCGTCTCCGTTTGTTCCTGAGGAAAAGGAAGTAGTGGTGAACGGTGGAACAGGAATATTCTTACCGAGAAGGCTTCCTCTGTACTGGCGAAACCCCCTCCTTGTATTTGGGCTCAAATGACAAGAAGCTTCTTCCGGTTTCACTATCGGGATTTCCTCTGTATTCTCTCGCGAGAAAGTCAAGAGCCCCCGGATACCCAGTAAAGCTACCTACAGAGTGTGGACGAGGAAAAGAGTCGGAAGACCCGTCATCGGAACCACGAGTGAAGGTAGGAAGTTTGGGACAATATCCGGTGGGGAGGTGTGCGCAAGACTAACGGTGACATTTGATCCGAACCCGCTAGTGAATAACATCAAGTATAATATCGTCCGAATACCATGACCGCAGACGCGCTTAGGAGCCGAGAGGCAGCGGCGGAAGTTAAGTTTGATGATGCCCCCAGCACTGAAGAACGGGTGCTGGTGCCTAGAGGCTCGTCACAAGGGGAAAACATTACGATCAGGGAAAAGTTAAAAAAATTGGAGAAATGCATGCGTATGGAACAAGCCAAATGGTGGGAGAACAAGTCATTGGGGCGATATCTAGAAGTTGGACGCATCCCTAGGGGGTTGCGCATTATGATCGCCCCAAGTTATGAGAACCCAGATCCCGCCATGCTGAGAGAGTGGGCTGATTGCAATCTCGAATCGTCGAGGCGCTTGGTTACCATCTTAGTCAAATACGCAGAAAGTGATAGGGCAAAGCTACAAGCCCAAATAGATGAACTAAACATGGAAATTGCAAAGACAGAAGTCACGCCCACAATAATCTAAATACCGTGAGGATATGTTGGTCAGGCTGCAAAAAGAAGAAGAAATAATAAAAAAACGCAAAACGTATAAATTCCAGCGAGACAAACAGGACTACGAGCAAGGACAGGTATTTACCTTTGCAAAAAAATATGATATGCTGAAAACCTCTAAAGTTACACCCCAACATGCACAAACCAGCGGACAGGAAACAGCCATGTCTTCGACTTCAATGTCGGATCTGAGCTCGGCGCCTGAGAGTGAGGTGGAAACAGATCAAAGTGCCAGCACAGGGAGATTGGGGTTTCGCAAATTCTCGCTGGGGGAAGAAATGAACTGCTTAAGACAGGACAGAAAACAGACATTAAGACCGCGCAAACAGCAAAATCAATCCAACAAAAACGCAATAAGAAACGAGGAGAAAGGCGCAGATGCAACTGGAAGCGCAAGCAACACCAAAAAAGCGCCATACAAGAAAAAGTGGCAACGGAAGTAAAAAGTGCAAATAAAATGAATACAGTTGTAAATTTGTCTCCCATGGTCTTAACAAAAGCAGAAATCCAACTCCTAGAACTGGGTTTATCCTACTGTCCGGAGAAAAGTTTTGACTACGCAAGAACACGAGTGGATGTATTTCAATTTATACGAAAATTAAAACTTAAAAAATATCATTTGTTGAACTGCAACAAACCAAGAACGGAATTAGTTACAGTTCAACGTCAACTACAAAGCCAGGAGCAGAGCAATCCCTTAACGGTGGCAGATGCGGAACTTTTGGCCAATCTAGAGGAGTTAATGCAACAAGGTACAGCCATTGATGAAGATGTAAGCAGCCCAAATGGTGGAATCTACTGTTCAGCACCAACTAATTTCAAACCTAGATCTACTTTTCAGCCATTAATGATTAAAGATTCATTGGACATATTTGGAGACTTAGTTACTAATGAAATAAAGATTCTTAAAACAAAAACAGCAAGGCAACATAAAAGATTTACCCACCATCAGATTGCATACAATAAACTAATGACTAAATTGCAAAACAATGAAGAGATCATCATAAGAAACTCTGACAAAGGAGGGAATATTGTAATCTGGTCTCGCAAAGACTATATGCGAGAAGCACTCCTACAACTGGAAGACAACAATTGCTATAGAAAATGCAACATGCAAATAGTACGCAATTCATGGTATGAATACTATTCAAAATTAAATGCATGGCGCAGTGCGGGACTAATAAGTATGGATGAACTGAAATTTCTAAAGAATGAATTTCCGGTTATGCCGGTAATTTACTTTATTCCCAAACTGCATAAGAATGCTACATCCCCCCAGGAAGACCTATAATTTCAGCTATAGGCGGGTTGATGGAGAATACATCAAAATATATAGACTTTTTTCTACAAGATTATGTAAAACAGTTACCTTCCTTTGTGCAGGACTCTGGTGATTTTCTGAGACAGTTGAATGATTTTAAATGGGACTCGAGCTATTTACTTATGTGTCTGGATGTAACATCGCTATACACAAGCATCCATCATCAGGATGGGTTGCGAGCAATTGAATTTTATTTAAATTCTAGACCTCTACATTTGGCACATCACAGCAAAATGCTTAGTATGATGATTCTATATTGTCTAAATAACAACTATTTTCTGTTTGCCAACCAGGTATATCAACAAATAAGGGGAGTAGCTATGGGAGCATGTTTCTCCCCTAGCTACTCCTGCCTTCATATGGGCTGGTGGGAGGAAATGATACTAAACAGAGATCACAAAACAGATGTAGACAATCATGTCAGGATTTGGCTACGCTATATAGACGATGTATTCGTAATATGGCAAGGCACTGAAGATTCAGCACAGAACTTTGTAAATAGCACTAATCAAAACAACATCAATCTACATTTTACTTCTAAAATCAGCAGAACTAATGTATGTTTCCTTGATGTGGAAGTATTTATTGAGAACAACAAAATTGAAACAAAACTTTATCGAAAGAAAACCGCAGGAAACAGTACGCTACATGCGTCCAGCCAACATCCACGTCATCTCATCCATAGCATACCCTATGGAGAAATGTTGAGGATGGGCCGCGCATGCAGTAGAGAAGGAGATCTTATAGAAGCCCAAAAAATGAGTAAATCAAGATTCTTAGAACGAGGCTATAAGGAGAGCACCTTAGACATAGCTATTGATAAAGCCAACAAAATCAATAGAAAGGAACTCCTGATGAAAAAGGCCCTACGAGATCCTCCATCTTCTCAAAAGAGTAATCCTGAAACAAGATTGATTTTAACCTACAGTAGGGAACAGAATACCCTACGTAGAATAATCAACAACATTTGGCCAGTGGCTAGAAATGATCCAGTCATTGGCAAACTGTTGCCTAAGAATCCCAACATTACATTTCGTAAGTCCAAATCCATGAGGGATTACCTTGTAAAAAGTAGTCCAGAAGTCATCAATACTACAAACTGGCTTAGCAAACGCAAGAGATTTGTTAAATGCCAAACGTGCAGGGCATGTAAATATGGGACTAACAAAACAATATATACTACACCATTTTCGGATGTCCCAAAGAAAATTACAAAGTTTCTCACATGCCGTTCTGAATATGTGGTGTATGTGTTGGTCTGCTCTTGTGGGCTGCAGTATGTGGGCAGTACCAAATTACAGGCCCACAAACGTATACTGCAGCACATGAGAGCAATCACTAATAATGACCACACATACCCAATTGCACGACATTTTAAGGAGAAGCATGCCAGCAATTTGGAGCACTTATCATATTTTCTGATTGACTCGATCCCAGCTTTGAGGAGAGGGGAAATAGGGAAGCAAAATTAAGACGCTTGGAAACCCAGTATATCATAGAACTTGATACCAAGACCCCTAATGGACACAACTCTAGTGAGGATTTTCACACATGGTTATATTAAATTAGATGTCTATAATATAACCATTCCTCATATATCAGCATTCCCTCATGTGTCCTATGTCCATATGTCTGCATCTATTACACGATAATTTGTATATATATAAAAAAAATTTTTAAACTAGCCTGATTAGAATCATTATGTAAACATCTTTCAGTTGCCTATCAGCATTTATGCTACATATTCAAAAAGGGAAACTGGATTTTGATTCAAATTCTTTATAGTTCCCAATTTTTTTTAAAAATATTTAGTTAGTTAATAAATAGCCATGGGACAGGGGCTGTTCCTGGCAATACACGTTAATTTTATACAAGCACTTTTTTAGCACTTTTTAGATAAACTGTGAGATGAGTCATACTGGCTAAATGAAAAAGAATTGTGCTAGGACGATAATCCTTATGACCAGCAAAAAGGGTAACATTTTTAATCAACAAAAATATTTTTATAAGAGCTATGTATTTTACAAATATATTTATGGGCTTTTTTAGTATCATCCAATTTTGATATAGAAATTTAAAAAGTTTAATATGCCTTTTAACTTTGTTGAATTATTTATACTCTACCTTTTTATGTATTTAATATATATATACAGATTGGTTTTAGTATATACATAAATATCATATTAACATCTAATCCTTTATAAACAATTAAATGTAATAATATTATTTTTTGCTGAATTTGCACAGTTTTCATGTAAGATAGCCGTGAAGTATTTTCTCTATGTCTGTCTAAATTTGATTTGCACGAGTGAGGCACCTGGCACTTTAAAAGAGTTTGTGTAACTCCTAAGCGCGTCATGTGATCAAGGCCGAGTGAGGCCGAAACGCGTCATGGCGGTTGTGGTGAAGGACGATTAAAGTTTAAATTATGCACGAAGCCTGGGTTCGTCTCCGTTTGTTCCTGAGGAAAAGGAAGTAGTGGTGAACGGTGGAACAGGAATATATATATATATATATATATATATATGATATATATATATATATATATCACCGGACTTCGCCCAAACAACATCCACTCCTGGCTAGACGAAAGCAGACCCAATAAGGAACAATGTAGATTTATTGTGTTTAAACGCCCTGCACCACCGCCATATATATATATCATATGTATATCAGCAGTACATCTGATTATTTCAGTCTAAAAACACCTGATAAAAACCATGTTAAAAAGAAATACATGTGGGGTAGATAACGATTGTAAATACAATAATGTAGGTTGCAATTGTCTAAAATTCAGTGATATCAAGAAGGGCCAAATATGTTTAAAATGAAGAGTATTAAACATTGGGCAAATAAAAACAATGTGCAAAGTATCAGGAGAGAAAACATTATCACAGATACCTGCAGGTAGTTCAGTAGTTTTATGCCACCCAACGTCACTAAACAGTAATTGTGGGATCATATTGAGCCTAAATAGGGTCAACAACCTTTTATGGTGGCTGGCCATCTCAGGTGTCAAATAAGCTTCCAGTCCACTCCTAGGTTTAATCAGGTGATAATCAATCATTGTACGCTTAGTCTGTGCAAGCACCTCCCTCTCTGGACCCGCCTTAGCGGCAAAGACCTTCTTCACCCAAACAATATCCGCTTTGGTAATACGGTCGGGATCAGAGAAGTGATCTGGTCTGTTTAAGCCTCTCATGGTGTTCTTGATATATAATAACCAAGGGATGTTAAACCTGTAATCCAGACCCCGGCAGTCCCTTAACATTAGTTTATTGAAACCAAGCTCTTCTTTCAACCATACGGATAGCCACAGAAGAAAGCGACGAAGACAAATAAAATCTGAGCTGTATCCCAGTCCTACTTCTTCATGGGCAAAATCAGCTGGAATACATTGCGGAATCTCTACAAAGTTTCACAGCAACGTATTTTCTGCAATTTGGATAGAGTGTATAGAAGGGTATCCCCAGATCTCTCAACCGTAGCTCACTGTGGGAACACACTTAGCTTTAAAAATAAGAATGACGGCTTGACATTGATGCTTCCCGGTCGCAGGGAAAAATCACCAATACTATGGGCGACCCTATCAAATGACACTATATTGTTTTGGATCAGTAATTACTAATTCAGATGGGAATCTAATAAAATGCCTAAATAGCAGAAATTGTCCACCCTGCTAATATGAAGACCTTTTGTTATGTACTTCTTGGATTTGGTGCACTTGGGTCCAACCACCATAGGACAGATTTTGTAATATTGTGTTTAGATTCAAACTGTCAATAAAATTAATAAAATAATCTAAAGGCTGCTGCTAGCCTTTCATAATAAACAAAATTATACTGTATCATCCACGTAAAGCGGTGCAGGCACAAATCAATCCCCAACCCTAGGGACATCCTGGCAATGCTCAAGTCTAAAGGATTCCAAACAATTAATATAGAGAATAAAAAGAAAAGATGCCAAGATGCACCCCTGTCGTACCCCTCTCATCAGTTTAAAGTGCAAAATGCATTCACCGTTTGGCCCATATCTATCAGAGGCCGAAAGCTCCTTGTACAAATTGCGCAGGTTATACCCTCATTGACTCCATCACATCACAGAGCTTAGCTCTGTTAACTGTACCGGATGCTGTGTTGAGGTCCATGAAGACCAAATGAATTGCTCCCTTCTTAGCTCTAGTATACGTACTAATAAGCAAGTATAAATTCAAACTCTGCTCTATAGTGCCCCCCTCTTTCTAAAACTATATTGCATGTCTAAATGGATGTTATGCTCTGTAGCTGAGGCTGTTAGTCGATCCAGTAAAACCTGACCAATGATTTTTACCTCAGAATCCACCAAGGAAATTGGGCTGTAGCAGGAAGGGTTGTCTCTGTTCCCCTTTTTAAACACTGGGACAATTACCGACTGTTAGAAGGTGGTTCTGACACTATGGGCCGCCCGGATTTTTCACTTTTTGAGCACCTAGGTGTTGAGGTTTTACTGTGGGAGAGCCCCATAAATTGGGACTCATCCACAGTGAACTCATGATGAAAGAGACTGCATGTGGATTTTACTGGTGTCCCCCTAGCTTGACTAGGCTGCTGCGCAGCAGCTGGAGTAAGGGGCACCGGGCTGGTTACATGCAGACACCTGTGTACATGCGTGTGCACACGTGTAGGGGCTGCGCAGGGGAGATTCTTGGCGTGCGCAGTCCAGGAGCAGCTACAAAGTGAATGGTGTGGCAGGACTTATGCAGAATTGGGTGGTGACACGGAATAGGCCTTATACACTAGGAAGGAACATGCCAGGGAAAGTCAGTGTGCTTTACTGTGTTTTTCACTTCATTATTCCCCTATGGGGATGTGGAGCCCATGTGCTAGATTAACTTCCATAAGGCCTACAGATTCCAGACACGCACTAAAGTCCACTGTAGCGGATGTGAAAAGCAGTATTCTGCAGAGTCCCAAGTCATATTTGTACTGCTTTCGGGTCGTCCAGAAATGTCACATTTCTCAGAGTCAGTCATAACAAGGGCCAGGCTGAGGGCTGACCTCAGCTGGACGGATTGATAACCTTTTCTTCCACAAGCTAAGGCCTTTCCACGAAGAGAAGATGGGTGGGGCTACAGGCTCATCCATCAGCAGCTATCACTGGGTGCCAGGCACATGCTGCACCAAGGGGTGAAGGCAGCCAGAAAGGAAGGGCTCGTGTTTCAGAGACCATGTGGCCAGAGACCCTGGACGACGCCATTTTGAACAAACCCAGAGGCTGGACAAGGAGGAGGGAGCAGGGGCAGGGCAGTGAGGTGTCGCTGTTTGATATGGCAAACAGAGACTTCCTGCCAGCCCCCTACTCAACTTTTAAAAACCACTGGAAGAGGAAGAGAGCTCTCTCTGGGGTGTGGTCTGCTGAGGCGGAAGGTGCTGGAGCCTGGCAATGGGCAGTTGGAAGGAGGAACCCCCTGACTGTCCCCCAGGGCCCTGCCAGCACCAGAAGAAGAGCCCAGGAACAGTGCGCAGAAGCAGAGGCCTCTGCGCAGGGAGAAGAGAGGCCAAGGAGGAGAGACAGGCGAAAGGCGGGCGAAGGGAGCCAGTGAAGACAGCTCCCTGCCGAATCTCCCCTCGCAGAGACCCCGAGGGCAAAGGAGAGTGTTCCCCATGGCTGGGGCTGGCCACCAGGAGCAAGAGGACATGAAAATGGGGCAGATCGGACCCCCAGGGGCTGAGATATGGCCCCCAGAAGGTGAGCGACCTTTGACCCCCCACGAAGAGGAGGTCGGGGCCCGGGAGCCCATCCCCGGGCCCCGAAGCAAAGCCGGGGAGCGCAGTCGCGCTCCCCATGAAGATTGTGCCCTCCGGGGTGCCAGGAGCCCACCCTGGCCCCCGGCGAAGAAAAAGAAGGCGGGGGAGCGCCGTCGCGCCCCCCCCCGCGAAAATGAGCTCAGGGGGACCGGGAGCCCATCCCCGGGCCCCGAAGCAAAGTCGGGGAGCGCCGTCGCGCCCCCCGTGAAAATGCCCCGTGGGCAGTGAAAGGAGGGGCGAGCGCCGTCGCGCTGCCCCGCCCGCTAAGAGGTGTCCAGGGGCCCGGGACCCCATCCCCGGGCCCCGAAGAGGACAGCCGGGGAGCGCCATCGCGCTCCCGTGAAGAGGGAGGAGGGGCCCGGGACCCCATCTCCGGGCCCCGACGAGACCGGGATGGAGGGGGCGCGTTGCGCCCCCCAAGATGTCCGGGGGCCGGGACCCCATCCCCGGGCCCCGAAGTGAGGAGGAGGTGAGGGGAGTGCCGTCGCACTCTCCCGAAGAACCGGCACGGAGGGAGCAGCCTCCACGTCTGCCCGCCGGAGCGGGCAGACCAGAATGCACACGCCGGCTCCCGCGGCCGCACACGAGGGTGTGGGCCACGAGGGAGCCGGCAGGGGCAGCTGGGGGTGGGCTCCCCGGGCTGCCCTGAAGAACCGAAGGCAGGCGGGGGTCCCGGGTGGGGCCGGGACCCCGGAACATAAGCGGGTCGGCCGGGGGTGGGCTCCCCGAGCCGCGCCCTTACCTGGGGGTCCGGGTGGGACCGGGCCCCCCACCGAGCCCGCGAAGAAGCGGCGGAAAGGCCGCCAGCAGCATCGCAGCTCTCCCCGGCACAGCGGGAGAGCCGCTAATATAATATGCGGAAGGCGGAGCACGAAGCGCCCCATAATGCCTTGCTGGGCATTTCGGAATCGAGTGTTTTGGTGCTTTTGGTGGCCCCAGGAGGACGGGGTCACCACCAACTTGGCGCAGGGGTGCTGGGGGAGCTGCTGGAGAGCGCAGTCTCCCCCAGCACGAAGAAAGTCCCTCCCTAAGTTTCCTAGGGAGTTCATGAGGATAACCCCTCAAGGGCTCAACCTGCTTTAATACACCTTCTGGGCTAGAACTTTTGTTCTACAGCTGAGGGTGTATTGCGAAGTGCTTCATGGAGTGAAGGGCTGAGTTGGGGATGTCTGGAGAAGGGCATCCCCTGGAGATGAAGAGGTGTAATTGCACCAGAACTGCATGTACTCACGGTTATTCCTTTTTAGAGGGACTGAAGGTCACATATGTAATGTGAAGGTACCTGTGTAAGGTGATGTCATAAGCAAAGTGGGTTATGTTGCCAGACACTCCTGCTAGGGTGTCTGGCTGTATATGCGTAATCCTGTGATTTCATCTGTGATGCCTTTAGGGGTTGTAATTGCAATGCATTCTAATGATCCACAAAGGTGCGGAGTACTGTCATTCTAAAGTGTGCGTAAACATGTATTCTTGCTGCTGCGCTTAGTGAGGAACAACCCAGACTGTTAGCCCTGAATATGTAGGGGTGCATACTGTATGGTCAATATAAGATGCTCAGTCAGGGTTATGTGTCACTAGGGCAGGTGAACCTATTTTTAATGCGTGTTGAGGTAATGGGGTGGGTCGCCACTGGGATGGTGCCAGTGCGCAGGGCCCTCGCTCCAGGTTATGCTCAACACACTGCATTAGGGGGCAAGATGATGTGCATACATGGGAGTGGTCGTACTAGACCCCACCCCCTCCCTTTTTGGGAGGGGTGGAGATGTTACGCAATGTCACAAAGTAATTCCAACAGCTTATGTATATTTGTAAATTGGTGCATAGTATTGAGTAGTGTGTGTGTTTAATAAATGTACTCTTACTTTTCTAAAGCAAAGTACAGGCTGGACAATAAATTATGGAGTGTTATTTCTGCGCACCTGCAAATGGCGATTACTAGCCCACACCACCTCCCTTGAGTAAAGCCTCAGACTGCTCTGCAACGCTACCCTGAGAGTCAGGCGCTACAATTGGGTGTTTGGTTCCCAGTGAAGGACAAATGTAGTCATGTTATTTGTGCAGGCCTCACAGATACTGCCTCGTTTTCCAACACCGACCTATGCCAAGACAATGGCTTAGGTCTTCGAGACTCCACATTCAGATGTTGTGTTGTATTCGGCGCCCAAAGTTCAACACAGGCTTTCTATAGGCCCATCAGCACCCCATCAGGTCCTGGAGCCTTCCCTTAGGGAAGGTCTAAAAAGGCGGTTTTAACTTCTTCATTACAAAAATTGAGGTGTTCCTTTGTCCTGATGCCTTTAGATGGCAAATTTAGGCCCACTGAGTTATAAATGGCCTCAAAATGAGAAATCCAATAATGTTCTGTGACTGAAGGGCCAAATTATACAGACACTCAGGGCCAAATAAGGGCTGATTCACCACTTTCCAAAAAGTGGAACTATTCTTTAATGCGCTAGCAGCAAGTAAACTCTCCCAGGCCTCCCTCTTAAGATCATTTTGTCGCTCTTTGATGGCGAGATTATATTGGGCCCTGGCCTTCTTTACCTCATCCTTTATATGCACTTTCTTATGCAAGGCCGCCATCAAGTCTTTATGAGTATTAGAACATCTCCTATTACCCATTTATGCACTCAGGGCTGGAGCCGAACCCGACCAAGTAAGAGCAGATTTAGCTGCTCTACATATATTTAAAATGATTCTAAGATACCTAGATCGGAAACCACTTGAACTAGGCAACTAGAAAAATCTGAATGTCTCGAGACAACCAGGCTAGAAAGTAAATCCAAAGGGACAACCTTCGCCCAACTGATCCTACATCCCTGGTCAGAGGGTACTACCAGCTCCTTATATGTATGGGCATGGCCTCTTGTAAATCCTCCTCCCAATGAAAAGATGCTGATAGTAGGTTTTGGTCACTCCATGCAATCCAGACCGCCTCAAAATTAATAAGGGAGGAAAAAAGACAGGCTGTGGCAAAAATATAATCAATAATTTAGTTAGAGCCCCTACCCTTGAATGTAGGGACCAAATCAACAGAGCTGCTGCCCCAAGACAGCAGGTTGGCTAAATTATGTTCTGCTGTCAGGTTATTCAAGACATCACACTGACGTGAATGTTGGAGATGAAAGTTATCCACAATAAGAGATGAATTAAAAGAGTCATCATTATTATTACAAACTAAACAAGGATGTAAATTAAAGTCCCCCGCTAACAGAATGAGAGTGAATTTATACAATCCCGAAAGATGATCATGCAGGAATGTTTTGAGGTCCAGTATAACATTAGTTTTGACCCTGGTTGAACCAGAATTATAAACATGCACTATTAAGAGCATATAATTATTGGGCAAAATCGAAAGAACACTCAGGGCCTTATTACGAGTTTGGCTGTCTGACCGCCTTAGGACCACGTCCGCCCCCGCCAGCAGCCCACAGCGCTGGTGGTCCAAAGACCGCCGTATTATGAGTAGACCACGGGCCGGCGGTGTGGAGGTGGGGATCTTGCAGTAGTGGGGAGTGCTTTTCCCAAATATATCGATGCTTGTGTGTGCATTTCGACTGTAGATGTGTTGGATGTACACATACGCATGATATATGTGGAAAAATTCCATATATGCATTACCGGGGTTCAACCCATATGTGGGCAGTCCTGGCAATGGGTATATGGTTTGAAAAGGACTCACCTATAGATCACCACAAACAGGATCATAATCCTCTGCGTGAAGATCCTGCTGTAAAAGGAGGACCTGGAGAAAGGGATCCACTTCGGAATCTGCCTGGAAGAACAAGAAAGGGGTGAGTACACACCCCAATTCCTTCATCACCACCACCTTAAAGCAGGCAGTTGGACCGCGGCAGTTCGCTCGTGGAACAGGCAACTTGTAATACGGATGGTGGTGCAGCTCACCTGTTCCGCCCTATGGCGGCTGCCTTTCCCCAATCACGAACCTGGTTATCAGCAGCCTGCTGGCAGTCTTGGTGGTCCAGCGGCAGTCTTGGCAAAGCCGATCCGCCCAACGCCCACAGGACCGTCAAATTCATAATAAGCCCCTTAATATATTGAGGGATTTGTGTAATACCCTCTCCACTTTACAATTCAGACTTAAGTTTACAAGTATCGTAAGCCCCCCATGGATTCCCATGGGAGGAAGGTGTCGCATTAACAAAATATGAAGCAAAACCATCAGTATAGAAGCAGCTCTGGACGTCCCATTTCTCTTGTAAACAGATGATATCACAGCAACGTAGCATCTTAATGCAGCGCTCATCCATGGCTTTGGCTCTCGCCCCCCCCCCCTATATTCTAGCTAGCCTTCTCACAAACCTTAGTGGGGTAAAAAGACCTATCCCTGGTTAGGTTAAGTGTATCAGAATTGGGAGACAGTAAATCCTGATCGTCAAGCTGGGCCAGGGGCTCAAATCTATTATTCAACTGTATACAAGGGTACGGACCACAGTGGGGCGGATAAAAAGGAACAAATGGCTTTCTAAAAGGCAACTTCCTCCCATTATCTAATCCCATATTATGGGATGGATAAAATGAGCCCAAGGGGAGAGCTCAGATGTTACGTCTAAGCGCCCAGTCATGACCAATGTTAGACAAAATCTGCCCCACCCTCTTCCCATTTTGGAAATTTAAACTTATACAGTCGCCAGAGCCAGACTTGGTGGTGTTACTAATCCGGCCGACCCTTCAAACCATTATTATCTCCATATATAAGGGGGGCATTAAAGTAACATGCTTTGAAAGCCAATATGTCCCCTTGCTATTAAGTTGCTAAAAATGTTCTGTACCACTACCTTTTAAAGGTGGGACATTAGTAAGCACCAAGACATAGGGTGTCGATGCAGGGGACAACTTTATAACGAGCTGATAAGGCTTTGGCGCTCTAGTTTCTTTCCTAGGAGAGGGACGGCTAACATATCCCCCTGTGGGTCTTGCTGCTGTAATCTCATTATTAATTTATGGAAAAGGTCTAGGAGGAAAACTACTGCTGCTGGTACCCTGTGAGCAAAACTGAAAATCTGGGTGCGTATTGTTTATCCAAGAAGCAGCCTCCAAAGGAAGCTTGGGGTGGCTCCTGTAATCCCCAAGCTCTTTGAGGATGCAGAAGAAACCTCTATCTGGGGGACTGAGGACAAACATGGGATGGAGCATTGACATGACCCTGGAAAATATTAGACTTGGAGTCAAAAATAGGTAATTCATTTTCAACTTTCTCAATAGATTGTGAATTAGACCCAAGGTTCCCCCCAATTTCTCCACATCCCCTCTAAATTAGAAAGACGAGCATTAAGCACTTCAAGGGCAGAAAGAATTTTCGAGTCCAGGCCCTGTGGGATCACTTGACAGTTACATTTACAAGTTACCAAAGGCAGAACTGTCGCCTGGGCTGAAGTACCCTTCTTCCAAGCTTGTTTTCCCAGTTGTAGTGGCAAAGTGCCACAGAAGTCTTTTCTCTAACCCCCAATGCCAGCCCCCGGGGGAAGTGAGGGTCGCAGACCAGTCTTCCCCCATGGTACTTCGCACAATGGACGGAAGGACAAGGTGGGGTGGGGGTCAAAGAGTAGAGGAATGGGCAGGAGTAGGTAGGGTAATAAGGCCTCTTCCTGACACCTAGCACCACTGGGAGGGTAGAGAAAAGTTAGTGGGGTTTTCAATTTGGGCGTAGTAGTCTAGACAGCTCAGGGATTAGGGATAGCGGGGCAGTATTCCACCTGATAGTGCAGCATTTTTTATTGAGCCTACCTTCTGGAGCCGGGGTCCCTGCGATGGCGGCACCTGAAAATGAAGGCGACCCTTGACCCTGCTCCAGGCAGGTCGCTCCCCACGCCGCGACAGCACCATCTATGTGTGCCTGCGTTTCCCTGCTTGCTGTTGCTGCCACTGCCGCGTGTTCGAGGCCCTCCTCCACCCGCAGGCTACCACCTGCGCCTCATCCCTGGTGGCCAGTGGCTGGCCGTAGGTTTGCTGGTACTGTATTGCTCTTGGTTTATTGTTTAACTGTTTCATTTTTTCCTCCTCTGTTTTGATGGTTAATCTTGTTCATTTTGCCTCCTTTCTCCCTCTGTATTCTGTATTGCTCCTGGTTTATTGTTTAACTGTTTCGTTTCTCTCCCCCTCTGCTTTACTGCTATTTTGTTCATTTTGCCTCCTTCTCCCGGTGTATTCTGTGCCCTGTGCCCCCTTTTGCCTTCTGTTCCTTCACCGTCCCTGCCCCCGTTTCTCCCACCACTGCGTCCCCACCCCCCCTGCTCTGTACTGTATTGCCTCTGTGTTCCCTGATCACTGTTCACTGTTAATTCCCTCGTTATTCCCCCCGTTGTATTCTGTGCCCTGTGCCCTCTTTTTGCCTTCTGTTCCCTCGCCCCCGGTTTTTCCCACCGCTGCGTCCCCGCCCCCCGCTCGCCCATTCGTCCACTCCCTCCTCCCAGCTGCTCCTCCCTCCCACCTCCCCTTCTTATGGCGGCCGCTGTGCGGCCGCGCCACTGGCGCGCCGAAGGCGCGCCTAAGGCAAGCCCGTCTGTGCCCGTCCGCACCTGGTCCGCGCCCAGCGACAGAACCCCTGGCCCCCTGGCCCCCGTGAACGCCACGACGCCCGTCTCCGCTACGACTCCAGCACCCTCCACGCACTCAACGCCAGACGACCACACACCTGCTGCCTGGCCACCCCGAAGCGCACCCAAGGACCCTTCTCCTGCCGGAACTGCAGATTCACCAGCATCCGGCCCACCAACCCACCGACCAGGAAAGAACCCAACTACCTCAGATGCATTCTTCTCAACACCCGCTCCGCCCGCAAACACACCGTTGAACTCTGGGACCTACTCGACTCAACCTCCCCAGACGTCGCCTTCCTGACGGAGACCTGGCTGAACCCCTCCTCGGCACCCGACATCGCCATAGCCATCCCTGACGGCTACAAGATCACCCGCAGGGACCGCACCAACGGAGTAGGAGGAGGAGTCGCCATCGTCCACAGGAACACTCTCAGAGTCTCGACCAACACCGACGACACCCTCAGCACTGCCGAACACCTGCACTTCCAGGTCCACACCGACCCCAACACCACCCTCAGAGGAACCCTCGTCTACAGACCCCCCGGACCCCGACCACAGTTCAGCGACTCCATCGCCGACTTCGTCAGCACACACGCCCTCGCTTCCACGGACTACATCCTCCTCGGGGACATGAACTTCCACCTCGAGAACAACAACGACACCAACTCCACCACCCTGATCGACAATCTCGCCAACCTCGGACTCAGACAACTCGTCACAACACCCACCCACTCCGCCGGCCACACGCTTGACCCCATCTTCTCCGCAAGCTCCCACGTCTCCTTCAACCACACCACCGAACTCCACTGGACCGACCATCTCTGCATCCACTTCACCTTCCGGAAACCCACCACGCACCACCACACCCAACAGATCCCCTGCCGCTGCTGGAGTAAAGTCACCAAAGACCAGCTAACCACCACCCTTGCCCGGAGCCCACCCACCAACCCCACTGACCCCGACACCGCCGCCCGCAACCTCAGACAGTGGATCGACGACTGCGCCAACACCCTCGCCCCGATCAAGAAACCCTCCAACAGCCACACCAGCAAGAAAGCCAGCTGGTTCACTGAAGACCTCCAGGCCTCCAAGCAAATCTGCCGAAAACTTGAGAAGAAATGGCAGCGTGAACGAACACCGGACAGCTACGCAGCCCACAAGAACGCCACCCGCAGACACCATCACCTCATCAGATCCACCAAAAGGACCTCCCTCAAAGACCGCCTAGACAACAACGCACACAACAGCAAAGAGCTCTTCAACATCGTGAAGGAACTCTTCAACACTAACGACATCCCACCTTCGCAAGACCTGTGCGACTCCCTTGCCACCTTCTTCCATTGCAAGATCACAGACATCCACGAAAGCTTCAACACCACAACCGCCCCGACAACCACTGAGACCTCCACCCCCATGACCACCATCCGCACCGACCGCCTGCTCTCCTGGACCAACATAAACGACGACGACACCATCAAAATCATGAACACCATCCACTCCGGATCTTCGTCAGACCCATGCCCACACCACATCTTCAACAAAGCCAGCACCACCATCGCACCCCATCTCTGGAAAGCCATCAACATCTCCTTCGAGACAGCAACCTTCCTGGAGAGCTGGAAGCACGCCGAGATCAACGCCTTACTCAAGAAACCCAAGGCGGACCCCCAGGACCTCAAGAACTTCCGGCCCATCTCCCTGCTCCGGTTCCCGGCGAAGGTCATCGAGAAGACCGTCAACAAACAACTGACCCGCTACCTCGAGTAGAACAGCATCCTGGACCCGTCCCAGTCTGGGTTCCGCAGCAACCACAGCACCGAAACTGCCCTCGTCGCCGCCACCGACGACATCAGGGCCCTGCTCGACAACGGAGAAACCGCTGCCCTCATCCTCCTGGACCTGTCAGTCGCCTTCGACACAGTCTGCCACCGCACTCTATGCACACGCCTCCACAACGCCTGGATCCAAGAGAAGGCCCTGGACTGGACCACCTCCTTCCTCTCTGGCAGAACACAGAGCATCCGCCTCCCCCCTTTCCGCTCCGAAGCCACCGAGATCATCTGCGGCGTACCCCAGGGCTCATCCCTCAGCCCAACGCTGTTTAACATCTACATGGCACCGCTCGCCCATGTCGCCCGACTGCACGACCTCAACATCATCTCCTACGCCGATGACACCCAACTGATCCTCTCCCTCACCAAGGACCCCCACACCGCCAAAACCAACCTCCACGAAGGAATGAAAGCCGTCACCGAGTGGATGAAGAACAGCCGACTGAAGCTGAACTCGGACAAGACGGAAGTCCTCATCCTCGGCTCCACCCCCTCGGCCTGGGACGACTCCTGGTGGCTGACCGCACTGGGAATAGCTCCAACACCCACCGACCACGCACGCAACCTAGGGTTCATCCTCGACTCTACCCTCTCCATGTCAAAGCAGGTCAACGCCGTCTCGTCCTCCTGCTTCAACACCCTCCGCATGCTCCGCAAGATCTACAAGTGGATCCCCACCGAAACAAGAAGAACGGTCACCCAGGCCCTCATCAGCAGCAGGTTGGACTACGGAAACGCCCTCTATGCAGGAGCCTCGGCCAAACTCCTGAAACGACTTCAACGCATTCAGAACGCCTCTGTACGCCTGATCCTCGACATCCCTCGCCACAGCCACATCACACCCCACCTGAGAGACCTGCACTGGCTCCCCGTCAACAAGAGGATCACCTTCAAGCTCCTCACCCACGCACACAAGGCACTTCACAACACCGGACCAGCGTACCTCAACAGACGACTCAGCTTCTACACCCCCACCCGCCAGCTTCGCTCCGCCGACCTCGCCCTCGCCACAGTCCCCCGCATCCGAAGAGCGACCTCCGGCGGCAGATCGTTTTCCCACCTTGCCGCCAAGACCTGGAACACCCTCCCCATCCACCTACGGCAGACTCAAAACCTGCTGAAATTCAGAAGACTCCTCAAGCCCTGGCTTTTCGAGCAGTAGCAGCATTCCCCCCCGCCGCCAGCGCCTTGAGACCCTCACGGGTATGTAGCGTGCTTTACAAATGCTCTGATTGATTGATTGATTGATTGAAATGGTTCGGGCTCCGTTTCTCGTGTTGGGCCGAGCGGGCCTGGGAATTAGATCAGGTGTGGGTCGGCATGGTCCGACCCAAGCGGTTGGCATCCAGTGGAGTTGCTGCAGCGGTGGCAGCATGTCAAGCAGAGCCGCCACGCGCTGAAAAGGCGTCCGGAGGCCGTGGGCGGGGCCAGAGGAAAGACGCGTCTGGAGCCCAGCGCGGAGTCAGGAGAAAGAGCCTGCCCGGGTGGCTCCCTGAAGTGCACACAGCTACGGAGACAGTGACAGGGGGCAGGGCTGACCGATAGTGAGCTGGCACCACAGAATGCAGGCGCCAGCAAGGCCATGAAAGAAAACGAGCTCCCAGGGGAGAGCGGGCCTTTGGACCTATCTAGGAGGACCCCTCCTGGGAGTAATAGAGATTGGCAAATAGGCAGCCCAGGCCCCGCATTAAAGAAGTCCAGATGGGATGGGGCCCAGGATACAGGGAGTACATCGGAGCCCACAGCCAGGGAGGGGGGTTAGAAGCAGTGGGCCCAAGCAAGGATGGTGGGGGAGGGGGGATTTCCCCCATCATTGACCAGATGGGAGGGTATGGATATGGATGTGCGCATTTGGGAGCAACGCCTCATTTTTCAGGAGTCTGAGGAGCGGTGGGCCAGGATGTGTGAGGCCAGGGAGTGGGCAGGGGTGGTTGCCCATGGGAGGGGGGATAGGGACACCCTATTTAGTGCATCAGGTGAGGGGGTGTCTGAGACAGGTGGGGGGGCCAGCGGGCGTGTGGGTCTGGGTTTCAGATAGCCGGGCCCCGGAGAAGGGGAGAGGGACAGCCAGCACAGCAGTGAGGCCCGGTGGTGCACAGGACCCCCCAGGTTGCAGCAGACTGGCGTAGGGAGCAAGACCGGCAGGTGAGGCTGGTAGGAAGGGGGCGATGGCATCGGGGTGCACGACAGCCCCGGGATGCAGGCCGGAAGCAGCAGGGTGGTCCGCGGCAGCCTACCCTCTAGCAAACTATTGCACAGCGAGGACAGCAGCAAAGAAGTACGCTGGAAAGAATGGCACGAATGCTAAGGGTCAGAAGAGAGTGATGTATGACAAGGTGTGGGGTGCAATGGAGAGTGAGGCTGAGATTGTGTTGGATTACGGGGATGAGAGCGACGAGTGGGAAGAGGGAGAAGTGTGTGATGATGAGGAAGAGGCTGCGGGATGCTCTGGGGCAGCGGGAAAGGCAACCAGAAAGATTGGTGTGTTACAGGAAACAAGTGCCGCCAAAGACAAGGCGAAGTCCGCAGAGCAGAAGAAGATCAGCAGCCCAGGCAAGGACAAGAAGGTCCAAGGCGGAGTCTCAGGTAATGGGGATTGGTACACGGCATGGGACAAGGGAGACAAGAGCGTTAAAAGGAAATCCTGCCAATCGGTGGGTGTGGGTGACGGGACAGTGAGAGACTTGGCAACAAAACAGGTGCAGCTGCGGCGCCTGGGTAGAAGAAAGGGAAATCCGGTGCCAAGTGTTTGGTGGGTGCAGGTGTCCAGATGGACTATGTGGAAGGGACTGAAGGGAAAGTGGACAAAACAGATGATAAGCATCACAAAAAATGACCATACATGGGGATGGTGATGCCATTGGGATCGCATCCGTCGGGAAAAACAAAACGAATATGTCGATGTTTTCAAATTTCTCCAAAGAGAGATACAAGCACAGGAGGGCTCCAAAGAGGAGGAGTGGGAGTTGATAAGGAGGCCGAGGGTGCCCATTAACATAGAAAAGTGGACCTCTGCTTTCCTAATTTATGGCAGCATTTACTGTGAGAGGCATTTGGATAGGCCGATTGCCTTTCTAAAGTACATGGATATTATCCGTAAGGCACAGATGCATTTTGGGGGTTTCACCTGGCTGAGCTACGGCAAGGAATTTAGGGCTTGGGTCAGCATCAACCCAGATAAACCTTGGGGTGAGGTAGATCAAGAGCTATGGATGCAGTGGATGTCCTCTACACAATCCTCAGCATCCACACACATGGCCAGCGGCCTGCCAGTGACGTATTGTTCCTTTCAGGTGTGTCCTGCTCATCAAGGAGTGGGAGGGTCTAGTTTCAGGGCAGGAGGATCGGGTTTCACACCAAAGCAGACAGGAGCCACCACGGGGGCATGCTGGAACTTTAACAAAGGTTTCCGTTCCGGGGCACCCATGTAAGTTTAAGCATGAATGCTCCAAGTGTGGAGGGAGGCATCCACTCACATATTGTTTCACGTTGGCCACCCCAGCAGAGCAGTGGAAGACCACTAAAGGGCGGAGGCAGTCTAGGCCAAAGGGCCCCTACCCCGGTTAGCATTGAGGCCATGGGCTAATGGCTCTCGATTTAACCTGACAGGGTGGCGGCACTATGACTACAGTGGGGTTTCATCGAGGGTTTTCGGGTAGGATGTGAGGGTCCACGGAGCGTAGATGGGCAGACAACCTGTAATCAGCCAGAGAATTTCCACACGTGGTACCAGCAAAATTAAAAAAGGAAGTCGAGGAGGGTAGGATTGCCGGTCCATTTACGGATTGGCCCCTGGAGGACTTGATCATTTCACCTTTGGGGGTGGTGCCCAAAAAGGAGCCGGGGGAGTTCAGAATGAATCACCATCTATCCTGGCCAGAAGGGGGGTCAGTCAATGATTTTATTGCGTAGGAAGACTCAAGGGTGCTGTAGGCCTCGGTGGATGATGCCATCCGCCTGGTGCGAGTGTGTGGTCAGGGAGCAGAAATGGCAGAATACACCCAGTGGAGTTTCCGCTACTGGGTATGCAATTTGAGGGTGGCATCTATGTGGACAAAGTCTTGCCCATGGGCTACGCAATTTCCTGCGCCCTCTTTGAAATGTTCAGTAAATGTTTGCAGTGGGTATGCACAAAGAGCAGTGGTCACCCAGGGGTGTCTCATTACCTGAACGATTTGTTGTTCGTACGGAAGGGAACCTCCAGGGAGTGTGCAAGGGCATTGCAACAATTTGAAGGATTAACACAGGCCTTTGTGGTGCCTTTGGCCCTGGAAACAATGGCCGGGACTAGTTTCAGACTGATCTTTTTGGGTATTGAACCTGACTCCGTACACTGGGTGGCGCGGCTACCCAAAAGAAAATTGGAGGACATTCAGGATTTTCTGCTGTAGGTGGTGGGTGAGAGGAAGATTGAGCTGAGAGCGTTGCAGAAGCTGCTGGGTTTCCTGAACTTTGCATGCAGGGTGATGAGAGCGGCGAGAACATTTTGCCGGTGCTTAGGCATGATCATATATGGGGCAGTGTTGCCACACCACAGAGTGAGGATTTCACTGGGAGTCGGGGCAGATTTGGGAGTGTGGTAGAAGTTTTTGGTTGATTTCAATGGTGTGTCGTTGGATTTTGTGGAGGAGAACACGGTCTGGCAGGGTCAAATTTTTTCAGACGTGTCAGGATCTTTGGGTTTTGGACTGTTCTGGGATGGACGATGGTGTGCAGAGAGGTGGCCAGCACACTGGTTGAGGCAGGGACGGAGTATTGCATTTTAGGAGTTTTTTCCACTGTTGGTAGCATTGGCTGTCTGGGGTGCAGAATTGGAGAACCGGACGGTGCTTTTCCATGTGGATAATATGACAGTGGTGGAAATGGTGAACAGGAGGAAGGCGAGGGATTTGAAGGTGTTGTGGCTGTGGTGAAGGTTCATGCTGATGTGTTTGCGGCTGAATGTTTTTTTTCGAGCCAAGCATGTACCAGGGGCCAGCAATGACATTGCGGATGCATTTTCTTGTTCGCAGTGGCAGCGATTCCGCGGACTGGCGCCCGGAGTGGAGGAATGCAAGACAGAGCTGCCGGACGACATCTGGGCCTGGGGGGAATGAGAGTGATAGCCCTGGTCGAGAGATCATTGGCGAAATCCACAAGACGGAGCTACATACTGGTGTGGTCAAAATTGGGGACTTTCTGGGTAAATCCATAGATGTACTGAGCCTTACATGGCAGGACACTGAGCAGGGAGTTCTGAGTTTTGTTTTACGTTGCATGGATAAAGGTTTATCGCATATGACAATAGCGGGAAAGTTAGCTGGGATATCTTTCTACAGCAAGTTATATTTAAGTTTTGATCCCGCCAAGGATGAGATTTTGAGTAGAATGTTGAAAGGTTGAGGGCAGGAATGAGGGTGGGGAGGGGAGCGATGAGGGAGGCCATCACGTTTGATTTGTTGCATGAGTTGTTGGGGGTCTTGCCAGGGCGCTGTTACGACCCATTTGCGGTGTCGGTATTTAGACTATGTATGATTTGGATGTTTTTTGGAGCTTTCCGGGTCTCAGAGTTGTTGGGGACGGCACAGCAGGTGGGGGTGTCTTATGGGGAGGTGCGCCTGCACCAGGGACGGTTAGGGATGTGGTTGAGTTGTTCCAAGGCAGATCAGGCGGGCAGAGGGAGCTGGGTGTGGTTGACGGAGAGTGGGTGCAGGGATGTGTGCCCGGTGCGAGAATGGCAAGAGTATGTGTCAAGATCAGGACGGCCCCTAGCAGGGATGTTTTGCAATGCGTCAGGAGGACGAGTGATGGCTTTTCAGATACTAGCGGTTTTGCACATGGCGCTACGCAACGTGGGCAGGGAGCCAGCCAATTTTGGCACACATTGCTTCCGAATTGGCGCTGCTACAGCGGCGGCGCGGTTGGGTTGGTCCTGGAGCAGAATTCGCCAGATTGGAAGATGGGGGTCCAGGTGTTGCAAGAGATATGTGTGCAAATAGGGGGTTAGAACCAGGGGTAGTGCAGAGGGGGCAGGAGGTGCTATGGCACAGGTGGGACGGGGGGTTCTTCCAGGCCTAATCATCTTCTTCTATACAGCAGGATTCTTGAGCGGCCTGGGAACCAAGACGGTTACCTGGATCGTAAGACACTCCATCGTTCACTGGACGGCCAAGTATGCGGACCAGCAGGTGTATGGATGTAATCTGGGTTTGAGAAGCAGCCGCCACAAAGTTTTTTGGTGGGGTAAAGGTGGGATGCGATGGGGGGCATTATTGCCATGGTTAACACAGCCGTTGCTTATCTCCAAATTTTTGTGTTAGAACAGAAAGCGTGCAACCAGCCATCTCATGGACGAACAACACAAACGGTTTACTATAGTCAGGGGTGCCGAGTTCTGGAGCTGAACAAAGCGCAGTTTTCAATAGCTCAAAAGACTGCTGACATTCAGGCGTCAAAGGCAGGGGCGTATGCAGTTCTTTAGTGGTTAGTGCAAGCAAGGGTTTGATTAGTAGGGAATAATTAGGTATCCACTGCCGACAGTAGGAAGTGATACCTATAAAAGCGCGCACATCCTTTTGAGTTTATGGAATAGGCATTTTAACAATGGTACTGATGCGCTCAGGGGTCAATCTCCTACCCTCCTTCGACAGTAGGTGACCTAAATAGGTGACCTCCTGTCGACAATACTGGAATTTAGAAAGAGAAACTTTATGGCCATGTTGGGCCAAATGCAACAACAATTTAACGGTGCTATCTCTACAACCCTGCTCAGTATCAGAAGTGATAAGGAGATTGTCAACCATCTGCACCAATACATTACCTGTAGGAAGCAAAAAGGAATCCAATTGAGACTTTAAAGCCTGACTATAAATACTTGGACTCTCAGTATAGCCCTGAGGAGCTCGACAGAACCTAAAGCTTCTGCCAGCTAGCATAAACCCAAACAAGTACCTACTATCTGGATGAATAGGAATACTGAAGAATACATTTTTCAAGTCGATGGCAGAGAAGAATTTAGCAGTGGAAGGAATCATTGTCAGAAGAGTAGTAATGTCAGGGACAACTAGAAACTGCGGAACCACTATTTTATTAACTTCGCGCAAATCAATCACAAAACGATAAACATCTTCATGATCATCAGAGGAACCTGAGGGTGTCCGTTTAAGAATGGGAAGGATAGGGCTATTACAAATATTGGCAGTCGTCTCCTCAACCACTCCCTTCTTGATCAAATCCTGAATAATTTGCAATAAGGCTCGCTCTCCTGCCTGTGGTATTTTATACTGAGGGATATGAGGCAAAATAGCACTATCCTTAACTTTTATTGAAACTGGTGGTATCTGCAGCAGTCCCGCATCTGTATCAGCTGTCGGCCACAAAGTGGGTGGCACATCAGCAAATTCAACAGGAAGAGGCGCATCTTTGGACAAACACTGTTTAGCATGTACTACATCTGGGCCCATTGTCATATAGAGACCTGCCGGAGAACAATAAATCGTAGCATGCAATTTCTTCAACAAATCCAAGCGCATCAAATTCTCACCACAATTAGAATCCACAGTGAAAGGACCAATAGTCAATACAAAGGGTCTTGAAATGGGGCTTACAACCGGTACACCAGAAAAACCTACCGAAACATTATTATGGCTAGACAGAGCCGCCCCAGGGACCATATTTCGAGAAACAGAACTTTTTGTCGCACATGTATCCACCAAAAATTCCTCAGTCAAACCTTGCATTTCCACTGTTACATAAGGACCACGCTGGTCTACAGGTATCGGAACTGGTCCCCCACTCTGTCCCTGGCTGTCGTAGCTGTAAGACATTCCTGTTACTTCTTCCATATCATAATCATCATGGTAGTACTGTCCATCCTGAGGGTCATCAAAGTAGTTATAATCAGAACGACCCTGTGAGGCTGCAGCATTCTGAGCCCTATCAGCCCCACCAGCTCCATGACCCCGTCCCCAAGAACCACGTCCTCTAGGGACCGCTACCTTCTGCAAGAGCACAGGACACTCACTACGCCAGTGGCCCTGCTACTTACAATACGCACACTGATTCAGCCCCAAAGGTGTAGTATTCGGCTGCCTACTAGTGCGTGGAAGCTGTCGGGCAGGACCACCACGTCCTCTACCATTCCCTCTAAAAGCCTGCTGCAACAACACCTTAGTCTTTAAATCCTTATGCTTTTTCTCTATCCTCTTCTTTTCCTCGTTATCCCTATGCTCATAATACTGTGCCATATTCAAAATAACAGAAGGGGAAGAGGTGGACCAAGTACTTTCAGAAGCCTGCAGTAGAGTCGCAATTTCAGGAAGCAAATTGGAAACAAATCTATTAACAAACAACCGAACACCTCCCTCAATAGACAAATCCTGCCCACTGTAATCCAAAAACGTGTCTTCAAACCGGGTGAAAAAATCAGACACACTCTCATCTTTCTTTTGTCTACAAGCCGACAATTTATCCCAATCTACTTTTCTCGGTGGAATAAGAGAATGCATATATGTAATGCGACCAGGCAAAGCAAGTATCTCAGCTTGGGGTTTATCACCTGGCTTCCTTTCCTGATCCCATTCTTTAACCACATCCCATGTACCTCCCAACTCCGCAACATGATCTTGTGTGTGCACCTGCCTCCAAATATCAACCGGAACCAGCAGACAAAAAAACATTTCAATATCAGCAAGAGTCATTACAGTGGAAGAGGCAGCTTCAGTCAATTCTTTATAATATGCAGTAGGATTTTTCCTAGGGTCAGGCAAATGACTTTTAAGAGATAAAACTTCACTTCTTTTCCACAGAGTATAAACCCATTGTTCCTGAAAACGGGCCGCCTCCCTCAGCCTAGCAATATTACCAAGGCCATCCGTTAATTCCAGTAATTCTGGATGATATATAGGATGAATCTCCTGCATCGGAAACTGAGACACCGACCTAGGACTTTTCTCATGTAGTCTTCCCCTATAAGCTATTATTGTCGTAACATTAGCAAAAACTTGTTCTGGCCCCAATTCACTAATATACACCCGATCTCTAATATCATATAAAATTTGAGGCGCTTCCGCTTCAAAGTACTGTTGCCAAACACCAATCAAGGTAGCTGACATGTGTTTAAGGGCATGCTGCTGTATAAAGGGCTCAAAATCTCGCATAGTCGCCCAGACATCCTCTACACTATAAATAGGAATACGAGCCCACTGTGCAGCCTCATTAGCTATTACCTGTTTCTCATCATCTCGCACATCAGATCGCACTAACGGTCCCATGCGCTCCTTAAATTTCGTCCAGTTCCCATCCTCAAATCCGCGTACCAGTGTCCCACTACTTAGTAATGTCGGAGGATGAAAACCCATAGTGGGATAAGCAACAGAAGTAACAGGCACTATCGTTGCAGATAGTTGTGTCGCAGGAGAAAGAGCTGGCGAGAGGGACGCTGAGACAATAGGTGTGGCAGGGGTACTAACAGTCACAGTTGCCACAGACGGCAAAGACACAGAAGGAGGAGGAGGAGCCGAAGCCACATCCGTTGAAATGACAGCAGTAGATACAGGTACAAAGACAGTGGAAGCAGCTGTAACGGGCGGCTGCGAGGACACCGGAACAGTAGGATATATCCTTTGCAGGGCATATGGAGACGGGGGTTGGGTATTTAACAATTCTTCCACAAAAATATCATCTTCTTCCTGGACCAAATACGATTTCTCAATGTGTAATCGAAACCTCCTATCTTCACATTCAACTCCCTTCTCCTGTTTTTCCCGGTCATATGCTACAGCTTTCCTGAGTCAATGTTTGCATTTTCCCTTTCCGGGCCTCTTTCTCTGCCTTCAATCGCCTCTGTCTAGCTGCTTTCTGCCATGTTCTGAGGGAATCAAACATAAAATGCCTACTTCGTCTCGTAAAACAACTGTTCTTGTAAATACTCAATCTTTTGTTCATCGAAAGTGCCCGTCAACGGCCACTGCAACTCTGCATTGTCCCTCGTATATTTGTGCCACAATGTACTAAACATAATAGGGCCAAGACCATGCTTCACATACATATCAAAATTTGGAGTGCCTTCTGGAGGCGCCGGCTGAGCTTCTTACAATCGAGCATCTGCAGAACAACAGCGACAGCACAAAGAAAACAATTTACTGACACCAGGCATTCTCAAAAGAAAACAAATTCACTATTTTATACCTCGCAAAGCAAATTCAAATGCTTTTATCCAAAAAACGGTCCTTAGACCGTACCCAATACAAACGAAAATGGTACCATATCCACAAAGAACCAAAACAGGTCAAATGAATTAATTCTCCACTGCCGACTCTTCAGACCAAACGGTCAGATCCAAGGGTTTCACCATTCAGGACTCCAGTCGGGATGACCACTGGCAAGGCACCGTACGGAAGACAGAAGGGGCAGCTGCGAGTACCAGGAACTCTTCGTGCAGGGATCCCTGATCCGTCCGTCCGACCCGATGATGGCCTCGACCACCCATCGTTCGTGGAAGGGGATGGGTCCCTCACCCAAAGGAGTCCCTGTTCGGACGCCAACTGAAGGAAATGGCCCAAATAGTGTCAAGTAACCACACACTCTTACCTGCTTAGTTGCATGGTGTTGAGTTTCGCAGAGACGCAATGGCCAACTTCCCTGAAATCTAGTTTATAACTAGCGGATTTTTAATAATGCTCACTAGTTAACAAATAGAAATTGGGGAGGAGGGCCGGATACCGGACGTTGTTGTAGTGGGTTCTTGCTGTCGACCTGCGAGGCAACAAGGGATAAGACTAAGTAATCTGTCCTGTGTATCTTACCTTTGCCTTTTAAAACTATTTCTTAACTGAAATTCTTTTAGTTTTCGTTTACACTATTAAAGGGGCCTACCTGCGATGAGAAGTTGTGAAGCCTACGTCCGAGTATGTCTTTGAGGGGCTGGTCAGCTGAATTGAAGGGCTGATGATGTGCGTCTTAGCTTCTATGTCGTGAAGTCTCAGGAAGCTCTTGAAGAAGAGAGCAGACATTAATAAGATTCTGCGTTCACTGACACAAGACTTTTACATAACTGTGGCTATTACTGTGGATATACCGTAATTCAACTTACTTGTGTTTTAGTATTTCCTTTTGTTAACCAGCACACCTATTAAATAAAAAATAGAAGAAACAAACAACATGCCTTCTAATCACAACTCGTTAATCTCAATGATTATTCCTTTAAAAGTTATCAAAAAGTCTTTTTAAACATGAGCATCAAATTTCTTCTTAATGTTCTTTTCTTTGTAGCACAAAACAAAATTGTACATCAAAAGGTTCCAAATATTATAGTTATCTTTCTTGCGTAGGGCGCCAGAATTATCTTGCACTTAGCTTTCTTTTTCCTGATGTATTGCAGGTCCAAACGCTGTCGTGAAGAAGATGATTCCCCAGGAAGCTGAGTCTGGAATGAAGAAGTTCTGCGTGCTGCTTTTCAGGTAAGTGTAACGAGATGCAGCACACACTTCTTCCCGGCAGCAGAACAGAAGGCCAAGCACCTTCTAGAACTTGGTGACGCGCTTAAACAGTTTCTTTTTTGATCCCGGTAGCGAGTAGAAGCTCTGCCGGGACCAAAGCTCCAAAGTGTTTTTATTTCTTGAAACACAAAGCGTTCTCACTCTGTATTTGTAAGCGTCTGTGAGCATCTCTGGAAACCTGCTTTGCCAAAAAGATGTCCGCAATATTTGCTACCTATTTGAAATTGCATCAGTTTTTAGTTTCACAAAACAAACTCAGTACCACATCATTTATTTGTTGGGCAGTACAAACAATCATTAACCCCAAGTATACATCACACATCGAGGAGTGCTGGTGCACGGGACAGGGGTGGGCTTTTAACAAGTAAACGGAGTGATTAAATGCTCCAATCATGACAAATAGGGTCACTCGGGTCACTCACGACCACCTCTCAGCCTTCCATACCAAATGAAGAGTCCGTCAGACAGTAGAGAACACAAACCAATGTCTATTTATTTAGGTACACTCAGAGTGGAGCCCAGTCTGCCCAGTCGCTTAGGAGTGCTGCGGACGGACTGACTTCAGCAAGCATAACGATACATTATGTACACTTCGAAACCAATAAAAGCACGCCCACCATGGAATTTTCCAAGCAGATGCAGCTGGACAGTAAATTACAAAGGAGTAAGTTTCGATTCTGAGGCCGGGCACACATTATCTACTATTCAAGGTCACTCTGCCTGTGCCCACCACTAGACAAGGGGGAGAAGGCTTATATCTAAAAGTAAAGGTATGCGCTAATCAATCAATCAATCAATCAAAACATTTGTAGAGCGCACTACTCACCCGCGAGGGCCTCAAGGCGCTAAGGGGGGGAAAGAAAAAGAAACTGCTACTGCTCGAACAGCCAGGTCTTGAGAAGTTTCCTGAAGGTCAGCAGGTCCTGGGTCTGTTGCAGTTGGATGGGGAGGGTGTTCCATGTCTTGGCGGCGAGGTGGGAGAAAGATCTGCCGCTGGTGGTAGTTCGGTGGATGCGTGGAATGGTGGCGAGGGAGAGGTCAGCGGATCGAAGCTGGCGGTTGGGAGTGTAGAAGGTGAGTCGTTTGTTGAGGTATGTTGGTCAGGCGTCGTGGAGTGCTTTGTGAGCGTGGGTGAGGAGTTTTAAGGTGATCCTCTTGTTGATGGGGAGCCAGTGCAGGTCTCTCAGGTGGGCAGTGATGTGGCTGTGGCAGGGGGATGTCAAGGACGAGGCGTGCGGAGGCGTTCTGGATGCGTTGAAGTCTCTTCTGGAGTTTGGCTGTGATTCCCACATAGAGGGCGTTGCCGTAGTCCAGCCTGCTGGTGACGAGGGCCTGGGTGACCGTCTTTCTGGTTTCTGTGGGGATCCATCTGTAGATCTTGCGAAGCATGCGGAGGGTGTTGAAGCAGGAGGAGGATACGGCGTTGACTTGCTGGGTCATTGAGAAGTGATGCGTCCAGGATGAACCCCAGGTTGCGTGTGTGGTCGGTGGGTGTCAGTGCAGCTCCTAGCGAGGCCGGACACCAGGAGTTGTCCCAGGCGGAGGGGGTGGAGCCGAGGATGAGGACCTCTGTCTTGTCCGAGTTCAGCTTCAGGCGGCTGTTCTTCATCCATTCGGCGACGGCCTTCATTCCTTCGTGGAAGTTGGTCTTGGCAGTGGTGGGGTCCTTGGTGAGGGAGAGGATCAGCTGGGTGTCATCGGCGTATGAGACGATGTTGAGGGCGTGCGATCGGACGATGTTGGCGAGTGGTGTCATGTAGACATTGAAAAGGGTCGGGCTGAGGGATGATCCTTGGGGTACGCTGCAGGTGATCTTGGTGGCTTCGGATCGGAATGGAGGGAGGCGGACTCTCTTGGTTCTGTCGGTGAGGAAGGAAGTGATCCAGTCCAGGGCTTTGTCGTGGATCCCCGCGTTGTGGAGGCGTGTGCGTAGGGTGTGGTGGCAGACGGTGTCAAAGGCGGCCGAGAGGTCTAAGAGGATGAGGGCCGCGATTTCGCCGATGTCCAGCAGGGTCCTGATGTCATCGGTGGCGGCGATGAGGACGGTTTCGGTGCTGTGGTTGCTGCGGAATCCGGATTGGGACGAGTCCAGGGTGTTGTTCTTTTCGAGGAAGCGGGTCAGTTGTCTGTTGACAATCTTCTCGATGACTTTCGCCGGGAATGGGAGCAGGGAGATAGGCCGGAAATTCTTGAGGTCCGTTGGGTCCGCCTTTGGTTTCTTGAGTAGGGCGTTGATCTCGGTGTGTTTCCAGCTCTCCGGGAAGGTGGCGGTCTCGAAGGAGCTGTTGATGATCTTCCAGAGTTGGGGCGCGATGATGGAGCTCGCTTTGTTGAAGATGTGGTTGGGGCAGGGGTCTGACGGTGATCCGGAGTGGATGGTGTTCATGGTTTTGATTGTTTCGTTGTCGTTGACGTGATTCCAGGAGATCAGGAGGCCGGTGTGGCTGGGGGGCGGTGAGTCTGAGGTGTCGGTGGCTGTCGGGGGGGTCAGAGTGTTGAAACTGTCGTGGATGTCTATGATCTTGCGGTGGAAGAAGGTGGCTAGCGAGTTGCAGAGGTCTTGTGACGGTGGGATGTCGTTAGAGCTGGAGCTGGGGTTGGCGAGTTCCTTCACGATGGTGAAGAGCTCTTTGCTGTTGTGTGTGTTGTTGTCGATGCGTTCCTTGAAGGAGGACCTTTTGGCGGTTCGAATGAATTGGTGGTGTCTGCGGCTGGCGTTCTTGAGGGCTGCGTGGTTGTCCGGTGTCTGTTCGTGGCGCCATTTCTTCTCGAACAGTGTATTCATTAGCAAAGCAGAACTTAGCCTTGAAAAAACAAAACCTAAGAGAGGCCTTTTCTCGGAATAGCAAAGGATTAGTTTTGATTACGATTTAAAATGGTACCCATATACAAAATGGTGCCACGAATGCTAACTTACATAAAACAATGTGAAAGCATATTTTTATATTCTAACAGGATCCACCCCTCGGGGTGGAAGGGTACACAGATGACTGATGTCGGGGCGCGGGATGCAATGAGCAACAAAAGAAATTCAAGAGAGGATGTTTGGAGGGCAAGTGAAGGTGAGAACGGGGATATGAAGGTCACAGAGTGAAAAGGGAGGAGTGAAACAGGTGAGATGGTTTTGAGAATGGCGAAGGGAGAATGAGTCTGTATGGATATGATAAAAGTTATATTTGCATTTATGTACTGTTAATAAAGTTTAACTGTTGCAACCTTGTCCAAATAAATGGCCTTTTACGCTTCAAGTAACAGCGTGGAGTGTAGTTATTGCACGATGCTGGTCCTCGGGGGAAGTGAGAATTGCAGACTAGTCTTCCCCATGGGTACTTTGTGCAATGGGCGGAAGGACAAGGTGGGGTGGGAGTCAAAGAGTTGGAGAAGGGGGCAGGAGTATGAACGGTATAAAGGTGTCAGGAGAGGAGGATCCGGCCTCTTCCTGACACCTAGCACCACTGGGAGAGTAGAAAAAGTTAGTCCACCCACCCACCCACCCGACAGTTCGTAGGAGAGGGGCACAGTGTAGATTGTTCCTAGCGTGCCAAGTTTAGGACAGGTTTCAGGGCTTAGGGGTACAGTACTTTGGAGGGGTGGTGAGTCACATACGGGCGGATCCACCCCTCGGGGGGGAAGGGTACACAGGTGACTGATGGCAGGGCACAGGATGCAATGAGCAACAAAATAATTTCAAGAGAGGATGTTTGGAGGGCAAGTGAAGGTGAGAATGGGGATATGAAGGAGGTCACAGAGTGAAAAGGGATGAGTGAAACAGGTGAGATGGTTTTGAGAATGGCGAAGGGAGAATGAGTCTGTATGGTTATGATAAAAGTTATATTTGCATTTATGTACTGTTAATAAAGTTTAACTGTTGCAACCTTGTCCTAATAAATGGCCTTTTACGCTTCAAGTAACAGTGTGGATTGTAGTTATTGCGCGATGCCGGCCCCTGGGGGTTGTGAGGGTTGAAGACTAGTCTTCCCGGGGGTACTTTGCACAATGGCCGGAAGGACAAGGTGGGGTGGGGGTCAAAGAGTAGGGGAAGGGGCGGGAGTATGAAAGGTATAAAGGTGTTAGGAGAGGAGGATCTGGCCTCTTCCTGACACCTAGCACCACTGGGAGGGTAGAGAAAAGTTAGTAACAGTTCGTAGGCGAGGGGCACAGGTGTAGATTGTTCCTAGCATGCCAAGTTTAGGACAGGTTGCAGGGCTTAGGGGTATGGTACTTTGGAGGGGTGGGGAGTCACATACGGGCGGATCCACCCCTCGGGGGGAAGGGTACACAGGTGACTGATGAGCAACAAAAGAAGTTCCTGAGAGGATGTTTGGAGGGCAAGTGAAGGTGAGAATGGGGATATGAAGGAGGTCACAGAGTGAAAAGGGATGAGTGAAACAGGTGAGATGGTTTTGAGAATGGCGAAGGGAGAATGAGTCTGTATGGTTACGATAAAAGTTATATTTGCATTTATGTACTGTTAATAAAGTTTAACTGTTGCAACCTTGTTCTAATAAATGGCCTTTTATGCTTCAAGTAACAGCGTGGAGTGCAGTTATTGTGCGACTGTAGCCTCGGGTAGGCCATCCACAGAACTCCTTTGGGCTGTGGCAGAGCTCTTTTGTTGTGCTCCAGCACCTGTCCCCTCCATCAATAAACCTGTGTCATTGTCAGTATAGAAAACCCAGATTGGCATGGTACTGGACAGCAAGTTGATCTTACACGTTAGTGATCTCATCCGATATTCCACCCACAGCATTATTCAGAAACAAAACTATTGAATTGTGAGTTTGTGGCCGCTTATCAACAACATTAGCTAACTCTCCTTACCTCTTCCCCATAACGGAAAACCAACCCAACAGTCCTCTTCGGAAAGAAATGTGAGTCTTAGGAGACCAAATGCTCGCACTCTGGATCGGAAATGAAGTGGAAAAACACAATATACAATAAAGTACAGTGTCCACTCACATGAAACTTGTAGGGGGGCAATGCAAAATCAAGAAGGGTGGCTGAGTCTCATCCGGGCTCTGACGGGCTCAGACAGGCTCGTTCTTCATCCGGGCACGCCCCCGGGCATTTCCAGTGCTGCAGGAGTCAAGGCAGGACTTAAAGCGCCCTCTGGCATGAAGCAAAGCATGGGCGGCCTCCTCGCCTCAAGTATCTGTGGTCTCTGTAGACCTGCGGCCCCTACTGGCTCCAATATGAGTACCGACTGTGGGAATCATGGCAGGATTTAATGCGCCTCATGGCGTGAAGCCAAGCGTGGGCGGCCTCCTCGCCACAAGTAACAGTGGGCCCCACCAGCTCCGATATGCATCCCCACTAAACACTAGTGAATATTTTATGGGTGAACTTCCATAGGGGATGTATGTTTGCAGTATTTGGTTCCACAGTTTTCTGGAACCAAGGAAACCTAAAAAACAGAGATATTTTTGAAAAGTAGAGGCAACACAAAAGGCAGGGTGATGTAGCTTGCAGTGTGACCTGCAAATGTCAAAATATGATTAAAAAATACACCAATTCTTCAAATTTCTGTGACATAAGTCACAATATCCAATGTCCCTCATTTCTCCTGATTAAAAATGTGCCCCACATAGCAGATAGATCTTTGCATTTTTCAGGAGTAGCCCAAAGCTTTGATTATATGAAGACCAGAGTGACAGTGCCACGACTTCGCGCTTTCTCAGTTTTGGCGTTTTTAAGTCAATTACAATAGGCTCACCTACAAATGTGAGGTATTGTTTAATTGATAGCAGTGTGTGAACACTGAGCAGTGTAACATTTGCTCTTCCCTGCATATTTTGGAACATTTTGTCACAGAAATTTGAGGAAATTCTCTTTCTTGACTCATGTTTGTCGTTTGAGGGATATTCTGTGTAAGAGTATTTCTGAGTAAGAAAAGTGGTGCCATCCTCATAAACAACACCACCCAGTACTTCATCAGGTGTGAAGTTTTCAGAAATGTTTGGGATTGGTAGATTTCCTTAGATAATGGCCAACCTTCGGCCCAAAAAACGTAGCTATGTATATCCCAATAACCAACCGAATTCCATACTTCTTTCCCTCACTTTTCATGGTTGTATTTTTGGGCCTTTCCTGTACCAAACAATAGTGCCACCCAAACATGTGGTGTGCCATTATAATCAGGAGTAGTGTGGAAATTCAGGATGATCTGACAGTTGCTATAATCGCTTGAAATTCAAAACCTTCTATACTTTATACCTGAACTCAGATCCTTAGGGACTACTAAAAATATCCCTCAAATTTAAATTATTTAGATTTTCCATTTTGAAGTGATGCATGGCTAATACGTATCACGTCACGCACACAGTAATGTGTAATAGTAATGAAGCGGCACAGAAGTGAATACCAGGCCTCCTTATTCAGAATGGGACACCTGCAAATTCCAAACAAGAACCCCCAGCACCAGAAGGAGTTTGTCCCCCTTTAAGAAAATAGCCACAGTGCAGGGAGGATCCTTTTCCACATTGACATTTATATTTTCCACAAGGGCATCCATGCAGCGCCTTTCATGATGTATGTATACATCAATAAGTCAGCAAAGCAGTTAATTAAATACTAGTGCATATTGACCACAGTGCTTTGTGGGCAGCATTGTGTCACTGCTGGTGCGGTCCAGCATAGTGTTTGATTGTAGATATGTAGGAAGACATTCATATTTGTCTCGTATATAAAAGTAGCAAAGTAATGTGCAGGGTCTGTGCCTTTATGTCCCAAGGACATTTTGCAATAAGTACTTTAATAAAAATCGTGTGTTGTATAGTACCCTGATACAGTCATGGAACAAGGTAGATATACACAGAAGAAATGTTAGTCATTTTAAACAGAACTACATGGGAGCTGGAGCAGAAATACATGCATTCACACAAGGGCACGAGTCACTGGGTGGCCTGAATGTCCCTGGAGGTAGTCAGGCAGGCTACCCTCTGGCTATTTACTCTGTAACAGGATTCTGGGCAGAGAGTCAACTCCAGGTAAGAAGTCAGAATATAAAAGTTAATATGTGTATGCATAAAAAATGTTATCACTAAGGCTCTCAGCAGCAGCACCAGAGCCCCAGTACGTAAGTCTGTAGTTCATGGCTGATGTATTAAAAAGAGGTTTAAAATATATGCCAATTAAAGGGAAAAAAACTTCAGCCAGGACAATCAGACATAAAGGGGAATCAGAGCATGAGAGACATGAGATGTGTCAAGCAATGATGAGAGTATAAATGGGTATTATGGTATCACCACCTATGTTGAATTGCTCCCTGGAGACCAGATTTATGCTGAAGGAGCAAGACTGCTAGTAGTGAACTTGTGGTCCTTCAAAGTGAACCAGAAATATGTAAAAGCTGTACTGTTCTTACTGGGGATGGAAGAGCACTAGAGCACTGAAAGTGATATTAAGAGATCTATCTACAGCAATATGCTCCATGAGCTAATTTCCAGTGTCATTGACCTGGTACTAATATACCGTGACATCACACTTATAGTAATACATAATGAGTAATAGTAATGGGGTTGGAACAGAAGTGAGCACTGGACCACCACATTTGGGGGTTTGCTCGCGCCCTGGAGGAATTGGGCACTGGAAATGCCATATAAGCACCCACAGCACAAGAAAAAATCTGTCTCCCATTAAGGGGAGCAAAACATTGAAATAATAGCTGAAGTACATGATAGGTGACCTTTTCCGTATCATGCTACAACAAAAACACTCCATTCCCAAGTATAGCGTAAAAGGCCATTTATTAGGACATGGTTGCACATATTAACTTTATTAAGCTTTAACATGAACTTTGCAACAAAGGCACGATCCCCCATACACCACACATCCACTCCCATCTCACCAACTTCCATTCCGCAACGTCATACTTCGCTCCATCCTTCCCTGCTCCAATCCTTACAATCTTGCCGTCTCCCCATGTTCTCTTTCGTTACCTCCACAATCACCTCCACTGCACTCGCTCCTCACTCGCCAGGGTACCACACACTGCGTTTTGACCTGTGTTCTGTTCTTCTTCCCCCTGAGGGTGTGTAAGAGCCTGCATGTGACTCTCCACCCCCCAAGACTTCCGCTTGCGCCGCATGCAACCTGTTCTAACCTTGGCAAACGCTGAATATTTCAATTCACCTGCTCCTGCACCACCTGTAATTGTAGGATGGGCGGGCGGACAACTTTTCCTGACCTAACACTCTTCGGCAATGCGCAGGTTCTGGCTGAGGCAGATCCCGCCCCTCCGGACCCTTTTATCACCCTAACTAAAACCCGTCCCTTCCCCCACCAACCCACCTATCCTAACCCATTTCCTGACTTTGGGCACAAATCCCCTAGGAAAAAGACTAGTCTGTGACATGCTTTTCCCCGGGGGCCAAAATTGGCATATACATATTTCATAAGGGCATCCTAGCAACACCTTTTCATGATGTATATGTACTTCACTAGGTCAGCAAAGGGGTTAATGAAATACTAGAGGACATTGAACACATTGGTTTGTGAACAGCATTGTGTGACGTTGTTGGTGGGGCCCAGCACAAAGATCAAACATAGATATCTATAAAGAAAATCATATTTTTCTGCTATATAATTTGAAAGTAGCACTTTGATGTGCAGCGTCTGTGCCCACATGTACCAAAGGCATTTACAATGAGCACTTTCAAAGAAAAAGGTGTCTTGTTAAGCGCTCTGTCATGGAACCAGAGAGATCTGTACATAGGAGAAATGTTAGTCTTTTTAAACAGAACTACTCGGTAGCTGTGGCAGGCATGCATGATTTCACTTAAGGGCAAGTATCATAGGGCCACTGAATGTTCCTGGAGGCAGAGAGGCAGGCTAACCTCTGGCAATTTACTCCGAAAGAGAATTCTCGGCAGATAGCCAGCTATAGGTAAGCATTGAGAATGTAAAAGTTAATAGGTACATGAATAAAATATGTTAATGATAGAGGCTTTCATCAGCATCAGATCCCTGGTAATGCAGGTAGGTCTGCAGTCCATGGCAGATGTATAAAGTGAAGTTTTAAATATAAGCCCATTAATGGGAAATACTTAGGCTGGTATTATCAGACTTAAAGGTGGATCAGAGCAGGAGAGAGATGAGAGGTGTCAATCAATGATGCAGGTACAAATGGATATTACGGTACCACCACCAATGTTGAATTGCTCCCCGGAGGCAAGATTTATGTTGAAGAATCAAAGAAGCTAAGCGTCTACTTGTGTTCCTCAAATTTGAAGCAGAAATGAGTAAAAACTGTATTGTTCTTACTGCAGAAATGAGGGCCTCCCGACAATGAAAGGGACATTGTTTATGGCACATTGAGGAATAATCTCCATTGGAGAATTTTGCATTCAAATGAGCTGGTACTAGGGTTACACTATGACATTTAATGGTGCAACAAAGCTGTGACACAGTGACCATGAGTGACTTTATTTGGCATCCCGTATTTTTTCTATCAGTGTACTCTACAATCTGTGAGTCAACTCAACGTGCTCCAAGATTTTTCTGATGTCCACCAGGAGAGCCTTACGGTCTGCTGGTGGGAGGGTAATTTTAAATGGTGCTGTCTACTTTACACACGGGGGGGGGGGCTACTGCTGTGGAGACAGTGAGATGTCGCTGACAAATGTTCCTTGTTCATAGCACAGATAATTGTGCCTTTATCACTGAAAGGGAGATGGCCTCTTGGAAGCGCTTCATTGAGAAGCATGCAGGGGGTGTGTGGGTGTGTGTGTGTGTGTGTGTGTGTGTGTATGTGTGTGTGCCTAGATCCATAAACCCCCTTCCTTTTCCACATCCTGTCACTAGTTGACACTTTCACTTTTTTAATAATTGTTTTAAAGGTTTACTCCTTGAACCCTTTCATTTTCTCTCAGTTTTTTTCACCTCATGCATTCCTTCTACCTCCCTCTCCCCTTGTGTTTTTGGGGGGGCTGGAAACCTGCATCACACCGTCTTCACCCATTTTTAAAATGTATTTATTATCTCCCTACTGCATGCTTTTCTTTCTTTCCATTTCTTTGTGAGGGCTACTTCCACACATGTCATTCACCATCTTCTTATCTCTTTCTTTCCACTTTAATATTAACACTGTGAGCTGAATGTATTAGTCGCAGGTCACAAAGCAGATTCTGTGTCAAAGCAATTGCTGATTTGCAACATGGGTATAATTTTTTACTGTGACTGATGTACAAATCTGTAAGAGTGCAAACATGACCGCTCTGTCATTCACAAAATCCTGCTCCATTAATATTAATGATACCGGATTCTGTTTGTTAATCCTACCAACACGGAATGCAGAAATGGAAGACTGTGATGGAGAGCAGATGTCCATGCCTACATTGCAAATTGCTAAATATTTTTTTGATTGCAGCTCCCGCCCATTAAAGAGGCTTCAATTAAAAAGAAAGATTGGCATTTGGAGAGCATTTAGTGACCTATTGCACACTCAAATGCCCCCATCAGGTGGAAACAGTCTATCGTTAGCAGCTTTCACCTTGCAAAATATTAATCCTGCCACCCAATCCTAACTATTTTCTCACATTCCCCACCTCCTTTTTGCAGCATTTCCTCTTTGCGTTGCTGTAAAATTACCAAGTATCCGCTGTTTCAATATGGCAGGACCCTTCTCCTATCACACAGGCCTGTCTTCAGCTCCATAGCCACTCCCCAATTCGGATAAGCTCTCCTTATACATTGATGGAATCTCATTTGCTTTGGTATATTGCGTCATTTAAGAAACAAAAAGACAACAGTAGAGGCACTAAATGTCTGTCATCTGGAAAATGGTGGAAACTTACCACTAATCTGTGGGTCCATTAGGACGAGGTATGAAGAGTCAAAAGCAGTCGCGGCTCCTGGAGGGAGTGCTGCGGGGCGGTGGGGCAGGGCGGGGGAGGGGCTGGGTGGGGGGTAGTAAACTCTGGCATAGGGCCGAACGGAGTTAAGTACATAAATAAATAAATAAAACAAATTACATTGCGCGCGCTGCAACGCCAAATGGCGATGCGGCGCGCGCAATGTAATTTGTTTTATTTATTTATTTATGTACTTAACTCCGTTCGGCCGTATGCCAGAGTTTACTGCCCCCCCCCTGCCCCTCCCCCGCCCCCCCGCCCCACAGCACTCCCTCCAGGAGCCGCGACTGGTCAAAAGGACCATTCAGCCCCAACCATGTGATAGGGGAAGCATGACAACAACTTCAAAAGACATGACCCAGGCCCTCTTTCAGGGAAGCACAAGTACACATCCTGTCAATACAGCCAGGGGCACTCTAATAAGATGTGAGCATCCATAGCCTTAATGATGCCTCTTCTCTGTGACTGTCTGCAGTACACTCTCCCATGCATACCCTATTCCCTTGAATATAGTGCTGCTACCGCTAAATTAAAGCCCATAGAGCAATATAGTTGCCCATTCACAAACTGCAAGTTGTAGTATGTTTAGTAGTACTATTATTGTACTACCAATGTACCACAAAATGCTATTCGAAATCCCCTGTAATGTAATTTTATTTTCCATCACCCAATCTTTTTATATTTTTGTACGCAAATCCTGTTAGATTTTTTTTCAATTCGAATATATATTTATTTTATTAAAACTAAATGCCGTTGAATGTTACAACATGGGAAATGTTACCAAAACATTTTCCCTTAAAAGCAAATGCTGTTAAATCATATTTCAGGGCTTGCAACACTTCTGGTAATGAAAGTAGTGATTGGTCTGAACTCCACCATCCATCTCCATCTAAAACACATCTCAACAAGAAACAATTCCCTGCCAGACTGACCATATAAGTAAGGAACCCACACACCAAACTTCTTTTTCTACCTTCACTATGTCAATGAATGTGATTACTGCTTTTCCCATCATTTTGAGGAATAATTATTTGAGGAGGAGAGAAAGAATTTAAAGGCAAAGGATCAACATATTTGGCATGTGTAGGGAAGCTGTCATTGCCAGATACTGCTCCTCATCTGATTTGATCCTTGACATGGTTGACGACTGGGAACAGCAGTTTGATCACCTGCAGCCTGCCCCCAGGCAATACCTGCCAATATATAAAAACTGGCTGCACTCCATTTTATGGCCACTGGATCTTTCTAGAGAGTCAGCTCTGACAATGTTGGCATCTCACAGGCAAGCCAGTCTCAATGCTTGCATCAGGTACCGGGATGCATCAACAGAACAGTGCACCAGTTTATGCCTTTACCCACTTCCCACATATAGTAGATGACTGCACCCACATACACTTCAGCCACTTCACCACACAGCGCACCTTTTCCACATCAGACACTGCTGGTACTCCATCACCTTGGAAGCTGTCTGCGATGGCAGAGGAGGCTTCACTGGTGTGTATGGTGCCTTTCCCAGAAGCCAACATGACAGCTACATCTTCCAGCAGTTACCTCTTGCAAGTTGCTGTTGATTCTGGTGAAATGTGGCTTATTGATAAGTAACAACACCTCAGACTGGGGCTATATGTGCATTCCTAACATTCTCAATAATCAGGAATGATGTATGAAATGTTGTACAGGAGCTCCTTTGGGAAAATGTCATGCCTTTGTTGCAGATGATTCCGGGTATGCTGTCGCTCCCATTTTCTCACACCCTATGGACGTCCAATCACACTACCTCAAGACAGGTATCATAGGGCACACTGTGCACAATCCATTATTAAATGCACTTTTGGATGCTTAAGTCGCTATGAGGATACCTTGACAATACATGGGGGGGGGGGTGCTTGTATACTCCCTGAAGTTGTGTGCTAGATTGCTGTAGCCTGATGTGTGTTGCACAATATCACCATGTGACATGGATTACATATAGGTATTCATCTCAATCTTGTGCATATTCAGGTATTCAGGGTGAGGTACAGAGTAGAGGTCAAGATTGGCAAGTTAACATACTTTTTCTTGAGCTGCTAGTTTATTTCCTGCATTAACGTAGGTGGACAGTCTCTTGTCCATGATGAATGGTAGACTACGACCACATTGTCCATATGCATCATCCTGCAACAACTCTGTTTATTTCACTTAATGTCATAAACAAACATGCTATGTCCTGGTGAAAATTAATTTGCCTAATCATTTTCTATGATATGAAAACACTTATCATTAACAACACTTTAGGGCATAATCTCACATACTACACTCATGTTTTAGATCAAACATACTTAAATCATTACTTACCACACACACATGTTAGTTGCACAAACAATCCTTGTTATTTGTTTTACACTCATATCAGTTGTTTTTACTTTTCAATACATTCTGGCGCCTTCCTCCTACATGTGGAGGTATCTCCCCAGTAAGTAGACCGTTCTGCCCTGTTTGTGGAATCTACACTGACCTCCACACTCATGTCAGACACCTCTACACTCAGGGTAAAGATCTCCACCTACCACACCAAACAAGAAATTATACATAGGAAGAGGAACTCAGCCATGTTTGATCATTATGAGCCATCCTCTATTCACCACAACACCATCCTCTTTCATCCTGCGGCCCCTTACTTATTCTAAGCCCGTGGTTCAGTGGGACTCAATCTGAAAGACTAATGAGGTTAGACTACATGTTAATCTTAATAATTTACAAAAACCACAAATGTATTATTATTTCCACTAGGTGCTAGAGAATTAAACAATGAAATGCAGATCGTGCAGTGCTCATAAGAGATGTAGTGAAATATATATACATCATGGGTAACCAAAATTTAAAACCTTCAGTCCAGCATAAATACTGATCCAGAAATAGAAATGATTTTGTATTAAATGATCCCCACTCCAGTGTCGATGTTTTGACCTACAAATAACTTATAGTCGGTCTCCTCAGGACAGATAGTCCAGAAGACAAAGCACCTAAGAAGACAAATTATAAAGACATCTATTAACCTCATAGGCATAGATGGATTATCTGTCAATTAGTAATGGGGCCCACTCAATTACTGAGTTCTATTTCAGCAGAATAGTTTTAAGGATTTATTAAAAAAATTCAAATGCGGTACAGAGTCAATAACATGAAAGCTCTCAGCAAATACGGCATTACAGAGAAGTGCGAAATCAGAACTTAGTCCAAGTCCTAAGTTGGCAGTGCAATACAAAGAGAAATGAACAGCATCCCTCGTAGCATCTAAGTCTTCAAGACTATCTTCTGGCTCACATCCAAAATCAAGGGTTTTTATACATTATTTTCACACATGGAATCACTACAACTGCATATTTATTGTGGTATGATCAAAAGTGTTACACTCTCAGCAAATCAGAACACTGTTTTATTAAGCATCATATTGCCTTAGAATCGAAGCACTATCGCACTACATGAATATTGATTCTGCAAACTCTATGCTGATGCCACCCGGAGATGGTCGAACAAACTAGATAAATGAACACAAGCAAACCTTTATGAATGAATAGGGTACAGTAAGCTAGTGGGAGGACCTTGAAATGAGTTACAGTTTTGTGACCAAGCCAGGTACGATTCCTCGAGACCACCAAAAACAATGTCAACATGTACTCTACCGGACTGTGCACTGCAAAAATAACAAACAGTGAAATGAGGAGAGGGAAGACAGAGAAGACATCCATTTTGTAAAACAATGGCTGCTAGGCCCAAAATGAGGTCTATTTAACAAAGGGCAGGACAACACACTTCTACACATCATAGGAAATGTGTTTTAATGACAACAGTGCTATATCCGTGTGTACCTGTGTAATCGAGTGAAAAACCATATTCTGCACATTGTTAATATGAGTGCATAAAAATCCTCAACAACGTTCCTCATTTGATTATTCTATAATCATTAAAACACATAATGAATATAATTAGTCAGTAATTATAATTCAGTGTGCATCACTGTCTTTTTCTTTCAGGTCAACTCTTCCATCTATTTCAGCTGATTTTAAACACAATATCTGGCATTCTTCATTTCAAATTCAAATTGGCTATTTTATTTCCCCTTACACCCACATTTTAGCAACAAGTATCCAGAAAATGTGAAACAAAGAAATAGGACAATTGCATAGATGAACACAATAATTATTACAGACTTTATAAGCAAAATAAACATACTCCCTCCCAAACAATCGAGCCATTCGCCAACCTTCCTAAAACCCTTTACTACCTAACTAATTCATGAACCTATTGTTTCCCACAAGCCAGGCTTTTCTAAAGCTTGAACTACACAATAAATATTCATTATATTTTGAATGTATGTGTTAATATCCCTAGTCTTATTGGGCATGACGGTGCAGCACTCCCTGGCCTTTACAACCCTGCAAATACCGCTTTCCTGCCTGTGAAGTATATCTGGCCCTAAACAGTTTTGCATAATCACAACCCGCATTGCTGTTAAGATGTGCTGCTGTACCAGCTATATTAGAAGCAAGCTGGTCCAGAAGCATAGACAACAGTCTAATTTACAAATCATTCATAGCCATACCTATGGATGGAATGATAGCACCTAATATATCTAATAATACTCAAAACTACATTTCACTCTCTTCAATCCAACAGCATCATTTACTCCACTCACATGATAAACTCTAAGAAACACTAAAGCTAATTAGAAGGAACCCACCTAATTACGAGGCAGGTTGAAATAAGCAGTTTTACCACAAACATAATACATTTTCCTCAAAATTTGTTGTTAACCAACTAGGATTTCACCACAAACAATATAATTTCTTTCACACTCACTATCCCTCACATATTCAATTGATTTAACTCCTGTAGGTATACAACACACCATACACATCTTACCCTTTCTCTCATGCTCCATTCTCAATCTTGGATGCAAATTTCAAAATCTAAAGTCATCCTCTGTATTTATCTGTTCTCTTTTTTCTCCTCATCATTCCAATCTCTCACTATTTTCAATTTTCTTTAATTACATTGTCTAACAAATTCACACTCATCTTAGACTGCACAAACATTTTTTAGTTTTATTAGTACTATGGTTAATTTGTGCAACTGTATTTAGAAATATGCCATATTTTAACCCATCTTTAGCTGACAGGAAGATCTTCCAGCGAAACATTGAAATCCTACTGAAAAGGCGATAGAAACTTATATTCATTAAATATACTAACACATTTTTTTCTCATCCTGTGGGTCTTCCTCTTGGATGCCCCTCAATTCACTCAAAGATGTATGTATTGGATTCAGCAAAAAACTATTTACAAATTCAACAGAACTCCCACTTGACTGATTTTGTTTTGTCTCCTGAATTGTAATTTGTTCATTTGATCTCACAGCTTCATTCTCAAGTGTACAGTATCTCATTACCTGGCCCGCATATTTATTTCCAAGCATGAACATATTTTTTCCAGCCTTATGGGAAGTACTCCTGACCATTGCAACATCTTTTGGCATCTGTATTTCTTCCAACATCTCAAGTGTGTATAATCTGTTCCTGATGGGAGTTCCAGAGGATGTAATAAAACCCCTTTGTGACCACAACTGTCCAAAGTCATGGACCACTCCAAAGCCATATTTGCTGTCTGTATATGTCATTGCATTAAACTCTTCTGCAATTCAACAAGCTCCTGTCAGTGCAGTTAACTCTGCCACTTTTCCTGAAATTACATTAGGCAGGTAGGATACTTCAAAAAGTTCAGAAATGGAACATACCTCATAGGCAGCCTCTAGTGTCTCACGATGGTCTTTCAAATAAGAGTCATCCACAAGCAGAATCAGATCAGCCATTTCAAGGGAAACTTCTTTAAGGTCTGGTCTTGGCTTGGTACATAGCTCTGTGACATTGATACAGTCATGTTCTGGTTCATCATCATCACCATTCCTGTCTTTGTCTACATTACTGTGTGGAACAAGAAGCAGCATTGCAGGATTTAGGAACTTACACCTTTTTGATGAAGATATTCTTAGCTGCCAGAATGACTTGTTCCTAGCTGGTCAGATGACTATTTGTCATGTACTGAGTCTCAGTACGAGTCAGCCGAATCTCAACAGAATGTGGAACAAACACAATCAATGAATGTACCATCAGAATTTCTTCACTTCTTTTGCAATACAAACATCTGCAACCTCTTTCAGAAAATCAGGAAAGTCTACTAGTAGACCTCACATTCTTGGCATGGTAGTCCCCTAGGCTTTTTGCCTCCACCCTTCCTGTGTGCTGAAAGTGTTGTTGTTGGCTTTAAAACAACGTGTACTTTACCACTGCTAATAATTGCTGAAGTGCTTGTGCTTGTGCTCTATCCTTAAAACAGTGTACAATTGGCTTACACCAAATCGGCATATTTAATTTACTTATAAATCCCTAGTAAAGTGGTACTGCATGAACCCAGGTGTTGTAAAATGAATGCTACAAGTGGACCTGCAGCACTAATTGTGCCACCCACTTAAGTAACATTTTAAACGTGTCTCAGGCCTGCCATTGTGGCCTGTGTGTGCAGTTTTAAACTGCTATTTGCCAGGCCTAAACCTTCCTTTTTAATGCATGTAAGTCACCCCTAGAGTAGGCCTTAAAGTGCCCCTGGGGTAGGGTGTGTTGAATTTAAAATGTTGGACATGTACTTTTAAGTTGTACATGTCCTGTTAGTGAAACATTCTCAAATGTATTTATCACTACTGCAAGGGCTACCTCTCCCACAGGATAATATTGGGTAACCTTTTCACATTTAATAAGTAATAACCCTTTATTGGGAGCAGGTAGGAAAGTCATGTTTGGTATCTGAGGAATTGTAATTTAAAACTCTCTTTAAAGGTAAAGTTGGATTTTCAAGTCACAATTCTGAAAATGCCACATTTAGAAAGTTGCCATTTTCTTGTCCTAACCATTGGTGACTGCAGCCTGTTCCTGGGTAAACATGACTAGGTGTAGTTGACAGTTGGTCTTTGTGTTTTTCTACCAGACTTCACACTAGCCTATTGTGCCACCAAATAGACTGGGACCAGGACAGAGAGGCAGGAAATTCCTGACACTTCTGTAGGGGGAAACTCTAGAACCTTTGTCCACTTCAAAGTGGGAACCAGATATAAAAAGGGGACCCTCAGACTGACTATTCAGATCCCTTCTGGCCCTGTAGAACACTCAGAAGAAGACTAATCTACTGCCCTGCTGCAAGAAGGACAGCCCAGCTGCTCTGTTGCCCTGCTGCAGAAGGACTGCCCAGCTGCTCTGCTGACCTGCTGCTCTTCTTGCACGGACTGTTCTGCGGCCCTGCTGCCTGAGAAAGAAGGACTGGACCTACACTTTGAACCCAGGACCAACAGAGGGACTCCAAAGGCTGCAACACCCTTGAACCCTACACCTGAACTCTGCCTACTGTGAGTCTTAACCCAAAAGTGGTGTCTCCCCAGTCCTGGATAATTCTGTGGTCCACATCAGAACCGATGCAGCATGACGCAACCCGACGCAGTCCTCACATCTCCTCATCGGAAGGAATGCAGCGAGATGCAACTCAATGAAGAATCTTGCATCGCAGCCCTTGCAGCTCCCCATCGGAATCAACGCAATGCAACTTGACATGGACCCAACCTCACAGCCCACGCATCTCCTCATTGGAACCAATGCAGCACATCTGAACTCTATGTAGGGCCCTACATCACTCTTCCATACTGCCACTGCACAACGCAAAGCCACGCATCTAGGACATAAGGTACAATTCTCAGTGGGCCTAACCTGGTCCCTCTATCAGGCCTGCACTCCATCGTGGTTGGCCTGAGCTTATGACTTTGTCCCGGTTTCGGCACAACCAGATAACTACAGTTGGCACTTTGTGATTCTAGGCACTATCACATTCCCGGTTCTACTAATACGGTTTTTGTCATTTTGGTGTCAAATAATTTAATACATTTTACTCTATTTTTCTAAATTGGTGTAAGGTCTTTCTTGTGTTGTGTTTTTACTTTATTAAAGTTTACGTGCTGCATAAATACTTTAAACATTGCCTCTTAGTTAACCTTACCTTCATTGTACCAGGCTACTAGAGTGTTAAGCACAGATTAATTTAGGGACTTTTTATGTTGGTTGTGGTTGTTGCTTGAGAAGGGCTCACACCCCCTTCAACCAATAGCCGAATTTCTCATACCTAGAGCTACTGTATATACCACAGCTGACAGGTAGGCTATTGACCTCAAGACTCCACCATGTCTTTGAGTAAGGTCTGGGTGGCACACTCGCCTCTCTCATGGCAGTAAATATACAAATCAATATTGTAATCAGGCATTTCAAGGACGGGTGCATTACACAATTTTTCCCTTAATATGCAGAAGACCTCTAAACATTTGTCATCAAAAGGTACAGTGTCTCTGATGTCACTGTGGGTCAGCCTTACTAAAGACTTAGCAATCAAATAAAAGTTTGGAATCCACTGAACAAAGTAGCCAACAATTTCCAGAAACATCCTCACCTCCTTCTGGGTGGTGGGAGGACCCATTTTCAGAAATGCATTCTTTTGAGCCTTTGTTTGCCCCTTTCTCAATGTGATGAGCAGTTAAATCACTTCTTTCTTACAGTACTGCATCTTTGTGGGGGAAATCATGTGACCATTGTCAGCTAAATGAGTTAATAGTTACAGTCTTCTTTTATTCCAGGTGCCAATAGGTCATCTATATATTGAACCAGGACTGAGTTGGAGGGCAAATACAAACTTTCCAAATATTTCTTTAAGATCTGACTAAAAATTGAAGGACTTTCAGTATACCCCTGTGGGATTCAACACCAAAAAATAATTTTATTTTGGAACTGGAGGGAACAAAGGAATTATCCTAATGCAGAGGAATGGAGAAGAGCACTTGGCATTAGTCAATGACTGTATACAGTTCTGCATCTGTTGTAATCTGGAACAAAATTACTGCAGGATTCTGTACCAGCGGACAACATAGAATCACTCTTTTATTTATTTCTCCAAGGCCCTGCACTATTCTCTATTTACCACTCGTTTTTTTATTACCGATCACAGGAGAATTGCGAGGACTACCAAGCACTTCCTGCATATTTCCCTGTTCAGTCATTTTATCAACAACGGGCTTCATCTGTCATAAGGTTTCTGCACATACAGAGCTATGCACAGGATAATAGGACCTCGGAATATAGTGGTGAGCCAACCATAAACCTTAGCACCCAAAACCCCAACCCAACTAGCCTTAGCGTCCCATTAGCACTAATGTACCAATGATTAGACAACCCAGAACACGGTATCTCTCTCTCAGGACTCGCAGAGGCAAGAACACTCTTTCGTTACTCTCGTACCTGTCCACAACATGCGTAAGAAGAGACACTTTATAGTTCAAAATATTTATTTCAACTTACGTGCCCTTAGATACAGTACACGTGTCAGTACTAATAGCATAATACATAAGAATAATATAATCAGCATAGTTACTACTCCATAGAATACGAACGGGGAAAGCATCTCATAAAGTAGTGGATATATGTCTAACTAACATTACCACCCTCCCCGTGCTAGAAGCCAGTTTATTATAATAATAATAGAAGACCTTTGGGCTTTGACTAGCGAACCCCCATACCTCAGTCTCTTGATGCAAAACTACATCAGCAAACAATCACAGCTCTTCTCTCTGGAAAGGTCGTCTCCAAGTGCTATCTTAGAGCAAGCGAGCGCATTATTAAAAGCACACTAATTTCTCAATGGCAGCTGTACAAGTGTTATGTCTAGGTGCGAGGGACGGGCCAAATCAGTAGAAACCAGGGATTTGTTATTCGACCTTGTAACTGTTGTTCAGACTGAGCCCACAAAGGGAATAGGAGAAAAGGTGAGAAACAGAAAATGCAGACTATTGTAGAACAACTTGGCAATAACAGAGGGCGACAGAACAACATCCAATAGTAACGTGCGCAAGAGTCATCATGGCAGCCAGGCGTGGTAACGTAGCCAGACCTGCCAGGAGGCCATGAGCCACAAGACACATCCCTTCTTCTGCCTCTTTTGTAAGCTGTATTACTTAATTCTAAGGAAAACTGCATTTGTTGTTTCATTGATGTTGACAGGCTTTGCACTTTTTATCAGTCATATCTCTTTTCCTGTAGAATCCCATACCTCTTCCTTGACAGTATGTCTGAAATACAGAGGCAAATCATCTTTAGTAAGAACTTGGAACTGAACTCTTGAATCATGTGATTTAATTTTAAACAGTGAGTCTTCACCTTGGGTTTCAATTGCAACTCCATCCGGTGTACAATAAATCATGCAGTTCATCTTGCAAGGCAAGTCTCTGTCCAATAGGTTAATGGGACTTGAATCCCACAATATTATCTGATGATTATTCTCCATTGATCTTATTTTAACAGGGGCTTCTGCTGTAACCTGGTTAACAAACTGTGTATTGCTAATGCCTACAGCTTGTACTTGTCTTAAAGAGGGGTATATTTGGAACTTCTACACATAACTGTAGAGCGGGTGACTTCCGTATCTATCAGGAAAGTTATGAGTGGCCATTCACCTCACTATCTACATAAGGGCTACTTTAGTCTACCTCCAGGACTGGTTCAAGTAAGCACCCCTCCTCCCCCCTCAGGCACCAACATTGGGAATTCTGGGGAAAACTGAGGGAAACTGAGTGAAATCATTATTCAGAATCAATGGCTTCTGCTGGTACCCTGAACTCTGAGCCATTTTGTTTTTCATATCTTGCTGTAACATTGGAGCTGTAGGCATAGTCATACCGAAATGCCATTGATTTTGCACACTCTGCACAGAAGCTGGTTGGCCTGAGCTAATGACTGTGTCTTTGCACTCCACTGCATCTGGAGAAGCAAAGTATTCTGGTTTCAATCTGGGTTCTGTCCACATTCCCGCTTCCAGTGGCCGAGTTTACGGCAGAAAAGACAAGCAGTGCTCTTATTCAGCAATTCAGCATTTGTATTCACTCCAGAAAAATTCATAACGCCACTTCCTTGACCTTCCAACTTCACCATCTCATTTCCCATTCTCACACCTTGAATTGAATGCATCTCATTCATTCCAGAATTGTCAGATGACACAAAACCCAAATTAGAACCCATCATTTGATTCTTGCGATTCTTTTTAAACTACTTCATCTGTGCAACCAACATTTTCCCTGTGATCTTTTTCTGTTTTGCTTCAAACCAATCAATACTGTACTTAGCATATTTCATGATCAAATCAATACCCTTAATATGCCAGTACATTGCACTGTTTTGTATATGAGAACAAAGCTCAGGATGTAAACCCTTAACAAAAGCAGATACAAAACTGCTAGCACCATCTTTCTTGGGATTTTCAACTCCACTGTTCTTTTTAAAAATATGTATAAGCGTCTCATAATAAGTATGCACTGACTCCTTGGGCTCTAAAGTAGATCTGAACATCTTTGCCAGGTTGATTTATTTCTCCGGGACCTTTTTTCAGATGCTTTATCACCCCTCTGTACTTGTCAACAGTCACCTAAGGTGGAGCATTATTAGTCACACTCTAGTTGGTTCCTCAGTCAGCCAAGCAACATCAACCTTATACTCAGACCACAAAGCACTAGGAACAACAGTCTCAAGCAGTGCATCCAAATAATTTTCAAAACTGTTGTCAATCTATGAACCACCTTGCATCATTTCTCAGGTTCCTCTCACAATTTTGGAAAGTTTGTCGAAAAAGCATAAGGATCACCACTCCTCCAAGGCATATGCACATAGTTTCTTCAATGTACTTCTCTCAGGGAAAATTCTGAAACTGCCTCTAATTCTGAAATGCCAGCAGACCTCTTTTTTGTCTTTCCTGTCTCTGTAGCTTTCTTTTTAGTGATAACTTTCTTCTTCCACCTTTCTCTGTATTTCTTCAAATACCTACAGTCCTTTATCTTCGCAACTCTATCTTTAATGTGAGCTTGTAAAGCCACCAAGCCCAACTCTTCTATTTCGTTATTGGTCAAATCCATTTTGTAATTCCTCTGTACATTTCTCATTCATTCTACTGATCTCAACCTCACACTCATCAGCCAGTTCCTGCACCAGCCTGTCATGTGCTTCATTCGCACACCTTGCTGCTTCTCTGATTAAGTACCTCATTTCATCCACATTGTATGATATCAGTCTGTTTCTATCAATTGTCCTCTGTAGAATTTCCTCAAAACGAATCTTTAAAAGCCCAATGTAATATCCTTCTCTTAGGAATCCCAATAGGAGCAATAGCAACAGGCATGTCACTTGAAACTGGAGAGGTAACAGAGGTATTTCTGCTAGAATACCTGCAAAACTGTCAATACATTTTTAGGTGGGGCACTCGCTGATGTACCCACAAATGTAAGCACAGTCGATCTATCCCTGTGCCTGTACACATGTACTCTCTCTTGCTGCACCTATATAAGGTACTGCAGAACTCTGCTCCTGTCTCTGGGTCCCATCTGTGTATGGAGGAGGTCTGGAATTTAAAGGATCATTAAAAATGTATCCTCCTTATCTGAATCTTGCCAAGAACAAGAGTCTCTCTTCTCTCTTTTTCCCTCATCACCTTTCTTTTTGTCTGTCATCTCTTTGAGAATTGCAGAAACAACTCTCACTTTCTCTATCACATCCTCTCTCCAATACCTCTCCTGATGATCCCACTTGCCCCCAAGCCTTTATCTAAATAAACCCTTTACCTGCTTCTTCATTTTGTTTCTCTCCTTTTCTGTAGCCATCTGATCCCATTTATTTAATGTCCTAAACTGGGTAGGTCTAGGTAATTAGTTCCTATTGTTCATAGTCTGTTTCAGGAAATCTAGTTTTCCAATGTTAAAGGTACCCTCTAAAGGAAACTGCAAATCCTTGTCACAAGAAGTGTATTCACGCCAGCCATGAATCCAGGTACACACATAAAGAACAATATTCATCATTTCATACGCAGACGTATCCTCAGCAGGTATTTTATATCCCTCCATAGTAGGTACGCCAGGAGCGTTAGGTTCTTTCAACACAGCACCCATTATTCTCACTCAAAATAATCCAAAAAATGCACAAAACAAGCTAGTGAATAACAGCCGATCCCAGCACAACTATGTTAAAGGTCAACCAATTGCAATGTGGCTTTGACAGAAACCATCCAGTGACAGCATGACTCTGTGCTGACATCTCACCAATCCCAGCTTTACTCTTCGGCTGACTAACAAATCGCAGAGAATGAGAAAAAAATTGCATAACTTCTCTCAATGAGCCCACACTAGGCAAACCGAAAAACAAATCTTGTCTGTTCAGCCTAAATAGGGGAAACTCAGCAGGTTAGAATAATCTCATAAAACAACAGAAACAAGACCAACACCTTCCCTGCAATTGTAAATCTCAATTCACACTAAAGCAGACTCTTGCCAAGCAGCAATCCACCTCTAGCTAGTGTATTTACTGTTGTGCACGGAAGAGCAAACTACACCAGCCTAGATTAGACATGCAAGTTCCTGAAAAAGACATTTTGTTAGCTCAGAAAAATATATGCATAAATGTAGTTTGTTTTGTGAGGCCTCACAGAACACACTATTTTATGCAGATAAGTTCAACAATAATAACTCAAGATTGTGGATTCTTGATTATTGAATCCAATAATCAAACCAACCAATAATAAGAACCAAAACCTCTTAAGCAGATCACAAATAAGGAAAGTACATCAAAATCACAGTGATCCAACCATCAACTAAACCCAGAATCAACATCACATAACCAAAAACCTCCCATACAGTATAACAATACATAGCGCAGCACAGGACTCAATATTTCAATAAAACACCAGAACACTTGCAAACAAAAGAATTGCTCCATCCTATTCATATTTGCATTCCGTTTTTCTCAGCAGCAGCAGCACCACAAGTCACAATCTCAGCAAAATCCACCAGGAAAATCCACACTGGAAAACCACTAAACTAGGGACAGGGCAAAAAGGTAATTTTCTGAAGCAGAAAGGAGGCGCTCTTAACTTGCAACCATCCTCTTCTACCCCAAATTGGTGGATGCGGGAACCCCATACATTTTTACATCCCAAAACTTTACTTCAATAGAACACCCAAAATTTGATTAATCAGAGACGGTGTTAAAACTCAATTTCCTGAGGCAATGTATACCCGATGTAAGGCACCTCCCAACACATCAAAATGCCAGAAACGCAGTCAATTAAGCAAAAGTGCACACTCAATAACTGAGTTCTAGATCAGCGGAATAGTTTAAATGATTTATTACAAAAATTCTATAGAAATGTGGTACAAAGCCATTGCTATGAAGGCTCTCTGCAAATTGGGCATTACAGAGAAGTGCAAAATCATATAATATTTCAAGTCCCAAGTGGGTAGCAAAATCAAAAGAGAAACTTGACAGCATCCCTAGCAGCATCTCAGTCTTCAAGCACATTTTGTGGCTCACCCCCAAACTCAAGGGGGTTATACATTATTTTCACATATGAAATTACTAAAACTGAAAATTCATCATGGTATGATTAAAAGTATTACATTCACAGCAAATCAGAGGACAGTTTTATTAACCGTCATATTTGCTTTGCACCTAATCACTAGCCCACTACTTGAATATTTATTCCGTCCACTGTATACTAATGTCATCGGGAGATGGTGGAACAAACTAGATCCTTGAAAAACAGCAAGCTATTATGAATGAATAGCGTACAGTGAGATAGCAGGATGACCTTTAAATAAGTTACAGTTTTGTGACCAAGCCGGGAAAGAGTCCTAGAGAACAGCACAAACAATGTCAATGGAAACAAACAAACATGACTCTACTGTGTGCTGCAGAAATCAAAAAAACAGGAAAATGTTCAGGGGGAAGGCAGGGAAGACACTTATTTTGTATAACATGCTTGCTAGCCTCAAACTGAGGACTATTTAACAAGGGTCAGGAAAACACACTTCTATATATCAAAGAAAATTAGATTTAAATATAAGAGTACTATATCAAGGTGTGCATGTGTTTTTAAGTGAAAAATCACATTCTGCAGATTGTTAATATTGCACAAAAACATGAATGCACAAAAATCCTCGACACATTCCAAGCATTGTTTTTTACCCACTGTGCCACTCAAGACAAATGCCCGCCTTATACACCTCAGTACTGACTTTGCTCGTCATGTGAGTAGTCCACACTGAACTGCCAGATGAGGCCCCTCTAGAATGGAACACAAGCAACTCCAGACCGATTTCGGTCTTGTGAGGCCTCATCAGTGGTTTGTAACTTGTGTTCCGGTTCAGAGGGGGCCTGGCTTGGAGTAGCCTTGACTGTTCCTATAATTCCTATTAGAGCAAGACAAATACTGATATGCATATGGCTGGGTCTAATCTGAGGCAGCATCGTGGGCAAAAGGGGTTTGTTGGAATGCTACCCCAAGTGATTGCCAGTTGCAAACAATCCTCCTCTCACCTGTTGTGTGCTTGATGTAATGCCCTAGATGGCCATGGGAATGCCCAAACATTGGTCACTCGCTCACTATGCCACTGGAAACAAATTATACCTGATTGAACAGGCCCAATTAGGCCGAAACTGCTATTGGGGTGCTTATGTTCCCATTCTGAGAGGACCTGGTTTGGCAGTTCAGGCTGGTTTGTTCCTATTGGAGCAGGGCTAAGAATGATTTGCATATGGCTGGGTCTAATCTGAGGTGGCATTAGGGGCTAAAGAACAATAGGTTGAAATGCTACCCCCGCGATTGACAGGGTTAGACCTTTTGCAAGCTTTGCTCCCATTACCTTTTGTGTTCTTGGTGCATTTTTGACATTTCTCGGTAACATTTTGATTCGTTACCTGAGGGAGTTCTTTTAGTTATCTCCTGGATCGTAGCCTCCTTTGGTTGAATATGAAATTAAAACGAATTTATAGCGCACACTATACATCAAGGTGTCAAAGCGCTTTGATAGACAGATTATGGGAGTTTGTAGTTGACCGCAAGATGACTAAGGGGTCAGGGAGGGGAAAAGCCATGCTTTCAGATGTTTTTGAAGACAGCAAATAAGTCAAGTCTATAGATGTGGTCTGGTAAAGTATTCCACAGTTTGGCAGCCCCATCTGGCCTTCAGAAATCTGGGAAAATTTGCCTCTGAGGAGGATCTGAGGAGCCTTCTGGGAGTGTACCAGCGAAAGAGTGAGTTAAGTTGACTGGGTCGTTTCTGATGCAGGGCTGAAAAGACCATACAGAGAGCTTTGAAAGTAATCCTCTTTTTAACAGGGAACCAGTGAAGGGAACGAATCCTGTCCCTGACCGAGAGACATCTAGGAATATTGAGGGCAAGATGGCCCCCCATTCTGAGCGATTTGAAGCTTATTGAGGCAGGAAGCATTTATATTCTTGTATAAAGAATTACAATAGTCCAATTGCGAAGTGACCAGTGTGATGATGACTGATTGACACAGTTCTAGGGGAATATAAGGGAAGATCTTCCTCAGGGTCCTGATGATGAAGAAGCAGATGCTAATATTGCAGCTGAACTTAGTGTCAAAGCTCAGGGTGTTGTCAAAGATGACACCCAGGTTTTTGGCTGACTTGACCAGAGTAGAAAGGAGTCCACAGTCCTCCGGCCACCAGATATTGGACCAGATGGACTCCTGAGTGCCAAACACCAAAACCTCGATTTGTTTCTGCATTCAGCTTTAGGGCATTGTCTTTCATCCACCTCCCGATGCTACTCATGCATTGATTGAACTTCTCTGCCACTGATGTCAGGTCACTGGGGATGGACACGATGATCTGAATATCGTTGGCATAAGATAGCACATAGAACCCAAAGGAGCACACCAAATCTACCAGCAGGACACCATATACATTAAAAAGGATTGGGCTAAGGGACGAGCCCTGTGGCACCCCACAGGGGAGGCTAAATTCTTCTGACCCGAAACCCCTGCAGTTGACAATTTGTATTCTATTGGACAAGAAAGAGCGGAGAAGCTTCAGGGCGGTTTCACAAGCACTGACTTGCTGTAGACTTTGGGCCATACGCACAGCCGAGACAGTGTTAAATGCTGTGGTTAAATCGAAAATTGCTAAAATGGCCACCCAACCCTAATCAACCTGGTGCTGGATACTATCTGCAGCTACAATAAGGGTAGATTCTGTACTGTGGCCACTCCGGAACCCATATTCCGAGCGGTCAAGAATGTCATGAGTCTCAATGAATTTGACTAATTCCTAGTTCATGAATTTTTCAAGCATCTGGTAGCAGCTAAATAGGAAGCTGGTAGCAGCAAAATGAGGCGGTAGTTTTTCAACTCTTTGGGTCCATGTTAGATTTTTTAAGGAACTGGGTCACGATTACTTTACTCCAGGATGTAGAGAAAATACCTGATTGCAGTGTGAGACTAAAGACATTCTGCAAAAAGTCGGTGATCTGGGTCGAGCTGAAGGGTCTTCGGTAGGCAGGGATGCGATGGAGATCTAGATTTTAAACTCAGCAGTAGGTCCTTGGTTTGCTGAAGCGAAATGGAGGGGAATTCAGAGAGCTGATTGGGCTGAGAGCAGCGGTAGTAGTTTTGGAAAGGGGCTTGTTTCCTACAGGCAAGTTAAAGTCCGAGTAAATAGTCTGAATTTCTCCCCAGAAGTAACGTGCTACTCATTCACAAACTTTTTGAGATGACTGCAGTGAGCCCTGGGATGGGGGAGTGGACAGCTCTTTCACTGCATTAAACAGTGACTTGGAGTTGTTATCAGCCCTGATTTTCTCTGTGAAGAAGGATGATTTGGTTAATTGGATGGCTTGTTTGTAACACAATAAGATAGCCTTATGCTTCGCTTATTCACTGGGGCTTGGTTTAGATCTCCATTTCCACTCTTGTCTACAGCATTCCAGTCTTAGGCCCTTGAGCTCTTCATAGAACCAGGGTGCAGAGGTTTGCATCTGGTGACCCTTTTGACCACCGGGGGACTGTAGTGTCCAAAGCAGCACTGACCCAGGCTTGGAAGCCATCTGGGGAATAGTCATCAGGACTGGTTCTGGAAAGACTGAGCACCTGTTCCAGGCTTTCTGATGTCATTTTGCATCATATGGGTTTAGAGGTGCCCATAGCCACCCCGGGTATGGGTTGCAGAACAAGGACTGTGAAGGTAATTGCCCAATGGTCTACCCAGCTGAGGGGGTGAGCGCTATTGATAGTCAGGTCATTATGGTTGGTGAATATACTATCAAGGGTATGACCTGCAGAGTGGCTGGGAAAGAGGACCTTCTAGGAGAAACCCAGGTTAGACATTAAGTCAAGAAGGGAAGCCGTGTCTTTACATAGGGAATCATTGAAGTGAAAATTAAAGTCCCCTAAAATAGTGAAGTGATTATGCACCAGAATTGGCTCCATGGTCTAGCACCAAGGCTCTGGAAAATTGGACAGTGTACCCGGAGGACGGTACACCAGGAGACCAGAGAATGTATTGTTAGCAGAGAGTTTGGGTCTAAAGAAGGCTACCTCTGTGAAGTCCTCTGTACACATGGCTACAGAGTCTAAGGTGCTGCAAAGCACATTGCATGCAATAATAGCTGGACCGCCTTCCCTGCAGACCTGGCGGTCGTGTCTAGACATAGTGTATCCTAACGGGACAGTGTCTACTAGAGCAGGCCGGAGTGTTCATCTCCCTATCTTCCTCGTATTAGACTGCTATTGGTAACACTGATCCTCCCATTGAGCAGCACTAGATCATGCCAGCCTCTCCATATGCGTGGTCATCTGAGATGGTCAGCAGGTTGACCAACATGGACAGTGGCGGCAACCAGCAGGTTTTTGGGATTAGATTGATGAATGAGGTATATGTCCTCCACAACAGGGGTGTTCTCTCCCTCAGATTACTGGGAGAAGGCAGGAGATGCACCTTCATGAGAGGACTGTGACAGAGATAGCTGTTAGTTGAGTGCAGTGTGGAGGTGAGTTTTGCTTAGGCGAAGAAAACATCTGTGGCTCCTTAGCTTACAGCTGGGACAGGCAATTCTCAGAAGTCATATAGGAGGAGCACTGCTGCCTGGCTGTGAAGTGACCTTCTAGAAGATGTTTTGTGTAGGGACAACAATGTCTTCCTCGTCCATGTCCTCCTCCTCAACCACCTCCTCTTCTTCTTGTTGTGCAGTGCTGGCCACTGAGTTTGTTACTTTGAGGAGGAACAGATTGTCTCTTTGGATTGCTCAAATGGATGCAACGTCCTCAGTACTAGGAAGAAGATGTCAACAGTTGAAGTACATCAAATCCAGTTTTGAGTCAAATTTCAATACTGTACTTTATTACATTTTGTTCTGTAAATAAATAATACAATTTGTACCATCCTAGCGTAAAACAAATTAAATTAAGGGTTGATATATGGATGTTAATTTTTGTTATCCCTAATATGTGAACTCACTAGCTTCAAACACACTGAAGAGATTTCTGGAGATCCCCTGTAGTTGGTGTTCCCAAATTATCTCCAGATGAAGCAGTTATAGATATTATTATTTTGTTCAGGGGAAATTGCTAATTTATAAAGCTCATCATGACCACAAATTCTGACACTTTAGAGATGCATAGAAGAATGGAAAATAGACAACACCAATAAAAAATGTTTTTTAACATTTAATATACTTAAAATAAATTAAGATAAATGAGTTAATAAAAGGACCAATGATGAGATGCAGAAGTTAAGATCAGAGGTTAGTAGACTTATATGTCTGACGGGTGATGGGGAGTCTAGTTGCTGCTACCAAGGTGTTTCCTTATGTCATTGATGCTGATCTTCTCAAGGTGAACAACAGGGGTTGTTGTATGACAGAAGCTGAGAGGAGAGAGACACACACACATAGTAAGTCATCGAAAAACATATACAAAGATGCTATTTACATGGTTTAAATCCAGATTTTGAGAACCACAAAAACCGCAAGTTTAGAGAAGGCCTAACAGTTATTTTATAGTTCTACCCTTGCATTGGCAAGTGTAAGGCAAAAATTATAAGACAATATGTAATATAAAAATCAATTTTATTACTTATTGAGTACAGTGCCAATAGTGATGTATAACAAAAGACATGCAGCTACCCTGTCAGTAAAAAAGGAAGAGGTTAGATCTACATGTAAAAGAGCACATATTTAACATAACAGTGTGTACCCTCTGACTGCTGCGTGGTACCAATCCAAGTTTAGTTATACTTCTAGAAGTAGAAGTTGCTGTAGTGGCAGGTGGTGAATGGGAAATTAACATATGGCCTTACAAAGATAAAAAACGAAATTATTTAGTATAAAAGAGCATAAAAGTATAAATATGACTTATATTTTCCTACCATTATAAGCCATTTCAAAATACTTTGTAAAATATGGTGTTAGGGTTTAAGCAAACAAGTGATAGAAATCCTCTACAGTGTGTTAGTTAGCATGTTAGCATAAGGACAAACGTGTGAGTGCAGGAGGGTCGCACTGCAAGGCCTGCCCTGTGTGTTGCCCTGTTCCATTTGGAACGACTCCTGCTCCAGCTGTTGCTACCAATGTACTCGAAAGAGTGGCTGTATGAAGAAAGGATAGAAATAAAATTAGGATAGATGTAGGAATTCATAGAGTTCGTGTTTGTGTGTGCTTTTGAGGTGTGCTTAAACATGCAGGACAAAAAACAGAGAAGGGGGGGTTATAAGTTTACCGGTCATCACATTAGTGTTGATGGAAAAAAAACAGCTCACTATGGGCTGCACTATGGAGAAGACAGCCTCTTCGAGGAGGTGAGATGGAGACGGGATGCAGTCTGTCTGCCCTCCAAGAACAACTTCTGCAAGCCGAATCCTGGAGAACTTCTTCTCCTTCCCCCGCCTCATCTCATCTTGCTAATTCTTTTTAAATCACCCATGGTGTGGGCCCCCTCTCCGAATGCACTGACAGAATCTTTCACCTCTTGGCATAAGCCTGCCTTCTTGGTTCCGCTGATGATGAATAGATACAGCACATATAGTTGCCTGCAGTATTCCACCACATATTTCACTATATGGGCTGTCCCCTCCTCAGTGAAATTTCTTTTTCCTCTTGATGTGGGAGGACTGCATAGTTATGGCTGGCAAGATGAGCAGAAAAAAGAAAACTCTGGGTAGTGTTATATAGTTGAGAGAGGATGGGTTTCAGGTGTATGATTTGGTTCCTGTGCATCTAATTCTCCAATTTCCTTCCATACAGAGGTCTCTGCTCCAGTTATGGAGAACTCTGCCAAGTGCACTGAAAGTAAAATACAGTCGAAAGTTACTTGTAGTAGCTTTCTGGTCATAATGTACATTTTTCAGGACTCCACCCCCTGTTTAAGGGGGTGGAGACAAATAAGTCTACACTTTTGAGTAACTTTATACTTGGAGATGGTGAATAGCCTAAAGTACTAAAGTTACTCTGAAGTGTAAAAGTAAACTTACACATGTAGATGTACTCATATTTAAGTTTACCTTTGTGAATAAGCTCCATTGTTTGTAGTGGGGTTCATTATTATAAATTGGCGATAAGTATTGGTATTTTCGGGATATATTCCAGATCGGATTACATTTGTTCCATGTTGAGTTTGAATTATCCTCCAGCTGAGGTGTAGCTGGTGTCATCAATCACAGCTTCAAGTTGACTGTGAAACCACAGACTTGTGCGCGGTCTACCCCTCATTCCCAGGAGCCTGCACCATCTGGGGACCTGACAAGAAATGTTTCCTGTTATGCTGCATGATTAGCTGTGGCCTGTACTTGGTGTCTGTACACGCTGTCATTTTTTAACATGTTTTGCAGTAGCAAATTGGTAGAGATATGAAAACCAATAAACCTTGTTTTAAAGACCCACAAGCTGCTAAAAGCATTCAAAACCGATCAATATGAAAGGTATATCCAGGTCGGGAGATGGTGTTATTTCAAGGGGAGTACAGCCTTTCTTGAGCTAACACTGTAGAGAAAGCTGATCGCCTCTTGTTTCCGAAAAGCACAGGAAAATTAATGGCAGCTCCCATTTAATTACTCTGGATGCAGAGTAGGACGGACTAGATTAATCAGGATGCCCGCTCCACCACCTCAAATGTTCCCGCACCGTGACAATTTGTCATCTGTGGTAGGCCGAGTTTTTCTTTTTCTGCAGCACTACTGCTTGAGACATCAACCCTACATCAGGCCAAAGGTGGCCTGTCTGTCCTTGGCTCACTTTGGATGTTGCCCAGTAATACTTTCCCCCAGAAGCAGCAGTTTAACATGGAGCTCTGGATTAGGAAAGAAAGCATTTCAAACTGATGCTGTGAGGAACTGATTCAAAAGAAGAAACAGCATTAACAACGCAGTCTTTAGCACGCCGTTTTTAACATGCAGGCAATCACATAGCATAGGTTATTTACCTTTAGCACAGAGTATTTTACCACACAGCCAGTGCTTAATTTGTAAAATAATAAGTGAAAGGGCCCTGGCCCGGAGGCCACTGCAGCTTGCACCACCCATTGCCCGTCATCGCTGTCAATGACGGCACCAAAACAACTCTTTCACCTGTAAGTGCGACAGTTCAGCTTATTCATGGTCCCCAAAACTAAGCATTGGCTGGGGATGTAGGTATTAGTCATTTTTAAAGTATATTGTATTCATAAACAATCGCTGTTCTGCTCATCTCTAAATTAGAGGAGCAGTGCCACCATGTGGCGGACTGTCATACATGTGTTGTTGACAATTAAGTGCCGGTGCTGAGCACCATAAACCAATTAAGTGCGGGTGCCAAGCACCGGAAACCACCGGCTCATATTAAGCACTGCACACAAGTAAGTATAGTTTTTTTAAATAGCATAATTGTTTGTGTTATTTAAAAAAGGGGGTTAAAGGTGTGGGTGGAAGTAAAAGGTAGTAAGGATGATTTTGTGTAAGAGGTGAGTAGAGATAAAGGGAGGTAAGGGTGATTTTAGGGTTTAGTGGTGGGTAGTGGTAAAAGGAGGCAAGGATAATTTTAGGGTTTCGGGATGAGTAGAGGTAAAGAAAAGTAAAGGTAATTTTAGAGTTTAGGTGGGTAGCGGTAAAGGGTGGTAAGGCTGATTTTAGAATATAGGGTTTGGTAGAGGTAAATGGAGGTAAGGGTAATTTTATGGCTAAAAGGAGGGTAGAGGAAAAAGTAGGTAAGGGTAAATTTAGGATTTTACGGTGGGCAAAGGTAGAAGAAGGCATGGGTAAATGTAGGGTTGGGTAGAGAAAAGGGGAGGTAAGGGTAATTTTAGGTTTATGGGGAGGGTATAGGTAAAGGGACATAAAGGTAACCTTAGGGTTCAGGGGAGGGATGAGGTAAAGGGGGCTTTTGGTGCCCCCCCCAAAAAATTGTGTATATATATATATATATATATATATTCACTGAAAAAACCATAGGTTTCAGGCACGTTATAGTTAGAAATTAGCATTTAAAAAACCTTAGAAATTCACTGAAAAAACCATAGGTTTCAGGGGCGTTATAGTTAGTTGGACATTTCACTCGTACAAAACCATAGAAATTCCCCCGTTATAGTTAGTTCAGCTAACTATAACTCACGCAGCCCGTAATGCACTGCTGATGACGTCACATATTACATCACTCATGACATGGTCAGTGACATCACTCATGACATCACTGATGACATCTCAAATGACATCACTGATGACATCACTGACGACATCATCCTTGTGATAGAGTGGCAGACCTCCTCTCACCCTAATATAACCTTTGATACACACACTCAAAAATACAAACTAACATTTTCAAAACAATGGACATACCAATACCAGTTACAACACACCTATTCAGTAATTCCAAGATCTACACACACATCCACTCATTCACCAACAGTCCCTATACAGTCACACATACATGTACTCACTCATCATATGTACTCATACACCTATACATCCTGTTACACACCGCCACTCATCCATAGAGTTACTCACGCACATAGTCACACATGCAAACAAAGTATCAAACATCCATTTACTTGCATATACAGTTATACACACACTACCACACTTACTTCTACAGAAACTTACACATACTTACTCTCTTAAACAATCACTTATAGAAACACCTACTTATTTGTACAGGAGCTCTTCCAATCTCTCACTCTCACATATACTCACTTATATACACCAATACTCACATATACTAGTTTAAAACATATGTAGTTACTCATAAAGACACTATTGAGACAGTCCTTCACTCACTAACACACCCATACACATACTCATCCACCTATACAGTCCTGCACACATGCTGTCTTCAACACATACAAACAGTGAGTCACTCATTCATGCATCTATGCACTAAGTAATACCCCCACCGAACCATACAGACACTCAGATACTCATACTGATACTCAAAAAACCAACTAATAACCCATATAGACACTCATGTAGCTACTCACCAACCCATGCAGCCACTTATACACAGTGAGAGACTGATACAGATATTTTCATATTTAAACATTACTCACTAACCCATGTATTCACTAAGATACACTTAGTCAGTTATACAATCAATTTTACAAAAAAATCATCCATTTAGACACTTATATACCCATTTATTCTTCCATCGACCTTGAGATATACATATATAAAACATATTTAATTTTCAGAAAAACACACATTCACTGGATGATGTCATCAGTGATGTCATTTGAGATGTCATCAGTGATGTCATGAGTGATGCCACTGACCATGTCATGAGTGATGTAATATGTGACGTCATCAGCAGTGCATTGCGGGCGCGCGAGTTATAGTTAGCTGAACTAACTATAACGGGGGAATTTCTATGGTTTTGTACGAGTGAAATGTCCAACTAACTATATTGCCCCTGAAACCTATGGTTTTGTCAGTGAATTTCTAAGGTTTTTTAAATGCTAATTTCTAACTATAACGTGCCTGAAACCTATGGTTTTTTCAGTGAATTTCTAAGGTTTTTTAAATGCTAATTTCTAACTATAACGTGCCTAAAACCTATGGTCTTTTCAGTGAATATATATAATATATTTAATATACTATGTATACATGTGAAAATGTCTCGGTCCCCTGTTTGCCTCGGTGGCACGGAAAAAATGGGTGGCACTGACGTCAGCACGCCGACGAGGTCCTCTTATGGCTCCGATGACGTCATACGGTGTCGCGAGCAGAGCCGTGCTATTATGACGTCCTCGTTGACGTGGGAGAGCTAGGAAAGAATTTCCGTGGTATGCTGGTGCAGGGGATATTCACCTAAGTGTTCAGGCTAGTCCTTTGGGAGAAACTGTTTATGTTGCCACTCCAGAAACCGAAACCAGTGATCCGAGGGCAGAGGCCCTGCAGATGGCACACGAGGTGGGGTGCCCAGTCGTGTACACCGGCGGGGCAGCGAAGTGACAAGCACCACAACCCACAAAAAAGGTAACGAGGGCACTTAATAACACAGGATCTTCTCTTTGTATCTGGCAGGAACAACGAAGTTAAAATGCCCTAGTACCAAAATGTAGAATTAGTGCTACAACGGTCTTCAAGAGGACCTGCGATGCCGCTTCTGCCTCCCGTACCCTGGAGGCGGCACATGGGTCACGCGGTACGGTCATACTGCGGTGGGACACACACTCGTTGACCTCTCATGGCACTGCTCCACACTTCAGGGAGGACGCTTTCCATTAGCTATGTTTTCTGATGACATGTCGCGCCGGCCCCGTCCAACAACAGAACTCCTTTAGATCCAAACAGACTCTTCCACTCTCTCACCGGAAGTGAAACCAGGCCACGCGGACACTTTCACAATACAACAGCCGGGAATGCACTTTTCGGTAAAAAAAACACATTCCTTCCTCCTAATTAATCAAATAAACGTCTCACTGAAGAACAGAGGCCAGCTTCGATCGGTAAACAGCCGTTACAATGACTTTTTTACTTTGCGATACCATTACAACGCATGCATTACCACGCATGCGTTTTACATCATGAAGTCATTACTACGCATTTTTTTAGAACGCATGGTCATTTACCACGCATGCCTTTACAACGAATTTTGTTGTAAAGGTATGTATGGTAAATGACCATGCGTTCTTAAAAACATGTAGACGATCCATGTCGTTTTAAGGAAACAGAGGCTGTTCCGTTTCCTCACAACGATGTGCACCGCCCTCAGAGATGACGTGAAGCAGGAACCACGAGGAGAGAGGAACCATGAGGAGTGAGAGGTAAGGGGGATTGGGCATGGGGTGGGGGTTTCTTTTCTAGGGTTTAGGGTAGTGCAGTGGTGTTTGGGTGGTGTAGGGGGTCGTGCTGGGGGTAGTGTTTTAGGGTTTAGGGTAGTGCAGTGGTGTTTGGGTAGTGTAGGGGGTCGTGCTGGGGTAGTGTTTTTGGGTTTAGGGTAGTGCAGTAGTGTAGGGGTCATGCCTTCGGGTAGTGTTTTAGGGTTTAGGGTAGTGCAGTGGTGTATGGGTAGTGTAGGGGTCGGGCTGGGGTAGTGTTTTAGGGTTTAGGGTAGTGCAGTGGTGTTTGAGTAGTGTAGGGGTCATGCTGGTGGTAGTGTTTTAGGGTTTAGGGTAGTGCAGTGGTGTTTGTGTAGTGTAGGGGGTCATGCTGGGGGTAGTGTTTTATGGTTTAGGGTTGTGCAGTGGTGTTTGGGTAGTGTAGGGGTCGTACTGGGGGTAGATTTAGGGTTTAGGGTAGAGCAGTGGTGTTTGGGTAGTGTAGGGAGTCGTGCTGGGGGTAGTGTTTTAGGGTTTAGGGTAGTGCACTGGTGTTTGTGTAGTGTAGGGGGTTGTGCTGGGGGTAGTGTTTTAGGGTTTATGTTAGTGCAGTGGTGTTTGGGTAGTGTAGGGGGTAGTGCTGGGGTAGTGTTTTAGGGTTTAGGGCAGTGCAGTGGTGTTTGTGTAGTGAAGGGGGTCATGTTGTGGGTAGTGTTTTAGGGTTTCGGGTGGTGCAGTCGTGTTTGTGTAGTGTAGGGGTCGTGTTTTAGGGTATAGGGTAGTGCAGTGGTGTTTGGGTAGTGTAGGGGGTCATGCTGGGGTTAGTGTTTTAGGGTTTAGGGTAGTGCAGTGGTGTTTGGGTAGTGTAGGGGGTCGTGCTGGGGGTAGTGTTTTAGGGTTTAGGGTAGAGCAGTGGTGTTTGTGTAGTGTGGGAGGTCATGCTGGGGGTATATTTAGGGTTTAGTGTAGTGCAGTAGTGTTTGGGTAGTGTAGGGAGTCGTGCTGGGGGTAGTGTTTTAGGGTTTAGGGTAGTGCAGTGGTGTTTGGGTAGTGTAGGGAGTCATGCTGGTGGTAGTGTTTTAGGGTTTAGGGTAGTGCAGTTATGTTTGGGTAGTGTAGGGTGTCGTGCTGGGGGTAGTGTTTTAGGGTTTAGGGTAGTGCAGTGGTGTTTGGGTAGTGGAGGGGTAGTGTTTTAGGGTTTAGGGTAGTGCGCCCAACCAGCCACAATATCCGTGGACAAAGGGGATCCTGACTCTTTGGAACGCTCCGTCAATTGAATAATTTGGGTCAAGGGCCCTACCACGTCCAAGACCTATCAATTCCTTTCTTGGGATCCCTCATATACTTGGAGAAAAAGGTACATAGTTTCTCATCAATTTCAGGCGTGTGTGCCACCTTCTGCTTCAGTGAGGGCCTGGGGCATTCTCCCCTCATCCTATTCCTGACCTCCCTTTCAAGGGGTTGATGGATTTTCCCCACCACATACTCTGACACTTTGGCGTCAGGTGTCCACGCTGCCGACCTAGGATGGTAAATTTGGGTAGGCTCGAACATGTCCGAGTGGACCCCGTACCCAACCGGGGACTAGGAGGAGTGGGACTCTGGACGCCAGGGATGCCCCGAGTCCTTATCCTCATCGGAGGAGTAATCGTCCTCCGATACACCCTCTCCCTCTAAGGGAAACCCGCCGTCGGGGTCTACAATAGTGGTGACAGTGTCGCAATTTTCTCCGGGCCTCTCCTCCTCCTGGCAGGGTGCATGTTTTAGCGTTCGCGCACTCTTGAGGAAGGTCTCTGTAAGCTTATCAAATCCTTCCAAGTGCCCCGCGTTATGCTTAACGCCCCTTTTATTCCCCATCTGGGAGCTACTTGGACCCGCCACCACCAGATCTGGGTCACTGAACACCCCAGGGATGCTTTTTGTCAGCTTATCAACCTGATCCCTAAGAGGAGCTAGCGCCCTAGAAATAGCCAGAGAGAGGGCTTGGTCCACTGCTGGAGGGAGAAGTTGGGGGGGCCATTCCTCCTCCACTTCCTGGTAGGAAGAGTAAAAATGGTGTTCTGGAGAAGACATGATAGCAGAGGGTGTGAGCACAGAACAAATGCCCTTAAAATCCTTAAGACAGCCCCCTCGCCGGTGCTCCAATAGCTGGGCTTTCCCCGAAGCTGTTATAAGAATAGACTGAGGCGCAATACCAATTACCACCACCAGGTGGCGCTGGTCACTAACGTGGCCGTGTGGGGAAATCACCGCATAGCGGTGTCAAAATTAGGCGAGGGTTGGTTGGGAATCAAGCGGACACTAAAGGAGTGACCGGATTCCCAAACGCGCGTAAAGACCAGCGGGAGCGCTCGACGGAGCTGCCTCGCTCGGACCAGACGCGCCTGACAGGATCTCACCGCGCGCAGAGCACACAGCAAGAGAAACTGCTCCTGTTGAAATATAACAGGAAGATATTTGAGATCACACTTAAAACATGTCCTAATTTTTCTTTCTACAGCACTAACCATAATTTCTATGACAAAATGAACCCCCTCATTTTGTTCCTTTTAAATTAAATGTTTTAAGAGTTACCAGTTTATTCCAATGAAGATGGCTTCAGGTGTGCCATAATTTTGTCATAAGTAAGACTGTTAGCGCTCTAGTTGTTCTTTAGAACACTCTGGGAAGCTGCAGTAGAACACAAAGGCATCAACTGACAGGCTGCTCCTGTTGAAATATAACAGGAAGATATTTGAGATCACACTTGAAACATGTCCTAATTTTTCTTTCTACAGCACTAACCATAATTTCTATGACAAAATGAACCCCATCATTTTGTTCCTTTTTAAATTAAATGTTTTAAGTGTTACCAGTTTATTCCAATCAAGATGGCTTCAGGTGTGCCATACTTTTGTCATAAGTAACACTCTGGGAAGCTGTAGTAGAACACAAAGGAATCAACTGACAGTCTCTGCCCTTGTTGGATGTATATGTTTTACTGAGAATGTCAGACTTCATTCTCACATGACTGAGAAAGATAATGTGAATTTACAGAAAATATGCTCTCATTTTAGCTTCTGGAGCACCTTCCAAAACTGTATGGGACAAGCATGTGAAAATAGTTTTCTCTCAAACATGATTCATGATATCCCAGCAGAAGTTTTTCACAGGGTAAAATCACCTTAGAACACACCACAATTCCTGAAATTAGTATGGTACCATCAACAAATGAATTCTAATGTAACTAAAGTCTGTTATCACCCTTTATAGTTCTCCTTTTGGTAACCCTCAAAATCTTCGATTCACTACAATGCATTTCAATGGGGTACTATCATTTATATTGGTCCCAAGATGGCTGCCAGCAATTCCAGGATGAAGTGCTGACAGCCAATCAGATCTCACGATGACATGTGTGGTTAGGCTCCGCCCAGATATATATGTGTTTTCTTTTCAAATTTCTCAGGAACTACTGAACGGATTTACACCATTTAACCAAAAGGCACGACTCTGAACCAAGGGCTACCTTTTGCCAAATTTGGTGTAATTCCGTTCAGCAGCTCGGGCTGTAGCTGCGACTAAAGGTTCTTATGGAAAATTGCATGGGGAAAACACGTTTTGGGACCCCCCTTTTTTCTCGGCCCCCACTTGACAAATCACCCCAAGACTTTCAGGATAAGAGCAGACCGGAGCGCCCCACAAGTTTTGAAAATTTCGCGAAGATTCATCAACCGGCACCAAAGTTATTGGAAATAGAATGTTGTGAATTTCCTATGGAAAATAGGTCCTAACTATAACTGCCTACTGGCGACCGCCAGTAGGTAATATATATATATATATGTATATATATATATATATATATATATATATATATATGTATACACATATTATCTACTGGCGGTCGCCAGTAGATAGTTATAGTTAGGACCTATTTTCCATAGGAAATTCACAACATTCTATTTCCAATAACTTTGGCGCCGGTTGACGAATCTTGGCAAAATTTCCAAAACTTATGGCCCGCTCCGGTCCACTCCTATCCTGAAAGTTTCGGGTGATTCGGCAAGTGGGGCCGAGAAAAAGGGGGTCCCAAAGCGTGTTTTCCCCATGCAATTTTCCATAGGAAACTTTAGACACGGCTACAGCCCGAACTGCTGAACGGAATTACACCAAATTTGGCAAAGAGGTAGTTCTTGGTTCAGAAAGAACCCTTTTTGTTAAATGGTGTAAATCCGTTCAGTAGTTGCTGAGAAAATCAAAAGTAAATTCACATATATATCTGGGCGGAGCCTAACCACACATGTCATCGTGAGATCTGATTGGCTGTCAGCACTTCATCCTGGAATTGCTGGCAGCCATCTTGGGACCAATATAAATGATAGTACCCCATTGAAATGCATTGTAGTGAATCAAAGATTTTGACGGTTACCAAAAGGAGAACTATAAAGGGTGATAACAGACTTTAGTTACATTAGAATTCATTTGTTGATGGTACCATACTAATTTCAGGAATTGTGGTGTGTTCTAAGGTGATTTTACCCTGTGAAAAACCTTCTGCTGGGATATTATGAATCATGTTTGAGAGAAAACTATTTTCACATGCTTGTCCCATAGAGTTTTGGAAGGTGCTCCAGAAGCTACAATGAGAGCATATTTTCTGTAAATTCACATTATCTTTCTCAGTCATGTGAGAAGGAAGTCTGATATTCTCAGTAAAACATGTACATCCAACAAGGGCAGAGACTGTCAGTTGATTCCTTTGTGTTCTACTGCAGCTTCCCAGAGTGTTCTAAAGAACAACTATAGTGCTAACAGCCTTACTTGTGACAAAAGTATGGCACACCTGAAGCCATCTTGATTGGAATAAACTGGTAACACTTAAAACATTTAATTTAAAAAGGAACAAAATGATGGGGTTCATTTTGTCATAGAAATGATGGGTAGTGCTGTAGAAAGAAAAATTAGGACATGTTTCAAGTGTGATCTCAAATATCTTCCTGTTATATTTCAACAGGAGCAGCCTGCCAGTTGATGCCTTTGTGTTTACTGCAGCTTCCAGAGTGTTCTAAAGAACAACTAGAGTGCTAACAGCCTTACTTATGACAAAAGAATGGCACACCTGAAGCCATCTTGATTGGAATAAACTGGTAACACTTAAAACATTTAATTTAAAAAGGAACAAAATGATGGGGTTCATTTTGTCATAGAAATTATGGGTAGTGCTGTAGAAAGAAAAATTAGGACATGTTTCAAGTGTGATCTCAAATATCTTCCTGTTATATTTCAACAGGAGCAGCCTGCCAGTTGATGCCTTTGTGTTCTACTGCAGCTTCCCAGAGTGTTCTAAAGAACAACTAGAGCGCTAACAGCCTTACTTATGACAAAAGTATGGCACACCTGAAGCCATCTTGATTGGAATAAACCGTTAATACTTAAAACATTTAATTTAAAAAGAACAAAATGAGGGGGTTCTTTTTGAAATAGAAATTATGGTTAGTGCTGCAGAAAGAAAAATGAGGGCATGTTTTAAGTGAGATCTCAAATCCTCTTCTATTTCATTAGAAAATTCTGACATGCAGACTGAAACAATCACTTTCAATACCAGCAGCAGACTTCCAGTTAACTCCCTGGTGAGCAGTAGCTTTACTACAGTGATCTAATGAGCAACTAGAGTGCTAACATTCTGAATTTATGGCAAATGTGAGACACATCTGAATGCCTTCTTGATGGAATCAAAGTAAAAAACTGAAAGCATTTCCTACTGAGGAGACTGCAGTAAATGAGGAAATTAGGAAACTTCATAACAAAGAAGTCTTCCAAGATGGCCACCAGAGAAAAGAGCCCAAATGTAGCACAAATATTACCCAGATGTAGCCCACATATAGCCCAATGACAAAAGTGTGCAAAACACTTTTTATTTTTAGTTTTTTTGCAGTTTTATGTAGTGCAGACTGGTCAGGTATTGGAGCGTTGCATCTTAAAACATGAACCCCTACACTACAAAAACACCACTGCACTACTCTAAACCCTAAAACACTACCCCCAGCACGACCCCCTACACTACACAAGTACCACTGCACTATCCTAAACCCTAAAACACTACCCCCAGCATGACCCCCTACACTACACAAACACTACTGCACTACCCTAAACCCTAAAACACTACCCCCAGCACTACCCCCTACACTACCCAAACACCACTGCACTAACCTAAATCCTAAAACACTACCCCCAGCACGACCCCCTACACTACCCAAACACCACTGCACTACCCTAAAACATGACCCCCTACACTACACAAACACCACTGCACTACCCTAAACCCTAAAACACTACCCCCAGCACGACCCCCTACACTACACAAGCACCACTGCACTACCCTAAACCCTAAAACACTACCCCCAGCACGACCCCCTACACTACACAAACACCACTGCACTACCCTAAACCCTAAAACACTACCCCATCACGATCCCCTACACTACCCAAACACCACTGCACTGCACTACCCTAAATCCTAAAACACTACCCCAGCACGATCCCCTACACTACCCAAACACCACTGCACTAACCTAAATCCTAAAACAATACCCCCAGCACGACCCCCTACACTACCCAAACACCACTGCACTACCCTAAAACATGACCCCCTACACTACACAAACACCACTGCACTACCCTAAACCCTGAAAACCTACCCCAGCACGACCCCCTACACTACACAAGCACCACTGCACTACCCTAAACCCTAAAACACTACCCCCAGCACGACCCCCTACACTGCCCAAACACCACTGCACTGCCCTAAACCTTGAAACACCAGCCCCTGCACGACCCCTACACTGTTCGAACACCACTGCACTGCCCTAAACCCTGAAACACCACCCCCAGCACGACCCCCTACACTGCCCGAACACCACTGCACTGCCCTAAACCCTGAAACACCACCCCTTCACGACCCCCTACACTGCCCGAACACCACTGCACTGCCCTAAACCCTGAAACACCACCCCCAGCACGACCCCCTACACTGCCCAAACACCACTGCACTGCCCTAAATCCTGAAACACTACCCCCAGCAAGACCCCTACACTGCCCGAACACCACTCCACTGCCCTAAACCCTGAAACATCACCCCCAGCAAGACCCCTACACTGCCCGAACACCACTGCCCTAAACCCTGAAACACCACCCCCAGCACTACCCCCTACACTGCCCGAACACCACTGCACTGCCCGAACACCACTGCACTGCCCTAAACCCTGAAACACCACCCCCAGCACGACCCCCTACACTGCCTGAACACCACTGCTCTGCCCAAAACCCTGAAACACCAGCCCCAGCACGAACCCCTACACTGCCCGAACACCACTGCACTGCCCTAAACCCTGAAACACCAACCCCAGCACGACCCCCTACACTGCCCGAACACCACTGCACTGCCCTAAACCCAGAAACACCACCCCAGCACGACCCCCTACACTGCCCGAGCACCACTGCACTGCCCTAAACCCTGAAACACCAGCCCCAGCACGACCCCCTACACTGCCCGAACACCACTGCACTGCCCTAAACCCTGAAACACCAGCCCCAGCACGACCACCTACACTGCACGAACACCACTGCACTGCCCTAAACCCTGAAACACCAGCCTCAGCATGACCCCCTACACTGCCCAAACACCAGTGCACTGCCCTAAACCGTGAAACACCAGCACCAGCACGACCCCCTACACTGCCCGAACACCACTGCACTGCCCTAAACCCTGAAACACCACTCCGTGCACGACCCCCTACACTTCCCGAACACCACTGCACTGCCCTAAACCCTGAAACACCACCCCCAGCACGACACCCTACACTGCCCGAACACCACTGCCCTAAACCCTGAAACACCACCCCCAGCAAAACCCCCTACACTGCCCGAACACCACTGCACTGCCCTAAACCCTGAAACATCACCCCCAGCAAGACCTCCTACACTGCCCGAACACCACTGCCCTAAACCCTGAAACACCACTCCCAGCAAGACCCCCTACACTGCCCGAACACCACTGCACTGCCCTAAACCCTGAAACACCAGCCCCAGCACGACCACCTACATTGCCCGAACACTACTGCACTGCCCTAAACCCTGAAACACCACCCCCTGCACGACCCACTACACTGCCCAAACACCACTGCACTGCCCTAAACCCTGAAACACCACCCCCAGCACGACCCCCTACACTGCCCGAACACCACTGCACTGCCCTAAACCCTGAAACACCACCCCCTGCACGACCACCTACACTGCCCGAACACTACTGCACTGCCCTAAACCCTGAAACACCACCCCCAGCATGACCCCTACACTGCACGAACACCACTGCACTGCCCTAAACCCTGAAACATCGCCCCCAGCAAGACCCCCTACACTGCCCGAACACCACTGCCCCTAAACCCTGAAACACCACCCCCAGCAAGACCCCCTACACTGCCCGAACACCACTGCACTGCCCTAAACCCTGAAACACCACCCCCAGCACGACCGCCTACACTGCCTGAAAACCACTGCACTGCCCTAAACCCTGAAACACCAGCCCCAGCACGACCCCTACACTGCCCGAACATCACTGCACTGCCCTAAACCCTCAAACACCACCCCCAGCACGACCCCTACACTGCCCAAACACCACTGCACCGCCCTAAACCCTGAAACACCAGCCCCAGGAAGACCCCCTACCCTGCCCGAACACCACTACACTGCCCTAAACCCTGAAACACCACCCCCAGCAAGACCCCCTACACTGCCCGAACACCACTGCACTGCCCTAAACGCTGAAACACCAGCCCCAGCAAGACCCCCTACACTGCGCGAACACCATTGCACTGCCCTAAACCCTGAAACACCACCCCCAGCAAGACCCCCTACACTGCCCGAACACCACTGCACCCTAAACCCTGAAACACCACCCCCAGCAAGACCACCTACACTGCCCGAACACCACTGCACTGCCCTAAACCCTGAAACACCACCCCTAGCATGACACCCTACACTGCCCGAACACCACTGCACTGCCCTAAACCCTGAAACACCACCCCCAGCATGACCCCTACACTGCCCGAACACCACTGCACTGCCCTAAACCCTGAAACACCAACCCCCTGCACGACCCAATACACTGCCCGAACACCACTGCACTGCTCTAAACCCTAAAACACTACCCCCAGCATGACCCCCTACACTGCCCGAACGCCACTGCACTGCCCTAAACCCTGACTCACCACCCCCTGCACGACCCCCTACACTGCCCGAACACCACTGCACTGCCCTAAACCCTGAAACACCACCCCCAGCACGACCCCCTACACTGCCCGAACACCACTGCACTGCCCTAAACCCTGAAACACCACCCCCAGCACGACCCCCTATACTGCCCGAACACCACTGCACTGCCCTAAACCCTGAAACACCAGCCTCTGCACGACCCCCTACACTGCCCGAACACCACTGCACTGGCCTTAACCCTGAAACACCACCCCCAGCACGACCCCCTACACTGCCCGAACACCACTGCTCTGCCCAAAACACTGAAACACCAGCCCCAGCATGACCCCCTACACTGCCCGAACACCACTGCACTGCCCTAAACCCTGAAACACCAGCCCCAGCACGACCCCCTACACTGCCCGAACACCACTGCACTACCCTAAACCCAGAAACACCACCCCCAACACGACCCCATACACTGCCCGAGCACCACTGCACTGCCCTAAACCCTGAAAAACTACCCCCAGCAAGACCCCCTACACTGCCTGAACACCACTGCACTGCCCTAAACCCTGAAACATCACCCCCAGCAAGACCCCCTACACTGCCCGAACACCACTGCCCTAAACCCTGAAACACCACCCCCAACAAGACCCCCTACACTGCCCGAACACCACTGCACTGCCCTAAACCCTGAAACACCAGCCCCACCACGACCCCCTACACTGCCCGAACACCACTGCACTGCCCTAAACCCTGAAACACCACCCCGTGCATGACCCCCTACACTGCCCGAACACCACTGCCCTAAACCCTGAAACACCACCCCCAGCAAGACCCCCTACACTGCCCGAACACCACTGCACTGCCCTAAACCCTGAATCATCACCCCCAGCAAGACCCCCTACACTGCCCAAACACCACTGCACTGCCCTAAACCCTGAAACACCACCCCCATCAAGACCCCCTACACTGCCCGAACACCACTGCACTGCCCTAAACCCTGAAACACCAGCCCCAGCACGACCCCCTACACTACCCAAACACCACTGCACTGCCCTAAACCCTGAAACACTACCCCCCCGCATGACCCCCTACACTACCCGAACACCACTGCCCTAAACCCTGTAACACCACCCCCAGCACGACCCCCTACACTGCCCGAACACCACTGCACTACCCTAAACCCTAAAACACGACCTCCTACACTACACAAACACCACTGCACTACCCTAAACCCTAAAACGCTACCCCCAGCACGACCCCCTACACTACACAAACACCACTGCACTACCCTAAACCCTAAAACACTACCCCCAGCATGAACCCCTACACTACCCAAACACCACTGCACTACCCTAAACCCTAAAACAATACCCCCAGCAGTACCCCCTACAGTACCCAAATACCACTGCACTACTCTAAACCCTAAAACACTACCCCAGCAGTACCCCTACACTACCCAAACACCATTGCACTACCCTAAACCCTAAAACACTACCCCCAGCAGTACCCCCTACACTACCCAAACACCACTGCACTACCCTAAACCCTAAACCACTACCCCCAGCATGACCCCCTACACTACCCAAACACCACTGCACTGCCCTAAACCCTGAAACACCACCCCCATCAAGACCCCCTACACTGCCCGAACACCACTGCACTGCCCTAAACCCTGAAACACCAGCCCCAGCACGACCCCCTACACTACCCAAACACCACTGCACTGCCCTAAACCCTGAAACACTACCCCCCGCATGACCCCTACACTACCCGAACACCACTGCCCTAAACCCTGTAACACCACCCCCAGCACGACCCCTACACTGCCCGAACACCACTGCACTACCCTAAACCCTAAAACACGACCTCCTACACTACACAAACACCACTGCACTACCCTAAACCCTAAAACGCTACCCCAGCACGACCCCTACACTACACAAACACCACTGCACTACCCTAAACCCTAAAACACTACCCCAGCATGAACCCCTACACTACCCAAACACCACTGCACTACCCTAAACCCTAAAACAATACCCCCAGCAGTACCCCCTACAGTACCCAAATACCACTGCACTACTCTAAACCCTAAAACACTACCCCAGCAGTACCCCTACACTACCCAAACACCATTGCACTACCCTAAACCCTAAAACACTACCCCCAGCAGTACCCCCTACACTACCCAAACACCACTGCACTACCCTAAACCCTAAACCACTACCCCCAGCATGACCCCCTACACTACCCAAACACCACTGCACTACCCTAAACCCTAAAACACTACCCCCAGCACAACCCCCTACACTACCCAAACACCACTGCACTACCCTAAACCCTAAAGCACTCCCCCAGCACAACCCCCTACACTATCCAAACACCACTGCACTACCCTAAACCCTAAATCTACCCCCAGCATGACCCCCTACACTACACAAACACCACTGCACTACCCTAAACCCTAAAACACTACCCCCAGCACGACCCCCTTCACTACCTAAACACAACTGCACAATTTGTTACAGGCGTTGCAACGCAGGCCTGTGGTGCTTACTGGAAGTACCTGGTGGGCTAGTTGGGCCCCAGGGACCCTCAGGATTCAAGGTGACCTAATCCCCCAATTTAAAACGCACCACGGGGCGCGTTTGCACAGTGGTGAAGGGAGGGGGCGGGGCCTCAGGTGACATGTGCACAAACACGCCCTGTGGTGCGTTTTAAGTTGGGGAATTAATTCCCCTTGAATCCTGACGGACCCTGGGGGCCAACTAGCCCACCAGGTACCATCAGTAAGCACAACAGAGTTGCGTTGCAGAGAGGTGAAAAAAGGTGCGTGGCCTCGGAACGCCTCTCTGCAACTCAGCTCTGTGGTCCTAACTGTAGGTACCTGGGGGGCTAGTTGGGCCCCAGGGACCCTCAGGATTCAAGGGGACTTAATCCCGCAACTTAAAACGCGCCACGGGGCGCGTTTGCACACGTCACCTCAGGCCCTCCTCCCTTCACCACTGTGCAAACGCGCCCTGTAGCGCGTTTTAAGAGGTAGTTTTAATCCCCCTGCCCTATTATGTACTAGGGACTTACAGAGGAGGTCATGCTAATCACAGGGGTACCCCAACACATAGTGTTCCCTAGTGTATGTAGGTGTTTTCACTGTATTCTAAGTGTCTTTTAGCATAGCACTGACTCTGGTTAGTCAGAGTCAGTTACCACAAGTACCCGTCTGAAAAAGTTGTGGGCACAGGATGATTTTGCAACAAGGCCTCTTTCTGCTCCTCTGTTGGTTCTTTCTGCACATCTTTTGCTTCTTCCTGCACTTTTCTTCTTCTTTGTGGACTTCTGTTGCTTCTTTCTGCATTTCTTTTGCTTCTTTCTGTGCGTTTTTTCTTCTTTCTTCACATGTCCTACCTCTGTAGGCATAGTTAGAAACTAGCATTTAAAAAACCTTTGAAATTCACTTAAAAAATAATAGGTTTCAGGCACGTTATAGTTAGAAATTAGCATTTAAAAAACCTTTGAAATTCACTGAAAAACCATAGGTTTCAGACACGTTATAGTTAGAAATTAGCATTTAAAAAACCTTTGAAATTCACTGAAAAACCATAGGTTTTAGGGACAGTTATAGTTAGTTGGACATTTCACTCGTACAAAACCATAGAAATTCCCCCATTATAGTTAGTTCAGCTAACTATAACTCGCGCCCCGCAATGCACTGCTGATGACGTCACATATTACATCACTCATGACATGTTCAGTGACATCACTGATGACATCTCAAATGACATCACTGATGACATCATCCATGTGATAATTTCATGCATCTTCTCACACCCTAATATAACTTTTGATACACCCACTCTAAATTACAGACTGCCATTCTCAAAACCATACACACTCCAATACCAATAACTACATACCCACTCACTGATTCTTAGGTCTACACACACACATCTACTCACTCACCCGTACAGTCACTCATACTTACAGTCACTCAGTACAGGACTATCATATGCACTCATACACCTATATAAACACTCACACACCGCCACTCATCCATAGAGGTACTCACACACCTATTCAGTCATGCAAAAATTAATCACACACCCATTTACTCACCTATACAGTTATACACACACCAGCTCACTTACTCATACAAATACTAGCACATTCTTACGCTCTTATACAATAACTGATACAAGCACACACGCATCCATACAGCCACTCTCACAATCACACACTCTCACTTATAGCCATTTAAATACTCTAACACACATATATACTGCCTTTTACATATGTAGTTACTCGCACATGTACCACTGAGATATACATTCACTCACTAACACACCCATACACACACTCACACACCCAAGCAGTCCATCACAGATACACTCTTGAAATCATGCACCCACTGAATCACCCACTCACACATCTATGTACAGAGTCACACACACCCCACCCACACAAACACTCAGGCAGCCATACAGATACTCAGAGAACCAATCAATAACCCATATAGACACTCATGTAGCTATTCGCAAATCCAGGCATCCACTTACACACCAACAAACAGACGGATACAGACATTCACACAGTTTAGTCACTAACCCATGCATTCAGTAAGATACGTTTAATCACTCACTTGTAGAGTCAGTCACGCACGTACTAAATCATCCATTCAGACACTTATACACCCACTCATTCTTCAATACGCCTTTCCCTATATATATTAAACATATTTAAACTTTACAGAAACACACAGTCACTGGATGATGTCATCAGTGATGTCATCAGTGATGTCATTTGAGATGTCATCAGTGATGTCACTGACCATGTCATGAGTGATGTAATATGTGACGTCATCAGCAGTGCATTGCGGGGCGCGAGTTATAGTTAGCTGAACTAACTATAACGGGGGAATTTCTATGGTTTTGTACGAGTGAAATGTCCAACTAACTATAACTGTCCCTAAAACCTATGGTTTTTTCAGTGAATTTCAAAGGTTTTTTAAATGCTAATTTCTAACTATAACGTGTCTGAAACCTATGGTTTTTTCAGTGAATATATATATATACATACATATATATATATGTATATATATAATATACAAACTCCAGCTCCAGTTTCCTTAGTACGAAATGGACACCGGCACAGGGGCAAGAGTTCCGATAAGTTCCTTGTTTATTAAATTACCCTGTAAAGCGTTTCGACACTTCCTGCCTTGCTCACACAATATATATAGGAACTACCCAGAGTTCTCTGCTTGCACGAATAAACACTGTGGATTAAATCTGTGTTGTGCTCTCCTTGTCGTCTGTGACAGGATTTAGCTGAATTTTGGGAGGCCTCTGCCGCCACCCCACGCACCGGCACATAAAGGCAGGCGTACAGCGTTTTTTGGCAGCAATCAGTTTCATCAATATATACCGCAGGTCATGGAGAACAAGTGGAGCCATTGACCAAGAAACTGACCAACAAAAAGAACAAATAATGGACAATAACATCAGCATTATTAATTTGTCTGACTTAACATTACATGCAGAGGAAACAAAAAATCTGTCACGCTGTCTTTCTTATTGTGCCCCTGAAGGCATGGACTATGTACAAACCCGGATTGATTGTTTTAAATTCACACGAAAACTGAGGTTGGCCAAATATTATGCAGTTGGTAGGCCGGTGGAACGATGGGACACAGGAGTCATGGATGACACCACTGTATTAATGATCTCCGATTTGGGGACTTTGAGGGATATGGACAGTTTGGAAAGGGGTGGAGATTATGAGGGAACAGATGATGCCTTACTAAGAGAACAAGGTTTGAGTGTGTATAATAAGCCGAGTGCACCTTTCAATCCCCGCTCTGTATTTTTACCCATGGTCATGGTCCCCAAAGACTCAATAGATGTTTTTAATGAGCTAGTCATCCATGACTTGAGACAGTTATACACAGATCAGAAGGCCAAGAGTACCACACTTACAAGTGACATTGGCTATGGTAAATTGGTGAAGAAATTGCAAGCCAGGCCGGATATAGTGGTCAGACAGGCAGACAAAGGTGGCAATATCGTCCTTTGGTCCCTTGCCATGTACCAAGAAGAAACCAGGTCGCAACTCAGAGATAAACAATGTTATCAGAGGGTTGATGAAGGCACACTATTGACCATTACCACCAATTTCCATCTACAGCTAGATCAATGGAGATCAGTGGATCTTATATCACAGGCAGAGCACAAGTTCCTTAAAAAATATTCACCAGTAATACCGGTATTATACCTTATACCGAAGGTACACAAAAATGTGAAAAAACCACCAGGCCGACCAATAATCTCGGCAATTGGAAGTCTATTTGAGAATACCTCTAGGTTTTTAGACTTCTTTCTGCAGGAGTATGTGAGGAACCTGTCATCTTACATAAAGGACACAGGAGATTTTCTAAAAAAAGTATATGACATCATTTGGGAGGAGAATTTTATCATGATAACATTAGATGTCTCCACCCTGTATACCAGCATTACGCATAATGACGGAGTTAGGGCGGTGCGTTATTATTTGAAAGTACGCCCACTCACGTTATATAGGCACAGAGAAATGTTGGTAGACATGCTTAAATGGTGTCTAAAAAACAACATCTTCCTATTTGGCAAGGACCTTTTTCAACAGCTACAGGGGACAGCAATGGGCACCTGCTTCGTCCCCAGCTATGCCAATTTGCATATGGGCTGGTGGGAGGAGCAGGTGCTAGCTGTAGAATATGCAGATGAGGTGTCAGATAATGTGGTTTTATGGACCCGTTATATTGATGATCTTTTCATCATTTGGCGAGGTGACGTATCATCAGCAGAGTCATTTATTGAGCGTATCAACATCAATTACCTAAATTTGAAGTTCACATCACATTTAAGCACAGAGGAGGTCCAATTTTTGGATCTCACTGTGTACATAAAGGATGGTGAGATTAACACGAAAACATTTTGGAAAAGTACAGCGGGCAATACTATCCTTCATGTCCACAGTTTCCACCCTCCTAAACTGGTAAATAGCATCCCATATGCTGAGAATTTGAGGATGAAAAGGAACTGTAGCTGCCCCAAGCAACTGTATCAAGCACAAGAGGAGCTGAATGCGAGGTTTGAACAACAGGGTTACAGCAAATCAGTTCTAAGGGCAGCTAGAGTGAAGGGAAGTGCAAGGCCTAGGGATCAGCTGATTTTCGGCAAAACAGTTAATATCAGGGAGCCCGAAAACAAAGTTGAATCACAATTCCGTTTCATTACAGGTTACAGTAAACAACATAAAGACATAAGATTCATTATGCAGAAGCATTGGCATGTACTGTGTGGGGATGCCTTTTTACGACAAAAGTTAGGAAGTGGGCCACTCATTACATTTCGCAAAGCAAGATCATTGCGGCAGGCTCTGGTCACCAATAGCCCAGGTATCCCACAACAGACAACATGGCTCGGTGAGAGTAAAGGCTTCAGGAGATGCCACAAGTGTAAGGCATGTAGGTATGGAGAAAACACAAAGGAGGTACCCTTACCGTTCTCGAATAAGAAGTGGCAGATCATGAAACCTTTAACATGAAGGAGCCAGTTGGCAGTATATGTTTTAAAGTGTAGTTCTTTTAAATTGTACATAGGCAGTACGATTTTACCAGTGCATCAACGGATCTTACAGCACATCAGAGCAATTAACAACAGGGATCAGGCATACCCCATGGCCAGACACTTCCACGAGTTTCATGAAAATAAGCTGGAAGGTCTGAAATACTTTGTAATAGATCAAGTGCCACAAAGATTGAGAGGGGTAATAGAGAAAGGTGCCTGAGACAGCTCGAATCGAGATACATTCTCCGTTTTAATAGTAAGATTCCATATGGGCACAACACTGAGGAAGATCTGCATGTTCATCTGTGAATAGAGAGAGGACTCCGTAGCGCTGAAAGAGCCTGATGAAGAATAGCTATCTGAGGTTCAAAGAATTTAAATCGCTCTCTACATTAAGTAATTGATCGATTTTATGAATTTCTGATTTGTAAGCCACTTCTTGAAATTTTTATTGAAATGGTTGCACATGGTTTTTGCACAAGCACTTTAGTTTAATGTGGATGTGAATAGCCTTGACATTCGTTGAAAGAGTAAGGGCACTTGCCTATAAGAATGAGTAGAGAGGACACAGTGAATAATTAGGGGAAAGTGTAATATTGTTCACTTCTCCTATGCATTTGCATATATCTTTCAATGGAGCTAATTTCATGTTATTTAGAATTTTAAAACAATAATGCGATATTTGCACAAGGCACAATTCACTTTATTAATTGAGCGACATTGCACATAATACCATTAATGAGCGTTAAGTTGACTCGGGAGTATGGGTTAGTACAAATGAGGCATCAACAGGGCACTTGCCTGGAAGTTGAAATGCGTTTCTTTTAAATACATTTATAATGTTTTAAATTTTATAAACTTGTGATATTGTCGCAGAGTTTGATAACTTAATGAGAGATCTGGTACGCTCATTTGTACAATGTATTGACAATTGGGTCTGGATACTTTGTTTGCATATGTCACTTTGGAGGTTATATTGTTGCACTGTCACTTTAATTGTTCATTTAAAACGTTATTGCTAATGTTGCACTGTCACTTTAAGATTTGCACTAGTATAAAAAGGTGAAAAAATGGCTGCGACTCCAGGTTTGGGAAAGACCGCTTGTGCGGTCAAAACGCGTTACCTGACAGTATGTGGCTGAAATAAAAACTCAAAACAAGCGACCCCGAGCAAGCTGGAGTCTGTTCCAAATTGTGTGAGCAGGCATTGGAACGAATATATATATATATATGGTCGACTTCAAGGCAGAGTGGCAAGATAACATCAAGGTTTGGTGTCGTTTTATTGATGACTTATTTATTGTATGGAGAGGGGCAGCTGAGAAAGGCGAGAGAGTTTATAACAGCTCTGAACAACAATGAGTTGAATCTAACTTTTACTAGTACCATTAGTAGATTAATAGATAGTGAGATGGGAGCTCTACTGCGGCCGTCGGATTACGTCCGTAATCTAGGCGTAACCATTGACGACTCACTCACTATGCACCACCAGGCAGTCAAGGTCACTGCCACATGCTTCACCATTCTGAAGTGGCTCAGAAAAATCATCTGGATGCTGCCGGAGCCTACCCAGCGAACAGTGGTCCAAGCTCTTGTCACCTCAAGGCTGGACTATGGAAATGTACTATACCTTGGGTCCAACAAGGCTGTGACAGATGGTACAAAACTCTGCGGCAAGACTCCTTTGCAGGCTCCCCAGAGCTACCTCCATCTCCAGCTACATTGGCTCAGGGTAGAGAACCGTATCAAGTTCAAAGCCCTGAGCTACATGTTCAAAATTAAAACCGGCATGGCCCCACAGTACCTACAATCCCTGGTCAGCCCCTACATGCCTGCTCGACACCTTCGCTCATCAACTCATGAGAACTTCTTTGTACCCAGATTCAAACTATCAAGGATGGGAGGCAGATCTTTTGCCCATCTTGGCCCCTCTCTATGGAACTCACTCCCCCAGCCATCTGGACTGAAACAGTCTACACCCGCTTCCGCAAATCCCTGAAGACCTGGCTATTCAACCATTAACCTCCCCAAGCTGCTTATATTCCACCCAGTCTGCTCTGGCGCTGGGAAACCCTTCTTGGGTAGCTGCTGCGCCTTACAAATTAAAAAAAATTAAAAAAAATTAGTGAATCACAAGTACATTTTCGAGATGTGGACGTTTTTATCAAAGAAGGTAAATTGCACACACGCACTTTTAGGAAACCAACTGCGGGAAGTTCCATCCTTCATTCAAGTAGTTTCCATCCCCAAAAATTAAAACAAAGTATCCCGTATGCGGAACTTCTCCGCATGAAGAGAAATTGTAGCGAGGTCAACTCCCTAGAGCAAGCACAAACTGATTTAACAGCAAGATTTAAAGAGAGGGGCTACAGTCAGAAAGTGCTAAACCAAGCATTAGTGAAAGTGGATGGGATACCTAGAGAAGACATCTTGTTTAAAAGAGCGAGAAGAGTAAAAGGAGACACAACACAGGAAGTGAGGATGATAACCGGTTACAATACCTATCATGCAAGGGTGAGAGACTGCATGATTAGGCATTGGCACCTGGTGAAAGGGGACTCAGTGTTAAGCACTCTGGTTCCACGTAAACCCCTTATCACCTTTAGACGAGCTACATCTATGAGGCAGCAATTGGTGAAAAATAGTCCAGAAGTAATTGAAACAGAGAGTTGGCTAAAGGCAAACCCAGGTTTCAGCAGATGCACTAAGTGCAAGGCGTGAAAACATGGAACAAATAAAAAAGAAATTCAATTAACATTATTTAACAAACCTTGGAAGATTCCATGCTTTTTTAATTGTAAAAGTGATCATGTTGTATATGTCCTCCAATGCACCTGCCCCAAGTACTATGTGGAGAGTACAATCCACATGGTTCATGTTAGGGTCTTACAGCACCTTCGGGCAGTGAAGAACGGAGATAAGTCATATCCTGTAGCCCGTCACATAAAGGATGTTCATGCAGGAAAAGTAGAAGAATTGACGTACTTTGTAGTGGACAAAGAACCTAAAAGTAGATGAGGTGGAAATCGTGAAGGCAAGCTTAGGCAGCTAGAATCTCGAAATATACTCATGTTTGATTGCAAAACACCTGGAGGCCTAAATTCTGATGAAGATATGTATGTCCACCTCGAGTGAGATTAACACGATAATGACCGATCCAATATTAGAGAAATGAAATCAATGAAGTGCAATTTCTGTATGAATTATGCCATTTATGTCTGTACATTTTAATGTTTTAAGCAATTTATCACTGAGGTGGAGAAAATCTTTTATTTGAGCAACTTAAATTTTAGAATTAGGCCCCTTTGTTCTTCGTCTTTTTTAAGGAATGCATTAGGTAATCAGTTCAATGAAAGTTGAGCAAATTGAATATACATGAGAGGATGCTAATGCTATGTGTAGATTAGACTATATTATACTGATATGCAGTAATTAACATCGTTTTAAAGCACTTGCACTTTATCAAATCCCAGAAGGATTTTCCGGTCCTATATTTGCACCTTAGATTGCTTTATTGCACAGAAGCACTTGCACTTTATTTATATACGAGACCATCATCTCAAAATAAGTACTATGCAGTGGAATGCGGTTTTGTGTATTTTATCGATTCTAAGGTAAAAGCACTTGCACTTTATCTAAAAATCCAATTTGCATGAAGCACGTGCACTTTGGGAATTAGGAAACTGGAAAACAGGGAATTCATATGGAACAGGCACTGTGTTTCAGTATTATTGATAATCCAGATCTTCAACTGGAAGGAGTATTCTTTTGCACTTAGCAATTTTCGCACTCCAATTGTATAATTGCACATCTTGAGGCAAAAACAGTTTTGTCAACTTTACGGGCAACTTGAGCACTCGCACTTTATGCGCAACATATGAGGTATATGCATTTACACTGGATCCAATTAACCATGAAAGAAACTTAAGTAGAAGAAGTAAGGGGCTCTAGTATGAGGCACATAAAAGATTGATTATACACATGGGGTTTTGTTTGATAGAAATATGCACTTAGTTTACAGATAAGGTATAAAATTTAGACTTTGTTATAATGATAATAAAAATTTAATAAAAAAGAAAAAATTTAAAAATACTGGAAAAAATTAACCCTGGGCATAATACTTCGCTACGCTCACGGAGCATGCAAAGTTTGTGGTACTACGCACTACACAAATTGCACGTAGCAGAGTGAAAAACTGTGCTAATTGACGTAGCGTAGCAGCAGTATACTAAACAACCAGAAATGCTTTGATAAAGCAATTTTCTATGCTAAAAGCATATAACCAATTCACAAAAGTGAACTTTGACAATAAAATAACAACCAATGAGAGAGGTGATGATTTTGGGGTCCCCCTAACCTAGGGGAGGACCAAGCAGATGCCTTGAACACAAAAAGCATATCATGTGAACGATTCAGTGGTGGTCCCTTCCTCCTAGGACCGCTTCAAGCACAGTTATGGGCAAAAATACAATCCCAACCAAAGGCCCTGCAAAGCATTATGGGACGAGATTAGCAGTGGACAGTGAATATTATAGTGTTCAATATCAAAATAATTCTACAAAGAGCTGCAGTTCAACTAGTCGTTACTAGATATCCCTCACGAGTCAAATGCAAAAGCATTGAAATTATTAATACATCATGCTGCAGTTCCACCAGTCGTTACTAGATGTCCTCACGAGTCAAATGCAAAAGCATTGAAACCCTTTCATGAAGCTTTTGCATTTGACTCGTGAGGGACATCTAGTAACGACCAGTGGAACTGCAGCTCTTTGTAGAATTATTTTGATATTGGATAATAAAATATTCACTGCCCACTGCTAATCTTGTCCCATAATGCTTTGCAGGGCCTTTGGTTGGGATTGTATTTTTGCCAATAACTGTGCTTGGGGTGGTCCTAAGAGGATGGGACCACCACTGAATCGTTCAAAAGATGTGCTTTTTGTTTTCAAGGCATCTGCTTGGTTCTCTCCCTAGGTTAGGAGGATCCCAAAATCATCACCTCTCTCACTGCTTGTTAATTTATCGTTTTCACTTTTGTGAAATGACTATATGCATTTTTAGCATATAAAGACAGAGATATTTATTTTATCTTAACTTGCACTGTGCAAGATGCCTTTGGCAATTATTGTACAGTGCAGTCAAGCACACAGCTACGCACTACGCAATTTGCATAGCTACGTGTAGTTCAAAATGTACTTCACGTAGCTACGTGAAGTGCTACTACGCAAACTACGCCCAGGCTTAGAAAAAATGGAAAGAATTTGGAAATTTAAATGTGATGTAAATATAGGAATGATAAAAGTTTAATGCATGTGTAAATAATGAAAATAAGCATGATGAAAGAAACAATGAAACCGATGCAACAGAGAACGAAGCATGTGTTTTTGAAAGTATGTTGTCTATGTCCATGATATCATGTGACAGGTTTTTGATTAACATAAAAGCAATTGCAGTATGTTGGCTCGCTGTGTGAACAAGGCAGGGGATCCTGACGAAATGCGTTACAGCCCTACAAATGAAATAATAAAGCCTATCTGAGTACTGGAACGGCGGTGTCGGAGTCTGGCTTGAGGATCTCGTGTGCCAGAAGTGTTTGAAGATATATATATATTGTGTATCTAATAGTGTTAGGCACAAAAGGTACTTTACCGATTATGAGACACCTTTACAAACATCTTTATATATTCTACATATTCAAACAATTGCACAATGCACTTTGAAAGGCATTTCTGTACCTTGGCACAATGCACTTGAAATTGCATCTTTGCACTCAATTAATGTTTTAATATCAATCAACGTCTAACATCTATTTTCAAACATGAATGTGAAGACACTGATGTTCCATCACTGGTTGAAAGGAATTGGACATTTAATCCTGGAATGTATATGTATATACCCCTTCTTTTACTTGGTAATTTGCACATATTGCCTATATTATGAATATTGTCTAGGATATGGTTAACGGATGTTATTATGAAGGCATGGTGCATCATCTTCTTTTTCCCTTGTTTTTAAAGCTTAGGTACTTTACTGCTCATAAAACAGGTTTTAAAGTGATGAAATGAACATAGTAAAACATCATCAAGTCTCCGTTTTAAAAGTATGAGTGCTTTTTGGAATTGATTACATGTAACCTATGAAACGCTGAAATAGGACACTGTTCCTTTAAGAACCAGTACTTTGGGATGTTTTTGTAAAAGAGGGAGGGTCCAACCTACCTCTTTATAATCACCTTGCACTAATTATCATGTGACCCGGACGAAGGCCTCTGGCCGAAACGCGTAGGTCGTTTGTTTGTCTCTGTTTGCACTCTGCACGTTTGGAAAAGGAAAAAATAATGGAGAACAAATAGAAAAATAAAAAAGATCTTGTTGTAACTACTACTTGCCGTGGACTTGCTGTCATCAGTGCTGCCTTTGTGTGTCCCTCGGAAATCTTGGTGAAAGCGGTGTGAGGGGAGATGCAGGAAATCTCTGTCCAGTAAAACGTGGTGTCGGACCACGAAGGACAAGCACCCGAACGCGGAGCGGCTGGCCGGATCATCCGACGCTTTGGCGGTGTACTCCTGAACGGCACCTGCTTCCGAGACTCAAGACTCATGCAATCGACCATCCGTAAGGTAACTGTGCTCTTTGGCGTTCGGCTAGGCGGGAGGCGAGAGAGGAGAGGGCTGTTGGTAGCTTGGTGGTTTCTCCGTAGGGGGGTGTCACCATTAGCTGTGACCGCTGCAATCTTTTTCGACTGCAGGAACACCTGTATGCCGATATTCCAAACCAGTGAACCTGATATTTCGAATGGTGAAGGGGTTGATGGATCCCGTAGTTCGGTCTCCAGGGGAATCTCGATAGGAACCGCGATGAAGTAAAGCGGAATCCAATAGAGACTACAGCTGTGCTTCCACACTGGAGTAATCTCAGCAATACGGTAATAAGTTACCAAGATCGTTTTTCTCCACGAAACAATGTAACAGAAACAAATTGGTAATAAAGGAACACCAAGACAGCAGTATACAACCCGATATTGAAAACATTAAATCTGAAAACAATTCCAATAATTGAATCAGAAACGAAGTAAAATCACACCATATACAGTGAAAGGAATAATGAAGGATAAAAAACAGACGGCACAATAGACAACATGGCGGACCGCTGGACAAAACGTGAGCAGTTATTAAAAGACATGTTCAATGATGAAGGAGAACTCACTGCGGCACACAGTCAATCACGCGCTAATAAAATTGGGGCAACAAATACACCAAAACAACTCATGAGGGACCTGGAACAGGCGAGGGTAGTTGAAATTAACAAATGGTGGGAAAGTGTCACTCTAAAGAAATATATTGATTGCAAAAGGATACCCAGAGGCCTACGAATTTTTGTTCTGCCCACCCTGAGCGATCTAGACCCCGACCTCCTCTCCAAATGGCAATCAGATACAAATGAATGTTCAATGAAATTAATCAACACGCTGATTATACATGCGGAGAGAAGATTGACCCAAACAATGGAGAAAGTGAAAGATTTAGAAAAATTGATAGAAAACTTCAAAGAAACACCAGAGGGCAATAAAGCATTTGAGGATCTGGAAAAGAAGCTGGACAAACACGAACAAGAAGTACAAAATAAAAAAGTATGGAAATTTCAGCGTGATAAGATTGACTGTGACAGGAAGGGTGTTTACCTTCGCAAGAAAGTATGATGCCAACTATAACAAACAATCCATGGACCGAGTATCCGACCCGGAAACAACAAGGATGGAGTCAGCAAGGATGTCCAGTGCAGAAAGCTCCGAGGTGAGCTTGGGAGATGAAGGGCTATCTACTGGCAGACAGGGGATGGATTTTTCTGGGGAAATGTGTCTCGTGAGAATGACGACGCGAGGCAGAGGAAGGGGTGCCCCCCAAAAAATGGAACATCAACAAAAAGAACCAGACGGGGCCACAAAAAACAAGCCCAAAAAAATGAGAGAATCAAAAAAATGAAAATGGCAATATTAGACCAAGACATTCAACGAAAAGAAAATAACTTGGTCATAAATCTTTCTTCAAGGGTTCTAACGACGAAACACTCAAAATTACTGAACAAAGGACTAACTTTTTGCCCCTCCAACAATATGGACCTGGCTATGTCCAGGGTAGACTTGTATAAATATTGCCGGAAATTAAAATTAAAAAAATACTTTGCTAGTATGCCGACAAGAGTAAGGGAACAACATAATCAAGAGACTTTGACACCATTAACCCTCAATGAAATCCCTCCGTTACTAACATTACACAGTCTAGAGTCTGAAAACAACGTTGATACACCTTCCGAAATTACTGTGACTATGACGAACACTCAGATTTGTGAGGAGATGGCTATTGTAACCAACATGTCCACGAGTAGCAATTGCAAGACCCGATCCAGAGTTTGTCCACAATTACCGGCAGGGAATCGAGTTGATGTATTTCAAGAACTTATGACAGAGGAACTGCGCACTATATACATCAAAGAAAAGAAAAAGAACCATCAAAAATCTGGGAATATGACCAATGATGATAGATGGGCTCTGAATGATTTAAGAACAGATGACAACATTGTAATAAAACCCTCTGATAAAGGGGGAATATTGTTGTCATGGACGCCCAAAAGTATTATCTGGAAGTCAAAAGACAATTGAATGACATAACAAACTATGAAAGATTGAAGGAAGATCCAACACCAGCAATCATGATTGAATTTCATAAGATGCTGCAAGACTGGCACCAAGATGGGCTACTGGATGAGAATGAATTGGAATATCTCTTAGTGAAACATCCTGTTACATCAACCATATATGTACTACCAAAAGGTGCATTAAAACTTGGAGAATCCACCAGGACGTCCCATCGTCAGCTCATGTGTTTCCCTGTTAGAGAACACTTCAAGATTTCTGAACATCTTTCTGTTTCCATATGTACGAAATCTGCCATCCTATATTCGGGACTCGATGGACTTCTTAAACAGAATCGCCGATATACCCTGGAAAGAAGAATATACAATGGTGACGATCAACGTGGTTTCATTGTATACCTCAATCAGGCATGAAGATGGGATCAAAGCCTGTGAGTTCTATCGTTCAAGATCACTTAATGTTCTCCAACAGACCAATATGATCCTGGAAATGATGCATTTCTGCCTCACCAAATATATCTTCATTTTTGATAAAAAAATGTACAAACAAAGCAAAGGAACCGCAATGGGGACTTCCTTTGCGCCCACGCACGCCAACCTAATGATGGGCATGTGGGAGGCAGAACAAATCTGGTCAGATGTGAACAAGGAAATGATAGAGAACATTGTACTCTGGGTACGTTATATAGACGATCTGTTTTTAATTTGGGAGGGGTCAACAGAAGATCTAAACACCCTCAAATCTCTGAACAACAACTCTTTTCAATTTCAATTCACGTACAACATCAATAAGAAGGAGATAGACTATCTGGACATACATATCTACATAAAAGAACAGAGAATATGTACAACACTATTTTGGAAGCCAACAGCTTGCAACAGCATCCTTTCAGCAAACAGTGCTCATCCCAGATGTCTAAAATGGAGTGTACCCTACGGGGAATTCCTCCGAGCACGTAGGAACTGCTCGGAGGAGTCAGAATTCCTATTGCAGGTTGATCAAATGTACAGCAGGTTTTTGAGTAGAGGATATCCCTTAGTAGTCCTGGAAAATGCAAAATCAAGGGCTCTGAAGAGAAAGAGAAAATCCCTTTTACTACCAAAGAGTACCAATATTCAACCAAATGACAACTCAGAGGAAAATAAAATAAGATATATTACACAGTTTAACTCCTCGAGCAAGGCAATAAGAAACTCTCTACAAAATCACTGGAAGATTCTGACAAGGGATGAAGATTTGAAAAGGGTCACATCTGACCACCTTAACATCACATACAAAAAAGCATCTTCGCTGGGGGATATCCTGACACACAGCCACTATCAGAGAGCAGATCGCAGTGGAAGTAAAAGCCAATGGTTGAGAGCGAGAGGATTCTTTAAATGTCCAAAATGCAAAGCTTGCAAATATGGTTTAAACCAACAGGAGACAACTACCTTGATGGGTGAGAAGATTACCATCAGAGAGAGAATCACGTGCGAAACCACACATGTGGTTTATGCCCTTAAATGTGAATGTGGCAAAGAATACATTGGAAGCACTGTGAACAAGCTGAAGTTGTGCATCCTACAACATCTAAGAGCGATTAAGAACAAAGACTTTGCATATGCAATCGCCAAACATATGTGGAAAGAACATGAAGGGAAACACGATAATCTAAGATTTTATGGTGTGGAGCATATTCCCCTGAGCATTAGAGGAGGAGATCGAGAACTGTTGCTAAGAAAAGCAGAATCCAAATGGATAATTAAGAAAGGAACTGAAATTCCATGGGGACTTAGGGGCACATGCATCAAGGTAGGCTTTTGCATTCCTTAATTGCGATTATTAAGGAATCGCAATTAAGGAATCGCAAAAGCCTATGCATGTAGGAATCGCTATAAAAATAGCGATTCCTAAACATTCCTTAATTGCGACTCGCTAATTGCGAGTCGCAATTAGAATACCTCCCATTAATTCCTATGGGCCTAGAGGCCCATAGGAATGAATGGGAAGACATTCTCAATTAGCGATTCGCAATTAGAGAATCGCAAATTGAGAATGCAATTTCAAGGGTGCCAGGGTGTCAAAATGACACCCTGTTGCACCTGAAATTGTGATGTGCACCCATGTTGCGCACACACATGCCCCAAGGGCATGTGTGTGTGTAACCTAAAACTTTAAAAAATGCATTTTAGAGCATTTTTCGAAGGTATTGCAAATTACAGACAAGTTTGATTTGTCTGTAATTTGCGGTCCTAAATAGCGAAATCGCTATTTGAAAGTGCTTCTAGCATTGCATTTAAGGAATCGCAAATTGCGATTCCTTAAATGCATGTCATAATTAGGAATTCGCAATTAATTGCGAATTCTTAAATTACGCATAGAAACACTTTCATGCATCTCCAAAGGCCAATTTGCGATCGCAAACGGCCGATTTTTGCGATTCGCACCGTTTGCGATCGCAAAAAACTTTGATGCATGTGCCCCTTAATGCGGATGCAGAATTGCACAACTTTTTGTAAAATCTCGAAACCCTCATTTCCAACAGAACTTTGTCCAAACCTACAATAAGGGAAGAAGTGTTGTCTATAATATGATGCCTAAATGATGTTTTTATATTAATTTTTAGGATTTCTGGTTCAAAACTTGTTGAGTTGTTCCCCCCCTCTCTTTTTCTCTTTTTTTTACTAGCACTAGCACTTTAGTAGGACATTTTTGTCTTAAATATTACGGAGACAGGTAGATTACAGATCATCACTAAAAACATATTTGAGAAATATTAACAATAAGAGGGGATATTCATAGTTACTCTATAATCTGTCCTACCCTCAACCTCTGATGGAGACCTTAGATTTATGCTTGGATGTTTGGTAATATTTTGTATGCATATCAATAGCAATTTTAATAGTGCAATCTTGTAGCGTATCAAAAACGTCAGGTACTTTACCGAGAACATACAACATTGTGCATCCAATAGTGTTTTTTGTGATCTTAAGGTACTTCACCGATTATGAGACACCTTTAGAAACATCTTTATACATTATATATATTTAAACAAATGTGCACATTGTACTTTAAAAGGTATCTCTGTACTTCTGTATTTTTGTACTTCTGCACAATGCACTTTAAATTGCATTTTTGCACTCAATTTTTAATATCAACCAATGTCAACATCTACAGTATAATGTATATTTTTAAACATGAATGTGATGATATTGATGTTCCATTACTAGTTGGAAGGAATTGGACATTCAATCCTGGAATGTTTGCGTAATATTTTGTGTGCATACTAACAGCAACTTCAATAGTGCAATCCTGTAGTGTTTTTAAAACATCAGGTACTTCACCGAGAATATTGTGCATCTAATAGTGTTAGGCACATAAGGTACTTTACCGATTATGAGACACCTTTACAAACATTTGTATATATTCTACATATTCAAACAATTGCACAATGCACTTTGAAAGGCATTTCTGTACCTTTGCACAATGCACTTTAAATTGCATCTTTGCACTCAATTAATGTTTTAATATCAATCAACGTCTAACATCTATTTTCAAACATGAATGTGAAGACACTGATGTTCCATCACTGGTTGAAAGGAATTGGACATTTAATCCTGGAATGTATATGTATATACCCCTTCTTTTACTTGGTAATTTGCACATGTTGCCTATATTATGAATATTGCCTAGGATATGGTTAACGGATGTTATTATGAAGGCATGGTGCATCATCTTCTTTTTCCCTTGTTTTTAAAGCTTAGGTACTTTACCGCTCTTAAAACAGGTTTTAAAGTGATGAAATGAACATAGTAAAACATCATCAAGTCTCCGTTCTAAAAGTATGAGTGCTTTTTGGAATTGATTACATGTAACCTATGAAACGCTGTAATAGGACACTGTTCCTTTAAGAACCAGTACTTTGGGATGTTTTTTGTAAAAGAGGGAGGGTCCAACCTACCTCTTTATAATCAACTTGCACTAATTATCATGTGACCCGGAAGAAGGCCTCTGGCCGAAACGCGTAGGTCGTTTGTTTGTCTCTGTTTGCACTCTGCACGTTTGGAAAAGGAAAAAATAATGGAGAACAAATAGAAAAATCAAAAATATCTTGTTGTAACTACTACTTGCCGTGGACTTGCTGTCATCAGTGCTGCCTTTCTGTGTCCCTCGGAAATCTTGGTGAAAGCAGTGTGAGGGGAGACACAGGAAATCTCTTTCCCATATATATATATATATATATATATATATATATATATATATATATATATATATATATATATATATATATATATATATATATATGAAGAAAGCCACTCACAAGTAAGTAGCACGAGGACACAGCGGGGAGTATTTCGGGAAACCTTTATTCACTTGGAAATACAGCATAATGCATTTCGGCTTACAGCCTTCCTCAGACGCCTCTTTCCAACGGTTTACTCCGGTTCCCTCCTCTAAGATCACTGCAACACTCCCATTTGTGGGAGAACAGCTGATCCTGCTCCAATCGGGACATCTGTAGTCATGTATGAGCCTACAGCTCCCAGTATGCACCATGTTGGTATTGGATGGCAGCAGGATGGAATTATGCCCAAGTGAGCGCTGTGTATGCCTCGGAGAGGGGGGGGCCATGTGGTGGCAGGTGCCCGCCGTGAATTTGCAGTGTCCAGGCTTCCCTCCAGTCCCCAACGTCCAGACCATGATCATGGGACAAAGCGGGCCGTGAAACAATCTGTAGCGAGTTTGCTTCCCTGTGCAGTCACAGGCCACCAACTGGTAGCGGCCACAGAGATGGGCCAATTTTCATGGCGGTCCTGGGCAGAATCAAAACCTTATATATATATATATATATATATATATATATATATATATATATATATATATATATATATGTGGGAACTACCCAGAGTTCTCTGCTTCTATTTAGTGTGTGTGTGTGTATATATAAAACAACCGCTGGCACCACAACGCTGCATGCCTCTAGCTTTCACCCTGCACACACTAAGAACAGCATCCCCTACGGCAAAATGCTTAGAGCCTATAGGAATTGCAGTACAAAAGAAGAATTGGCCAAATGCCAAATAGAAATGAGCGCAAGATTTCTCGAAAGAGGATATAATGAGGTCACCATAAAAACCGCAAGAGAGGCAGCAAATAAGAAAAAACGTGAGGAACTTCTATTTGCTAAAAGAAGTACTAAAAATGAGAGAGTGGAACCCCAGATGCGTTTTTTGACTACTTACACTCGTCAGAATAGGGAATTTCGTGAGTTGCTAAATAAGAACTGGCATATCTTGAAAGCCGACCCAGTTATAGGGCAACATCTTCCCAATTTTCCCCCATTGACGTTTCGTAGAGCACCCTCATTAAAAGATGCTGTGGTGAAATCAAGCCCTGAAAGTGAGAGGACTCAAGGGTGGTTAAAACCATCTCTGGGATTCAAACGATGCAGCAAGTGTTGAGCTTGCAGTATTGGAAAAAACACAATCAAATATTCCACTCCTTTTAGCAAAAGAGAGATCAAGATTAGAAGCTCCTACAATTGTAAAACTGACTTCGCAATTTATGTGCTGACATGCACCTGTGGCCTCCAGTACATGGGAAGTCCTACGCTACAGGTGCACAAGAGGATTCTTCAGCACATGAGGGCGATATCCAACACGGATAGATCGTACCCGGTAGCCCGACATTTCGAAGTAACCCACAATAGAGACCCCACTCAAATCACGTATTTCGTGATAGACGCAATTCCACCTAATAAAAGAGGGGGGGACCGTGTGGGAGCGCTGCGCGCCCTAGAGACACGCTATATTCTTCTACTTGACAGTAGAACACCAAATGGTTTCAATCATGATGAAGAATTTCACTCTTGCCTGTAATTTGAACTGCTATGCTCATTAATTGGAGAGAGTAATTAAGATGACAACTACTTAATGTGGAGTAACTATTATCTGAAGTATTGTGTACTATTGAAAATGTCCTTTCATAGAACGCACAAACTAATTTCTGTGCAGAATTGGCCAATACCATGCAGTAGATGACCTACTAAAAGGGCACTTGCCCACGATTTTATAAAGCAATTATGGATTTCCAGCTATATAATTGTGTGTTTGTAATTTAGGCACTCGCCTTTTGTATTACAACCTAGAAAGTCAAAGAAACTTGTAGACACTTGTCTATAGCCACTATATCTATATATTTTTTCTTTGCATAAAGATAGTGTTGGTAGGCTATAATTCTCCTAAGTGGCAAATAAAGAAAGTCTGTTTACTATTTAGGCTTATGGAAAACAGAGCGAGAATGTGTAACTGTGATAAAAGCTGAAAAAGTAGATTTCAGCATCACAGTATTTTCTTTAACACACAGAAAAGCTTTATCAAATTAAAAAAAGATGTATTTTCTTTTGAAATAGACATTGACACGGAAAACAACAGTGAAGCAACTTAAGTCTGTTTTCCAGGCCAGTCCCACACATGGTATGTAAAGTCCACTAAATAATTAAGCCATAACACCTTGTGAACAAGGCCGCTGTGCCGGCTGAAACGCGTCATGGCTGACGTGCGTTTGAATTAAGAGAAGAAGAAACTGATCGCAAATGTTGTTGGCTCCGTTTGTGTTCTGAAACAACCACATCAATCGTTTTGCAATACATATATATATATATATATATATAACTTCTTTCCGTGTCAGGTATGCAGGAATCCTCCTAACGACCACAAACCACGGACATGGACCAAAAGTAAGTGCAAATATTTATTTCCCCTCTGATGCCGCCATAACGTTTTGGCTCGTCCGAGCCTTGTTCACATATATATATTGTATATACTAAAAAGAAGCAGAAAACTCTGGATAGTTCCCAAGTTTAGGTGGAGGGCTCTCCACGTAAACTTGGGAACCACCCAGAGTTCTCTGCTTCTTTTTTGCATAATCCCCCCAAGATCACTGTTGCTCTTGCCTATCAGTTGGCTCCTGCCATACATTTGATATTCAATCTTTCGGTTAACTCTGGAAAAATCCCTGCCACTTGGAAGGTGGCCCAGGTCAGGCCAATTAAAAAAAAAGGCTAATCTAGCATCTTCGAACCTCTCTAATTTTTGTACAATCTCATTGCTTCCTTTACTCGGTAAGCTCCTGGAAGGACTAATTAAAATACAACTTTCAGAGTTCCTTGAGGCCAACAACATCTTAGACCAATCACAATCAGGTTTCAGACTGTCCCACAGCACTGAAACTGCCTTGGTAGCGGTGACCGACCATATTAGAAGTTCTTTAGATGCCAATATACCAGCTATGCTAATATTGCTCAACCTGTCAGCTGCGTTTGATACAGTGTCAAATCCCAAACTATTATATAGGCTACAAGATATTGGCATTCATGGGACAGCCCTAAACTGGCTTGGTGAATTTCTGTCCAACAGAACCCAAACCATCATTCTTGGCTCTTTTAAATCTTGTACAATATTACTAGACAAAGGGGTACCCCAGGGCTCTTGTCTTAGCTCTTCAACATATATGTGGCACCACTTGCCAGGATTGTAAGAGCCTTTCATTTCGAGATTATTACATATGCAGATGATACACAGCTAGTAATCTCCTTTGAGAAAGACATAGACAAAACAAAACAATGTTTTTTAGATGGGCTGACAGCAATTGCCTCATGGATGACAGAAAACTGTCTCCAGATGAATGCGGAAAAAACAGAGATTATGCTATTTGGCAAGGCGCAACAAATATGGACTGCTGACTGGTGGCCAGCTGAACTTGGAATTGCTCGCACACACAAGCGGGTGGTTAAGAACTTGGGAGTTCGCCTGGACCAACCTCTTACCATGAAAGAGCAGGTGATGTCTACTTCAGGGTCCTGTTTCCATATTATGCACTTGTCGAGAAGAACACTCCCCTTCCTTCCACTTTCTGCAAGGGAAAATGGTGGTCCTGCCCCTTGTGATTAGTTGCTTGGATTACTGCAACGTGTTGCTGGCTTCGGCAAACTAGACGTTGCTATCAAAAGTACAGGTGGTGCAGAACACAGCAGCTCGCCTAATTTGCAATTTGCCAACTGGGGCCGCCTCTGTCCCCCTTCTTCAGACCTTGCATTGGCTTCCAGTTCGGAAGAGAATCATTTTTAAATTGTGTTGTCTTACACATAAAGCCTTAACTGGTAGTTGCCCTGCTTACTAAGGTACCACACTTAGACACTACTGCACGCCAAGACTTTTGAGATCAAGTGATAAAGCACTGTTAATGATTCCGCATGTTAAGAGGGCCCACTTGGGCGGCAGGTCCTTTTCTTATTTGGCTCCTTTATATTGGAATGAGCTGCCACACTATATCAGGATCTGTGCAGATCATTTTCGTTTTAGGAAATTACTTAAGACAATTTTGTTCTGAGTTAGCTGCATCCGCTGCCCTGTCACCTGGTTGCGCCGAGATACCCTTCGGGGTGATTCGAGAGCATTATAAATGACATTAATATTAACATAATTTATGCTGCACTCTGTGCCTGTAAGGGTATTGTGTGAGATATATATATACATTTTTGGCACTGTCCTGCACTTTCGAACAAAATCTTTTTGATCTCTGGCAATTTTGCACAATAATGTACTTTAATAAAATACGGAAGTAAACTGCATAACTAGAAAGATGGTTGTTCAAAAATATGTCAGCTTATAGGAGTTATCTATAAATTGAATTTCAATAGAGACTACAGGAAGGGACATTTTGGACCGTACTGTTAGAAAAATCTCTTAGGAATGGCTTAACATGTAAAAATACAAATTTCCATCTGTAAGCTCTGAAATCAAGGTAAAACAACATATGTGTTATCATTTTAATGTCCATAAAGGTGTAAGGTGCTTCACCCCGAAAAGCAGTGTAATTGCAAAAAATAAAATGATTATAAAAGCATTCAATTTATACAAAGTAATCAGAAAAATTGTAATGAATAACATTTCTTGATTGGTGCACTTTATATAAAGTCTGTGACTAAAAGGTACTTCACCAGTAAATGAATTAGGACAAGATTCAATGTTAGGATTTTAATTGGGTGATGGTGATAAAAGGAGGGAAGTTTCCCTTTAAATGGACACTCTTCACACTGGAACTCGATGGCCCAGTAGAAGGCTTTTGCTGAAATGCGTGGGCGTGTTGTACCCAGCACGAAGCACTTTGGATTTGAAATGAAAATGAAAAAATAATAAAACATACATGAAGCCAGACTAGATTTGTGCTGTCTCCCATTCTTGAAGCCAAAAAATAATACGGAACACGGATTGGGATCTTACTTCACAAATATATATATATATATTACCTACGTAGTTATAGGTAGGACCATGTTTCCATAGAAAAAGCCTTTTTTGACTTGCCTATATCTTTGCCTCTGTGATTCTAGTAGCTCATGGAAAGTTTCGGGTGATCCGTCAAGCAGGGGCAGAAAAGAAGGGGGGTTAAAAAGTGTGATTCCCATGTTAATTTCCATAGCGATTTTAGTCGCGAATACAGTCCAAACCGCTGGAAGGAATTACACCAAATTTGGCAGAAAGGTAGCACTTGGTCCAGAAAGTTATTTGATGTAAATCCGTTCAGCAGTTTTTGAGAGATTTAAAAAAAATGTTTTTATTTATATGGACGCTGATCCTCTGAGAATCAACAGTCCCCATGCTGAAATGTGATTGGTTGCCAACACTTCAGCCAGGAAGTGTTGGCAGCAATCTTAGGACTCGACTTCAGCCAAATCCCATACAACAAATTAAACAAAAGAGAACTGGGCAGGGTAGGAATACCCTGACCCACCTGGGGCAAAAAATCATTATTGTTAATTTGTTGGCAGGTGCCACACTGAATATTTGGCTCCCACAGAAAAAAAGCCAGGTCCCAGGGGCATGCAGGATTTTTAAAAGGAAGGGGGTGCACAGAGCCCCCCACCTGAGGGTCTTTTAAGCCTCAGGGACCACAACCTTCCCGGGACTTTTTTAAAATAATGGAAGGGGGCGCGAGCAGACCCCCTCCTGGGCTCGTTTGAGCCCCTGGGACCACCACCACCCCGGGCCTTTATTTTCAATTTGGAGGGGGGGCTGTACCGACCCCCCTCGTGGGGCGGGTTCAAGCCCCAGGAACCACCACCTCCCTGAGGCTAAATTAAGAACAATGGGGGGCTGCACGGACCACCCTGGGCCCCAGGGACCACCACTCCCCAGGGCCCAAAATATAATTAAAACTGGGTGGAGGGCTGAATGGCCCCCCTCCCGGGCCATATACAGCCCCGGGGACCACCACCTTCATGGAGCCGGCCTGTGCTCACAGAAGGATCGGGGCTTAGTGGCCCTCCTCCTGGAGCCAATAATGGCCCTGAGGACCACCATGCCCCCAGGACTGGTTCCTGCTATGTCCCAGGGTGCCCACCCTCGGGTCATAGCTGTTTGCTGTCACTTGGTGGGAGCTTTGACATCTCCCGCCAAGTCAGAGCAAGCACTTCGCTTCCAGCAAGCGAGAGTTGACAAAATGCTCTCGCTTGTTCGAAGTTAAGGTTTTGTTTGTTTCCCTGCCCACTGTAAAGCAGAGAAACAGAGGAAAGAATTGCTCCTGCATGGAGGGAGCGGTCTTTCAACAGCTCCCTCTGTGCAGCAGCATTGCCACCTGCTGCAGGAGGCAGGGAGACAGCAGGGGCCTTGAGGCTCTCCTGCTATTTAATGGGGGAAGGGCCCGGCCTTAAACAAATGGGGTGGGGCCCGCGCGACCCCCCCCCCATATTAAAAAATTAAAAATTTAAAAGGCTGGGCCCTGGGGATGGGGTCCCCGGTGCCGAAATCATCCTGGGGAAGGGGGCCCTTCAGCCAACCCCGGCCATGTGCAGTGTGGGTTTGCATTTATGTATGGTAATTAAGTATTACTTTATATTGAAAAAAAAACTAGAAATTCACAAAAAAAAAGGTTAAAGTAATGTTATAGTTAGGTGTGATAAAAGGATCAATTTTTTTTTACCAAAAAAACCTTAGGAATTCACATAAAAAACAAAGGTCAAAGTAACATTATAATTAGGTGAATATGTCAGTGATAACATTAATGTTTTGAACAAAAAAAACACAGAAATTCACCAGTTATAGTTAGCAGTGGTAACTCTAACTTGCCCCCGCCATGCCCTGCTTATGACATCACTGATGACATGTTCAATTACACAATTTATGACATCACTGATGACATCTCAAATTACATAATTGATGATATCACTGAAGACATCATCCTATGAGTGTGCTAGTTTATTTTACAGTTTACGTAGTGGTGGGTGACCTACCATATTACTTTTCTATTAACTTTGTACAGCTTGGATCCAGCTAATGGGTGTAAGTGTTTACAATATAAATATATATGCATGCCGTTTTGGTACCTTGATGGATGGTTTTGACGCTCTCTTTTAGAGGTAGTGTTTTTCCCCGGCAGGACCACGCCGGTCAATATCTCTACAAACCCTAACGCCAAGGCCTTTTCTGTTTATTTAATTGTGATTACAGCGCTGTAATTGCAATTAGATAAACAGAAAAGCATATTAAACTTTCCGCAAGTACGTGCCCATCCTTCTGGTGCTTGGCGTCAGAGTTTGTATTATTCACTGGAAAAAAACAAAGGTTACAGAGACGTTATAGACTTTATAGTTAGGCTCAAATACCACACATACAAAGCCATAGAAATTCAGCAGGTATAGTTGCCTGAGCTAACTATAACTTATGCCGCTGCAATGCACTGCTTAAGACCTCACATATTACATCACTCATGACATGGTCAGTGACATTACTCATGACATCACTGATGATATCTCAAATGACATCACTGTTGACAACAATGATGACATCATCCAGTGATTGGGGGTGTTTTATTAATGTTTCTGAGACTTAAAGATATATTCTAAGCTACTGCATAAGTTAAATGATTATTTGTTCTATACTACTAATAAGTGATACTATTTCTAACATATGACATCTGAGTTGCTGTGTCACTGACTGTATCAGTGTAGAGTGGGTGTCTTAGTGGCTGTATGGGTGTGTGACTGGGTATGCGAGTGGCTGTATGGATGTGTAAGTGGGTTTGTGAGTTGCTGCCTAGGTCTATAAGTGGGTTTGTGAGTGGCTGTATAGGTCTGTCAATGGGTGTGAGAGTGGCTGTATACATTATGTGAATGGGTGGCTGACTTTTTTTTTGGGTGGGCGAGTGGCTGTGTCAGTAGTTTTATGGGTGTGTGAGTGGATATGTGAGTGGTTGTATGGATGTGTGAGTAGTTGTATGGATATGAGAATGGGTCAGATGTATATTAGTGTGTGAGTGGGTATGTAAGTAGTTGTATCAGTGTGTGACTCAGTGTTTGAGTAACTGAGTGAGTGGGTGTGTAAGAGGTTGTATGAGTGTGTGAGTGGGTGTCTCAGTGGTTGTATGGATGTGTAAGTGGGTGTGTTAATGGTTGTGTGAGTGGTTTTATGGATATGTGAGTGGTTTATGGGTCTATAAGTGGGTGTGTGAGTGGCTGTATGGGTGAGTGAGTGGCTGCGTGAGTGACTATATGGGTGAATGAGTAGCCATGTGAGTAGGTGTATGGGTAAGTGAGTGGCTGTATGGGTGACTAAGTGGATATGTAAGTGGCTCTATGGATGAGTGAATGGGTGTGTGGGTGGATGTTTAAATGGTTGTGTGGGTGTATGTGTGAGTGGTACTGTGGATGATGTCATCAGTGATGTCATTTCAGATGTGTGCTCAGAGTGGTGATATTAAAAATGCCTCTTGGATCCCCTGTTGAAAAAGTTTTATTCCCAGGGTCCTAGGGCACAGTTAAAAACAAAGTGGGGATATGGTGAAGATGAAAAATTGGTCTTCGATATCCCTTAACCCCTTGCGTGCGTCGGACGGGCGGGAGCCGTCCGACCTCACGGTGGGCGTGTGCGTCGGATGGCTCCCGGTCGTCCTAGCACCCACCCACGGGGGAAGCGCTGGCACTCCCCCATGGGCCGCCCTTCAAGCTGCCCCCACCGGGGAAGGCAGGGGAAGCCCTTCCCCTGCCCCCCGCGCCCCACCTCCACGTCATCTAATGACGTTAGCGCATGAGGCGCGCTGTCGTCATTAGAGGATACCGGATGCACTGGAAGCCATTTGCTTCCAGTGCGTTCAGAGGAGAGGAGGAGAGTTTCTCCTCGGGGAGGGTGGGGGGGCTGTTTTAAAAGGCATCGGAGGAAAGGAAAGGGTGTCCTTTCCTCCGATGTCTTTTTAAGCATTCCTGCTGCACGATCGCGCGTGGGGCACGATCGTGCAGCAGGAATGCCCAGGTTTTTTTTTTTTTTAAATGCCTTTTTGTGTCGGGGAGCGGCCCCCTGGGCAAGGGTCGCTCCCCTTGGGGGAGCAATTTGTTTAGCTGGGTTTGCCCGCCTTGATGGGGGCAGATCGGATTTAAAAAATAAAAAAAGTAGCTGTGTGCCCACTAGGCCACCAGGGATTTAAAAAAAAATTAAATTATGTTTTTGGGGAGCGACCCCTTAGGCAAGGGTCGCTCCCCTTTGGGGATCATTTATTTTGGCCGTTTCTGCCCCCCCTTGGGGGCAGATCGGCCTTGTGAGTCTAGGCCCATTTGCCCCCAAGGGGGGCAGAAGCCATTAGACACCAGGCATTGTTTTAGTGTTGTTGGGGAACGGCCCCTTGGGCAAGGGTCGCACCCCTTGGGGGAGCAATATGTTTTTGGGGAGCGGCCCCTTAGGCAAGGGTCGCTCCACTTTGGGGCGCATTTATTTGGGCCGTTTCTGACCCCCTGGAAGGGCAGATTGACCCAATTAAACAATTAATTTTATTGTATGCCCACTAGGCCACCAGGGATTGTTTTAGTGTTGTTGGGAGCGGCCCCTTGGGCAAGGGTCACTCCCCTTTATGGGGTGATTATTGTGGCCGTTTCTGCCCCCTTTGGGGGCAGATCGGCCATATGTTTTCAGGCCCATCTGTCCCCAAGGGGGCAGAAGCCACTAGACACCAGGGTTTTTTAAATGTTGGTGTTGGGGAGTGACCCCCTGGGCAAGGGTTGCTCCCCCTTTATGAGGGTGAATGTTTTGGCTGTTTCTGCTCCCCGTGGGGGCAGATCGGCCTTATGCTTTTAGGCCCACCTACCACCTTTGCTTGGCTGGTGGATAGTGTGTTGGCTAGTGCATTATTTGCACATGTGATTGTAATGTTTTATTTCTCCTTTTTATTCTAGTGCAAAGCTTTTGATTCTTGTTTGCGGTTTCGGCAGTGGTTGATCTGCAGTTTTGCGTAGTTGCATTTTTTTGGTAAGGAAAAATTTTTTTGTTGTGTTTACTCCAAATGAGTATTATTCTCATGCAGGAATGTTTTTTTTGTAAGTGGCGTCATAATAGCAGCATATTTAGTTAGTGTTTTGAGCATGACATTTTTTGCAATGTGTTTTGCGTTGTCTTATGTGTATTTTTCTTTTCTTTTTCTTTTTTAGTGGGATATTGTTGGTCCTTACTGTGTCTGTGCAGAGTAGGTGTTGGTGAGTCTAGCTGCTTCTAGCAAATGAGTGGTATAGCTTTGGAGTATATAGGTCTTTGTCATAAAGCCACAATTTGTTTATTACTTATTTTACAAAGTGTTTGTTGTTGTTGACTTGTTTGACAAGTTACCTTTATTAGTAAGGATTATGGCTAGCCGTAGAATTACTGCTCAGCAAGTGTTTGGTATGCTTTTTGAATCTTCCTCTGAGCAGGATTATGAGACTGACAGTGCGTCTGAGGGAGAGGAGGGAGTGCAAGGTTCTTGCAGTGAGTTTTCTGTCCACGAGGAATCATCTGATGATGAAGCTACTCTCAGTGCGGATGAAGTGCCTGTTTTAGAGGAGGACACTGATGTGTCGATGGTGCAGCAAGAGACATCGGGATTGCAGCCTGAGGCTGCAAGCCTTCCTACTGGAAGTGCTGGACTCTGGGTTGATCCAAACATGGTGCAGCCGGTGTTGCCTGCCTTTAGTGGTGATGCAGGGTGTAGAGTGGATTGTGAAATTTTTTTGCCTATACAGTTTTTTCAATTGTTTATGGATAATGTATTTTTGGCTGAGATTGTTGAGCAGACTAATTTGTATGCTGAACAGTTTTTGAGGGACAACAGTGCCAGACTTAGGCCCTGCTCTAGAGCTACCCAGTGGACTCCCACAAATTTGGATGAGATGAAGAAGTTTTTGGGTTTTACTTTTTTGGTGGGCTTGATAAGGAAGCCGTCCCTGGCTTCATATTGGTCTACCAGTCCCTTGATGGCAACGGCCATATTTCCTGCAATTATGAGTCATGATTGGTATTTACTTTTGCTTAAGATGCTGCATTTTGTTGATAATGCTTTGGCGTTGCCACGAGATCACCCTGACTGTGACCGTCTTTTTAAGATTCGGCCTGTTCTTGATCACTTTGTAGATCGATTTTCAGAGATCTATACTCCAGGGAAAGAAATAGCTGTTGATGAGTCTTTGGTCCTGTTCAAGGGCCGTTTGGTTTTTAGGCAGTACATTCCTAGCAAGAGGGCACGTTATGGAATTAAGATGTATATGTTGTCTGAGAGTAGGACAGGATATGCCTATAATTTCCGGGTGTACACTGTTAGGGATTCCACTATTGACCCCCTGGTTGTCCGTCCACTTTTGGAGTTTCAGAGAAAATTGTGTGGTAACTTGCTAGAGGACTGTTTAACAGAGGTCACCATTTGTACCTTGATAACTTCTACACTGCTGTGCAATTGTTTAAGGAATTGTTCAAAGTGGACACTTTTGCTTGTGGCACAATCCGCTCTAACCGTAAAGGTTACCCAAAAGAGCTTGTTTGCAAAAAGCTTCAGAGGGGACAGTGCAGTGCCTTGCGTAGTGAGGAACTGCTAGCTGTGAAATTTGTGGACAGGAGGGATGTGTACATGCCGGCTACTATCCATGATGAAAGTACTTCACCTGTGACTGTTTGGGGTCAGGTTGCTGAAGTGCGCAAACCTGTGTGCATTGTAGACTACAATAAGCACATGGGTGGTGTCGATAGAGTAGATCAGAGGTTGGAACCTTACACTGCTGTTCGTAAGGCTTACATTTGGTATAAGAAGTTGGCCGGCCATCTCTTCAGTTTAGCAACTTTTAATGCTTTTGTTGTGTTCAAGGAGTGTTCTCCTGCGTCAAAGATGACTTTTGTTCAGTTTCAGGAGTCTGTGATAGGCAGCCTTGTTGTAGTGGAACAGGCAAGTGTTCCTAGAGTTGGAGTGGTGGAGGATGTGGCTAGATTGAAAGATCGCCACTTTCCTGATTTAATTCCTCCCACGCCCAAAAAAATACAATCCCTGTAAGAGATGTAGAGTCTGTTTGCAGAGAGGTATGCGGAAGGAGAGTCATATGCACTGTGCTGATTGTCCTTCTAATCCTGGGCTGTGTGTGCCCACATGTTTCAGATTGTATCGCACTCAAAAGAGTTTTTGGGTGCAACCGTGAGTCTAATAGTGTACTGCCTGGTCTGTATGGTTTTACATGGTTGTTGTTCAGTTTCACGGTTGGTATTAGAATGATGTCTTTAGTTACCGCTGTTGTTTTTGTAGTTATAGTTTTGTATCTAGTTCCAATTGGTTTGTGTTTTCTTTCTTGTTATAAAAAAATTTGATGATGGTGTGCGTGGACTGGCGCTTGGCTGGCGGTGTGCGTGGGCTGGCAGTGTTCATGGGTTGGGGCTTGGCTGGTGGTGTGCGTGGGCTGGCGCTTGGCTGGCAGTGTGTGTGGGCTGGCACTTGGCTGGGGGTATGCATGGGCTGACGGTGTGGGTGGGCTGGTGTTTGGATGGCAGTGTGCGTGGGCTGGCAGTTTGTGAGTAGTGACTTACTGCTGGTCATTACACACTCTGCTAGTCAAACGCCACTGCACACACTATGTCAACCACCAGTCGGTGTGATTGCTGTGTCAGACATGTGGACGTATGAAAGTGATGGCCCCTTGAATGGTGCTGTCTGTTGATGTGAATGTTGTAATGTGCTGGGCCCACGGCTGGCGGTGTGAATGGTCTTGTGTGTCACGTATGAAAGGTGTGTGAATGGCCTGTAAAGAGGTTGGTGCCTTGCCGTGGCTTTACAGCTCACGAGCTGTGAGTCATTGGTTGTGGTTTTTAACCTTTTAAATAATAACAGTGCATTTCCTTTTTGTGAAATCCCTTGTTAATAGAATTTTACGCTCTGAACCTTCACTCACCCTCGTGCCAAATCCAACCAGTATGTGTGAGCACTTAAGGAATTGTTCATTTTGAAGTAATATTTGTCTTTTCTGTCCCTCTCTGCCAGGGTGTACATTGTCTCCACATTGTCTGTGGATGGGAGTGTTGTAATGTGCTGGGGCCGCAACTGATGGTGTGAAAGTGTGTGTCAAATATGAAAGGTGTGTGAATGGCCTGTAAAGAGGTTGGTGCCTTGTTGTGGCTTTACAGCTCACGAGCTGTGAGTGATTGATTCAGGTTTTTAACCTTTTAATTATTAACAGTGCATTTCCTTTTTGTGAAATCTCTTGTTAATAAAATATATATTTTGAACCTTTCACTCACCCTCGGGCCAAATCCAACCAGTATGTGTGTGTACTTGAGGAACAGATGGATAGGCAGTCATATTTGTCTCATCTGTCTTTCTGTGCTAAGGTGTAGTCTGTCTCTAGGGAAAATTTATCAACTTTAGATATTTTTGAAAAGCAAAAAAATGGGGAGGTATCATTTTACTCGGGAGACTGAGGGGAACGCTGTGGGGTAGGACATTTGTGACGGCACGGTGATTCCACACAAAAATATGCAGAAAATGTGTTTTTTCAGCTAAATTTGAGGTTTGCAGGGGATTCTGGGTATGAAAACGTTGGGGGACCCACACAAGCCATACCTCGCTGGACTCCAACGGGTGTCTATTTTCAGAAATGTGTGGGTTTGGTAGTTTCCCAAGATGGCCGCCGAGCCCGGGGCCAAAAACCCAGGTGACCCCCCCTTGCAAAACCAGGTTGTTTTGTGATAGGTCTTTTTGATGTCTCCTCAATACGTTTTGGGCCCTTGCCTGTCGCGGGTACTTGACCCACCCACGTGAGTGAGGTACCATTTTTATCAAGAGACCTGGGGGAACGCTGGGTGGTAGGAAATTTGTGGATCCACGCAGATTCCAGAACCTTCCCACATAGAAATTTGAGATAAAAGTGATTTTTTCAGTTAAATTTGAGGTTTGCAGGGAATTCTGGGTAGGAAAACGTTGGGGGACCCATGCAAGCCATACCTCGCTACACTCCCCCGGGTGTCTAGTTTTCAGAAATGTGTGGGTTTGGTAGGTTTCCCAAGATGGCCACCGAGCCCGGGGCCAAAAACCCAGGTGACCCCCCTTCCAAAACCAGGTTGTTTTGTGATAGGTCATTTTGATGTCTCCTCAATACGTTTTGGGCCCTTGCCTGTTGCAGGTACTTGACCCACCCATGCGATTGAGGTACCATTTTTATCGGGAGATCTAGGGGAATGCTGGGTGGTAGGAAATTTGTGGATCCACGCAGATTCCAGAACTTTCCCACACAGAAATTTGAGAAAAAAAGAGATTTTTTTTCAGCTAAATTTGAGGTTTTGAGGGGATTCTGGGTAGGAAAACTTTGGGGGACCCATCCAAGCCATACCTCGCTACACTCCCCCGGGTGTCTAGTTTTCAGAAATGTGTGGGTTTGGTAGGTTTCTCAAGATGGCCACCGAGCCCGGGGCCAAAAACCCAGGTGACTCCCATGCAAAACCAGGTTGTTTTGTGATAGGCCATTTTGATGTCTCCTCAATACGTTTTGGGCCCTTGCCTGTCACGGGTACTTGACCCACCCACGCAAGTGAGGTACCATTTTTATCAAGAGACCTGGGGGAACGTTGGGTGGTAGGAAATTTGTGCATCTACGCAGATTCTAGAACTTTCCACCACAGAAATGTGAGGAAAATGTGTTGGTTTTTTTACAAAATTTGAGGTTTGCAAGGGATTCTGGCTAACAGAACCTGGTGAGAGCCAGACAAGTCCCCCCCATCTTGGATTCCCCTGGGTGTCTAGTTTTCAAAAATGTATAGGATTGCTAGGTTTCCCTAGCTGCCGGCAGAGCTAGGGTTCAAAATCTACAGCTAGGCCCTTTGAACAAAAAGGGTCAGTTTTCACTGTGAAAATGTGGTGTATCCACGTTGCATTTTGGGTCATTTCCTGTTGCTGGCACTAGGCCTTCCCACACAAGTGAAGTACCATTTTTCTCATAAGACTTTGGGGAATGCAGGGTGGGTGGAATTTTGTGGATCCACGCAGATTCCAGAACTTTCCACCACAGAAATGTGAGGAAAATGTGTTTTGTTTTACAAAGTTTGAGGTTTGCAAGGGATTCTGGGTAACAGAACCTGGTGAAAGCCAGACAAGTCACCCCATCCTGGATTCCCCTGGGTGTCTAGTTGTCAAAAATGTATAGGTTTGCTAGGTTTCCCTAGGTGCCGGCAGAGCTAGGGTTCAAAATCTGCAGCTAGGCACTTTGCAAAAAAAGGGTCCTTTTTCACTGTGAAAATGTGGTGTGTCCACGTTGCGTTTTGGGCCGTTTCCTGTCGCGGGCACTAGGCCTACCCACATAAGTGAGGTACCATTTTTTTCGGAAGACTTTGGGGAATGTGGGGGTGGGTGGAATTTTGTGGATCCACGCAGATTCCAGAACTTTCCACCACAGAAATGTGAGGAAAATGTGTTTTTGTTTTACAAAGTTTCAGGTTTGCAAGGGATTCTGGGTAACATAACCTGGTGAGAGCCAGACAAATCACCCCATCCTGGATTCCCCTGGGTGTCTTGTTTTAAAAAATGTATAGGTTTGCTAGGTTTCCCTAGGTGCCGGCAGAGCTAGGGTTCAAAATCTACAGCTAGGCACTTTGCAAGAAAAGGGTCAATTTTCAATGTGAAAATGTAGTGTGTCCACATTGTGTTTTGGGCCGTTTCCTGTCAGGGGCACTAGGCCTACCCACACAAGTGAGGTACCATTTGTCTCGTAAGACTTGGGGAATGCAGGGTGGGTGGAATTTTGTGGATCCACGCAGATTCCAGAACTTTCCACCACAGAAATGTGAGGAAAATGTGTTTTTTTTTAACAAATTTTGAGGTTTGTAAGGGATTCTGGGTAACAGAACCTGGTGAGAGCCAGACAAGTCACCCCATCCTGTATTCCCCTGGGCGTCTAGTTTTTAAAAATGTATAGGTTTGCTAGGTTTCCTTAGCTCCCGGCAGAGCTAAGGTTCAAAATCTACAGCTAGGCACTTTGCAAAAAAAGGTTCCTTTTACGCTGTGAAAATGTGGTGTGTCCACGTTGCCTTTTGTGCCATTTCCTGTCACGGGCACTAGGCCTACCCACACAAGTGAGGTACCATTTTTCTTGGAAGGCTTTGGGAAAGGCGGGGTGGGTGGAATTTTGCAGATCCATGCAGATTCAAGAACTTTCCACCACAGAAATGTGAGGAAAATGTGTTTTTCTTTTACAAAGTTTGAGGTTTGCAAGGGATTCTGGGTAACAGAACCTGTGAGAGCCAGACAAGTCACCCCATCCTGTATTCCCCTGGGTGTCTAGTTTTCAAAATTGTATAGGTTTGCTAGGTTTCCCTAGGTGCCGGCAGAGCTAGGGTTCAAAATCTACAGCTAGGCACTATGCAAAAAAAGGGTCAGTTTTCACTGTAAAAATGTGGTTTCTATAAAGAAACCTTGAAGGATCTACACAAATGACCCCTTGCTAAATTTAGAATTTTGGCTACTTTTCTAAAATGTATAGCTTTCCAGGATCCATTATTGCTTTCATACCCATTTCTACCATTAACTGGAAGAAGGTTGAAAGCACAAAAAATAGCAAAAATAGGCTATGTCCCAGTAAAATGCCAGAACTGTGTAAAACATTTTGGTTTTCTGACAAAAGTCTGTCAGTCCCTGAAAGCAGGGAAAATGGTGATTTCAGCTCCACAAACCCTTTGTTGATACCAATTGCAGGGAACCAACCAGACTCTTTAATTTGAAGCACTTTTTTCCCATTTTTCCCAAAAAACAAAAACAAATTGAGCTGAATTTTGGCTATTTTCTGGGTCCCCTCCAGGGGAATCCACAAACCCTGGGTACCTTTAGAATCCCCGTGATGTTGGAAGAAAAGGACGCAAATTTGGCATGGATACCTTATGTGGTCAAAAAGTTACAGGGGCCTAAGCTCAGACTACCCCAAATAGCCAAAAAAAGGCTTAGCACAGGGAGGGGGGGAGGGGGGGGAAAGGCCTTGCAGCGAAGGGGTTAAATGCTGGTCGACATGTTTCAGCCTCATAAACAATAAAGAGGCTTTCTTCAGGACCATATAACGTGAATTGGGATGTGGCAAAAAGGAAGCCATGTGTGTTATTTTCAGCACACACGCTAAGGTGTGCTGTGCATGCAGTGGTGTAACCGTACTTACGGACCACCAACTGGTTAAAACACTAGCTACGTGAATAGAGTAGCTGTAAAGGATCCCAGAAGGGACGGACTCCCGAGAAGACAATAATAATACAAAAACACAAATTAAAAGGAAAATCTCTGGACAACAAATTTTTTATGGAGGTATATTAAGGTGCCAGGGCTATTAATAGGCTGAAAACTTTAGAAGGCCTCAGAATGTTTAGAGCAGGAAAATGTCACAGAAAGTGCCATTTTCAAATTTGTAATTTAAAATCCGACTTTGCCATAGCGGAAGATGTTAAATTGCATTCTTTAGAGTCCAAATAGGATATTTCTACCTGCTCCCAATCAAAAGTTAGCACCTATTGAATGTAATAAGGCAACCTTAATGTTATCCTATAGTAGAGATAGGCTTTACAGTAGTTAAAAACGAATTTAAAAGTTTTTCACTACCAGGACATGTAAAACTTAAAAACACATCCTCCTTTTTAAATACAATGTACCTTGCCATAAGGGCTGTTTAGGGTCTACTTTAGGGGTAGCTTATATGTATTAAAAAGGAAGGTGTAGGTCTAGCAGAATGGTTTATTTTGCCAGGTTGAATTGGCTGTTTAAAACTGCACACAGGCTGCATTGGCAGACCTGAGACATTCTTTAAAGGGCTACTTAAATGGGTGACACAATAAGAGCTGCAGGCCCATTGGTAGCATTTAATTTACGGGACTTGGGTGGATCACTGACACAATATCTAAAATAACATTGTGATACAAAATATTGTGTTAAAATATCGATTTCAAAAATATTGTTTCCCTATATTTATAATGGTAAGCACAAAAATATTGAAATAAATATTCGTTCATGCTAATATTGTTAAACAGCATATAACAATAATCGTTTTTTAATACATATATAGTTTAAAATAGTAAATCTTAAATATTTTAAAATGTAATATTAATATAATGTAAATGAAAAAAATTTAAATAATAATACTATGCATAAATATATACTTATAAAAACACACACACATTATATGTGTGTATGTTTATATATAAATATAATATGTTTATATATAAATATATATGATGTAACACTATTATTAAAAATATATAATTTACATTATATTAAATTGTTTGAGTTATTGTTTTAAATTTATCTCTATAAAAAGTATATAAGTATATAAAAAGTATTATTCAAAATTGGTTTAGATTGTGGCAGTCCATAGGCGTCCATAGACGTCCGTTGTTGAAGAGAGTTACATTAAGTGAATATAGGAGATGGAGCTCTTGTAACGTTCTGTGTCCTGAGGAGAACCCTCAAAGAAACGTGTCAGGGTTCGAAACGCTTCAACAGCTTCTCTCTTGGCCAAATAAGTGTTCAATTACATGGGTTACCACTGTGGTTCACAATTAAGTATTTAAACATTTCTTTTGATGTGGGCCCAGTAGGGTCACTATTTGGCTATTACCTCTGTTAATACCTATATATCTTTCCTAGTGAGACAGTAGTCAGGGGTACAATGACAATACTGTAGTTTGAACTGTACAGAACCTGAGCGGACAAGTATTAAATATTGTTTTGGTCTTGTGTTGTACATGTATCATGTTATGTGATTTGTACGTTTGTCCCATTGTTGTACTTTTGAAAATTTTGTGATTCCTGTGTATATCAAATAATAAGGAAATTTTAAAATGTATCAAATCTTCAAAAAACATTTTTTTTTAAATGTTCAAAGAATGAAAAACGTAAAAAAAAAAATCATTTTGTTGATCATAGCAATTGGTTTGTGTGATCTTGTTGTGAATGGGTGACTGAATGGTGATCAGTATTGGCATTTTTCATGTTGTTTAGTATTTATGGCCTGGCCTTACTGATTGAGGGCAAACCCTGTTGTGTTAGCACATGCAAGTTACGGCATTTTATCATACCTGCGAGATGTTGTGCTTGTCAAATTCCAACGAAGGAGTTATTGAGTCATTTTTGTATTTTAAGTGGACGGCAGTGACATTAACTTATCTCTTTTATGTCTATATACCATGTGCATTATTCCAATGTATGAATGGTGTGTTTTAAATGGCATCCGCCAAGTTTAAAAAAGGCGGGTTTCGCGGTCAAAACGCATCACTTGGCAAACTGTATGATTTGAATAAATAAGTGCCCGAGGATTGCGTGGTGTGTCGGTACTGCTGTTTCAGGTTGGCTTGGATGGTATTTTACCAATCCAAAGCTGTAATACTGTGCCTGGAGTGGTAAAAGGCTTTAGCCATTTTACAGCTTGACATGGATAGCACTGTACTATTCCTATGCTTAAAGACTTTGCTGTGGAAATGGCAAAAGACTTTGTCACTTTCTATCTCGGCATGGATGGCACTGTGCTAATCCTATGCTTAAAGACTTTGATAGAAAAGTAGATATTTGAGGTGAGCAAATTTAGAGTGTGGCTAGTGTTGAGAGTGCTCTATATTGGAGCTGCTTTCCACCTAAACTTGAGAAATACCCAGAGTTCTCTGCTTCTTTTTGCATAATATATGCAGCATCACTCTATGCCTGAAAGTGTTTTGTTATGATATATTTATAAAGATATATATATATATATATATATATATATATATATATATATATATATATATAAAAAAGAGCAAATCCCGGTTGTCACCAGACCTCCACGGCGTACAAACACAGGTACGGACCACGCAAGGGACGAAATGAAGAAGATGCTGTGCTTTATTTAAAATCCATGACTACAGCAACCAGTCAGTCCTGGCCAGTGCCTCAGCATGACGTGTTTCGACCGAAACAACTCGGTCTTGTTCACATAACGCGCTACAAGACATCATGTCATTAAATAGTGGGAGTGATTTAGAAAAAAATGAACAAAAGCAACACACCTGTGTACAATTCAACCAAAGTCACATGACATATAGACATAAAAAACATACTATATATCGCTAGACAATGAGTAAAAAGTACATAAATTGCATTTTAAATGTGGAATCAATATTTAAAAATTACATTGAATATAAATACAAATATTGAAATATAAAACAATAAATATTCAGAACCACATTAAAAAGAAGGAGGGAGAATGAATAATGCATCCATGAGTGCCAGTAACCAAAATGAATGGTATTAAATACATAATGTATATACATAAACAATAAACCCTCACAACTGATATGTGCAAAATGGTACATGTAAACCCATACTCATGGGCAAATAGTCTGCAGTTGTAAACGATGTATTAAGTCTTTTGGTTACTTAACAATGGTGCGTAGCTGAAAGTGCAAAGAAGTGCAAAATGTGCTAGTGCGAAAAAAAAACCTAAATGCTATATTAAAAAAGCGGAGAATGTCCCCCGGGGCCCCGGGGGAGCTCTTGGACAATAAAACCAATGAATGGCTAGCAGCATCACAACTGTAATAGCGGGCAAGTGCCCTTACTTTATCAAAACGTATGTATGAAAAAAGAGTGATAATAAAGTCCTAAAATAACGGACCTCAATAATACAAGTGAATATTGAAAAAACTGGGTCGAAAAAATCAAGGATGAAAACGGAGAAATTGTCTAGGAGTCACAAATATAAAAAACATTAAAGGACATAAGGAATTGTGAGTATAGTATAAATCCATACTAAAAATATTGCAGCACAAAATAGATACAAATATCTAGAAAAATGAGATTATAGGAAATTGTGCAGATCCTCCCCCATGTTCAGCCCATTCGGCATTTTAGTGTTGAGTTCGAGGATGAATTTTGATTCAAGTTGTCTTAACTGGCGTTCTCTATTGCCTCCACGAATAGATTTGGGAACTGCCCCAATGACAAAATAATCCAAATCATTCAAGTTGTTATTGTGGGCTAATTTCAAGTGTCTTGCAACGGGATAGTTGGGATCAGAATTGACTGCGGCTCTGAGGTGTTGTAGTATGCGGTTATACACCTGGAGCTTGGTGCTCCCTACATACTTCAAGCTGCACGTGCACCGGAGCACGTAGACCGCAAAGTCTGTGCGACAAGTAAAATACCCCTGTATCTTAGCAGGGGTATCGCTGAATGCAGTCATGTATTCTGTTGTACTGGTCCCAAACTTACAAGCCCTGCAAGAGCTACATTTAAAAAAGCCACATTTGGGTGATAGCCAAGTGCTGGTAGAAATGACTTCTGGGCTGTTTCTTACCATATTGTCTCTCATAGCAGGTGACCTTTTAAATGTAAGGACAGGCAGTGTTGGTAAAATTAGAGAGAGTGTGAGGTCAGTTAGTATTAAAGGCCAATTTTTCTGCACAATGCTTCTAATCTGTTTATGCTGTCTAGAGTAGACAGTGATAAGCCTTACTACTTGCGTGTTATCTTCTGCAGTAATTGCAGCATTGTCTGTAGTCTCAATCTGTGAATTGGGCATGCCGAGGCAGGTGTCACGATATAAGGCATTGGCTTTTGTACGGGCAGAATTCAGATCTTTAAACCTATAACCACGTAGTAGAAATATTTGTACAGCTTCATTTTGGCAAGCTTCTAAATCCTTATCATTACCGCAGATACGGCGGATACGCAGGAACTCCCCATATGGCATGCTGCGAATGAGATGTTTGGGGTGGGAACTTGTCGCATGGAGGACAGAGTTCTCCGCCGTATCTTTTCTATGCAATTTAGTGTGTATAGCACCATCCTCGACATAGACTGAAACATCTAAGAATTCCACATTCGTAGGGCTTATGGTAGCTGTAAATTTTAGGTTAAGCACATTGGTGTTTTAGGTGTCCACAAAATTAAGAGCAGATGTATGGGAACCCTTCCAAATCATACACACATCATCAATGTAACGCCACCAATGGCAAACATGATTTTCAAACACTTCTCTGTGCTGACCCCTGAGGACATGCTCCTCCCACCAGCCCACATGCAAACATGCGTAGCTAGGGGAGAAGCATGCCCCCATCGCCACACCCCGCAATTGATGGTAAACTTGCTTATTAAATAAGAAAAAATTGTTTGTCAGACAGATCTTAATCATAGCAATTAACATCTTATTATGTTCCAAATACCCAATGCCTCGTTGTCCTAAATAATAGGATACTGCATTTATGCCATCCTCATGATGGATACTTGTATACAAAGATGTTATATCCATCACAATTAGTAAATATTCACTGTCCCATTCAACATTGTTCAATTTCCTTAAAAAATCCCCAGTGTCTTTTAAAAATGATGGTAAATTAGATACAGACTCCTGTAGAAAGTAATCTACAAACTTGGAAATGGGTTCTAATAAGCTTCTTTGTGCTGAAATAATCGGTCTGCCTGGAGTGGGAATGATGTGTTTGTGAACCTTGGGAATAAAATACAGTATTGGTGTAATGGGATGGTCATTTTTTAGAAAAAGGAATTCACTTTTGCTGATCAGACCTTGTCTCTTCCATTGGAACAAATCTTTAAAAACCGAGTCTTTGACTTTTTTTAGGTCTGCAAAAGATGCCATCCTGTAGCAATCGGTGTCATTTAGATGTTTCATAGCTTCAACCATATAGGCATCTCTAGGCCAAAGTACAACATTGCCTCCTTTATCAGCCTTATCTATGAGGAGATCTTTCTTGTTCTTTAATTTTTGAATTAAGTTATGGTATTGTAATTCAACATGTCTCATCTTGTGATGACTCCTTTTAACTGTTTTATCAAGTTGTTTTAAATCTTCCGTCACCATGTCGTTAAACACGTTGATGGCATCTTTCGGCATGATAGGTACAAAAGTTGAAGGAGGGCAAAATGGACTCATTGCTGGACTACCAATAAAAATGCCAGTGTCCAAAATAATATCTTGAGTAGGTCTAGGATCTGAGTCAGTGTCTGTGGCTAAGCCATGCAAGAGTTTCAACATGTCAGAATCCGATGCCTGAAGATTGGAACTTTTATTCCCAGGAACCTCACTCACTGTTTTCGATAAGTTCTTTAATTGAAAGAATTTGATTAATTTCAGTTTCCTAATACATTTGTAGATATCAATGCGGGATTGAGTGTAGTTAAAATTGCTCTCCGGGCAAAATGTCAGTGCTAGCGAAAGTAATTGGGTTTCCGCAGTAGTTAATGTTGTATATATATATATATATATATATATATATATATTCACTGAAAAAACCATAGGTTTCAGACACGTTATAGTTAGAAATTAGCATTTAAAAAACCTTTGAAATTCACTGAAAAAACCATAGGTTTTAGGGACAGTTATAGTTAGTTGGACATTTCACTCGTACAAAACCATAGAAATTCCCCGTTATAGTTAGTTCAGCTAACTATAACTCGCGCCCACAATGCACTGCTGATGACGTCACATATTACATCACTCATGACATGGTCAGTGACATCACTGATGACATCTCAAATGACATCACTGATGACATCACTGATGACATCATCCAGTGACTGTGTGTTTCTGTAAAGTTTAAATATGTTTAATATATATAGGGAAAGGCGTATTGAAGAATGAGTGGGTGTATAAGTGTCTGAATGGATGATTTAGTACGTGAGTGACTGACTCTACAAGTGAGTGATTAAATGCATCTTACTGAATGCATGGGTTAGTGACTAAACTGTGTGAATGTCTGTATCCGTCTGTCTGTTGGTTTGTAAGCGGCTGCATGGCTTTCTGAATAGCTACATGAGTGTCTACATGGGTTATTGATTGATTGTCTGAGTATCTGTATGGGTGCCTGAGTGTTTGTGTGGGTGGGGTATGTGTGACTCTGTGCATAGATGTGTGAGTTGGTGATTCACTGGGTGCATGGTTTCAAGAGTGCATCTGTGATGGACTGTATGGGTGGGTGAGTGTGTGTATGGGTGTGTTAGTGATTGAATGTATATCTCAGTGGTACATGTGTGAGTAACTACATATGTGAAAGGCAGTATATATGTGTGTTGGAGTATATAAATGGCTATAAGTGAGAGTGTGTGATTGTGAGAGTGGCTGTATGGATGAGTGTGTATTTGTATCAGTGATTGTATAAGAGCGTAAGAATGTGCTAGTATTTGTATGAGTAAGTGAGCTGGTGTGTGTATAACTGTATAGGTGAGTAAATGGGTGTGTGATTAAGTTTTTTGCATGACTGACTAGGTGTGTGAGTACCTCTATGGATGAGTGGCGGTGTGTGAGTGTTTATATAGGTGTATGAGTGCATATGATAGTCCTGTACTGAGTGACTAAGTATGAGTGACTGTACGGGTGAGTGAGTGGATGTGTGTGTAGACCTAAGAATCAGTGAGTGGGTATGTAGTTTTTGGTGTTGGAGTGTCTATGGTTTTGAGAATGGCAGTCTGTAATTTAGAGTGGGTGTATCAAAAGTTATATTAGGGTGTGAGAAGATGCATGAAATTATCACATGGATGATGTCATCAGTGATGTCATTTGAGATGTCATCAGTGATGTCATCAGTGATGTCACTGACCATGTCATGAGTGATGTAATATGTGACGTCATCAGCAGTGCATTGCGGGGCGCGAGTTATAGTTAGCTGAACTAACTATAACGGGGGAATTTCTATGGTTTTGTACGAGTGAAATGTCCAACTAACTATCACTGTCCCTAAAACCTATGGTTTTTTCAGTGAATTTCAAAGGTTTTTAAATGCTAATTTCTAACTATAACGTGCCTGAAACCTATGATTTTTTAAGTGAATTTCAACGGTTTTTTAAATGCTAGTTTCTAACTATGCCTACAGAGGTAGGACATGTGAAGAAAGAAGAAAAAACGCACAGAAAGAAGCAAAAGATGTGCAGAAAGAACCAACAGAGGAGCAGAAAGAGGCCTTGTTGCAAAATCATCCTGTGCCCACAACTTTTTCAGACGGGTACTGGTGGTAACTGACTCTGACTAACCAGAGCCAGTGCTATGCTAAAAGACACTTAGAATACAGTGAAAACACCTACATACACTAGGGAACACTATGCGTTGGGGTACCCCTGTGATTAGCATGACCTCCTCTGCAAGTCCCTAGTACATAATAGGGCAGGGGATTAAAACTACCTCTTAAAACGCGCTACAGGGTGCGTTTGCACAGTGGTGAAGGGGGCCTGAGGTGACATGTGTGCAAACGCACCCCGTGGCGCGTTTTAAGTTGCGGGATTAAGTCCCCTTGAATTCTGAGGGTCCCTGGGGCCCAACTAGCCCCCAGGTACCTACAGTTAGAACCACAGAGCTGAGTTGCAGAGAGGCGTTCCGAGGCCACGCACCTTTTTCACCTCTCTGCAACGCAACTCTGTTGTGCTTACTGAAGGTACCTGGTGGGCTAGTTGGCCCCAGGGTCCCTCAGGATTCAAAGGGAATTAATTCCCGAACTTAAACGCACCACAGGGCGTGTTTGCGCACATGTCACCTGAGGCCCCGCCCCCTCCCTTCACCACTGTGCAAACGCGCCCCGTGGTGCGTTTTAAGTTGGGGGATTAGGTCACCTTGAATCCTGAGGGTCCCTGGGGCCCAACTAGCCCACTAGGTACTTCCAGTAAGCACCACAGGCCTGCGTTGCAACGCCTGTAACAAATTGTGCAGTTGTGTTTAGGTAGTGAAGAGGGTCGTGCTGGGGGTAGTGTTTTAGGGTTTAGGGTAGTGCAGTGGTGTTTGTGTAGTGTAGGGGGTCATGCTGGGGGTAGATTTAGGGTTTAGGGTAGTGCAGTGGTGTTTGGGTAGTGTAGGGAGTCGTGCTGGGGGAGTGTTTTAGGGTTTAGGGTAGTGCAGTGGTGTTTGGGTAGTGTAGGGGGTCGTGCTGGGGGTAGTGTTTTAGGGTTTAGGGTAGTGCAGTGGAGTTTGGGTAGTGTAGGGGGTCGTGCTGGGGGTAGTGATTTAGGGTAGTGCAGTGGTGTTTGGGTAGTGTAGGGGGTACTGCTGGGGGTAGTGTTTTAGGGTTTAGGTTAGTGCAGTGGTGTTTGGGTAGTGTAGGGGTACTGCTGGGGATAGTGTTTTAGGGTTTAGGGTAGTGCAGTGGTGTTTGTGTAGTGTACGGGGTAGTGTTTTAGGGTAGTGCAGTGGTCTTTGGGTAGTGTAGGGAGTCGTGCGGGGGTAGTGTTTTAGGGTTTAGGGTAGTGTAGGGGGTCATGCGGGGGGTAGTGTTTTAGGGATTAGGGTAGGGCATTGGTGTTTGGGTAGTGTAGGGGGTCATGCGGGGGGTAGTGTTTTAGGGTTTAGGGCAGTGGTGTTTGGGTAGTGTAGGGGGTCGTGCTGGGGGGAGTGTTTTAGGGTTTAGGGCAGTGCAGTGGTGTTCGGGTAGTGTAGGGGGTCGTGCTGGGGGGAGTGTTTTAGGGTTTAGGGCAGTGCAGTGGTGTTCGGGTAGTGTAGGGGGTCGTGCTGGGGGAGTGTTTGAGGGTTTAGGGCAGTGCAGTCATGTTTGGGTAGTGTAGGGGGTTGTGCTGGGGGTAGTATTTTAGGGTTTAGGGTAGTGCAGTGGTGTTCAGGTAGTGTAGGGGGTCGTGCTGGGGGTAGTGTTCTAGGGTTTAGGGCAGTGCTGTGGTGTTTGGGCAGTGTAGGGGGTAATGCTGGGGGTGGTGTTTTAGGGTTTAGGGCAGTGCAGTGGTGTTCGGGCAGTGTAGGGGGTCGTGCTGGGGGTGGTGTTTCAGGGTTTAGGGCAGTGCAGTGGTGTTCGGGCAGTGTAGGGGGTGTTGTTTCAGGGTTTAGGGCTGTGCAGTGGTGTTCGGGCAGTGTAGGGGGTCGTGCAGGGGGTGGTGTTTCAGGGTTTAGGGCAGTGGTGTTCGGGCAGTGTAGGGGGTCGTGCTGGGGGTGGTGTTTCAGGGTTTGGGGCAGTGCAGTGGTGTTTGAGCAGTAAAGGGGGTCGTGCTGGGGGTGGTGTTTCAGGGTTTAGGGCAGTGTAGTGGTGTTCGGGCAGTGTAGGGGGCGGTGCAGGGGTGGTGTTTCAGGGTTTAGGGCAGTGCAGTGGTGTTCGGGCAGTGTAGGGGGTGCTGCAGGGGTGGTGTTTCAGGGTTTAGGGCAGTGCAGTGGTGTTAGGGCAGTGTAGGGGGTAATGCAGGGGGTGGTGTTTCAGGGTTTAGGGCAGTGCAGTGGTGTTCGGGCAGTGTATGGGGTCGTGCTGGGGCTGGTGTTTCAGGGTTTAGGGCAGTACAGTGGTGTTCGGGCAGTGTAGGGGGTCGTGCTGGGGCTGGTGTTTCAGGGTTTAGGGCAGTGCAGTGGTGTTCGGGCAGTGTAGGGGGTTGTGCTGGGGCTGGTGTTTCAGGGTTTAGGGCAGTGCAGTGGTGTTCGGGCAGTGTAGGTGGTCGTGCTGGGGCTGGTGTTTCAGGGTTTAGGGCAGTGCAGTGGTGTTCGGGCAGTGTAGGGGGTCATGCTGGGGCTGGTGTTTCAGGGTTTAGGGCAGTGCAGTGGTGTTCGGGCAGTGTATGGGGTCTTGCTGGGGCTGGTGTTTCAGAGTCTAGGGCAGTGCAGTGGTGTTCGGGCAGTGTAGGGGGTCTTGCTGGGGCTGGTGTTTCAGGGTTTAGGGCAGTGCAGTGGTGTTCGGACAGTGTAGGGGGTCGTGCTGGGGGTGGTGTTTCAGGGTTTAGGGCAGTGCAGTGGTGTTTGGGCAGTGTAGGGGGTCATGCTGGGGCTAGTGTTTCAGGATTTAGGGCAGAGCAATGGTGTTCAGGCAGTGTAGGGGTTTTGCTGGAGGTGGTGTTTCAGGGTTTAGGGCAGTGCAGTGGTGTTCGTGCAGTGTAGGGGGTGGTGTTTCAGGGTTTAGGGCAGTGGTGTTCAGGCAGTGTAGGGGGTCTTGCTGGGGTTGATGTTTCAGGGTTTAGGGCAGTGCAGTGGTGTTCGGGCAGTGTAGGGGGTCGTGCTGGGGGTGGTGTTTCAGGGTTTAGGGCAGTGCAGTGGTGTTCCGGCAGTGTAGGAGGTCGTGCAGGGGGTGGTGTTTCAGGGTTTAGGGCAGTGCAGTGGTGTTCGGGCAGTGTAGGGGGTCGTGCTGGGTGTGGTGTTTCAGGGTTTAGGGCAGTGCAGTGGTGTTCGGGCAGTGTAGGGTGTCGTGCTGAGGGGTGGTGTTTCAGGGTTTAGGGCAGTGCAGTAGTGTTCGGGCAGTGTAGGGGGTCGTGCTGGGGCTGGTGTTTCAGGGTTTAAGGCAGTGCTGTGGTTTTCGGGCAGTGTAGGTGGTCGTGCTGGGGCTGGTGTTTCAGGGTTTAGGGCAGTGCAGTGGTGTTCGGGTAGTGTACGGGGTTGTGCTGGGGCTGGTGTTTCAGGGTTTAGGGCAGTGCAGTGGTGTTCGGGCAGTGTAGGGGGTCGTGCTGGGGGTGGTGTTTTAGGGTTTAGGGCAGTGCAGTGGTGTTCGGGCAGTGTAGGGGGTCATGCTGGGGGTGGTGTTTCAGGGTTTAGGGCAGTGCAGTGGTGTACGGGCAGTGTATGGGGTCTTGCTGGGGGTGGTGTTTCAGGGTTTAGGGCAGTGGTGTTCGGGCAGTGTAGGGGGTCTTGCTGGGGGTAGTGTTTCGGGGTTTAGGGCAGTGCAGTGGTGTTCGTGCAGTGTAGGGGGTCGTGCTGGGGGTGGTGTTTCAGGGTTTAGGGCAGTGCAGTAGTGTTCGGGCAGTGTAGGGGATCGTGCAGGGGGTGGTGTTTCAGGGTTTAGGGCAGTGCAGTGGTGTTCGGGCAGTGTAGGGGGTCGTGCTGGGGGTGGTGTTTCAGGGTTTAGGGCAGTGCAGTGGTGTTCGGGCAGTGTAGGGGGTCGTGCAGGGGGTGGTGTTTCAGGGTTTAGGGCAGTGCAGTGGTGTTCGGGCAGTGTAGGGGTCATGCTGGGGCTGGTGTTTCAGGGTTTAGGGCAGTGCAGTGGTGTTCGGGCAGTGTAGGGGGTCTTGCTGGGGGTGGTGTTTCAGGGTTTAGGGCAGTGGTGTTCGGCCAGTGTAGGTGGTCTTGCTGGGGGTGGTGTTTCAGGGTTTAGGGCAGTTCAGTGGTGTTCGGGCAGTGTAGGGGGTCTTGCTGGGGGTATTGTTTCAGGGTTTAGGGCAGTGCAGTGGTGTTCGTGCAGTGTAGGGGGTCGTGCTGGGGATGGTGTTTCAGGGTTTAGGGCAGTGCAGTAGTGTTCGGGCAGTGTAGGGGGTCGTGCAGGGGGTGGTGTTTCAGGGTTTAGGGCAGTGCAGTGGTGTTCGGGCAGTGTAGGGGGTCGTGCTGGGGGTGGTGTTTCAGGGTTTAGGGCAGTGCAGTGGTGTTCGGGCAGTGTAGGGGGTCGTGCTGGGGGTGGTGTTTCAGGGTTTAGGGCAATGGTGTTCGGGCAGTGTAGGGGGTCTTGCTGGGGGTGATGTTTCAGGGTTTAGGGCAGTGCAGTGGTGTTCGGGCAGTGTAGGAGGTCTTGCTGGGGGTAGTGTTTCAGGGTTTAGGGCAGTGCAGTGGTGTTCGGGCAGTGTAGGGGTCATGCTGGGGGTAGTGTTTCAGGGTTTAGGGCAGTGCAGTGGTGTTCGGGCAGTGTAGGGGGTCGTGAAGGGGGTGGTGTTTCAGGGTTTAGGGCAGTGCAGTGGTGTTCAGGCAGTGTAGGGGGTCGTGCTAGGGTTTGTGTTTCAGGGTTTAGGGCAGTGCAGTGGTGTTCGGGCAGTGTAGGGGGTCGTGCAGGGGCTGGTGTTTCAGGGTTTAGGGCAGTGCAGTGGTGTTCGGGCAGTGTAGGGGGTCATGCAGGGGGTAGTGTTTTAGGGTTTAGGGTAGTGCAGTGGTGCTTGTGTAGTGTAGGGGGTCGTGCTGGGGGTAGTGTTTTAGGGTTTAGGGTAGTGCAGTGGTGTTTGTGTAGTGTAGGGGGTCATGTTTTAGGGAAGTGCAGTGGTGTTTGGGTAGTGTAGGGGGTCGTGCTGGGGGTAGTGTTTTAGGATTTAGGTTAGTGCAGTGGTGTTTGGGTAGTGTAGGGGGTCGTGCTGGGGGTAGTGTTTTAGGGTTTAAGGTAGTGCAGTGGTGTTTGTGTAGTGTAGGGGGTCGTGCTGGGGGTAGTGTTTTAGGGTTTAGGGTAGTGCAGTGGTGTTTGTGTAGTTTAGGGGGTCATGTTTTAGGGTAGTGCAGTGGTGTTTGGGTAGTGTAGGGGGTCGTGCTGGGGGTAGTGTTTTAGGATTTAGGTTAGTGCAGTGGTGTTGGGGTAGTGTTTTAGGGTTTAGGGTAGTGCAGTGGTGTTTGTGTAGTGAAGGGGGTCATGCTGGGGGTAGTGTTTTAGTGTTTAGGATAGTGCAGTGGTGCTTGTGTAGTGTAGGGGGTCGTGCAGGGGTAGTGTTTTAGGCTTTAGGTTAGTGCAGTGGTGTTTTTGTAGTGTAGGGGGGTCATGTTTTAAGGTGCAACGCTCCAATACCTGACCAGTCTGCACTACATAAAACTGCAATAAAACTAAAAATAAAAAGTGTTTTGCACACTTTTGTCATTGGGTTATATGTGGGCTACATCTGGGTAATATTTGTGCTACATTTGGGCTCTTTTTTCACTGGTGGCCATCTTGGAAGACTTCTTTGTTATGAAGTTTCCTAATTTCCTCATTTACTGCAGTCTCCTCAGTAGGAAATGCTTTCAGTTTTTACTTTGATTCCATCAAGAAGGCATTCAGATGTGTCACACATTTGCCATAAATTCAGAATGTTATTACTCTAATTGTTCATTAGATCACTGTGGTAAAGCTACTGCTCACCAAGGAGTTAACTGGAAGTCTACTGCTGGTATTGAAAGGGATTGTTTCAGTCTGCATGTCAGAATTTTCTAATGAAATAGAAGAGGATTTGAGATCTCACTTAAAACATGCACTAAATTTTCTTTTTGCAGCACTAACCATGCTTTCTATGGCAAAATGAACCCCCTCATTTTGTTCCTTTTTAAATTAAATGTTTTAAGTGTTACCAGTTTATTCCAATCAAGATGGCTTCAGGTGTGCCATACTTTTGTCATAAGTAAGGCTGTTAGCACTCTAGTTGTTCTTTAGAACACTCTGGGAAGCTGCAGTAGAACACAAAGGCATCAACTGACAGGCTGCTCCTGTTGAAATATAACAGGAAGATATTTGAGATCTCACTTAAAACATGTCCTAATTTTTCTTTCTACAGCACTAACCATAATTTCTATGGCAAAATGAACCCCCTCATTTTGTTCCTTTTTAAATTAAATGTTTTAAGTGTTACCAGTTTATTCCAATCAAGATGGCTTCAGGTGTGCCATACTTTTGTCATAAGTAAGACTGTTAGCGCTCTAGTTGTTCTTTAGAACACTCTGGGAAGCTGCAGTAGAACACAAAGGCATCAACTGACAGGCTGCTCCTGTTGAAATATAACAGGAAGATATTTGAGATCACACTTGAAACATGTCCTAATTTTTCTTTCTACAGCACTAACCATAATTTCTATGACAAAATGAACCCCATCATTTTGTTCCTTTTTAAATTAAATGTTTTAAGTGTTACCAGTTTATTCCAATCAAGATGGCTTCAGGTGTGCCATACTTTTGTCATAAGTAAGACTGTTAGCGCTCTAGTTGTTCTTTAGAACACTCTGGGAAGCTGCAGTAGAACACAAAGGCATCAACTGACAGGCTGCTCCTGTTGAAATATAACAGGAAGATATTTGAGATCACACTTGAAACATGTCCTAATTTTTCTTTCCAGAGCACTAACCATAATTTCTATGACAAGATGAACCCCATCATTTTGTTCCTTTTTAAATTAAATGTTTTAAGTGTTACCAGTTTATTCCAATCAAGATGGCTTCAGGTGTGCCATACTTTTGTCATAAGTAAGGCTGTTAGCACTCTAGTTGTTCTTTAGAACACTCTGGGAAGCTGCAGTAGAACACAAAGGAATCAACTGACAGTCTCTGCCCTTGTTGGATGTACATGTTTTACTGAGAATGTCAGACTTCATTCTCACATGACTGAGAAAGATAATGTGAATTTACAGAAAATATGCTCTCATTTTAGCTTCTGGGGCACCTTCCAAAACTGTATGGGACAAGCATGTGAAAATAGTTTTCTCTCAAACATGATTCATGATATCCCAGCAGAAGGTTTTTCACAGGGTAAAATCACCTTAGAACACACCACAATTCCTGAAATTAGTATGGTACCATCAACAAATGAATTCTAATGTAACTAAAGTCTGTTATCACCCTTTATAGTTCTCCTTTTGGTAACCCTCAAAATCTTCGATTCACTACAATGCATTTCAATGGGGTACTATCATTTATATTGGTCCCAAGATGGCTGCCAGCAATTCCAGGATGAAGTGCTGACAGCCAATCAGATCTCACGATGACATGTGTGGTTAGGCTCCGCCCAGATATATATGTGTTTTTACTTTTGATTTTCTCAGCAACTACTGAACGGATTTACACCATTTAACAAAAGGGTTCTTTTTGAACCAAGAACTACCTCTTTGCCAAATTTGGTGTAATTCCGTTCAGCAGTTCAGGCTGTAGCCTTGCATAAAGTTTCCTATGGGAAATTGATTTTTTGACTCTAATTTTTTTAATTTCTCCGCAACTACTGAACGGATTTACACCATTTAACAAAAATGGTTCTTTCTGAACCAAGAACTACCTCTTTGCCAAATTTGGTGTAATTCCGTTCAGCAGTTCGGGCTGTAGCCGTGTCTAAAGTTTCCTATGGGAAAATGAATGGGGAAAACACGTTTTGGGACCCCTCTTTTTTCTCGGCCCCCGCTTGATGAATCACCCTGAGACTTTCAGGGTAGGAGCGGACCGGAGCGGGCCATAAAGTTTGAAAATTTCGCGAAGATTCGTCAACCGACGCAAGAGTTATTTCAAATAGAATGTCGCGGATTTCCTATGGAAAATAGGTCCTAACTATAACTATCTACTGGCGACCGCCAGTAGATAATATATATATATATATATATATATATATTCAAACTGCAGCCGCTCCTTCCGGACCGCTGGGACCCATAGAGAGTGGCGCGCACACCGGCGGAGCACACCGGTAATCCAATTTCCTACAGTTGCAAAGTCAGCGCGCTCTCAGTAACACACACGACTCCGTATAGATGCCCAAACACCGTTTAATCCACAACGCGTTTCGGTTCCAAAGAACCTTGATCACGTGAATTTTACACCAAATCAGAGGGACTCAAATAGTACATAGTATAAACAGTGAAAAAGGACAAGTGAGCAATAATCATAGCGGACATGTTGGAATCTCACAGAAGTCCTGAAAAGTATACAGAACTTAATACAGTCGAGTTTAAAAATATGTACATCTATGTGTCACATGTTAAATACATTTTACATAGTGTATGAGAAAACAAAAGTCAATGTGTCAGAACGAGCCCTAGGTATCAGGTTCTTTGGAACCGAAACGCGTTGTGGATTAAACGGTGTTTGGGCATCTATACGGAGTCGTGTGTGTTACTGAGAGCGCGCTGACTTTGCAACTGTAGGAAATATATATATATATATATATATATATATATATATATATTGCAAAAAACGGACTCCACACTGCTCTCAGCAAGGATCCCACAGCAGGGAGAAAAAACGATCCACAGGTAGGTTTTTTAACCAGTAAAGTGCATTTATTTAGTACACCATTGTGCAAGCATGGACGGTCTACGCGTTTCGGCTCCTGCCTTCAACTGGACCATAGAGTCCCGTCGTCCAGAACATCTATTTAAAGTGACAAAGTGCATTGTGATCCCTTGTTTATTTCTAAAAAATGTGCTACACTGCTAACCCTCATTTAAACTTTCTTCAGTCTTAATGGGATTTAATGGCTACCATTTATAATATATCTTCATAAGTCATTCTGTAAAGTACTGATGTCAGTGCAGTTAAAAGGCAGGGTTATGTATACGCACAATATCAATCTCACTGAATTGATAAATATACAAGATTTCATTTGTATGAAAGAATTATAGATAAGTTAAGATATGCGAAAATAGTTTGATCTAAAAACATGGACTCATTAATAAGCATCCTTTGTAAAGTACACAAGAATAAACAACAGTTGGTCCACATGATTCTGTTGATTTTAAAGTGCTTTGTGCAATGTCTTTGTGCAAAATACATGTTTCGTCTGATTTCTTCTGTGTTATATCCACGTGAGACCAATTAATAAACATCCTTTTGTAAAATACACAAGAGTAAATAACATTTGATCCAAACACTCTTGTTGATTTTAAAGTGCTTTGTGCAAGGTGTTTGTGCAAAAATGCATGTTTTAGTTGGATTTCTTCCGTATTATATCCATATGAGATCATTCCCTATCTGAAGAAATCTGTATAGCTGCCATATGAAGTAAAGGTGCTTATTGCAATACATTCCTCTTGTACACCACTTTCCTTACATCTTTTTTCTATTTTCATATCGTCTAAAGTAGAATTATAAATAAATATATATTTTATTCATAAATATTTTATCAATTAAAAAGATTTTTAAAAGAGGTCTCATTCACTAGGATATTGTAGTATCTAATTCATCATTGCACAGTTTTTATTACAATCCTCTTGTTCTTTAGATCAAAGGTCTTTCATATCTTCTTTTTTCTTTACTGTATTTTCTCTATTTTCAACTCCTTTTCCGAACTAGTTTATTTAATGTGTCCTGTAGTTCGATCAATTTCTCAGAGGTGTACGTGCAACTCAGCATCCAAATTATGGCCAAATGGCTTCTCTGTCCCGATGGCTAATATGCATCTTGATTCAGCTTTTCTCAGTTCCAGGGTTCTGTCCCCTCCTCGTTCTTTCTGTTTTATTATTTTGATGCCAAAGTATATCAGAGACTGATTGTCTCCTGAGTGTGTCTCCGCAAAATGTTTTGCCATGGGATATGAGAGGTCCTTACTTTTTATTGCTCTCAAGTGTTGTAAAATTCTTAGTTTTAATTTATTAATGGTGCTCCCGACATATTGTTTCTTGCACGGACATTCTAAGATATATATCACGTATTTTGATTCACATGTGATATGATCATTTTGAAGATGATAAGTTTGGGTGTTCCGACCGTGTTCACACGCCCTGCATTTCGGGCACTTCCAAAATCCAGGTGTGTTTAACCACGATGTGCTTACAGTATTTTTAATCTCCAGATGACTGTGTGTCAGGAGGTCACCTAACGATGCTGTTTTTCTGTAGGTGATTTTAGGAGTTGACGGCAGATTCCTCTTCAAGGTTTCATCGAGCATGAGGATGCTCCAATTTTTCTTTATGATGCTTCTTATATATATATATGCAAACACTTGGTAACTCACTAGAGAAGCACTCGAACCGGCATGCTGCACTTTCCGTACCTGTAATTAAAGGCTGGTAACCTTCATTTCGGTTCGAGTGCTTCTCTAGTGGGTTACCAAGTGTTTGCATCAATAGGCGGCGGCCCGTCCGCTGAGAACGCACCACCCCAGGATGCCAAGGGGGCCACAAGGACCGGATTCACCTACCCCAATGTGGAGTCGAAATGCAGGATTGAGGACTTGTGCATCTACTGGGGCTCAAACAGAGCTGGAAATTTCGAAAAACAGTAAAAAGTAGTGCGCCAAATTATGGAAGGAATCACGGTCACTACATAGCCCATAATGCCTAACATTGTCTCACTGGAGCAGCCCCATTGGGGGCCTGTCATTAATTGGCAATAAATTGGGTGTGAATGACCGCCACAGCACGCACCTTCGTCCAAAGCCTTTGAGGAAGAGATTCCTCGAAACACGTCAGGCTCGACGCAAGGCTGTTTTCATTGTTGCCGGCATGCTGCACTGTCCGTACCTGTAATTAAAGGCTGGTAACCTTCATTTCGGTTCGAGTGCTTCTCTAGTGGGTTAGCAAGTGTTTGCATCAATAGGCGGCGGCCCGTCCGCCGAGAACGCACCACCCCAGGATGCCAAGGGGGCCGCGAGGACCGGATTCACCGACCCTAATGTGGAGCCGAAATGCAGGATTGAGGACTTGTGCATCTCCTGGGGCTCAAACAGAGCTGGAAATTTCGAAAAACAGTAAAAAGTAGTGCGCCAAATTATGGAAGGAATCACGGTCACTACATATCCCATAATGCCTAACATTGTCTCACTGGAGCAGCCCCATTGGGGGCGTGTCATTAATTGGCAATAAATTGGGTGTGAATGACCGCCACAGCACGCACCTTCGTCCAAAGCCTTTGAGGAAGAGAATGCTCGAAACGCGTCAGGCTCGATGCAAGGCTGTTTTCATTGTTGCCGGCATGCTGCACTTTCCGTACCTGTAATTAAAGGCTGGTAACCTTCATTTCGGTTCGAGTGCTTCTCTAGTGGTTACCAAGTGTTTGCATATATATATATATACATACCTACACTGGAAAAAAAACAAGGTTACAGAGACGTTATAGTTAGGGGCAGATTTTACTCGTACAAAACCAGAGAAATTCAGCAGTTATAGTTAGCTGAGCTAATTATTACTTAGGCCCACGCAATGCACTGCTTCTGACCTCACATATTACCTCACTCATGACATGGTCAGTGACATCAATGATGACATCACTGATGACATCTCAAATGACATCACTGATGACATCATTGATGACATCATCCAGTGACTGGGAGTGTTTTAAAAAAGTTTATGAGTGTTAAATGTATATAACAAGGTGTATTGGTGAATCAGTGTGTGTATGAGTGCCTGTATGTTTGATGCAGTGGATGCGTGACTGACTGCATAAGTGAGTGATTAGGTGTCTCAGTGAATGTATGGGGGAGTGACTTGGTAGTCTGTATCAGTCCATCAGTTTTTTTTTATGAAATATTTTATTTTAGGGAAGGTGGCTGCATAGCCACCCTTGCTTCAGGCGATTCCGGCCCCGGGGAAACCATCCCCCAGGGCTAGTTTTTTTTTTAAATCAGGAGGGAGGCCCCCCTCCCGGGATGATATTGCCCCAGGGACCCCATCCCCCAAGGCATGGCCATCATGTTGGGGACCGCGGGGGAGCCTCAAGGCCCCCGTGGTCCCTGCCGGCGAGCCGGCATTGATTTTGGACAGAGGGAGCTGCAAACATGCAGCTCCCTCTGTCCAAAAGCAATTCTGCTCTGCTTCGTGGGAGTGAGAGCATTTTCAATGACCAGAGTTTGCTATGGCCATGGTGGGCACCCAGGGACATTTCTGGATCCAGTACTCGGGGGTGGCAGTCCCCAGGGCCATCTACGGCTCCAACAAAATTTAAGACCCAGTGAGGTGGTGGTTTCCGGGGCTGTGGGGGCCACGCAGCCCCTGTATATAATTAGTATGCAGTTGCCCCGGGGCTGCGTGGGGGGGGCTGTAGCCCCCCCATGCTTTATTTTTAAATATAGCCTGGGGGAGATGGCAGTCCCCGGCGCTGCAGGGGGGCCGGGCGTGGCCCCCTGCATTTTAGTCAATTAGCCCCGTGGAGGTGGCGGTCCCCGGGGCAGTGTGGGGCGGCTGGAGTTATTGGCAAATGAATAAATGCTCTTCCTATGGGAACTGCATCCTAACTATAACTACCTATTGGCGACCGTCAGTAGGTTATATATATATATATATATATATAGAAAGTTTTTTACTAACCAGCATTTATCAGCATTTATGCAGTATATGAAATATAACAGGATTTATTCAGGATTTATTCAATTTTTAAATTATTTAATTTTAATTCTAATTTTAATTGAATAATGAGTGGACAGAATTTAACATACAGAATAACATGTTTGTTTGTTGACCAAGAATACATCTACAAGTGTTATTTGCGATGTGCATTGGTCATTGTAGTATTTCTTCCATTTTCCTTGGTCACATGTCACGGAAGAAGGTGTGCACTTAGCATTTAAAAACAGTTTGGCGGGCGAATTTCCCTTTGTGTGTGAACAAGGGCACTTCGTGCTTGAAACGCGTCGCAAGGGTGAGAGGAATAAAGATCTTACCTGCTACTGAATCTGGGTCTGTCTCTCTCTCTGCTCGCCTGCTTGCCAGCATGGAGGTGCGGGGAGTGTTTGTTGCGAAATATATATATATATATATATATATATATATATATATCCTACAGAACAATGCCGATTCCCTCGCCTCTTCTTACGACGGCGGCACTGGTGGGTGGCAAACCCCTCAATAACTCCACACAAGTCTCCTCCTTGTATCAACGGTGTTTATCCTCAAAAACCAGAAGACATATATATATATATATGTATATATGAGAACCACAGTCCTGTAGTGGATTCCTTCTTCAGCAACCAAACAGGTACGGACCACAATGTGGAAATAAACAAATCCTTTTATTTGCAGTTACAAGTGCATCAAATGATTCAAGCAAGTGCCCAGCCTGACGCGTTTCGACCGCGTTTCCGCGGTCTTGTTCACATGACGCTCTGGACCTATCAGAACTCATATATAGTGACACAGTGAAAACACGTGATAAAAATGCAAATATATTCATACCAGTAATAAAGGTAGAAAAAGTCATACGTTACGTAAAAGGTGACAGTCACATCATCATATGTTTGCTCAATACTATACAAACAAATACTTAATGTCTAAATACATGTATATCTTTTGAAGGACCGCACCAAAAAAATTCCTCGTTTTTAGTTGCAACATTGTGTGCATGTAACCCACGATGTGATTGATTAATGATAGCATAGTGCTCAAAGAACATCATCCTGCGGTATAAAACCATCAGCAGTACCGGACTTTCCTATGTAAATTACCTGGCATATAAATAAGTTACATTTAATAAAATACATGTGCAAAAAGTGCATTTGAAAAGTGCAAAGTGTCAAAATAAATACTATAAATAATTAGCAGCATTACACAGACACCCTCAATAAATGTTCAGAGTAAAGTGCAAGTGCATATTAAACATTTCAAAAGAGTGCAGAAGTTAGATCATTTATATATTAAATAGGTTTGAAAGTATAGAATTCATATGAATATGTACACCAAGATCAATAAAGTGCAAAAATGCGAAGTAAACCATCCTTATGAGTATAGGCAGTATACTCTATAAGATCAATGTCTATTGTACACTGCTAAACACATGAACCAAGGAGCTAAAACTGGTAAAAACTCCATAAAACCTAGTAAAACCAGGGAACCCAGGTAAAACCAAGTAAAACAAAGAAAAAACCAAGTAAAAGCCACCATGATACATATGTATAACATCAATTATGATGGAATCTGACATAAAAAGCCTTTGTGAAATAAATGTAGAGTCAGAGTGCTGCATTTAAAAAGGAAAGTCATTATTGCCTGGACGGTACATATTGTAAAAAAGGTCAGAAGAGCTAAAAAAACTAGAAAAATCCCCGCTAAAACCTGGTAAAACTAGGCAAACCTAGAATAAAACCAAGCAGAAGCAGAAATAAAACCAGTTAAAATGCATCTAAAAACCCACAATATATAAAAATAGCACGAATAACATAAATCCAAGATTATAAAAAGTTATGCAAGTCGTCACTGGTGTTAAGGCTGTTTGGCATCTTAGTCTCAAGTAGCATAATAAATTCCGATTCCAGCTGTCTTAATCTTTTCTCTCTATTGCCACCCCTGCTACTCTTGGGTATAGAACCTATAACATAGTAACTTAGATCGTTTAGGTTATTATTATGGACCAATTTCAAGTGTCGTGCCACTGAGTAGTTAGGATTTGAGTTCTCTACCGCTCTTAAATGTTGAAGAATCCTGTTAAACACTTGCAATGTGGTACTTCCAACAAAAGTAAATGACAAGTACATTCCAAAACATACACTGCAAAATCAGTCCTACAAGTGAAGTGACCTTGTATTTTGATTGGTTGGGGACTAAAAGCAGTGATGTACTCGGAAACATTTTTACCAAATTTGCAAGCGCGGCACGAACTACACTTGAAAAATCCTGATCTAGCTGATAACCAAGTCCGAGATGTAGTTACTTCAGGACTCGTTTTCACAAGTGCGTCTCTCATTGATGGTGCTCTTCTAAACGTGAGTAATGGGAGCTCAGGCAGGATTTGTGATAATGTAATATCAGATCGTACAATCGGCCAGTTTTTATATAAAATTTTACGCACTTGTCTTTCCTGTTTACTATAGGTGGTTATCAATCTGATATTGTTAACAGGTTCAACTTCATTAAGGATATCACTGATAGTATGAATAGGCAGGGTACTGGAAATAGTTGCTGCTCATCCCTAGTATAGCTGTTAGCTTTGTCAAGGGCTACCCTGAGTTCTTTTGTCTTGTAGCCTCTAACTCTGAATCTTTCAAAAGCTTCTGCCTGGCACTTCTTGAGATCTTCTTCATGACTGCAAATACGCCTAATTCTTAGAAATTCTTCATATGGAATACTCCGAATAAGGTGGTTAGGGTGGGAGCTGCTTGCGTGAAGTACAGAATTGCCTGCTGTTATCTTCCTATGTAGTTTGGTATGGATTGCATTATCCCTAATATATATCTCAACATCGAGAAATTGAACTCTCTCTTTACTGATGTTGGCTGTAAATTTAAGATTAAGCGTGTTAACATTGAGTCTATCCACAAACTGTCCAGCCAATTCAGCAGATCCTTTCCAGACTAGTAAAACGTCGTCGATGAATCTCCACCAATGGAGTACATGTTTATCAAAAACAGCCTTGTGGGTAGTCCTAAGGACATGCTCCTCCCACCAGCCAACGTGTAAACACGCTTAGCTAGGGGAGAAGCATGCCCCCATCGCCACCCCACGTAGCTGTTGAAAATATATATATATATAAACATTTATATAGAACAAAAACTAAACAAATAATAATAGATATGTTTAAACAATATTGAGAAAAGTGCTGAAGTCTGGGAATAATAGATATGAGATTCCCAATCCAGTTTATGCAACAGTACAAAAAGTGTAGGCTTTCACAGGGGTAACATTTACTATTCCCACTCCAAACATATCAACAGTAGGGAATGTTTTGTATTTAGGAGGGGTAAGATTTACTATTCAACCTCCAGTCTGTGCAACAGTAGAGAAAGCGTTGGACTTTGGAGGTGTAAGATTTACTATTCCCACTCCAGTCTGTGCAACAGTAGGGAAAGCATTGGACTTCGGAGGGATTACATTTACTATTCCCACTTCTTTGCAACAGTAGCAATAGCTTTGGATTGAGAGGGGTGAAATGTACTATTCCCACTTCAGTCTGTGCAACAATATGGAAAGCGTTGGACTTTGGAAGGGTATGGTTTACTATTCCCACTCCAGTCTGTGCAACAGTAGAGAAAGCCTTGGGCTTCAGAGGGGTAAGATTTACTATTCCCACTCCTGTCTGTGCAACAGAAGGGAAAGCGTTGGACTTTGGAGGGATAGTATTTACCAGTGGTGGCTTGCAGAGGGAGTGCTGCGGGGCGGTGGGGGCGGGGGAGGGTTAGGGTGGGGGGTAGTGGACTCCGACATACGGCGGAACAGAGTAAAGTAAGTAAATAAATAAATAAAACAATTTACCTTGCACGCGCTGCATTGCCAACTCAGCTATTCAGCGCGCGCAAGGTAAATTGTTTTATTTATTTATTTACTTACTTTACTCCGTTCCGCTGTATGTCGAAGTCCACTACCCCCCCACCCTGCCTCTCCCCCGCCCCACCCCACCGCCCTGCAGCACTCCCTCTGCAAGCCACCACTGGTATTTACTATTCCCACTCCAGTTTGTGCAGCAGTAGTGAAAAGTGTTGGACTTTGGAGGGGTTAAATTTACTCTTCCCACTCCAGTCTCTTCAACGTTAGGGAAAGAGTTGAAATTCAAAGAGGTTAAATTTACTATTCCCAACCCAGTCTGTGCAACAGAAGGAAAGGCGTTGGACTTCGGAGGGGTAATATTTACTATTCCACCTCCAGTCTGTGCAACAGTAGGGAAAGCGTTGGACTTCGAAGGAGTAAGACTTACTATTCTCACTCCAGTCTGTGCAACAGTAGGGAATGCGTTGGAATTCTGAGGGATTAAATTTAACATTCCCATGCCAGTCTGTGTAACAGTAGGGAAAGGTTTGGACTTCGGAGGGGTTGGATTTACTATTCTCACTTCATTCTGTGCAACAGTAGGGAAAGCGTTGGACTTCAGAGGGGTTAAATGTACTATTCCCACTACAGTCTGTGCAACAGTAGGGAAAGTACTTCACTTCAAACACATTACGTATTTGAATAACCCTATGAATTTAGAGCAAATATAAAACTCTTAATATAAACATGATTAATTAACCTCCAAAAATCATATCTATAAAAAATAATAAACAATTAAACAATTTACATGATTATTAAAGAATTTTATAATTAATTATCAAACAATGTTATTAATTATTACTTAGTTAACTTTCCACACTATACCTCCACAAACCTAGCAGCCCACATGTAAAATAAAACTCAAATAAATTAGTATAGCACAATTTACATAACTGATTATCAATTAACTAATTAATTAACAATTAATAATTATTTGTTAATCAATTATTGCTTAATTGACACCCCACCATATACCCCTACAAACCTAGCAACCCACAACTGAAATAAAGTAATAGTACATAATTATCAATTAAATAATTAATAATAAATAAATAAATGATAATTAAAACTTAATTAACTTCCCACCCTATATCCCTACAAACCCTGCAGCCATCACATTATATAACTAAAAATAGAATTATTACACAATTTTCATAATTAATTATCATATAAATAATTAATAATACATTAATAATTAATTGCTAATTAATTATTACTTCATTAACTTCCCATCGTATACCACTACAAACCTAAAAACTAGCTACAACAGTATAAATTGCTATTAGTACTTAAATTAAACATTTTAAATTACATAAAATTACAAACTATATTTAAAAACATTATTAGTAATTATACAAACAAAAACAACACATAAAATCAATATATGAAGTAATATAAATTAAAAAATATTTTGATACAACTATATTATTGAAAACGATATTAACAACACCAATATTCTTAACAACAATATTAATTAACTGAAAAAATTGATATTCTTGACAACGATATATCTGCATCACAATATTTTTGCATCACAATATTTGTTTCCGATATTTCTGTATCCCAATGTTTACAACTCGACATTTTGTGCATATACCACTTCGGTATATATAGTACCACTGTACTAGGGACGTATAAGTAAATAAAATGTGGCAATTGGGTGTAAGCCAACTGTATCATGTTTTAAGGAGTGAGCACAAGCACTTTAGCACTGGCTAGCAGTGGTAAAGTGCACAGAGTCCTAAAAGCCAACAATAACAGGTTCAGAAAGCAGGAGTGGTGAAGGTAAACGTTCGGAGCTGACCCTGCAGAAAGGTCCAAGTCCAACAGTACTATTCAAGACTGCACAAGCACCAATAAAACCTTTGAACAAAAATAATGAAGTTTGACTGTCACTGGCATGGCAGCTTTTTCAAGAAAGTGTTCACCAGTTGCACACCCTAATACCTCCAAACTATGACAAGTCACAACATTCTACATTCAATGGCCCATATATTGGCTTGGACCCTCTCTGTTCACGTGTAGCAGTCATTGCACTTCTTCGTCCCTGGAAGTGCAACATGCATAGAGTGGAGACTAGAATCCCAGTCTACTGCCTACAAGCTGTGCAGACATTCTTATCAATATGTGCAAATGGGGTTTACTGGATAATGAGGTGAACACATAGTTTTAGTGAAACAACCAGAGCAATTTGTCACCAGATCATTAAAAGAATGTAGGGATTTAACAGAATACTGCATTGTTCGTTTTTATAAAATGGTTTTCGGATCACATACCTTGCTTGTTAAAATAAAGTTACAATTTGCCCGGTCTGCAGACTCCACCGTGCTCCGTTCTAACCCTCCCTCCTTTCCCTGCACGTCGTCTCATTGTTGCTTCTTCCCATCCCTCCCACTTTCTTCTGTGTATTGTTTTTAGGTTCCTGGATCTTGCCCGCCTTTCCTTCTTGTAGCTCCTTCCCGGCCCTTCCTTTCCCATGGTGTGTTATTGAAGCTCTGAGTGGCTTTTGATCAGTGCTGCTGAAACGCAAGCTATAATTTGCACTTATTTGTATTTGTTCATTGTTATGAACAGCAAATATTAGAAAGTAAATCCAGGCTCAGGGGGCGGCGGGTGGGGGTTCGAGCATAAGAGGAGGTGGAGGGTGGGAACTGCGATTCCTGTAAAATCAATGACAGTACTAAAGACGTATCTCAAGTATATTATGCATTAGGACAGAGATTGTATATAAGTATTTTTCTAAAGGCAGCTCTAAATCTCTGAAGTGTCGAGGCATGAACCCTCCACTGCCATGCCATCTTAGCATCTCATAGAAACGAAAGCAGGGCTACATTGAAGTCTTGAATATAGTCCTGAATTTCTGTCTAGACCACAGCAATGAAAGCAGGACTACAATGGTGACTCCCTTGCCATCCATACTTAATTTCACATAGAAACAAATACAGAATTAAACTATAGCAAGGGAGGCTACAGTACAGCTCTGCTTTCGTCTCTTTCATTGCACCGGATCTGGCTTGAATGTGCTTATACATAACATGCACGGACAATGCACGTATGTGCATGCCTCTGTTTAACTTGCTGGAGGAATAGTCTTCCTCTTCTTGAATGCTTCCAAGGAGCCAAGATTTTCTGTACACATATACAATTGAGAACTATTTACCAGATCCCAGCTGCATCATATTGGATTGGAACCCAAGGACACTGCTGCACTAGAGCAATGCCCAGACACTGCTCTCAGTGTACTTCAACAATTAATCAAAACCATAACCTAGGTTTGAGAACTATTTACCAGATCCTAGCTGCATCATAGGCGAGGGAGTAGCCAGAAAATTCAAATACACCCCACTTTGAAACAAGGCTCTGATGGCACTACGCAAGTGACGAAAATGACTCGACCCTCAGTAGAAGAGTACCATTGTCTCTTCCATCCAAGCATCTGTCTATTCATCCTTTTACCCTTCCATCCACCTGCTGACCATCATTTCACTATTGCATTCTGCCATCCATGCATTCTTTTACCCATCATAGAGTCTTTCACCATTTCGTCCATCCATTGGCAGTTCAACCCATCCATCCATTCACACGTCCATCATATATGTATGCATCCATCAATTCATTCATACACCCATCTATTGACTTACCCATTCATCAATCCATTTGTGCGTCTGTCCATCCATCCATGTTCTCAGATTTCCCTTTTCTCTGCCATCCTTTCACTCACCCATTTGCCTAGCAGTTCACTCATCCTTTCACCCACTCATGTATCTACTCATCCATCAACCCACTCATCCATGCACCCTTCCTTCCTTCCTTCCTTTCACCCTTCCTTAATTTCACCTCTCCTCCCTTTAAAGTTCCATACTTTTCTCCTATTTATATCAATCCATCGATCTTGTAGCGTTAATTGTTAGATTTTGTCTGCCCAGTTGCAGACAGAAGAGGCCCATAAAGAAGCCCACCCCCTCTGTACCTGCTAAAGAAGGGGGCTCACAATGCCCCTGATCATAGGTCTAAATATCAAATATACTATTTCAAAGCAGGGAAAATGTAGATTTTCCACAGATTTAATGGGAAGAAAATCACAATTTTATTAAAGGCATTAAGGCTAATATTATGCATTAATCCTTTATTGCCCTCATACACAGCAGCAACAAGAATATTAGAATTAGAATACAACATAACTCTAGAACATAGAACATGCATATAAACCCTTCACAAGCAGCCATTTTCCTTCTTTTACTGCTGCGAATTAACTCAAAGTCCTTCTTTATGAACTCCGTATTCCATACTGTAGAAAACTTGCTCCATATTCCCGGCATTCCACACTGACATTATTCTTCTTAACTTTGACCTAATTAAAAAAACAATACACAAAAAGGTCAAACGGGCTGGGTACACCATGGGAGGGATAATATTAGCCTCTGTGCCCTTAATAAAATCATGATTTCCTTCCCATTAAAACTGTGGAAAATCTGCATTTTATGGCAAGGCCCGCCGGCCAATATTATGCATGTTCAAAGTTCTTCTATTACTCTTTGCAACACATTCTCCACAGGTTTAAAGTAGAACTTCTTAAAAGTTGTATCATTAGACCAACCTGCAGCTTTCATTAAACCACTCAAACTGGATCCCTTTAAAAAGCTTTACTAGCCATAGACCCCCTTGCCGAATGTGCACCAAAAACACTTAAATCAACACCTGCTTTCTCATCACCTCTCTCACCCATCTCACTAATGACGGTGCCAACACAGCCCTAAATGGCTTTCTGAAAGAGATCATAAGCTGTGTACAACCACACTCCCTCAAACACTCTGTTCTTTTCTCATATTTCTTCAAACACCGCATCACACACAAGTTACTATGTCCCTCCATATTGGGGTAAAAAATTGCCCTAGACTAGGGGGCCGATTCCGATCTCGGCCGGTAGGGCTCCGAATCGGATTCGGCTTTACCGGATCCGATTCGGAGCCCTGTTTCCAGACCGATTCGTACGTGCGTCCGGGCGAGCGAGTACGATGCGAAATCTCCGACCGACTCGTTCGCGAGACCCAACCGCCCCGACCGACTCGTTCGCGAAAGCCGACCACTCCGACCGACTTGCACGGACACGACTCGCACCGCGCAATGGAGACGTTCCCCGGCCGGGTAAGTACGATGCGCGCCTCGAGCAGTCCGACCGACTCGCGCCGTCCGGCTCAAAAGAGCAGTCGGAGCCGAACTTTGGGGGTCCGTGTCAGACCCCCCTGTACGCGTAGCCGCGCGAGTCGCACACAGGGGGGACCCATGGGTCCCTCCTACCTGTGCATGTATGGTGCGACCCGCTTCGACGCGTACCCGCTGTAGGGGGCGCCCTTGTTCGCCTCGCACCCATTGAGTCAATGGGAGCCCGCGTACGTGTTGTACGACCGGCTCCCATTGACTTCAATGGGAGTCCAACCGAATCGAGTCCGATAGCATGCGTGCGCATCGTACTCATTCGGTCGGACTGCTAGGGTCCGATTCGGTCGGAAATCTCTCCGGGTTCGGCTCGGTCGGAGAGATTTCTGGCCCGAATCGGAATCGGCCCCCTAGTCTTTGTCCTTTTCTTGAGCTCAAAACACCCACCTTCTGGCTGCTAACTTCGAGAAGACACCTCCAAAGCCCTAATATCTGACACCCTCCTAAAAGAAACCAGATACAAAAGAATTGCCAACTTCCAGGATAACAACTTCAGACTTAAACCAGAATTTGACCCCCAGCCATCCAACTCACTCAACACTACTGACACATCCCAAAGAAAAGTGTACTTTGCCCTTGGTGACAACTCCATACGAACACTCTTAATTATTCTCTTCACCAAAGCATGCTGACCAACTGTTACCCCTTCCACCAACACATGGCCAGCCGAAATGGTCAATCTACTCAGATTCACCTAACTATATGCAAAACCTTCTCTAAATAAACTCGTCAAATAATTCACCACCTCTACTATAGCAGCTGAAACGAGATCCAAGTCCCTCTCAACACACCAACCACACCATCTTCTCCACGATGAACTATAGACTTTAGTTGTACCTGGTGCCCAGGACACCTTGGTGAGTTCTGAAGCCTCCTCTGATAATCCAGACCCCTGCCATACTCTCCTGAAATCAGCCATCCTAACAACTTTAACTGACCCGTCATTACCAGATCGTGACTGCTCCCCTGCACATCCAACAGAACCTGTAGAAAGCTCCGTATCAACACAGGATCTTCCACCAACAAATTCATCACATGCGGAAACCAAAATGGATAATCAACACCATCTCTGCCTTCTCTTTCCTCACCTTCATCAGCAGCCTCTGAATCATCAAGAATGGAGGAAAAGCATACAGCCTCCCTGTTCCCCAGCCCTGCAGAACAGCATCTATCCCTTTTGCTTCTGGATCCGGCCCCCAACTGTAAAACTCCAGCAACTGAGCATTCAACCTGTCCACAAACAAATCCACCTCCAGTGGGCCCCACTTTTCTGTAACTTCAAGAATATCCCCTGTTCAGTTTCCAACTGCTCACATCCCTCAGGAACCTTGAATTCCAGTCTGCCTCTAAATTGCTCTTCCCCGGAATATACTGTGCCTGCACCATTATTTCTCTTTCCAAACAAAACTTCCAAAACTCCTTTGCCAACTCCGCTAAACCCCTTGAACGAGGTCCCCCCAGTTTGTTGACATAACGTACTGCCACCATGTTGTTCATCTTCAACAGAACACAACATTTGACCTGTCCTTTCAGAAAACTTCTGATCGCAAAAGACCCAGCCAGGAGCTCCAAACAATTTATATGTAAACTCTTCTCCTCTTGCGACCACTGTCCCCCAGTCGTCAAAGCACCACACCTTGATTCCCCAACCATACAGACTGGCATCCGACTCTATCACCAACTCCGGAGCCTCTACAAAGATTGCTCTCCCATTCCAGGACTCCAAACTCATCAACCACCATTCCAACTCCTCCTGAGTCTCCTAATTCATTCTCACCTTCTGTGAATACTTCGCTCCCTGCCTTAAATGATATGCTTTGAGCCTCTGAAGTGCCTTCTGCACACTCTCCTCAACATCCGAATACTCAAAGCTTGTTGAGCACGTAAGCTCCACATTCCCCCTCCCAGAGGAACTATCACATGACACCACACTGTGGCTTCCCTTTTTCGCCTTTAAAGTATCCCCTTTAGCCTTTATAGCTTGCCAGTCATCCTGAACCTTACGTTCAGTTCCTTTAGTTATTTTCTTTATACTCATATTTTTCTTCTTCTGCGTTCTTTTAACACCCTCCTGCTTTGACCCACTGGCCACAACTTCCACCTCTTCTGTAGACCAGAATTTCTCTTCCTCTAGAGCTCTCTTCCTATTTCCCTGTTCATTCAACTTCTTTTCCACACTACACTCTATCTTTTTATCCAGAGTCACAGACAACTCACCAAACATCTTGTCCATATATTGTTTAAACCTGTCTTCAAAACCAGATCCCTCATTTTAATCCATAGTACTCACTCTCCTACAACCAAACACTACACTACACTTCCCAAATAGTTTTTTTGTCAAATACAGTTTTTGTTTTTTTAATTGTTCTTCACCCTAACATTAGCGCACCATCCGACTGTCCGACCCTTGACTGAACCGAAAAAACTCTTCAGTCAGGCAAACGATCGCGTTATATCCCAAAACATGGCTGTAGCTTAGCAATGCACTTTCAAATGCATTTCCCGACTTCCTAAAATGGCCGCTGTACATCACATTACGCGTACGACTGCTTCACACTGACAAACGAAGGAACCTATCCTTCAAGACTCCAGCGCGAGAGCAGACCCGAACATTCTGCTCCCTCTAACCAAATCAGCCCTGCTCGCGAACAAATGACCTTCACTGCACGCGACCAGTGCGAGAGCAGATACAAACGTTCTGCTTCCGCTAGCGTGTGCAGCGAGGCGCTGCCAAAAGCCTCCGACCAACGGTAAGAGCCGTCCTCATTCATTGCATAAACCCGATCGACCGCAAACCACCTTCCGGCCTCAAACGAAAAAACCCAGCTGTAACCTTTATCTTTCGCTCATACGCTTAACACCAAATTCAAACCGTTAAATAAAAAATATATAATTTGTAACTGTAAGACATTAAACCTTAAGATCCTCATACTGCAGTCCAAACATATGCTTCTTCCACTCAATAAATCAATTAAATCTTCAATATTAACCTCAAAACTCTCATATTCAAAATTAAGGACAAAAGAATGTACTTATCTGTGTATGAGCAGCAACAAAAGAAGGAAAATGGCTGCTTGTGAAGGGTTTATATGCATGTTCTATGTTCTAGAGTTTTATTGTATTCTAATTCTAATACTCTTGTTGCTGCTGTGTATTAGGGCAATAAAGGATTAATGCATAATATTGGCCTCCGGGACTTGCCATAAAATCAGGCCAAACATAGCAAAAAATTGATTTCTTACAGTTCCTTGACCGTTTAATATGAAGAATGCTCCATTGCTTCCTAGCTAGGTTTCTACTATGCAAGTCTCAATGTAGTTTTCCAAAAACCTCCAAAAGCAAATTAGTGAACAAAAATAAAAACCAACAATTGGTTTTGAAATGCAAACTCAAAATATTTTATAACACATACCCCATCATTACACTGCAGCTTATAGTGTTGAAACACGGGAACACTACTGCATACCTGCAATGCCAAAACACTACTCCCAGGTCACTTCAGCAATTAAAAAGCCTTATTAGTCCAGCCAGCATAGAATTATTTTTATTGTTGTTGTAGTGCACATTCATTAGAACACGGCTGAGGACACTGCCGCACTAGAGCGATGCAGAGACACTGCTCTCAGTGTACTTCAGCAATTAATCAAAACCATAACCTAGGTCAATAAAATACGTCTGATACAAAAAATATACTGAAAACACAGTCAGCTATTATGGCAGAAGACAATCTGAAAACTACTAGTATAGCATGCATATCCCGCACATCCAATCATTTATTTTCTATTTACATTGTGGCGCACGCCCATTTATTACAACATGGCTTATAGTATAGGGACATTGGAGCGCTAGTGTACAGCCCAGACATTGGTAGTGCACTACAACAATAGATACAAACCATTAGAGATCTGTCAAAAAATATGTATTGAAAAACACAGTCAGCCATTGTTGGCAGAAAACCTCATATAGTCTATATATGTAGAACATAGCATTGCAATCACTTCCCGCAATCTTATAAGGTACAGCAACTTCCCAGGAAGGGACAATAGTAGCAGTCCTTAAAGAACATAAGGTAACCTGGCCAATAGTTCCATGAACAAAAGTAAAGAGAAGGTGAAAAAAGTAAAAAATCATGACGAGCAAGAAGATATTTCAACAACTGAGCATAGTAATGCATTTAAACGATTTTCTATGAGCTACAGATCTTAGCATGTTGGCAGTTTGTATTATTCAACGCTAGCAAATGTATACATACACACCCTTTTTTGACATGTTGCTGAACAAATTATCCTCCACAACGTACAATCTTAATCAAATAGAAAGTGTAACATAGTAATAACAGCTAAAATCATGAACATACTAATGCATGCAAATGAATTCATATATGAAAATGAAGTATCACAGTAGAATTATAGTTCGTGCTACTATACACTTCCAATTGATTTACAAATGTGTGCATGTATTAAGATATATAGAGATGCTGCAGAAATCTGCACGTATACAGGTGTATACAGATGAATACAATACTATATTATGAAGCAAAGAATTGCAACATACTAATGCTAAATCCATCACCAGGTCAATTCATCAATCACTTCGTACTACTGAGTGCCCTTGTAGAAGTATATACAGATGAATTAAACATCATACTGAAAGGGAAAGGATATTTCAATGTAAAGAGTACAAGAAAAAATCATGCTTTAGTGTAATGTCACCGAGTTACATCATTATTTAAACCTTTTATGATGCTATCACATCTAAGAAACCAGTGACATTCTGCCCGATCTAAAATAACCTGGGTGTCACCTCCATGAGGGGGTCGTTTTATCAGTTCAATGATCAGCCATTTGATATCATTGACAAAATAATTCAGCTCAACAAAGTGGGAAACCAAGGGAGCAGATACGATCTTGCACCGAATCCGACTTTTATGCTGGGACAAACAGGACTTCATTTTTTGTGTGGTTTGGCCTACATAAATCAAATTACATTGGCTCCAGATCACAGATTCACCATTTTGAGAGTTGCAATTTTTATGGTCCCTCAAATTGTGCATAATGTTACCATGAATGAACTGTTTAGTATTGAAAGTGGAAACACATTACACAATTGCCACATTTGAAGTGACCCACAATCCTGTTATGGCCCATAAGGAAGATAGATCATGGGTATTTGTTTTTGTCAGATCTGCACGAACTAAGTGGTCTTTCAAATTCTGTCCTTTCTTAAACAAGGACAAAGGTAAGTCATTTGAGATACCTATGGTATGAATCAGGGGCCAATGCTTTTTCATAATTCTGGCGATAGCGTTGCTCTGTGTGCAAATGTGGCTACACACACAATCCTTTCAGTGGTTTTCTTGGTCTTAGGTGTTAATAAAAATTTCCTATAATAATACCAGGCTCTCTTCATTGAGAGCTTAATCAGTCTTCTGGGATAGCCAAGAGCTTCCGGCTTGATGGCTAGAATATTAGCCTCCCGAAAAGAATCCTCTTTGAGCTTGCAGTTTCTTTGAATACGAAGAAACTGCCCAAATGGGAGGCCATCCTTCAAACCTCTGGAGTGGGGGCCGGTATATTGAAGTAAAGCATTCTGGGCCGTAGGTTTAGTGTGAAGCCTTGTCACTAGTTTCCCTTCATGCACCAAGATGGTAAAGTCTAGAAAATCAACATGCTCCTTACTAGAATGCGATGTAATGTTCAGATCCGCCGGCAGGCCATTAAGCCATTGCAGAAAGCTTGTAAGTAGAAGATTATTGCCTTTTCATATAAAGAAAATGTAATCTATGTAGCGTTTCCATAGACAAGCATTTTCAAAATACAGATTTCTTTCAGGGTCAAAAAATGTATTTTTTTTCAAAGTCATCCACAAAAACAATCGCAAAATTAGGAGCATAAGAAGCCCTCATTGATGGTCCTTTAATCTGTATGCAATATTGTCCATCAAATTCAAAATAATTATGTGTAAGGGAAATATTGAGAAGATAAATAATGAATTTGGTAGGTACAATCACTGGGCCAGGTCTACTGTTAAGGGTAACCCCTATTACACTAATCCCTTCATCCTGCAGGATATTAGTGTACAAAGATTCAATATCTAAGCATACTAGAAATTCATCCGCCGGATTAAAGTCAATGGGCCCAATTCACAAAGGTAGACTGAGACGAAAGTCTAACTTAACAACTTTCAGTATTCACAAAGGGCATTAGCAAAGTTAGACTTTTATCTCTGTTAAACTTAAGTTTTGGTCTTAAGTTTCCCTGAGACCAAAAGTCCTTAGACTTAGACCAATACTTAAGTTTAACTAAGACAAAAATCTAACTTTACTACTCGTAAATGCTTTTTGTGAATACCGAAAGTCGTAAAGTTAGACTTTCATCTCAGTTTACCTTTGTGAATAGGGCCAATGTCTTCAATTTGAACAATCATGTAACTGCTGTCACGGACATAGTTTCTTGTACTTACAAAAAAATCCTTAATGAAAAAATCAATATATTTACGTAAGGGCTCAAAGATAGAACCACAACCGGATACAATAGGTATGCACGGAGGACATGACTGGGCCTTATGCATTTTTGGAAGAGCGTATAAAATAGCTGTTCTGGAAGATTTTAAGTTAAAATATTAAAATTCATGGGGGCTTAAGAAGCCATTATCTTTCCCTTTTGATGTAATTTGTTATTTTTTTTCTGCAGGTCATGCACTGGATTAGACCTGAGTGGCAAATAGTGATTCGGCTTGGCCAACTGATGTTTAATCTCTTCTTTATAGGCACTTATTTTGAACAACAATGCCACCACCCTTATTGGTGGGTTTTACTATCAGGGTTTTTTTTAAGGGCTAGCAATACCTGTCTCTCATACCATGTGATATTATATGGGATATTATAATTTTTTTCTTTCAAGTTGGTAATCTCCTTATGAACGATAGTCTCAAAGGCCAGAAGTTCAACTGGCATTTTGCTACTTGGGGGATTGAAAGTTGATGGAGGTCTCAGTTTCATAGGATTGAAAGTCTCATTAGAGCAGTTGTCAAGATAAAAGGACTTCAGTCTAAGTTTACAAAAAAAATTGAAGAAGTTCAATTTTGGTGTTAAAGAAATTAGTACTTTAACGGCCCGATTCCGATCTCGCTCGAAAGGCCCTCCGAAAGCCGTCCGTAGCGTTACCTTCCGACCGACTCGTTCCAGGAGCAGGTCTATCCAAACGACGAAATACGATGCGCAAATGTCTCCAATTCCCGAACGACACGTACGCTCCGAATCCAGCACCATTTTCTGTACGAACAGGCTCCGTAAACGCTGAATGGAGTCGTCCGGAGGCATATCCCAAAGCTGTTTCCGGCCAGCCAAGTACGATGCGTACTTCCTACGCGCCGAACAGGTCGCCACCTCCAGCACGTCACAGCATCCGGAAGAGCCGTATTTCAGCTCCGATCCGCGCCACAACACAATCACTGCGTACGAGACGAAGCAGACATGTATTCGATTGCGCATGTCATCCCTACACTGTACGCCTACGGTCGAATCAACAGCCGTAACCCACGCGTTCGTCACACACGGTAAGTCAGACACCTACCACACACAAAAACATCACGACCCCGCGAAAGGCAACGGAATACACAGCTTGTGACAAACCACAGTCAATAGTGGGGTGGGGGGAATTCTTGCAGCAATGTAGAGGCAAGGGGGGTGGTGGATGGCAAAAACTCCCAGCATTGTCCACCCCATATGGGGGTGGAAGTTTAACACTACCAGCATTGTCTACCCCATAGGGGGGTGGATGCCTAACACTCACCCAGTGTCCACCCCATATGGGGTGGATGCCTATCACTACCACCATTGTCCACCCCATAGGGGGGTGGATGCCTAACACTCACCCAGTGTCCACCCCATAGGGGGGTGGATGTTGAACACTACCAGTATTCACTACCTATTGGGGGCTGGATGCCTATCACTCCCACCATTAGCCACCCCATAGGGGGTGGATGTTTAACACTACCAGTATTCACTACCTTTAGGGGGTGGATGCCTATCACTACCACCATTGGCCACCCCATAGGGGGGTGGATGCCTAACACTCACCCAGTGTCCATAGGGGGGTGGCTGCCTATCACTCTCACCATTGCCCATCCCATAGGAGTGTGGATGCCTATCACTACCACCATTGCCCACCCCATAGGGGGGTGGATGCCTATCACTCCCCCAGTGTTGTCATGGTCAATTTGTGTTATGTGTGAAAACTGCCTGCAAAATTGATACATAAAGAGATATGCTGGACAAACCCCCCATCTCTGTACTGACAAAAATGTGAATGTGGTGTGCAAGCCCCCAGCATTGTCAAGCATATAGGGGTTTTGGGATATTACCCCCCATCACTCTAATGAAAAAAAGGTGAATGTGGGATTCAAGCCCCCAGCATTGTCAACCATATAGGGGTTTTGGGGTATCACCCCCCCCCATCACTGTAGTGACAAAAAGGTGAATGTAGGTCTCACACCCCCAGCATGTTCAAGTAATTATGTATTTTTGGGGCCAAAACACACACGCAATGTAGTGATAAAGTAGTGGTTCTGTGCCAAACAACAACAGAACTGTTGAGGCAAACATTGTTGTGTGTGTTACATACCCTCAGCCATGTGCAACAATCAGTGCTTTTGGGGGCTAACACTGCCAGCAATGTTCAATTGGACAATGTAACATGTGACCATCCAAAATGCATAAACACACATTTTTGTCACCAGCAGACACAAATACAAAAGATTCAATCTGAAACCAAAGTTTTGATGAGATCCAGTTCCACACTGTGGCAGCAACCTTAAATGCTAAACATAAGGAAATTGCAGAGTGAAGATGTAGGAGTCCCAGGGCCAGCAGAGAAAGAAACAAAACAAAACATCCACTCAATGCCCTTCAAAGACAGTTGAAGTACATGGGGGAAGATGCACAAACACAACTAACCTGCCAAACACTGCAGAACAAACACAACATGTGTGTGAGTGTGGAAGTCTATCTAGCCTGGGACAACACACACAATGGGGGGCTGAACTCCACTGAGACATATGCATGTTGAGTACAATCTGGAAGTATTCCATATAGAGTATGGATAGTGAATGTGGGCAATCAGGCATTGTTTGATGAGCGGGTGCACCAGAGTCACATGCGGACCAAGCTTGGTGGAACACCAACTAATACATCAAGAAACTGACTCTCTTCTGCAGTACCATCAAGGCCACAGCACTGTGGTGACAGTTTCCTGTCTGCTGAGCCTCTGCGATGCCAAATGAGGATGGGGGCCATAGTTTTGAGCACACTCACTCTTGTGTCACCTGCCTTGCAAGAACCACTGTCATCTCACATACCCAAACATTACTCATAGGGCATGGCCGGTAATGTGAGGCCACATTGTAGGTAGGGGCCTTACCAGGAGCCAAGTCACATTTGGCCTGTCTAAACACCACTTACCTTGATCAACAGCACTTCGCCTCATCAAAACCTCCCTTGACAGTTGACATTGCACAGGCACCCATGACGAGGAATCCATTATTGACCACACATCATTGTGATCACAATACAAACATGGGTCCATGTACTGTTGTGTATGACCGATGTGGCAATCTTTGTATCAGGAAGGTACACCCAGCAACCCACATACTTGGACACACACATTTGATCGTTGAACAAGAGATGCCAGACACACATATGTATGGGACACAAATTCATAGCATCTGTCCACCACAACACATACTCAAACCCTGCAGGGCAACAGGAGTACACCTACCGACAGAAGGATGACATTGTGATGAGTTAGTGTAGAATGAAGCACAGACGAGACTGCCCACGACACCACACTAGTCCACAGACACACAAAATAGAATCATGAGCCTACCACTACAACAAACATGAAGTGGTTGTGTCACAGCTGAATGCACTACATGTGGAGACAACATTCCTACTTGCTGTGTAGAAAAGCATGGACCAACACCAATGTATGAGACAGTCACCATGTGTGGCCTTAGTGTGCTGCACACAACTCAAGATCAGACCATTTACACTGTCAACTTGTTTGCATGTCTGTCACACCAACTCTGCATCCACCTACAGAAGATGCATTATGTGCAGATCCTCACTAATGTCAAATTGCCAATGCTGAGTGTGTACTGCAGAAGACTTGGAAGACACATGGCTCACCAGATAGAGGATACAACAACTGTGTCAGTTGGCTCCAATGCACAGGCAAATGTGTAAGCTAATATTCATGCACTGTTCACAATGCCAGGGGTGGTTGTGGGATCTATGTCTCATAAACACAATATACATAGCTAGACATAACACATGGGAAATGTCTACATCTGTTTAGGATGGAGTACATGTGCATAATGGAGTATGCATTGGACACATGTGGCACTTTAACACTGTCTCAGAATCCTGAAATCCGTCAAGGAGACCTACAAATAAGACATGTTGGCATCAGGCTACAGGGCAGGGTACAATGTGTTGATTGTGAGCAGTCATTGACACATACAAGTGCCACACTTGCAAAACAAGATGACAGATTCTAAACATGCTGATGATGATAACACAAATGGAACTTGGTGTATTCATAAGGTGTCACATGTGAGTTTGCTCACAGTGCAGGCTCTTGTCTCAACACAACCAGGGATGTCATCATAACGACTCCACTCTACTGGTGCACCCACACCTTGACAATCAAAGTCAAATAGGTCGAGAAAGCACTGGACTAGTCAGCCCACAGAAAGCTTCTCAAACAGGAACATCTGCAGGGACTATAGTCTTTGTAGGAAAGGGGGTTTGAAGACAGAGATTCCTGCTCACCTCACACACACCATGGGCTCAGGATATGTCACAGATTTACACACTGCCATGAGGTGATTTACCTACAGTGGAAGGTCAGCTGTGGCAAGCTTGTTCTTGGCAGGAGTCTACCATGTCATAATGACACTCAGACATGGCTCAAACACTTACAAGTCACAGAATACGTTGTTTACATCAGCCTGTGTACATGGGTGTGTCTAAAGTCATCTGCACGTAGTCAAACTTCATGTGTACCCAGTTGGAATGATGAGACAGATGACTTGTTGATCATCACAGCGCTATTCTGCATGTTCATCCTAGACGTTTGCACTTTGAAAGACTTTTACACTGTGTACAAATATCAGCACTACCTATGTGCAAAAGTGTAAATCGAAGATGGTAGGTTGTAAAAAGCATGTCACCCTCATGGTCCAAAATGCTGTAGATCATAACAACATGGATATGTAGACAATGAGGACTCAGATACAAACTGTAATAGGACACATATGCCATGGACCAAATGCAGTCCATCACATCACTACATCATTGTATTCCCACAACAAGATTTGCACATCAATGACAGTTGACTCATTAACAATATTTGTTACACAATAAGCACATGTACAAATAACAAAAACTGCTTTATTCAGCCTTTGGGAGTAATGGGGAAAAAAATTAGAACAATAAGGCCAATGGCCAGTCTATTTGAGAGAGTCTTTGAGGGGGTCATGGATAGTAATCCTCCCTCGCTTGCCTGCACTGCAAACACAAGGGGACAGCTCCCCTTGGAGGGGCATCTTTAGGGGCATGCCAGGCACCGCAGGGACAGGAGTAGGGGGTACCGGTTTGAATTTTGGGAGGGATGGGATCTAGTGTTGTGTCGGGCTCCACTGCAGTGGACTGGTCAGATTGAGGGGGTGGGGGCTCCATTGCAGTGGACTGGTCAGATTGAGGGGGTGGGGTCTCCACTGCAGTGGACTGGTCAAATTGAGGGGGTGGGGGCTCCACTGCAGTGTCAGGAACAGACTGAAGGGGGGTGCTGTTGGAGGGGAAGTGCTTGTGGAAGGGGGGGAGGGCCTGACCTTCTTGGGGATGGTATAACGGTGTGTGGGTGAAACTGTGATGGGGTGTGAGGTTTTATCTTTGGGAGGGGGGGCCTGGGACCAAGAGGAAGTGGATTTTGGTGGGGAAGTGTGGGATGGTGGTGGGGTTTTAGACTTCTTTTATCTGGGGGATGTACATGTGGGGGGCTGGGTGTTCTTACTCTTAGGGGAGGATGTGCGTGCAGGGGTGGATCTCCTCTCTGTGCCGGGGGGTTTCCTCTTCCCCTTGCTAGTGTGGTATGATGGATCAGTGGGGAAGAGGCCAAGGACACAGAGGAAGACCCGTTGGGAAGTGGTGGTTGCAGGAGAGTCAAGGGTAGGGGTTTTGGAGGGAGAGGTAGCTGAGGAATGCATAGTGGTCGTGGATGGGTGTGTGATTTTCTTGGCCCTCTCCCATGTTTGTGTGATGTCAGTCCCCTGAGTGTGCGTGCGGGTGTATTTTGACTTTGTTTTGGGTGGTTGTGTGCTGCTTGTGTCTGTGTGAGTGTGCTTGGGTCAGGTAGGGTAGTGTGGACGGTGGATGGGGCAGAGGAAGGAGGGGTGAGGGACTGCTGCAGGAGGGACACTGCTGCCGTCAGTGAGGAGGCCATGGCCTGATTTGATCGCTGTAGGGCAGACATGTCTGATGAGATGCCCTCCATGTATGACACCAATCGTGTCAAAAGACTGGTATGTGCATGGAGGACACTCAGCATGGATGTCTGCCCCACATGGATCTGTTTTAGCAAATTCACGGCCTCCACACTCAGGGCAGCAGGGGTGACAGATGCAGGGGGTGCGGTGCATGGCCCGAAGGAGACATGCTCCCTAACACGGGAAGGTCCACGGACACTTGGAATGGGAGCAGCTGTGGGGGTGGAGATGGTGGTGGTGGTGGGGGCAGACTCTGATGTTGTGGGCTCTGAAATGGGAACATCCACCACCACAAGGGAGTCATCACTGGAGCTTGTTTAGTCCTCGGTAAATGAAGATGTTTCCGACCTGCTCTCAGTGTGGCTCCCCTCACCCTCAGTGCCACTGGGTTCCTCCTCCTCCTCCACACTGGACCCAGTCTGGCTAGCCACTTCCCCTTGGTCCGTGGAACTGTCTCCTCCAATAGCCGTTGATGATGCTGTGAACAAGGATGAGAAAGAGATTCACATCAGTCATCTGCATAGACTTGACACATGAGTAACATCACAACACATCACAGAGCAAGCATATGCATAATTTTTTGGCAGGTTTTAAATCCTTACACATATGTGAACATGGCACTTGTCAGTCTGCCAAGAAACTATGGTTCACAGACACATGATGGCATGTGAAACATTGGTTAGATGTATGTCAAATAACACAAAACCATGTCAACTACAACACTATTTTGCAGGTGGTCTGATCTGTAATGCTCATGAGGGTCATGTGTCACTAGATACATGTCTCATCTCCTGCAAGGGAGTCAGGAACTGACACAGCAAATGGTATGCCCACTTTAGAAATGTTTAACTGTCAAACATACTTCCATCCACAGTCATCATGATGGGCACCTAGGTCTTGAACGTCAATGCTCTAATGGTCTGCATGCATGACAATTGTCAAGTACAAATACTGCATCCTCTAAAAATTATGTCCCACACTATGCCACTGTCCTGTCTGGCTGAACAGTCTGTACGGAATCTTGGTACAGGAACGGTACATCTCAAGTTTACAGTCAGCACCGTGCCACAATCCTGTATTTACTGCTTCAGCTAACATCTGTATGTGTCAAGTATACATGTCCACTACATGCTCGACATAATTTGAAGCCTTTTACAAGCTCACGTTGTTCTACTTAGCCATCGGAGTATGTGAATAAAAATGTCTGTCTACTTGAACATTTTACAGCTCTCCAGATGAAAGTAATGCAGCATACACATAGATGTTCAAGCCACCAGTATGCACAGTCAAGGGATGATACACACATGTCTTGTCTTGTGTATCTGAGCCAAAAGCCAGACATTAGATGTATGTCCATGACTTGTATATTGACCACTGTGTCTTTCAAAGATTGGCCCATGTACTTACTCTCACCGAGTCTGACCCATGGATTTTCACATTACAATGGTGAAAGTGTTGCCTGACACAAAAATCTGATGTGTCAGTGTCTCGGATGGCCTGAGTTGGCATACCTGTCCTTGGTCCATGTGATACATGTGATTACACAGAGCACTATGTATGGAACAATACATTTCGACCACTTATCAATATGATTTGTCTGAGGCATCAACATTGGTCTCACCTGCTGCACGGATGTATAGCCATGTTAATGCACACCTGTGTGCACCAATAGAACCATTTCGAACATATATTTATGTACCACACTGAGTACAGGTCATACATCAGTGAATGTGCTGACACATGTCAGACAATTACATCACTCATGATGGTCAAATCAATGCACATGTTGTATATAGTCCTGAGCACATGGACATTGGACTACAGCCAATACACAGGACCGAAGTGACACACATGTCACTGATGGAAAGGGACACACCTGGCCATCATATGTTAATGGGGCATAGTTACATTTTGGCCACAGTAGAGTTGTCTTAGCAGACAGACGACCTGTGAGAAGGGTATGAGGTTGAAGGAATGCAACATGCATGTTAAACATAGTTCTGCAACATGGCACATACTCACCCCCTCCTTGCTGCTATCTGGCCTTCAACTGCCCATCCAGGTCAGGGAAGACCACCATCAGTATCCGGAGCATATGGGGGTTCAGGGTCTGTCGTCCACCCCTTTTGCGAGGAGGTGACAGCTTCAGCTGGACTCTTGCAATCCTCCGGGTCCAGCCACGGAGGTCCTACCACCTCTTCTGGCAGTGGCAGACATGGCGTCTGAATACCACCACGGATCTTACTGTCCGGACGATGGTCTGCCAAATTTCAGCCTTCTGATGGGCGTCGACCTGTAAGGATGACATGGTGACACACCATTACTCCATATGCTACATGTTTATGCATCACACATATGGACATATAGATCATGGTCAGAATGGCAGATAATGTCTAAGGATTAGCCAAGTATCATCATGGACAGTTTTCCTGTGTGAAAATCTCCCTCAGAAACATGAGAACAGTGCAGAAAAGTCAAACCCACTACACACTCCTCTACATCACTGTACCTGTCCAGAACCTAAATCTACACACTGTAAGACTTACTTAACTATGTTTGCATGCTTGCCCTTGGGGATCCCAATGCTAGTAGTGCATGTTTTTAGACATGGTCAATAACAAAGGCAGTGTAATCAACACTCACCTGCTCCCCTGGTTAGCCATACAGCTTGCTGTACTGTGGAAGGAGGCTGTCCAGCAGGGCCTGGTTCTCCTCCTCTGTGAAAGCAGGTGCCCTCTCCACAGTACGTGCCATCGTAGCTCCCAGAGGATGCAGAGACAGCAGCAGAGAGAACTTAAAAAATGCAGTAAAGTTGCATGTAGTGCAGGCAAGTGAAGTCTCTTGGGAAGAGACAGACTTATATCTGTGCAGCAGAGGCGGACTCTGCTCCAAGCGTCCAAAGCGATAGATCAGAGTCATTTGCATTATCCAAATTTGTCCAATCCATAACATTGCACGCATCGGACACGCCTACCGCGACGTTCAAAATATACGCATCCTAACACTATTGAGTTTGATACATTGGTGTTGTGAGGTAACCGATTCGGATTGCACGCGATTCGTGCACGAAGCGAAACGCGCGTCTGTCACCATGACGACCAACAGCCAATGTGTGCGTCCTGCTCGGTTCGGATGCGGATAACGCATCCTTTGAATACTCTCCCGCGTCTGTCACCATGACGACCAACAGCCAATGTGTGCGTCCAGCTCGGTTCAGATGTGGATAACGCGTCCTTTGAATACTCACCCGCGTCTGTCACCATGACGACCAACAGCCAATGTGTGCATCCGGCTCAGTTCATATGCAGCTCACGCGTCCATTCAATACTCACCCGCGTCTGTCACCATTACAGTAGACAGGCAAAGGATGTGAACCACACGTGTCGGGTGAGGCTCAGGCACCCTACACTAATCAGTCAGCAGGGCAGACAGTATAGCAATTCAGGAATGATAGTCTGCATTACATGTGTGTGTACAGTCATTAACATGTCATATTGGACATAGTACTTGATAGCTCACACTCCCATGATGATCCAAGCTTGATGGGCACACAAAACATTGTTATTGAGGAACATCACATCTGTGAGTGACCACTTCACAGATCACCCTCCTAGGCTTGGACACAGTTCCAGGGGATCATTGTGTTAACCTAGGGCATGTCCACACATAATCACTGCTTTCTTGGACTGTGTGTTAGAAAGTGCATAATGTTAACTCATTGTGAGTAAATCCACAGTATCTGAGTCTTGTACAGTACAGACACTTCATTGTTGATTTTCTCAATGAAATTTATCTAACACATCGGCTTGTATTTGGCATGTGAGTTGCTGTTGTCTTTGTGTCACAGGCATACATGGATGCTTGTCAAATCTAACTGTGCCACACATTCTAATATTTTTGGGTATGTGATAGTATATGTATGTCAGACATGACATCATGACAGTGTCCACACTGTGACAGTGGTGTGCATGGTGACACGCTGTCTGTATCTAATGTCCCACCCAGGTGGCATTACATGATCCAGGTCTATGTACCTTTCAACCATGTGCTAGTTGTGACAAACCTCTGTCTCTGATATTTTATTGGGTGTGTGTTGAGTATGTGATGTTTGATCACATGGGCAGTGACAGACACCAGTGAGTAGTCACAGTACTGAACTGTAATTGGTGCACAACCATGTTAATGTGACATGTCTGGGAAGGGTCACATAGCTGTGCTCTGTGTCTGGGCTCAACCTTACGCATCTGACTTCATTGTGTGTTTATTTAATGTTCTATGTGTGTAATTGCATGTTCCTCACTACATTGGAAAGTGTCCTAAAATATGATTTCACCTGTAACATAGGTACCGCAGGGCACCAGCTGTCCACAGACCCTTCCTGGACCTCCAGACCATGGAATAACGGGATAGCATCAGGCGGTACCGCTTCACCAGACCACTCGTTGTGGAGTTGACAGACCAGTTGGCCCCACATTTGCAACCTGGACGCCCATATCCCTTTGCGCTGACCCCCAAGGTGAAGGTGATGGCCGCCCTACAGTTCTTTGCCACAGGATCCTTCCAGGATACTGTGGCTACTGTTGGTGGGATGTCACAGACAATGTTTAGCCGTGTGCTTCGTGATGTGTTGGAGGCAATGTTACATTTTCTGAACCTGTACATCAAGTTCCCAACACCAGGACAGTTTGCCGACATCAAGAGTGACTTTTATGCTTTGAGCAGAAGGCCACATGTCATTGGCTCCATTGATGGTACACATGTGGCTTTGATCCCACCACAAGCCAATGAATAAACATACAGGAATCGTAAACAGTACCACTCCATAAATGCCCTGGTGGTATGTCTGCCTGACATGACAATCTCACATGTCTGTGCGCGTTTCCCAGGATCAGCACACGATGCCTACATTATGAGAAACAGTAGGATCCCACATATGATGTCTCAGCTGCAAAATGAGCGTGCCTGGCTTGTTGGTGGGTAATGTTGTCTGTTTATGTTGTGTGTTGCTTGTATGTCAGGTTGTACCCTGTTTTCAGACACATGAAGTATTTTCTGTTTACATTTAGGAGACTCTGGATACCCCAACATGCCATGGTTGCTGACACCACTCAGGAACCCTGTCACCCCTGCTGAGTTTCGTTTTAATGTGGCACATGGGCGGACCAGGCGAGTGGTTGAGCGGACATTTGGGCTACTGAAAACAAGATTTCGCTGCCTGGACCGTACAGGAGGAGCCCTCCAATATGCACCATCGAAGGTGTGTAAGATTATCATCGTGTGTTGCATGCTTCACAACCTGGCAGTGAGGAATGAGCTACCTCTCATCCAAGATGACAGTGACCAGCAGCCTCCAGCAGGGGAGGATCCAGGCCTGGGGCATGTTGCCAGTGATGAGGAGGTGGAGGAGGATGTTCGGAGACAGCTCATCAACAACTTTTTCTCATGATTGTGAGTATGCAATAATGAGTTGACAAAGCACTTTCTTTGCATGATATGTGTCTGTTGTACAATATCTTTGTATACATTTGGGTGCATGCTACTTAACATGATCTTTGGAGTTGTTTGGTGTCCATTGAGTTAGTATGGTCACCAGTACAGTGTTGACATGATTCCTAGCTAGTGTTCACATTTTAAAAATTTGAAGTATGAAATGTCTCTTGGAGATGTATGCAAATAATTTGGCACAAGACTATTCTATGTCTCTCCTTCACAGGGTCCTTTGGCTGGTGTATGGAGACATGTGACCTCCCAGACACACAATGCGGTTACAGATTACAATTTTTCTTGGGATCAGGAATCTGTGCCACACACTCGATTCTGAAAGTTTTCAAAAGTCTTGGTTAATTTGTGCTTATTGTCACAGTGGGATTTGATTGCATTTGTTGTGGAGGCAACATGTGCCTGTGTAATAAACCTGTGCTCCACATTGAGGTGTGCCTCGTCTGTAGCCACACATCCAACATTCATTTACATACTGTATATGTGCCCTGATGTTCAGTTTATCTGACAATGATTAGTGTTTGTGCATATAAATGTTGTTTCATTTTACATTACTGTAGGCAATGAGGATCTATGCCATGTACTATGTGTGTTGTGATGACCTTGTTGTGTGTAACTCTCATATGTGTCAGGTTACATTTACTCACATTACAGTTGGCAATTTAATGTACTTGTTTTTCAGCCAATGTCATTGTCATTCCATTCCTTGTTTTTTTAACATCATTTCTTTCTGACAACAGTGTTTCATTCACGACAATAGCATGTTTTGTGTGAATATTAATTTATTACAGTGCATGTGTGAAATTTTACAAGAAAGGTATAGTGCTGTACAAACGTTTGAAGTCCAAAGTTCACAGAGGAGTTGGTAGTGCCAGTAGATGCAATTTTCAGAGCCAAGTCCACAGTCATTTGAGTAATTGGTCCAACTTAGACCCAACATCCCATGTGGGAGAGTTCAGTGACAGTCAACAAAGTGAACGCTTCTCACACAACGGAGGATATCAGGAGCAGGTTGTCACTTCCTAGGGGGATGCATAGTCATCTGTCTCTCATTTGTCCCTCTTCAGACGACCCCTCTTACGTTTTTCTGGGGGACCCTCAGGTGCAGGCTGCCGCGGTGCAGGGGACTCTCCGCCAGAGTCCTCATCCCTCCCTGTGGCAGTTGCAGATGTAGAAGCAACAGATGTAGTGGGCATACAGGGAGATGTGGTCATGTTGTTGGCTATCTGTCGGAGGCAGGTGAGTATGTCTCTGTGCACCGCATTCAGATCATCTATTTTTGCAATGTGTGAGTCCATTCTGGACATGTGTGAGTCCATTCTGGACATGTGTGAGTCCATTTTGGCATAATGGGCAGCCTGCTGCTGTTGCATGTCCTTGAGGATCCCAACTACCTGGCCAAAGTCTCTGGTGCATTCTTGATATGCATTGAGAATGCATGCCATTTGTGGGTCAGCTTGTTTAGCAGCACCAGCTGCCTGACGGGACCTCTCCCCACACCCCCTCCTACCACCCCTGCCCACATGAGCAGGACCTGTTGCTGCAGGCACAGACAATACTGAGCCTCCTTCATTGTTGACAGAGGTGTTGTTGTCTGCCAACTCCTGAGTACCCTGTGATGCTGTCCTCTCTGTGTTTTGTTGCCTTGGTGTGTCCGTGTGGGTAGTGGTCATCTGGGGATTGACAGATGTTGCTGAAGTGGTCGCAGGGGGTGCTGGTGTTACAGCTGCTGGTGCTGCATGCTGACCCACACCGGAGGGGCCAGGTAGTTCATCGTCATCCGATGAGGGCTGAGAGACATCCACTACCAGAGAGCTCAGGGTCAACCAGAGTCTGGGACTGGGATTCCTGTTCTGTTACTGCAGTGTCCCGAGCAGGCCCTGTGGGTAGATGAGAGACACAATGTTTGTGGTGTTTTTGCACAGGTCATCGTATCATACACATTACATTTGCTATTGTACATTATGATGAGTGTATGTGCATTAGTTAGTCCTCTGTCGTCACAGACCCAGGCCTATTTTTTAAGAGAACATTGTGATTTTAACAAGAAGTGTTTTGCTGAGCATGTCCAGCTCTGTGCATAAATGGGCATGTTTTGTTTATTTGACTGTACATAGACATTGACTGTCAAGTGACACCCTGTGCATGACACAGGTGTGTTGGTATTTCCCACATCTGTGCTTTTACAATGATATACGTACTCTTCCTCTTACAATGTGTTTCAAGACTTGTGCATGTGTGCTGGCCTTTGCGCATGTTTGTAGTCACATTGGTGTGGCTACCTACACACTCACAGTCCGGAATGTATGGTATTTTGATGAATGTGTTCCTAGTTCTCATCTCATTGCACACATATGAAAAGCTGTCAGTAGCAAATAGTGTTACTGCTTTGCTTTGTGCCTGATCACATCATGTATATTGTCCTTGTCCTCCATGGACAGATGAGTTAACCAAGGCTGCTTTCTTGCTTTTTCAGGCTCAGAGCTGTGAGGTACAGAGGTTTGTGTGCTTGTGTTATGCTGCTGGAAGTTGTACCCCTCCTCCCACCCAGACCAGCTTTCTCCTCGGGGACAAAGTATCAATCACAGTGAGGGGAGTGTAGTGGCAAGGATGCTGACAATGCTGCATGATGTAGGAGGTGAATGCAACTCCCAACAATGCCTTGTGCACATGACACCATGCAACAGTGTCAGCCATCTTGCTGTGGCCCTTCCATTTACTGTCAGGTATCCATTGTCACTGATTAACAGGTTGCTTTGTGTGTGGGTAGTGATGTGTGCTATGACTGCAACTCACACCATATCCTGTCCTCGACACACCTTCCCAGCCGGCCCAGGGAGCACACCTGGGACTATGCATTCCCAGACAGTGAGTGAAAATATACTGTGAAGGTGGCTGAGAGTGGGGACTGATGTGAGAAGACCAAGGCCTGGATGTGACTTGTGGCCAATTCATACATAAGGCCCCTGTGTCAGCCATCTTTCCAGTACATTTCCTTTCACTCTCAGGGACTGCCTAGTCACAAGAGTGCTATTTGTTCTGGCTGAGAAGTTGTGTGTAGGGCAGGGCATGATAGTATTTGCAGTCACTGCTAATAATCCTCCTCCCACATAGCCCAACTACACCACCTGGTACTATGCTTTCCTCACAGTGAATGGAAATGTACTGTCAAGATGTCTGACAGTGGTTCCTGGTGTTTGTTTGACCACTACTCCCATCAGGGCCTTGTGCTCCCCACACCAGAGACAAGTGTCGACCATCTTGACAGTACTTTTCCACTCCCTGTGAGATCAGCCCAGTTCAGCTGGGCTGGTTGAGCCATGTGTGAGTATGATTATTTTTACTGACTTCAACTCCCATCAGGCCCTGTCCCACACACACTCATCCCACCCAGCACATACAGCACACCTGTGAGTATGCTGTCCCTGAGAGTGATTGGAAATGTACTGGCCAAGATGTCTGACAGTGGTGCCTGGTGTTTGTTTGAGCACAACTCCCAATAGGGCCTTGTGCTCCCCACACTGGAGCCCAGTGTCAGCCATCTTGCCAGTACATTTTCATTCACTTTCAGGGACAGCATAGTCCCAAGTGTGCTGTGTGGTGTTTGTGGGAGGGGTGTGTGGGACAGGGCCTGCTAGTAGATATAGTCAGGGCTACCGCTACTCCTCCCACCCATAGCAAGTTGACCACCATGAACCATGCTTCCATGACAGTGAGTACAACTTTACATTCAAGATGTCTGACAGTGGTACCAGGTGTTTGTTTGAGCACAACTTCCAACAGGGCCTTGTGCTCCCCACACCAGAGCCCTGTGTCAGCCATCTTTCCAGTATATTTCCTTTCACTCTCAGGGACTGCCTAGTCACAAGAGTGCTATTTGTTCTGGCTGAGGTGTGTGTAGGGCAGGCCATGATGGTATTTGCAATCACTGCTAATACTCCTCCTCCCACATAGCCCAACTAGATCACCTGGTACTATGCTTTCCTCACAGTGAATGGAAATGTACTGGCCAAAATGTCTGACAGTGGTGCCTGGTGTTTGTTTGAGCACAACTCCCAACAGGGTCTTGTGCTCCCCACACTAGAGCCCAGTTTCAGCCATCTTGTCAGTACTTTTCCACTTCCTGTGAGATGAGCATAGTTTAAGGTGGGCTTGTTGGGCCATTTGGGAGGATGACTGTTGACTGTGACTACGACTCCCATCATGCTTTTAGCCACACCCACCTTCCCAGCCATCCCAACCTTCCTTCCTGTGACTCAGCTTTCCTGGGAGTGAATGTGTGCAAAGAAGATGGCTGATGCATGTGACTGGTGTTTGGATCCCATTGCCTTGCTGTGAGTTAGTGCTAAGTTTGTACATCTTTGTAAATGGGGAGATTTCCAGTTACATTGCAGGTATATTGTTAGTAAAAATCTATTTTTGATCACATATCCCATCATGGACTTGTGTTCCCCACACCAGAGCACAGTATCAGCCATCTTGCCAGTGCATTTTCATTCACTCTCAGGGACAGCAAAGTCCTTGGTGTGGTGTTTGGTGTTGGTGGGAGAGGTGTGTGTGGGACAGGGCCTGCTGGTAGATATAGTCAGAGCTACCACTCCTCCTCCCACACAGACCAAACAGGCCACCATGAACCATGCTTCCATGACAGTGAGCAAACTTTGAATTCAAGATGTCTGACAGTGGTGCCTTGTGTTTGTTTGAGCACAACTCCCAACAGGGCCTTGTGCTCCCCACACCAGAGCCCAGAGCCCAGTTTCAGCCATCTTGCCAGTACTTTTCCACTCCCTGTGAGATGAGCATAGTTCAAGAGGAGAACTGTTGGCTGTGACTACGACTCCCATCATGCTTTTAGCTACACCCACCTTCCCAGCAATCCCAACCTTCCTTCCTGTGACTCAGCTTCCCTGTGAGTGAGTGAAACAGTGCAGGCAAGATGGCTGACAGTGGTGGCTGCTGTTTTGAACACAAAGCCTTGCTGTGTTTTTTTGTAAGTTGGTACATGTCATAAAATAGTTACATATTACTCTGAGGTTGCAGGTATTTTGTTTGTCAAAGTTGCATGCTCATTTGCTTCATATTGTTATGGCTTTGCTAACAGTGATTTGTATCACTGTGCCCTTGACAGTGATGTCTGTGGCTGTGTATTTGCTGACAATATTGGCTACTTGAGTATCCACTCATCAGGCTCTGGTACTCCTGATATTCCATAGACGCCCTCCGGTGGAAGGATGGCCCGCACCTTCTCCTCCCAGGAAGTGAAGTTCATAGGTGTAGCAGGAGGGCCACTGCCAGTTCGCTGGCTCAGGACATGTTCTTTGCCAATGAGCTTCTTAACCCTCCTTCGCACATCATAGCACCTGTTCCTGATATCATCCATTGTGTGCAGGCAAGGTGCTTAAGCGTTCACCTTGTTGGCAATTCTCTCCCACATCTTGTTTCTCTGGGTCAGGGGGGTCTGTTGGACCAAGTTGCCAAATAACTGTGGCTCTACTCTGAGAATTTCATGTACCATGACTTCCAACTCCTTCTCTGTGAACTTTGGATTCTTCTTTGGGGGCATGGTGATGGGTGGTGGTGGAGATGGATGTGTGGGTGAGTGTGTAGGTGAGGATGAGTGTGTATGAATAAATCTGTGTGTTTGTGAGTGTTGTAGTTGACAGGTGTTAGTAGTCTACAGGTTGTGTGGTGGCTGAGTTGTGAGTGTATGTATCAGTGCAGTGTAATAGTGGTATGTGCTGGCAGTTCTGTTGAAGTTGCAAAGGATCATCGTAAGTATTTTGGCCCTTTATATAGGTGGAGTTGTGGGTGTGGCTTATTTTTGAATTATTTATTATTTTTTTGCCTTTGATAATGCTTGTTAGGACTTTTTCTGTCTGTTTCTATTGTATTTTGCTGAGCATAACTGAAACGTTCCGTTGACCTCACCGGTTGCTTGTTCATGTATTAGCATGGTGGTCCGAGTCTGTCCCATTCACGCTACGCCAAGCTATGTTGCAGCGTTCGCGTACGAGTCGGTCGCATCGGGCTCTTTTCCGGAGGATTCGCTCGGACGGATTGATTTCCGTACGCGTCGGTTGTCCGTATTGTGCTCCGTGCGGGTTGTTTGTATTTGACAAGCATTGCATCGTACTACGTCGGGCAGACAGCGTGCGTACGTGTCGGTTGGGAAGGGTTTCTGAGCGAGATCGGAATCGGGCCCTAAGTCAGGATGAATCTTAAGCCTTACTTTAATAGGGACACTTCTGAAGAGAACAAAAAATTGGTCAGACAGACTGAAGATGGTAATAGTTTCAGAAGGACTCATATCTGTCACAGTGGTGGTCCCCCATTGATAGAACTTTCTTTGTGACTGCCTTTCTCCTGATTGAAAGTAACATTGTTGGATCCAGCCTCTGCCTCGATTTCCTAAAGAACGTGGGTATCCAGGTGTATGTTGTTGCCAAGTACTAGATCCCTCACCAGAGTCAATAGCTCCTTCAGAACTACCAGAGGATTCCAAGAAGGTGATTGTTAAACCTCCCCCAAGGTTTTAAATTATCTGGGTATTGTTGTTTAGGTTGAGTGTAAAACTCATCTGATAAGTGGGGATGTGCTTTTTCTTGGCTGACCCTATTGCTATCATTCTGTATCTTATTGATATTTTTATTTTTTTCAATGTTTTCAAACCCCAAGATTGTTTTTTTGACTCTTTCAACTACAGCTTTGGCATCAGCAATTATATTCCCTTCCAGGATCTTTTTTCTAACTCATCAATTATTTCAAGATCTTTTTTACTGTGTTCCAGTGCTGTATCTATCCCTAAGACTTACCAGTGATGGAAACAAGTAACAGCAATATGACTGAAGCCCTCTCGAAACCCAGGGTCATTAGTGAAAATCAAAGGTGCATTACGTACTTGCAAACCTAATGGGATAGTATCTGATTTTAAATATTCAGTCATCATCAGTGTATGTAAGGTGGTGCGTCTGTGTTCCTTGCAACTTTTTTCTAATTCATTAAGAAGTGACTGGGCCTCACTAACAACTGGTGAAGCCACAGAGGGTCCCAGCAATGAGGGCCCACTTTTTATTTTTGTAATGTACTCCTCTGAGTATGTAGGAGTAACCCTGTCAGTCATACTCAATTAGACAAAACAGAGTACCATGCTATAGCCCTCACATCAAGTCTGCTGCACTACAACGGTTAACTGCAACATGGGCAACCGAACTGACCTAGACCCAGGAGCAGTAAAAGATATATGAACAACAAAGGTTCCAGGGAATTCACCTTTTAGCATTTCAGAAGCACAATCAATGAATACAAAGAGTTTTGTTTGCATAAATTGCAAAAAATCATAAATGAAAAGATAATAAAGAGAAAAAGAGTGCCCACATACAGTTTTCAAAAATTGTTTGAATTATTACTAAGGTATCAAATTTTGGTATAAAAATAAAACATATAACATTTCAATACATAACCAAACACCAACAAATACATTTTGGACATTACCTAGTCTTAACAAAAGACAAAAGAAATTGCAAAGAGTTTATAGTTCAACTAAATAGCCCATAACAAGGAAGACAATTATGGATATCAATCCACTCCCAGTTTGCCAATAGGACGTCAACGGCATTTCGACACTGGCATCAGCAATTATATTCCCTTCCAGGATCTTTTTTCTAACTCATCAATTATTTCAAGATCTTTTTTACTGTGTTCCAGTGCTGTATCTATCCCTAAGACTTACCAGTGATGGAAACAAGTAACAGCAATATGACTGAAGCCCTCTCGAAACCCAGGGTCATTAGTGAAAATCAAAGGTGCATTACGTACTTGCAAACCTAATGGGATAGTATCTGATTTTAAATATTCAGTCATCATCAGTGTATGTAAGGTGGTGCGTCTGTGTTCCTTGCAACTTTTTTCTAATTCATTAAGAAGTGACTGGGCCTCACTAACAACTGGTGAAGCCACAGAGGGTCCCAGCAATGAGGGCCCACTTTTTATTTTTGTAATGTACTCCTCTGAGTATGTAGGAGTAACCCTGTCAGTCATACTCAATTAGACAAAACAGAGTACCGTGCTATAGCCCTCACATCAAGTCTGCTGCACTACAACGGTTAACTGCAACATGGGCAACCGAACTGACCTAGACCCAGGAGCAGTAAAAGATATATGAACAACAAAGGTTCCAGGGAATTCACCTTTTAGCATTTCAGAAGCACAATCAATGAATACAAAAGAGTTTTGTTTGCATAAATTGCAAAAAATCATAAATGAAAAGATAATAAAGAGAAAAAGAGTGCCCACATACAGTTTTCAAAACTTGTTTGAATTATTACTAAGGTATCAAATTTTGGTATAAAAATAAAACATATAACATTTCAATACATAACCAAACACCAACAAATACATTTTGGACATTACCTAGTCTTAACAAAAGACAAAAGAAATTGCAAAGAGTTTATAGTTCAACTAAATAGCCCATAACAAGGAAGACAATTATGGATATCAATCCACTCCCAGTTTGCCAATAGGACGTCAACGGCATTTCGACACTGGTAATTTAGGGGGTCATCATCAGAATAATAGTTCGGAGCAGAAAAACCAAAAAGTCAGAAAAAAACAATAAGGGAGACCTTAGATAAATGAAAATAATAGATATAAGTAAAGATAAAATAAAGTTTGCCTTCACTTATATCTACTATTTTCATTTATCTAAGGTGCCCCTTATTGTTTCTTTCAGACGTTTTAGGTTTTCTGCTCCAAACTATGCTTGTTGTTTTCTTAAATGGCAAAAGGTTAATTACCTGACCATGACCATGTTGGACAGCATATCTGACAGCATGGATGGGTGAAGTTATTACAGTATAATTTGGCAAATTTTGGGAAATTTGTATTTTTTCAACTCGCCATATCAAAGAAGCTGTTATTGGTCAGGACAAATGGCTATGTCAGAATAAAAAACACCAAATTTTGGTTCCAGTGTGATTTATATGATAGGGACAATTTTCCTAACTTTACCACCCTGTAACAACCACATCTACCTCACATGCCTGATGGGACACTTCACCTGTTTTGAATATGTGATAGATAATCTAGTAGAAGAACACTACATCCTCTTCCAATTGTCGTCTAACGTTTGCTTACTGTGGTACCATCGTCTTGACATGATTTTCTTTGCACTGGGCTCACTAAATCCCCTCACATAGTGATTCCACAATGAGTGGTTTTCAAACTTACGTTGTAGCTTGCCCTGATGAAGACTCATTTACTGACAAAGAAGGTCATAATGCTAGCTTCGTAAAACTGGACTGAAACCCAGCAAGTTTATACCAACAACGGTAATGATCAAAACTGAGAAGACTTCATGTGCTTTTGTTAAATGAATAATTCATCCAAATGAATTCTATTTAAACATTGTACATTGTCTTTATTAACAATTTGGCACATCTTGAGCATTAAGCCAAGCAACCCACACTCAAATGTTAATAAGTTATATTGGCTAATTGTACTAAAATACTAGTATTTTGTTTATATATATCGCTATCTCCGAAGATGTTAAAGGTTTCATGAGGCACATCCTATAAGTGTATAAAATATCTACACAATAATAGACCTTTTTGCAATATTATGAGGACAATTTCAATAAAAATATTTGTATATACTATTAATTAAATCAGTCAAATTTTTCTTGAAATGATTCACAATGATACATTGTTGCATTGCACTCACAGCCTTTGTACCACCTTTAACATAGCAGAATGTCTGCCACATTATGATTTATAATTTACAATAATACAAGTTTATTTTACCCTATGGCTATTTTACAAATAGACAGTGGGCCAATATTTAATATCCCGGAGGTATATTAGCAAAATGCCATTTTCTAACAACCATAAATGTATATATGTAAATTTGTAATACTTTCATGTTACTCATTGTCTGTCAGTGTATGTACTTGCAGCTTATTAATTTATTCTGTTACAATGAACAAACAGACACCATAGCTGTAGTCAAAAAGGTGTTAGAAAAAAATAAAATTATCTTGGGGTTCAGAAGCGATTGATGAAACTCATACAGTAGTGTATAAACATGCCCTTAGTTTATTTTTCCACAAAGAGAATACAATGAGGTGCATGGGTTGCGAACTGTAATCAAGATCTGTCAAACTGTCTAAATAAATAGTACAAACTTATTTATTTACATTACAACAGTGCATTCTATTTTATCATGATACTGCACACAAAGGTCTAGTGAAGTGTCAGAAATCTTAAGAAGACATTGTACATTCTCCAAGTATAATGCACAGAAGATTGCACATATTTTTCTTTAAATCGAATCCATAGCCTCTAACTTAGAAAAAGCAGCTTCAGCTGCTCATCACAGATGTTTACTCTGTTTTTCCAGTGTAGTTAGTCAAGATAACCTTTTATTAGATATTTATCATCCTGTCTATTTTCCACTCTGACACACTAGCTTACCAGATATTATGTTCTTTCAATGCCAACTGCGGTATTCTGTAAAGGAAATTCAGGAGAAATAGAATAGGTCTGTATTTAATAAATGGGGTTATTTACTCAGGGTTGATGGGTCCTTGTGCTACACAATTTTGCACCGCGCAAATTGACACAGTGCATTGCATCACTTTGGAACGCTTTGCATCATGTGCAAAACCTTAGCAATGATCCCCCTACCCTAAGTGAGCACTAAAAGTGCCAGTTTAGGATTGGTCTATACTACAGTTTTAGGCAGACTGGGGTTCTAAATAGTTAAAGAGGTAGACCAACCTTTTACCGTATTTGACAACGCTGTGTGGTATTTATCAATTTAAAGGTATGTTCAGTTCTTGGGTGGAAAGGTAACAGCATTTGTTTCTAAAGCAAACAATACACACCACAACAATACAACATGAAGCACAATAACAACACAGGATTTATCTGTAAACAACGTTCAAGAGTGCAAACTTGAAAAATGAGACACTAGGGGGCCTATTATGACCGTCATCGTTGCTTCAATTCCGACCTGCTGATTTTGATTCAGCCGGTCAGAATTGAAACCGACCGGTCTTTCCGGCTGGCTTTCGACGGGCTCAAGGACCCCGTCGGTCAGTCGGAACCGGCTTGTAATCCAAATGGATGGCGGTTTACGCCGTCCGGATTACGATGCATGGTTTTTGGCAGGGTTTCCATGCCGGCCTTTCCGACATGGAAACCCTGTCGGAAAGCATGTTTGGGGGCCCTTAGTAGGGCCTCCTTTTCTTAGCGGTTGGTGGCCGATTAATCCCTGCACCTCATGGCAGGTACCTTGAGGTGCCTGCCATGGGGTGCAGTGATTAACACCACCTCACATTTCCCTATGGGAGCATGTACTACGGCCTGTTTACGGCCGTACCACATGCTTCCATAGGGAAATGTCGCAATGTGCGGTCACATCATAATGAAGCGGTCAGGACCGATGACCGGAGGTCTGTCGGTCCCATTTCCGTGACGGTGTCGGGCAGACGCAAGTCCACCCGACATGGTAATATGCCCCTATGAAGTTAGTGAAGTTAGATGTTAGTGAATGTTTGCACTATGACTCCTTTTGCAAAAAGTGAAAGGTTAATATTCACCACAATACCGCTTTGCGAAGGGCTATTGAAATGTACAAAAAATGCAAAGAGAGTGAAAAGCTCTGACAATAGAACACTTTGCAACATGGCAACCTAGGTGCAAAAAAGAATTGTAAGTGGAGACCCTTTATATATTGCTTATGCACAAAGAGGGTACCCACAGCACAATGTTTTGCATTTCACGTTAACCTGACTCCCCCTTTACAGTGCGAAATATGTCAATGTAATTGCAGCCCAAGGGGACTGGTCACAAAAAAATCACATACTACCCACCACATTAATTGTAATTGGGTGGGAATTGATTAGAAACTCATTGTGAATTTATGCATTTCTTTGACAGAGGCCCATCAGGACCAATTTATATAGCACTCCATATCCCGCTAAACACTAAACAGCAGGTGCTAATTTTACTCAATTTATTGGTACTCGTGTTGCTGACTTCAGAAGAATGGAAGGGTAAGTCAGCCTTGCCGGGATGAAACCTCATGACTTGCAGATCTGATATTACAGTGTCAGCCTTTCAATTCACTAAAACGTCCTGCCAGCTTAAACGGTATGAACCCCTGTAGAATGGTATAAAAGTATGGAGAGCTAAATCACATATCTATAGGATATCTTCAGAACTTTAAATACCTTGGCCCTTTCACAGAGCATGATCTAGTTCACACATAAACATCTGACCTCTGGTAAATCTATGATAAATACATTTATAGCGAAAACATTATGCAACACTACTGAACATTTTCCCTTGCTTTAATGTCCCTTGTCGAACCAATTCTGTGGATAAAACATTTATGCATTCTGCATTCTGTCTACATATGTTCCGGTCATGGTAACTTCTGTAATGGAAAATATGTTGTGCACTTCCTACCAAAAGAGAGGACACAGTACGATTAAATGCTTTTAGTGACATGTCCTGAACGGGTCAGAAAGAATGGTGTGACTGTTTTTTTATTGTTTTTTTAGATTTATTTGCTTCAATCAATCAATCAAAGTCATTTGGCTACCTCAACTGAGGAATCCCAGTGCTCAAAAGCAAAGACTGAAGAACAGGACTGGCCACTCATATCTACACTTGATTAAAAAGCCAGATTTTTATATCTTTCCTGAAACAGTGTTCGGACTTGACCGTTTAAAGGTGGCTAGGCAAAGTGTTCCAAAGCCTGGCCGTCAGTACCGAAAAAGACCAGCCACCTCGACGTAGCTTGGCAAACCTCGGGATGCACAAGAGTCACAGGTGATTAGATCTAAAGGCTCTCTCCTGATGGTAGTGACTGAGCCTATTTCTCAGGTATTGCGTACCTTTGCCCCAAATTGCTCTGAATGCCAATGTCAGGGCTTTGAACTCAACCCTCTTGGCAACCTGAAGCCAATGAAGCTGCTTCAAATGAGATGAGATGTGATGATGGAAGGGACCCCTTCGAATCAACCTGGCTGCCGCATTCTGTATCATTTGAAGTCTATGATTCAGCAAAGCAGAAAGACCCAAATATAAGCTGTTAGCATAATCCAAGCCCGATGTCACAAGAGCGTGGGTTAAGATCTTTTGGGGCTCTTCTGGAAGTAGATCGCTTCCTGACTGATCTTAACTTCAGGAATCAGCACGATGAGATCTGCCTAATTTGGGTAGGGAAGGTAAGGTCGGGGTCAAACATGATCCCTAAATTTCTAACCGAAGTGGCCGGTACCGATGGAGGATTCAGTTCGGTTGGCCACCAGAGGATAGGTAGCAGAGTAGCCATCTAACTAAAGAAGAGCACCTCAGTTTTATCTGCATTCAATTTAAAAAAGTTGGTGTCCATCCAATTTGGCGATGCCTTTTAAGCACTCTTTGAAGTTGAGAAAGGCCATTTCTGAATTTTCTCTAAACGAAAACACTAGTTGTGTTTTATCTGCATACAAAACAACCTTCACTCCCCAGGTCTCAATAAGGGTGGCCAGAGGGGCCAAGTAAAGATTGAAAAGCAGTGGACTGAGGGCAGAGCCCTGTGACATCCCACAGACCAGAGGTTTGGGTGAAGATGAAAACATGCGAAGAACGATCTTCCAAAATAGATAGCACCCATGACAGCACAGTTCCCTGAAAGCAAAAAGGCTCAATCTATTAAAGACGGTAGAATGTGCTACCATGCCGAATGCTAGACAGGTCAAGCATCAACACCATGGTGGATGCACCACCGTCCAGAACTTCTCTGACGGTCTCAGACACTTCCAATAAGGCGGCCTCCGTGCTATAACCTGCTCGGAAACCAAATTGACTGTCTTGAAGCAGATCATTAGCTTCAACAAAGGAAGACAGCTGGCAACAAAACAGCTTTTCTTCGCGGGTGCAGGTAGCAATGATATGGGCTTTAAATTGCTGAGTACCCCAGGGTCCACGTTGGGCTTCTTTAACAGCGTCAGTAGGAACGCCTGTTTCCATATCACATGAAAAATACCAGATTTCAAAGAGGCGGTTCAGATCCTGTTAAGAATAGGATTTACAATGAGGGCAGCCAGTTTGAGAAACTGAGGAGGACAGAGGTCCTCTGGGGAGCCAGAATTAAATTTCGGTAACTCCTCAAGCGAGTCTTTTTCAGAAATTGCCCAAAATTCAGACAGAGCAGATGCTGCACTGTCAGTTGGTGTTGGTAGGCTTGCTGAGCCGGCTTCTAGCGAAAAAGTTGAATAAAGTTTTTGGATTTTTTCAGCAAAGAAATCAGAGAGGCTAGTGCAGAGGGCAGGAGACGGATGAAAAACACTTTTAACCACTTCAGGTGTAATAAAGGATTTTACAATATTAAAGAGTTCTCTGGAAGAGTTAACAACATTCTTGATGTGCAATGAGAAATGCTCTCTCATCGTTTGCCACATAAGTTTGCAGAATTGTTTGAGTGCCGCCTTGTTGCAGTGCTTTGCTACAGGGTCATAGGATCTTCTCCAGCTGTACTCTAGCCTCTAGCAAAGGCTTTTCTCTGCTCTAATGTCGGAGGAAAACCATGGAGTAGATGGCTTAGATCTATTGACCATTACTGTTTTTAAAGGAGCGAGCGGGTCCAATGCCTTAGAGATCCATAGATTGAAAAGGATCAAATCGCTGTCGGGATTGCCTGTGGAGGATGGCAAGGTAGATTGAAGAGAGGGCACAAAGGACTCCTCTGAAACATTTTGCCAATTCCTTCTATTTTCAGGTGCTGTACTTATCTCTGACTGGTTGCCCATGCCATAAATGGTGAATGGGATAAGAAAATGATCCATCCATATCAGGTGCAAGGGGACATCAGTTTGAAGGCCGGTGATTTTGGAGAAAACTAAGTCCAATATGTGGCCTCATCTATGGGTGGGATGGTGACCAACTGGGTCAAATTAAAGCCTGCCAAGGTCTGAATCAGCTGAGAGGCCTGGGAGCAGTTCGGGACTTTGACATGCATGTTAAAGTCTCCCAAAACCATACAGTTGGCGTATTGTAAAATTGAAAAAAAATGTCATCTACTGTTGAAAACAAAAAAATACTCATAAACACCATTTGCTTACGGTTGGATTTTTCCCCAATGTATTTTTTCTGTAAACAATATCATTCTCCTGTTAAATCAGATAGTGCCAACTGAAATATTGCAAAAAACATCAGTCTGAGGGCAGAATCAAAACTTCAAGATTTTTCATTTACTGAAGAAAAAGGATTACTTGTAAGTTTCAAATATTAAGAAGACCAAACCCGGACTTACAAAATTAGTTTTATCTTTATAAAACAATATAACAACAGGGAAAAATCTGTGGCATTCAGAAGAACATGTGCAACTTGGACAAATTAAGTGCAACATGCATATGGAAAAGCATATCACATCACTCCCACCTTCATGAAACTCCATTGACTCCCCTTGCAAGTCCACTGGATCTTCAAAACCAGTTGCATCATTTACAAAGAAATCATGACCAGAACCCCAATTTATCTTGTAGGTGTCAGGTCTGAGTACTAACCTTTTTGTCCTGTAAGAGTGAGGTAGACTCACAGCAGCTGGCTCCCAACTCCTCTGTGAGACTGCCTCTGCACCAAAGCCTTGTGAACATTTGAAACCAAGCCAACCCCAGAGTAAAAAGGAGAATGGAATGAAGAGAGAGCGAGACAGAGATGGTGATGTCGGTTTTCCTATTCGTCTGACTTGACTGGTCTTCATTCTGTGTATGAAGTCTCTCATACAGTGTTTGTTTGTCCTCATATTGATCGTAGCTGTTTGTATTCATGTGTCCCTTACTGAAAGGTTCCCTGTGATCCTACTAGGGTGATCCTGACCTACCTTGTAATTCTCTCTTCCTGTTTAACAAATGATTACATTTCTCATTCTGGGTAGGCAGAGTGCTGTGTCTGATAGGGTCCTAAAGGAAAACAGCTTGTTATCGTAACGGTCCTAATACTGCTACTATCTTTGCCCAGTAACTTCCCTCTGCGTACCTGGTTTAAAGCAGCTGGGAATGTCCTCTTTGAGGTCCTCTTCCAGGAATTGTCTTCATTCCTTGGAACTCTGTGGGGCATATTCTCAAGGACTTATCGGCACTTTAGCGCAGCAAAAGTGGCGAAAGAATTATCGCCCCATTCCCAAGCTGGTACAAACTGACCACATCGCCAGTTTTCCAGCGATAGCTGCCGCAAAAAACATTGCCACGGATGAGAGAGACAACTAACGCTAATGATATGCAGAGTAGGCGTTCCCGTGCAAAAACACATGAAAACACCACTTTGTGACATTCACAACGACCAGCCAGATCTGCGATGCGATCCAAAAACAGGCGATAAGGCGCGTTAGCAGCAGGGATTTAACACCTGCCTTTTACTGGTGTTAAGCAGGACGACAAACTGCAGTAGAAAGGGAGCCCAGCCCAGAGCCACATCTGAATACCAACAGGTGCCATGGAGACAATGATTGTGCAGCCTGGAGACCCAAGAGGGCCACAACACCCACCGCAACCACCCCCAGGCCTCCCCCCAGCCCCCCTGACTACCACAGAGGCAGCACAGAACAGGACAGCAGACGTTCCCAAAACCCACCAGCCTCAGAGACTCAACACCAGAGGAAGTCATTGCCCACTACAGGCACAAAAGGACAACCATCCTCCGCATCCTGACCCACATTGCCCACAGGCTGACGGTACCAACACGGCGGACAACCACCATCCCTCCGCAGACGAAGCTGCTGGCTGTGCTGCACCTGTTGGCCCCTGGTACCTCCCAAACAACAACAGCCAGAGTCAGAGGAGTCTCACGGACAGCCCTATCATACGTCCTCACCCATGTCATGGATGCATGTCCACAATAGCAACGGCGGGCCCCTGTCACCGCACCACACGACAGTTCCAATTCATAGTGTTCCTGCGCAACCAACCCCAATGCCAGCCGTTGCCAGACGCCACTGTGCCCCAGATCCAAAACTGTAGTAACTGAAATGGGGGTGCGCACGGTCATGAAGTCCAGTAGTCAACAGTAGTGTAAAAACAGTCCTTTATTACAAATACAACAATAAACAATACGAAAAGCACAGCCAACGCCCAACGGGGAACTTCATCAGGGCAACGTGTGGATTCAAGTAACTGCATATGCTGCTGGAACTCCCCAATACCATTCCATACTCCGGAAGTCAGTATCCAGAAACCTGTTGGACAAATGGTGACAATGGTCAAGCGTCCGTATAGTCACAAACCTAATCTGGTACAGTGTATAGCACTTGGACAAACCGGAATGCTCACAGGAAAGACAAATCCTGCACAAAAAGACCGTAACAGAAGTACGTGTGGTCGTAACCTGCATAGGAAAGAAAAGGAAGGTTACGGTCACACTAACTTCTGTTATGGTCTCATGATACAGGATTACTCATACCTGTAAGCATCACGGTTTGTATCAGCTTGATACCCCTGCACCTTCACTCCCCCCACCCAGCCACGAGGGCGTCGCTGTGACCGGTGGTGCCTACGCGATCCTGTACACCTGCTGCACCCCAGCCCTGGTCCCCAGACCAGTCCGCCAACCAGCGATGAGTGCCCGCCCCTGCGCACCCAGGCCTCAATGCTCACCTGCTGCCACCGGCGTGTCTCCAAGAGGGCCCACCACGTGCCGGTGCAACCTCCTCAGCCGATCGCTGGATTCCGCGCCACAGGCCCCCAGCGCACCCTGCAGCACCGCGCCGTGGAGTCATGTCTGTGCAGCCTGCTGCCCTCGGCATACACTGCAGTCCAGCTGGGATCACAATTCAAATCGAATCTTGATTGGCAAGACGGCGTATCCAGGCCTACGCATCATCGCAGGCTGCACACCTGCTCAGCTCTGGTGCCACTAACTCAGTGCACCTCAAGTCATCGCCATGTGTCGGTAGGCCTGTGCCGGCCTAAGTGCCTTGGATGCCACCAACTCTGTGCACCTCAAGTCACCGTCCTGTGGCGGTAGGCCCGTGCCAGCCTAAGTGCCTCGGATGCCACCAACTCTGTGCACCTCAAGTCACCGTCCCGTGGCGGTAGGCCCGTGCCGGCCTAAGTGCCTTGGATGCCACCAACTCTGTGCACCTCAAGTCATGGGCCCTTTATGATTGGGTCCCGTCATGCGGACGCCATCATGTCACCTCCGGCAGTGGGGAATGTGATGTGGTAGGGCCCTAGGCCCTCATGCATAAATAATGACCACACGGACACACTCAGCTAGATAGTGGAAATGGCCTCGGGCACGTGCACCCGGTCCCTTTTATTGGCAGGGTCACATGTCCTGTGACGCATGTGCTTGATGGGTGTGGTGTGGGTGTGAACCAGCCCTCAGGGAGTGGCTGTGGCATGCTGACAACTAGACCTGTGATCAGCAGATCACTACAGGGAATACCTGGACATGTAGTGTTGTCGTCCCCCCTGTAAGCGTAAGCGGAGTGGGCTGGCCTGGCGTATGCCAGTCCAGCGTAGGGGTGTGAACGATGACCCCGGCGCTCTGGGCATGGTTCCGTTCTGGGCTGGACAAGAAGGTAACTAATGCGTGTGTCTCTGATGTGGTGTCGGCGCAACACGGTCCGCAATCGGTAATGTTGCACCCTGTGACTCAAGTCCCACAACATGTGCAACATGGACGTAAGGGGGAATCACTGACCCTACATTCATCCATACTTCCATACTTGAATGATCATAGACATGACACATCCATGTGAATTTGATTGTTTAATGCACATTCAGTGGAGTGTTGTGGCTGGAGCAGTACAGGGCCAAGCAAACCCCACTTTACATTGTTGGCCCGTGGAGGGCCAGCCAGAGTCCCTCAGGGAATGACAAGTACATTGGAAGAGGAAGAGTTCAGTCCGCAGTCTGATAGCTGTGTCATTGGTGACCAAACAGAATATGGCAGTCCATGTCGAGGTCCAAGGTGAGTGTCGCAGAGTGCATCGGGGGACATTGGAAGGTGATGATGCAGAGGGCAGAACCAAGCAGAAACAGGCTATATGGTGGAGAAGAATGCTACTGCTTCCTTACTACCAGTAAGGCAGATTCATCCGCATCTTCATCCTCTGATGTCTCATGTGCCTCACATGTGGGTGGTGGTGTTTTCTCTGCAGCACTGTGTGGCACTGACACATCAGGGGCCAGAGGTGGATTGTCTGCCACACTGTGAGGCACTGACACATCAGGGGGCGGAGATGTGGATGTCGAAGCAGCAGCAGCATTCATCTGCGCCAGGCCTTGTGGCAGCAATGCCATGACGAGGATCTGCAGGGCATGGTAGATCCCAGCTACATCACGCTGGTGTGCAGCCGTGGCAGCCATTCTTTCCGCATGCATCCGCTCCCTGTTCTCCATGATCTTCCGCATGTGTCCCAACTCCCGGCTGACATTGCTGGAGCCACTCTGACTAGACAGTTGTCCTTGTCTCAGAGTCAGGACTCCAGCGATGTCAGCCATGGATCGTTGGAGAGCATGGAGCGGACTGTGGGTGTCCGTTAGGGACTGTAAGTGGTCCCTGATGGGACTTAGACACCCACTTATGGCATCTAGTTTGGCTGCCATGAGGTCGAACCCCACCCGCACCTGATGAGCCATCTTCTCCTGGCCCTCTAACACACGGCGTTGGAAGGCCATGTGTTGTTCGTGGGGGTCCTGGGATACTGCTTCCTGCTGTGTGGTCTGTGTAGGGGGTGGGGTTTCCTCAATGCAGCTGGGCTGCCCTGCTCCTGGAGGTGGGGTGCCGAAGCTGTCCATGAGCCGTTGGAGGGCATTGGTGTCGATGGAGGGGAGGTCCTCTTCATCATCAGTGAAGAGGTGTACCGTCTGCTCGGCAGGAGGTGTTTATTCACCCTCTGCAATGTAAAGGGGAGATGCAGTTTAACATTGTTTTCACATGTATGTTGGCGCATTGTACAGGTTTACATACAAACTGCATGACAATATACATTGTGACTGTTTGGGAGGAGCTGCCTATTTGATGCGGGACAGTGGACATTTCAACAACATCACGGATGTGTGTTTGTACTTGTGCATGGGTTTGTTGTGAGATTAGTGATGTGTGGGGAGGGCCCCCTCTGGGCACATAGTCAATGGGGGCCTACTTGCAGTTTGTAGGTGTGCTGCAGTGTGCCAAGGGGATCAGGGACATGCTCCACAGTAATCGTGGGTGTGCACTGTGCTATGCTTAATTGTGCATGTGTGCAATTGTGCCCATCTCCCCCCTTCCCCCCAGTCCCTGGTCATTACTCACCCTGTTGCTGTTGAATCGGCTCCTGTCGAGCAGTGTCCGGTCCCCCAACTCCTGCCACCGTCTCCACACTGATGACTGTGGAGACCATTTCCTCCATCTCGTCCAGCTCCTCCTGTGGCGCTGGACTCCCACCTCCAGTCTGCATTGCTGCCTTCTGGTTGTTGGCGAGTTTCTGCTTGGTTTTGCGCTTCACATCATTCCAGCGCCTCTTGACCTCTTCCATTGTCCTCCTCAGCACTCCGATTGCATTCACCTTGTCCACGATGGACTGCCATATTCCATTTTTTGTCGCCAATGACACATTGGAGGTGACAAACAGTTGTTGATGGTATTTCATCACCTCCGTTATCAGGATCCTGTTTTCCTGCGGACTGAACCACGTCTTCCTCTTCTTCCTGTCCTTGCCCTTCCCTGACCCTGAGGTCCAGGCCTGGTCCTCCGGGGGGCTTGTGGGGTTCTGCTCGTCCTCTGTTCCTGCTCCAGCTACCTCCATTGTGCTTCGCAGTTGTTTTGTTTTTGTTTGTGTTTTTTTTTCTGCTTTTGTAGTGATTTTTCCCGCCTGACGTGGGAATTGCAAGCCTGGCACTGCTTGTCGCCGATTTTTCTATTGCGGTTGGGCCCATCGCAACTTTTTTCACGTTCGGGTTTCCTTTTTTATTGCCATTGCGGTAGTGGTATCGCCGACATTTGACGCGTTATCGGGAGACTATCGCATGTTACCGCCGTGTTGAGAATACGACGTTGACACAGAGTTATTTTCCCGCGATAGACGGCGATATAAAAACGTGTGTTAACCTTTTTTGGCGATGATTATCGCACGTTCTTGAGAATATCCCCCTTAGTTCAACAAGCTTGTCCCAGATCACAAAAAACATATCACTGAGCATGCGCTTGCAGAAGCCTGAGGACTTTCCAAGTAAGGTTTCAAGATTTAACACCCAACTTACAGATTTCCCCCTTAGGAAATCCTGCTGGCTCTTGAAAGGGTCAATGGACCTTTGCCACCATGTTAGAATAGAGCTAGAACTAAAACATAACTATGCATATATCATCAACAATTAGTTTAAAGGTTCAGTCAATGATGAGAACTTGGTGAAGTTTTCAACACTTTTATTTATCATAAAGGATAAATATTATTGGTCATCAATATTTAAATTAGTCGGTTTACAGAAATATCAATAAAAGATTGATTAGTGACAAAATAAATCAATACACAGTGTTCCGTAAAGGAAAGCATCATTAAACTAGCTAAGGGACCTAACCTATTTTAAATATAACCCATAAAGAGTTCCTCTCGGAAAAGAGCAAAGTGAGAATATAAGAAGAACTTCCATTAATGAGTCATTCTGGAAACTCAATCAAGTTCCCTACAGCTGCAGTAGCAACTGTCAATAATAAAATGTTGTCTGCAGTAGTTTTGATCAAAAAGGGTCTTAGATACAATAAAAATGTCACCTTTCACAGTAGCTATGGGTAACAAGTGAAAGATCAACTCTCCAGGAGAAGAGTCGAAAGGCAGGGTTGATGGATATTGATCTCTCAGTCTCGCATCAGGACCTGCAAGGTCTCTTCTTCACATCTGCTTCTGTTGCTCCTGCCACTTCTGCTAACTAGCTAGGAACACTCATTAATATAAAATCACACAATATTGTAGCAAACATATTAGGCGTTGACTCTTCTGAACCAATGGAAACCACTCATCCAATGGAGTCTCTTCTCCCGATTCCCACGGTAAACATTCATGTCGATATAGTGTTTAAACATTGTTTCAGAACTCTGTTACATGGTGGAAAGTTCTCATAAGAACCTTCTTACCTAAGCTAAAATATACGCTATGAGTTTCAGTGGGAAGACAAAGACTTGTCAGAGATGCGGAGGCAAGCTAGCAATAATATTCTGATGAAGCATACACAAAATGTCTAAATCAATATTTATTATAACAATCACAGCAAGTCTCATTATATTAAGGTAAATGACCGAACATGGGGTGAGGAAGCTGAATGAACATGGATTTGAAGTCAGCACATTCTTAAGCAAGTTGCTGGTGATTGGCAAAATGGTCTAAATATACATCTATTTAACTGTGAGCAAGAGTAAAGAGGAAAAGGCTTTGACGCCTAACTAAAAGTGCACATTTAAGAATGATAGCTTATTACAAAAAAATTCTAATTATATTATTTCATAAACATTTCGTAAGCATGTTTCCCTTTACATATGAAGGATTAATATATATCTATTTGCAGCATTATTAAGGGCTCTTTCACAGTATGAAATAGGCACATTTTGCCTAAGTGCCATTTTCTATGTGAAAACATTTCTGCAGCAGTTTAAATGCATTTCTAAAGTGCAATCCTAACAAGTACTGCAAGTCGAATTTCTATTTTTAAAGTAATTTCCCTCACACTCAAAAGTCTTCAAAAGCTTGCTTTTAATGTGCAGAGCGTATTGTTAGTTCAAGTACTTTAACTTACCTCTTTTATTACTAACCGTGTCTGTATTTTTTTCTCCTGTTAGGAATTCCAGCATGAGGTCCAGAGCCAGCAGGATGCTTCTCAATGAACAGGTAAGCATAACAGGCATGAGTCACTTGGTGAGGAGGACTTATATAGCCAGCCACACCCAAAATGGCTACCATTCTCGCAAGAGTTGGAAATCTTGTGAGAACTCAGTCTTGAGAATTTTCAGAAGGTTCTGGGCATGTTTCACAGGGCAAGCTCCCCAAGAGTTGCTCCAAACTATGAAGACTCCCCAGGTACCCTGCCTAAATTTCTTGTTTGCAATGTGTATGGTTCACATTAGATCAACGTCTTGCTTCTCTTCTGCTGAGTGTCTTTGCAGTCTGTCTGCCTTCTTGTGTGTGCCCACTGGTCACCCAAGAAAGCAGGCAAGCTTGCCCTCTCTAGTGGGTCTCAGCACTTCTGCAGACAGGACACCATCAGACTGCAAATTAACAAGTGTACCAAAGATAGAAAACACACCTTTTCCAGGTACACACCCAGGATCTGGAACGTTAGACGTGACATCCTTGGCATGGTTTTCATCCAAACTTTTTTGCCTTTACCCCTCCTGTTTTGCTAAAATTTGTTTTTGTTGGCTTTAGGACTCTATGCACTTTACCACTGCTAGCCAGTGCTAAAGTGCTTGTGCTCTCTCCCTAAACCTGGTAAAATGGGCTTACACCTAATTGGTAATTTGTATGTACTTGTAAGTCCTAGTAAAGTGTACTACATATATACCCAGGGTTTGTATATTGAATGCTACTAGAGGGCCTGCTGCACCTATTGTGCCACCTACTTAAGTAGCCTTGATAAACATGTCTCAGGCCTGCCATTGCAGCCTGAGTGCAGTTTTATACTGCTATTTTGACTTGTCAAAATAAACCTTTTTGCCAGGCCTAAACCTTCCTTTTTAATACATATAAGTCACCCCTAGGGTAGGCCCTAAACAGCCCATAGGGCAGGGTGCATTGTATTTCAAACGTTGGCCAAGTATTTCTTAAGTTTTACGCATCCTGGTAGTAAAAAACATTTACATTTGTTTCTTACTACTGCAGGGTCTACCCTTTTACAAGGTTACCTTATTACATTCAATAAGTGATAACCTTTGCTTTGGAACAGGAGAAATGACATGTTTGATCTCTAGAGAAATGTAATTTAAAATTCTCTTTAATGGTAAAGTCAAATTTTATGTCACAATTCTGAAAATGGCACTTTTAGAAAGTTGCCATTTTTCTTGTACTAACCATTTGGTGACTGCAGTTGATATCCTGGGTTACATGACTAGGTATAATGCACAATTGGCATTTGTGTATTCCTCCCAGACAGTGTCACAAAGAGGGACTGGATGTGGCAGAATGAGTCATCCTGACAAGATGGGTGGGGGCGCAGCTCTCATATACCACACTTGCAAGTCAGTAGGGGCTGTCTCCTGCACTCACAAAGTTCACTAGCTTTTTGTCACCGCAGCCAGCTTAGCACCTTGGCAGGGGAAGGAAGGAAATTCCAGAACCAGATATGGGAGGAAGTCTAGAAGCTTTCCCACTTCAAAGCTGACACCAGGTATAAATAATGGGTCCTGAGGCCCACTCTTCAGTACACACCTAAACCTGTGGATACTACAGAAGATGGACTTCCCTGCTGCCAGAGTACTGCCCTGCTGCCAGATGCCTGCCTTGCTGTCTGACAAGGAAGACTGAATGTGCTCCCTTCATCCCAGGTTACCTGAAGTGACTCCAAGGGTCAGCTTCTGTTTAGAGCTACAGTGACATAACAAGCTCCAGAGGCCTCCCTGCAACTGCCCTTCTGACCTGCAGCAACTGGACCTTCCTGATCCCTGCTGACCCCTGTAAGAGTGAGTCCCTGATCCCCAAGAGGTGCCAGGTCCCCGGCCCTTAGTTGGCATCAGACTGTACTTCTCTGAACACAAAGGAGATATCCTGAAGTTTTGGGCTCTTTGAGACTGTGAGAGGGCCCCTTTGTGCTGAGACATTGCTGCCTGCCAACCAGGTGCCTCTATGAGATTGGGCCTTAATCTACGCAAATGAGAGCCCTGCAATGTTAGAAATGCTGTACTATCATCTTATTTTCTCATTCCTATCATCTGACATTTGACTGCTACTCTGGCTTCAGTCTCTTTAATATGCACTGCCACACATGTTTTTTGTAAGGTGTTTACATTATTTCCAAATTAGCTTAAATGCGACTCTAAAATGACAGCTATCTGTGCGCAGATCACAAATATCCAGAGTACATATGCAATAAGCACTAGTGAAGTAAAGTAATTGTAGAAATCATATCTACTTATCCTCAACATGTGGTATGAGACTGCACACCATTCTGTTAGATATTCTGTAACATATCACTTTGCACACAAAGCGATTAATGCCTTACATTTGAATGGTAAATGAGATCAGGACTAAACTTGGTAACATGGTTTAAAAATGTAAATTGTTGAATTTGCTGTTATGGGATACGATTTTATATCAATTATATCTACCTAGCCTCATTCAAGGATATTAGCCTGGTATACACATTTATTTCTGGGGTTCCCAGTATTTCACTCATGCAGATCACTCTGATGTAAAACTCAGAGAGCAACTCAGTGAACAAAAGGCTTACAAGTAAAGCACCCTATTAGACATTAGATCTCTGTCTTCCTTCCAATTGCGCTAGGTGAGAGCTGGAGGTGTGGTTTTGATTTGTAGGTGATGTGACTTACTGGGAGCAGCATGGATGTACGTAGAAGACAGAGGAGAGCTAAAATGTGTGGAGCAGAGTCCTTCTACCGTGCAGTATTAGTACAAAGGGCTCTGGCCAATATTGTGTTTCACAAGGACATTATCAGTTCAGCAAGTGTATTTATCATAAAACATTGTGTGGCAACATGGGAATAAATTAGATTTCCCTGTAAAAATCTATGCTGTAGTCACTAAAAAAGTGACTTGTTTGGAGTCAAAAGTAAAAGCAGCCTTCACTATTTACTAAAAAAATAAAGAATCCATGTCTGCCTGCCGTAGATCTGTGGGAGATGCCTTACCTTGAATAACTGCCCCCAAAACATGCTTCGTGCTTCCAGAACTTGGAGGTCCAGTTAATTCAACTGAAGCACAATGAAACTTTAGAACCTACCCTGAAGATGTTTCTCCAAGAAGCACAGGTGCTGTGAAGGTGAGAGGAGCCTTCCCATTGAAGGTCACCTGACTGCATGAGGAAATTGCTGTGAGGTGAACGAGTGCTGTGAAGCTGAGAGGAACTTGAGAACAGACATAGCTACTGAAATGTAGGTTAAGTAGAGTGAAACTATTGTTGCAGAATCTAAGTTTGCACTTTCCCTCAAATTCAAATCTTCAAATTGCTAGAATCATTCATATCTAGCTGGGATTCAAACCATATTGAGCCCTCAAACTTTCATCGAGTGGCCAATACAAGAGTCACCTGCAACCAGTCAAAGATTGAAAACAGCATCACCAGGGTGGGACCCTGAGGGTTTGAGCCTACTGCAGCTAGAGTCTAACCTGATTTGACCAATAGTTTCTCATAGTTCAGCCCTAGTCCAACAGTAGGATCACAGACATAATATCGATGCTAATAATCTCAATTCACAAAAATATTGGAAAATAAATATCGCCCACAAAAATATTGTTCTCCTATACTTAACTAATAAAAAAACAAATATCGATAGCCAAAAATATTGTTGTTAAAAATACGTATTTTCACTTATATCGAAAATATTGCAACCTTTAAATAAACATATAAATAGTCAAAACTCTCTGAACACCCAATATCAACTACATATGACACCATTTTACATTAAGCAGAAATGTAAAGTTAACAGTAAAAATTATAAATGTTTGAACATCATTATAACAGTTTTACGTTCCTGAAATAAACATAAATAACTCCCAAAAAGTTATACACTTCAATACATAAAAATATTAATAAAACTTTTTTCCAACAATTACTAACACTTACACATAAAACAATATATACATCACTAATACATCAAAATAAAAAAAAGTATATATTCAACGTTATAAAATAAACAGCAATTAGCATTTACCATAAAACGCAGTAACTGAAAATAAAATTCCCACTTGAAGAACACTAACCAGTAAAAACAAACTGTCAACAAAATTAACCAATATAACTATACAATCAATTAAACTAACAATACAAAAGGCACACAAAATGTGACTACTTACTATTACAACAACTACAAAAGCTCCAAGAAGTTTATGCTCTTGCGTTTTTCAAAACACTACCTGAAAACTACCTTCCATAGTAAGTTAAACATTTATTTATACTACTGAATAAATTAATTAATTTAAAGTAGAAAAAATTACGAATAACTAACAAAATACTATACTACTTTTATGTTATTCACTTTAGAGACAACAAAGGAATTACTGCAACTTCGAGACCAAAAACAACATCAATCACATGACTGTAAAAAGGCACACAAAAAGTAAGTTTAAAAAAATATATATATATTATTGCAATCCAATACGTGAATAAATATAAATTCATTTCATACATAAGATATACATCGCAAAACATCCATATTTCTTAAGAAAAAAGGCTAAAACAAATTTATTAGACATAAAAATGGGGTTAAAGCATCCCAGGCAAAGTACAAAACAGTTGATCAAATGAAAAAGACCTCAGAGAGGAAAGGTTATTACCGGTACTAATCGGAATGTCTATCACTAGTGGACCGCGATCTGCTGTAATTCTTGGGTAGATCTGTATTTTAGCACCCGAAAGCACTGCTGATGAAGCAAAAAAATAGTCTAACCGGACCAGTTTATTGTGGGGATGAGAATAAAATGTAAACCCAGGATCTGGGCTTCGTAACACAGACCATGCATCCATCAACCCATGATCCTCCACCAGATGGTAAAATGCCCTAAAATCTTTAGGTTTCCTGCCCTTATAGGACTTCCACCCCTTCTGAAGATCTTGGCAACCCATATGGATATTAAGGTCACCACAAAGGATCAATGGGGTAGGCCATGATGCCAGTTCTAAATTAAGGCCCGCCAGTATTGCTGCTTCGTCTAAATTAGACCTATAAATGAACACAAAGTAAAAGAAGAAGTCCCCTTTGTGCAGTCAATAACCACCCAACGGCCCTGGTTATCCACCAGTATTTTTACCTGTGTCCTGTATCCCATTCTTAGCTAAGATGGCTACACCTCGATTCGTAGTTGACTGCAGTGTACAGGCCAATAGCGTACACCCTATCTCATTTAAAATCTTTCATTTATTCCATGATACATGCATTTCTTGTAAACATACCAAGTCCGGTTGCATCACTCATAACTCCGCCACCACCCGTTGCCATTTCGCATGGTTATTTAGCCCACATACATTAAATAAGCATATGCGCAATCTGGGTAGTATAATCTTATCCCTCATCATACACTGTCATATCCCTCCAGTTAATAGCCCCATCCCATAGCTTCATACATCTCCATGCCTTTATCTTCCACTTATTATGGATTGCATTTTCTTTTTCACCCAGTCCCCCTCACCCTGCCACCCCTCGTGCACCCTGTGCCCCCCTTCAAACCCTCCCCCACACCGTCTCCCCTCCCCTTCCTTGCAAGGCCAGAGACTAGCCTCGCACCCTCCCCCCACCCATCCTGCAGTGAGGCTTTAGGACACATGGTCCCAGTGATGGATAATAAACCTCCCCAGAGGCCCCCGTCACATAATAAGTTTGCTTACCAAAAGAGAGAAAAATAAAAAAAATACATCATATCCTGAACGGTCGGAAAAAAGACAAAGATTCCCATTCTGGGCAATCATTTCCCCATTCACATACACCTTCAGCACTGCTCAATGCCATATAGATAAACAAAAGACGCCATAGCTAAATAAGAAATCAAATAAAGATATGAAAAGATCAAAACAACATATAAGTCTCTTATACACCCTATGTAATGGATTGTAGAAACTCCTTTGCCTTTGCTTCCGATGTAAAAAACTGAGTGTGTTCCTTATGTACGACCTTTAATGTGGCTGGGTTGAGTAGATAGGCTTGAAGTCCTTTGCCCTGAAATAAAGTGATAAGCTGTCTTAATTAGCAGCGTTTCTCTACCGTCTGATGGCAAAAGTCAGGTCTTACAAAAAATTCTGCCCCTTTCCCATCCTCCTTCTATCAGGGCGTGCCAGTTCATACACAGCTTGGCGGGCTAGAAAATTGTTGACCGATATCAAGATAGCTCTGGGTCTAGCAATACCCTGCCCTGGCTTTGCACGTTGGGTGAATGGGAACTTGTGCGCCCTTTGTATCTCCTGACTCCAATCCCATTGTGGGAGCTCAGGAAACGCCTCCGAAAAGAAATCAACAACAAATTTTCGTAAATCCTGACCCTCCATGCCTTCTGCGACCCCCAGTATTCTTAAGTTGTTGTGCCGGAGGCGGTTTTCAAGATCTATCAGCTTCCATTGAGTGTCCTCTTTGGATGCCTGAATTGATTCCGTCATTGCCTTTTGAGCTGCCAGTTCATCTTCCAGGTTAGATATTCGCGTTTCTGCCTCAGTAACTCTCTCCGCAAATTCAGAGCAGGACTTTGCTATGCGCCGGATCGAGTTTTGTAGCTTGCGGCAAGCCCCTTGAGTCTGCTGGCTTTCTGTGTGAGTTTCTTCTCAATGAGCCATGATAGTCTCATAGATCATAGTCAGCGAAATCTCCTCAGGTTTCCCACCTGCACTTTCCGTCGGTTATTTAATTACCGTCAATCCTTATTCCAGCCGAAAATGAGTAGTCCCATGTTAAGACATCAACCCCCCCATCCTGTATAGCATCTTCACCATGTCCCAGCTTCTTAGGGACTGTCAGTGGGGTAATTTCCGACATGTCTGTCCCCTGATCTTGATCTTCAGGGTGCAGACTGCTTGATTCACTATGTCCGCTACTCGGGGACACCCCTCTGCATCCGGGCCCCAGATTCAAATCAATTTAGTCGCCCGATGAATCCGAGGGGTCTGAAAGAGAAAAGAAATAGTCGCCAGAATGAGTCTCCTTGATCATAGTTTGCACACCATAGTCATCACTGCCCGTCACCTCTTCGCCTAGTCTGTCCATATTCAGCTTAGCGTCTTTCTGCATATCCTTGCTTGAGGAGTCCCTTCGGGCCATGCTGGATCCTGTATATTTCGTTGTTTGCACCATCAGGGGTGAAGAACCAAGAATTTCCCCTGCTGTGACGGTAGCCATAGTATTTAGAGGAGTATCTCCCCCTCTATTTGTTTGATCTTTAGGCTGGCTGTCATCAGAGTGTTCTGTATTAATCGCATCCTGCTCAGAGCTTGGGGTAGAACTCACAGCTTTGCATATACCTCCTATTACCCCCAACACTTTTCTGAATATGTTGTTTTTTCCATCTCACTGGCAAAAACAAAGAAGGTATATTGCGCTTACCGCAGTCCTCAGTGCTTAGTTCACATTCTTTTCCCCCATATCTCCAGTATTGTCAGCCGTGCCATTCTTACCGCTCCGATGCTGCTGTTGCCCAGTTTTCCCCGTGCCTGCCTGGTCCATTGGAGTGCGTGTCCTCCAACGCACTCCTTTCGGAGGCATCGAAATGAAGAGTCCGGATCGGATGGCTATGCCCCCAACACTGAAGCTGCTCCACGTTGTGGATGGAAGCCGGGTGAGCCGCCAGCCAAAGCCAAGAAATCGCCGTGCTGCTCTTCGGACGATCATCGCCAAGAACAGCATGCCTTCAAGGATGTCAGGTGGGTCCTCACTTTTCCAAAGCGTCTGGGCTGCGAGGGGAGTACATAGCATTCAATTTGCCCGTGAGGGGGGAGAAATCCGGGAGAGCTAGTCGCGAGTCCAACCAGCGGCCGCCATCTTGCCCTGGACGATATCTCTCGGTGAGTTAATAGGGATTACAAATTAAACCACCTCAGAGTCCACAAAAAGTAAATTAATTTAAAGTATTACTAAACACGAACTCACCCTAAAATGGTAAAAATAAAATGAAACTCCCTCAGGCCCCACTACATATCAACAAACAAGTGTTTAAAATAAAACTAAAGCAATTTTTTCTCCCAGCAGAAAAGGAATCACCTGACCCACATTACAACACCTCCAATGGAAAACTTGAAAATGAAGACTTCAATTTCCAGCAAGAACTCATATTTAACTTTAAAATAGAAGCCAAAACCATAATTTTGTATGTCAATAATAAGGGGCTTATTACGATGTTGGTTGTAGTTGCCTTCGACCGACACCGTCTCAGACTCGGGACCGACAGACCTCCAGTGGGCGGTTCGACCGCCTGAATACGATGCGACCGACCACTGTTCGGTCGCATACTCACTTTTCTTTATGGTATCTTGTGTCACGGCCATAAACTGGTAGTAATACAGGCTCCTATAGAGGAATGGGGTGTGTGTAAACCCTGCACCTTGTGGCAGGCACCCCATGGTGTCTGCCACACATTGCAGGATTTTACAGGTGGGTACCCTAGGTACCCCCTCAACCACCAACCATAGACCGCGGAGGCCCCGCTATGTGCCCCCAAAGTCGCTTTCCGACAGCCTTTCCATGTCAGAAAGGCTGGCAATGAAAGGCTGTGGGAAACCGACATCATAATCCCAATGGCGGAAACGCCATCCATAGGGGATTACGGTGCAGTTCCGACCAGCTGGAAGACTCCGAGAGCCGGTCGGAACCGAGTCGGAATGACCAGCCGGTTTATGTTCCAACCGCCTACATCGAAATCGGGCGGTTAGACCACAAACCAACCGTGTCGGTTGGACAGCCTCCCTCACCTCTGGACCTGTGTGAACACTGCCCACCAGATTATGACTTTCCTCATGTCTGGCAGGCTTTATTTGGCGGTCCCATGGTGGTGCCTCTGAAAATGGACACTGCAATGAGAACGCCAAAAACCGTTCCTGGGCGGCATGGACTGTAAAGTCCAGAAACTGGGGTGCATGCACCCAGGGGAGCACATGTTGTGCCCCCCGCATGCATCCCCATGCACACTGGGCAACAGGGGCCCCCTTTGTTTCAGGACCACCAGTCTTTTCATGGAGTAAAGAGCTCCATGACACCGCTGGCGGTCCTGAAAATCATAATATGCATGGCGGTGCCACAGTGGCACAACCAACATATTGCTGAGTCCCTAGCTGCCGTGCCACCACCAGGGAATGGCTGTTCCCTGGCGGTTGCAGCGGTGCAATGGCGGTCTGACTGCCAATGTTGTAATCAAGAATTCTGGACTCCCGGTGTGGCAGTGGCTGGATTGGCACTGCCACGCCCCCGCGAGTCTGGCTGACCTCGGACTGCCAGACTCGTAATTATGCCGTTAATAGCAGAAACTAAAGAAGCCTCCAGTGATACCCCTCCAGCCCCCAGAAGAGAACAAGATATCCAAATTCCTGAACACTTAAAACCACACATAATAAGGGACAATTCCTCTTACATGATAACCTTAACAATGACAATCACATCTTAATAATTTCTACAGCAGAAAATCTATTCAAATTAGGCAAATATCAAAAGCGAGACAGGCCTAACTAACAAAGTAAAAATATACTGTAAAAATATATAGAAATCCGCCCAAAAAATCAAAGATACCATCAACTATGAATTGAACAATCAGTAACCTGAATTAAACCTAAAGTCAGCAAACAAACCAATAAAATGTATGACATACGACAATGTAAAGTAAAACTTTTTATTAACAACAAGGAGTGCATTGCTTAGAATCAAAAGCCAAAAGCATATTATAAAAAAATTAAATTGCTAAACAGCCCCAAATAAACCCTAACCACCAAAACGAACATATTTTTAGCAAATTACTTAACAAATAATTTTTATACATCAGTCAAAAAAATATACAAAAAAATTGCAAGTAGGATTGATGAATATAATTGTTAGAACTGGGGGTCTCTAGTTGGCAATGGTATACACCTTTGTCTAAATAGGGACCCTTGCTTCTAGTCAGGGTAAGGGGGATACACTACTGGATAACCCCTGCTCACCCCCTTGGTAGCTTGGCACAAGCAGACATGCTTATCTCAGAGGCAGTGTGTTAAGCATTTGTGAACACATACAGTAATACAGTGAAAACACTACAGATGGACACCACACAGGTTTTATAAAAATAAGTATTCTTTATATAGACTTAACACAAGACCACAAACGACAAAAATCCACAATACTGTACTTAAAATAGACTTAAAGATGGTAGAAGTAACTTAGTTCAAGATGATGATAAATGCGACACGTTTCTCACAAAAGTACCTTGGATGCGTAACGCAAAACAAACAAAGGGTCCGCAGGGAAGGCGATGCGGCAAGCAGGCGCCTCGATGCGATGCGACGATCCGGTGCGATGCGATGAGAGTGCACCCTTGATGCTACGACGTGAAGATGATGCGTGCAGGCCCGACGGCCGTGCGGCGAACTCTGTACCTTTGGAGTCGCGACAGGCCCTGCGACACGCTTCTCCGGTGATGCGACGGCAGGCAGCTGCGACGACGACACGCTTCTCCAGTGATGCGACGGCGACCTTTGCGGTGGCGACACGCTTCCCCGATGATGCGACGGCAGGCAGTTGCGACGAAGACACGCTTCTCTGGTGATGCGACAGCAGGCAGCTGCGACGAAGACACGCTTCTCCGGCGATGCGATGGCAACAGCTGCGACAGCGACGCGCTTCTTCTCGTTGAGTCGCGCTTCCAGCTCCCAGCGAGACGCAGGCTTTTTCAGACAGAATCCCCAGCAAGGCAGTTCAGGAGGGAGCTGGTGGTGAAGTCTTGTAGCCCTGAGACTTCAGCAGGAGGCAAGCTACAGTTCAAGCCCTTGGAGAAATATTCTGCAAGATGATGAAAGTTCTTTGAAAGTTCCTTCTCCTTTCCTTGGCAATGAAGACCACTGCAGGCCAACCCAGCAAACAGCACACTGGCAGAGGAGCAGTCCAAACTCCTGCAGCTTCCTTGGTTCTTCTCCTTGGCAAAGGTTCATCTTGTTGTTCCAGAAGTGATCTAAAGTCTTGGGGTCTGGGCCCCAATATTTATGCCCATAAATCCTTTGTCTCTGAAGGCAGAGGGTGTCTGTACCTACTCCAAACCAGTTCTGGGTGCATTCTGCCAGTGCACACCTTCTTCCTTTGTCAGTGTGGGCCAGGGACATCAGACGCACCACAGGAGGTGGAGCCAGCATTGTGGAAGGCAGGCACAGCCCTATTCAGGCCCAGGTGCTACTCCTCCCACCACTCTTCATGCAGATAGGTCTATTCAGCCTAGTGCTGACTCACCCTGTCTCCTGGAGTCCCCCAGCGCCTGTCACTCACAAAACCAGACATACAATACACAAGCTAGCAGAGGCAGGCTGGATGGTTAGGCAAAAAAATACCTACTTTCTAAAAGTGGTATTTTCAAACACAGAATGTTAAAACCAACTTCACTAAAAGATGTATTTTATCATTCTGAGATCAGGCATACTAAATCCGAATTTCTACCATGTTCCCTGGGTCAGTTAGGATTATAAGATGTTATAATCAAGCTGCCCATTCTGGCCTATGGGGACAGGTAGCCTTGCAATAGTGAAAAACGAAATTGGCTGTAATTCACTATCAGGACATGCTACACACATCAGGGCATGTCCTACCTTTTACATACAATGCACCTTGCCCTTGGGCCTACCTTAGGGGTGACTGATATGTAGAAAAGGGAGGGTTTAGGGACTGGCAAGTGGGTGCACTTGCCAAGTCGACATGGCAGTCACAGACTGCACACAGGCTCTGCAATGGCAGGCCTGAGCTACACTTTACAAGCTGCTTCTGTGGGAGGCACAATCAGTGCTGCAAACCCACCAGCAGCATTTGATTTACAGGCCCTGGGAACCCATTGTGCACTATACTATGGTCTGACAAGTAAATCAAATGATCCAATCATGGAGTCACTAATCAATACATCAATTTACCATAGGGAGCACTTGCACTGTGGCACTGAATAGCAGTGGCACAGTGCCCAAAGCATCTAAACCAGCAGATATATAAAAAAAAGAGGCGGCAATCAGTGAAAAAATGGAAGGGAGACTCACGCCAATGGGACCAGGTCTAACACATGTCCCCTCCAGCTGAAATGTGGGGAGGACTACCCAACCCCTTGGGAGTTCTCTTCACTAAGGTGGAAAAATCTGGACAGACCATCAGCATTGGCGTGTTCTGTACCAGGGCGGTGTTCCACTGTGAAGTCCATCCCCTGTAGGGAAATGGACCACCTCAACAGCTTCGAGTTCTCACCCCTCATCTGCATCAACCATCTGAGGGGCCTGTGGTCTGTCTGAACCTGGAAGTGAGTCCCAAACAGGTATGGTCTCAACTTCTTCAATGCCCAGACCACAGCAAATGCCTCAAGCTCAATTGCACTCCACCTCTGTTCCCGTGGAAGTAACCTCCTACTGATGAAGGCTACAGGTTGGTCTAGGCCCTCCTCATTAATCTGTGATAGAACAGCCCCCGAAGCATCTGTTTGGACAATGAATTCTTTTGAGAAGTTGGGCACCTGAAGCACGGGTACTGTGCACATGGCAGTCATCAGGGCATCAAAAGCCTTCTGACAGGTGTCAGTCCAGTTCACTTTCTTGGGCTGCTTCCTGGAAGTCAGCTCAGTCAAGGGTGCAACAATGTTGCCATACCCCTTGACAAACCTCCTATAGTACCCTGTGAGTCCTAAAAAGGCTCTCACCTGTGTCTGGGTCTTGGGGGGTTCCCATGCCAGGATGGTATCAGTCTTGGGTTGTATGGGCGCCACCTGGCCGCTCCCTACCTGGTGCCCCAAGTACACCACAGAACCCTGCCCGATCTGGCACTTACTCGCCTTGATCATGAGGCCTGCCTTTCGCAGTGCCATCAACACTTCCCAGAGGTGGCGCAGGTGTTCTTCCCAACTGGTGCTGAACACTGCAATGTCATCCAGGTAGGTGGCACTGAAATCCTCCAGTCCAACCAACACCTGGTTGACCAACCTCTGAAAGGTGGCAGGGGCATTCTTCATCCCAAAGGGCATAACCCGGAATTGGTAGTGCCCATCTGGTGTGGAGAATGCTGACCTCTCTTTGGCCCCATCAGTTAAGACGATCTGCCAGTACCCAGACGTTAAATCAAACGTGCTGAGGTACCGGGCAGCCCCCAACCGATCAATGAGCTCATCAGCTTTGGGGATGGGGTGCGAGTCAGTCCTGGTGACTGAATTGAGTCCTCGGTAGTCCACACAGAACCGGAGTTCGGGTGTGGCCCCAGGCACAGCAGCTTTTGGGACCAAGACCACTGGGCTGGCCCAAGGGCTGTGAGAGGACTGAATCACCCCTAAGGCAAACATCTTGGAGACCTCCTCCTTGATGTGAGCTCTGACCCTGTCAGTCACTCTGTAAGCCTTGTGCTTCACAGGAGGACTGTCCCCAGTATCCACGTCATGGACGCACCACTCAGTGACACCAGGAACCAGGGAGAACAAATCAGAGAATTGTCCCAACAATTGGCGACAATCTTGCTGCTGTTCAGGGGTCAGTGTAGCAGAGAGGCTGACACCATCCACTGACCCATCTTGCTCTGTTGCAGACAGGAGGTCAGGAAGAGGTTCGGTCTCCTCCTCCATTCCATCATCTGTCGCTAGGAGCATGCCCACTTCGGACCTTTCTAAGTGGGGCTTCAGGCGGTTAACATGCAGGACCTGCAAAGGGTTCCTAGGAGACCGCAAGTTCACCAGTTAGGTGACATCACTCTTGTGCTCCACCACCTCAAATGGTCCGGTCCACCTGTCCTGGCACGCACAGGGCTCTACAGGGGCCATGACCCAAACTTTCTGCCCAGGTTGAAGCTCAATCAGAGTGGCATTCTGATCGTACCACCGCTTCATTTCCTCCTGGCTGGCTTTCAGATTCTCCTGAGCGAGTTGTCTGAATCGCCTAGTCTGGTTCCTGAAGGCCAGCATGTAACTGTATACATCCTGGGGAGGTTTCCTGGGAGATTGCTCCCAGCCTTCCTTGACCAGACTCAAAGGTCCTCTTACCGGGTGACCATACAGCAGTTCAAAGGGACTGAACCCTAGGCCTTCTCTGGCACCTCACGGTAAGCAAAAAGAAGGCATGGCAAAAGGACGTCCCACTTACGCCTCATAGGTTCCTCAAGACCCATTATCATGCCTTTGAGGGTCGGGTTGAATCTCACAAACAGCCCATTACCTTGGGGGTGGTAAGGAGTGGTGAACTTGTATATAACACCGCACTTCTGCCACAGGGACTTCATATAATTTGATATGAAGTTTGTACCACGGTCTGACACCACCTCTCTGGGGAACCCCACACGGGAGAAAATCCCCATCAGTGCACGTCCCACCACGGGGGCCGTCACTGTCCTGAGAGGGATGGCTTCCGGGTACCGGGTAGCATGGTCCACCAAGACCAGGATAAACCTGTTGCCCATGGCTGTCTTGGGGTCCAGTGGCCCCACAATGTTAATGCCCACCCATTCAAAGGGGGTACTGACTACAGGGAAAGGTTGAAGAGGAGCCTTGTGCTTCCTTCCATTTTTCCCACTTGCCTGGCAAGTTTGACAAGTCCTACAATGAGTATTTGAACTTGTGCGCATCTGGGGCCAATAAAAGTGGGTGACAAGCCTTTCAAAGGTCTTGTTCTGCCCCAGATGTCCAGCTAAAGGCACATCATGAGTCAAACCCAGTAGGAAGGCTCTGAAGCGCTGGGGTACCACCAGCACATGGGCTGACCCAGGCTCAGCAACCTTAGGCTCGCTATACAGGAGGTCGTTCTCCCAGTAGATCCAATGGGATCCAGACTGATCACCTGCTGCCTGGTTTGTGGCCTGTTGCCGCAAACCCACAAGAGAAGGGCACTTCTTCTGCTCCTCACAAAATTCCTCCCTGGAGGGGCCTCCTTCTTGCTGCCAATGGGTCAGCTCAGGCAGGTCCCCCAGTTCGGCCACTTGTTCCCCTGTATGTTCCAGGGCATCCCCCTCAAGGTCTGCCTCCTCCTGGACCATGGGAACTATGGGGGCCGGTTTCCCGCGCCCCCTATCTCTTCTCTTTAAGGCAGGGGTCTGGGCCATATTTTCAGGCTCCAGAACCTCTTCACACACGCCCACTCAGGCAGACCCAACATCTCCAAATGAGACCTTCTCTCCACCTTAGCCCAAGGGGAGCTCTCTAAATCATTGCCCAACAGACAATCAACAGGCATGGCTGGCCTCACAGCTACTTGAAGAGTACCTGAGACCCCCCCCACTCAAAGGGAACTTGAGCCACCTCACACTGGCTCTGCGAGTTGTCCGTGGCAACTACAGGGAAGAATGCATGGGGGATAACCTGCTCTCTGGACACCAGCCGGCAATTGACAGCTGTCACACTAGCCCCAGTGTCTCTGAGAGCTTCCACCCTATGGCCATTGATGGTCACCCACTGCCTGTACTTCTTAGTGTTATCAGGCAGCGGGGTCTCAGGGACCATCTCAAAATCTCCTAGTGAGACAAGGATTTCTGCGGGACCCCACCCACCTTGGGCACCCATCTCCTCCCCCCCAGGGCTACACTCTCCATCTGACGGGGTGGTGCACGTGGTGGTGCTTTGGAATCCCTCATGGGACACTGTGCATCATACCAACGGTGGCCCATTTGACCACACGTAAAGCACTTAGAGTGGCCCCTGAGAACAGGATTAACTGTCGGGCCTCTTGCTTTTTCTCAGGGGGAGGCTGGGAACCCTTCCCTTGGTTCCCTTGGGAATTACTTTGGGGCCCTTTCTGGAACACCCTCTGTTTACCCTTGTCCCCCCCACTCTTCTGCTGGAGACCCTGCCCACCTTTGGCGAAGTCCCCCACGTGACCCTGGTGGACCCGGGTGTAGACCCAGCGGTCCGCCTCCTCAGCAAGCTTCCTAGGGTTAGTTAACTTGCTATCAATAAGGTGCTGGCGTAGCTCTGGAAAACAATTAGCAGACAAGTTCTCCCATGCAAACAAATCATAGAGCGCTTCAAAAGTATCCACTTTGCTACCCTTCACCCAACCATCCATAGCTCTGCAAAAGAAAGACTGATACTCCACCCAGGTAGTTTCCTCCAGCTTCTTACAATTCCTGAACCTCTGTCTATAGAGTTCTGGGGTCAAACCATACCTTGTCATCAGGGCTTCCTTCATGTGGGCATAAGACATCCTATTCTCACTGGGTAGGTCTAACAATGTATCCCTCCCCTCACTCACAAAGCGGCCGCACAACCCCACTCCCCAATCCTTCTCAGGGACCCAGTGGGCCAACATTGCTATCTCTTAGGCTGCAAACCACTGCCCAATATCTTCCTGTCTGTGGAATTCCTTTATGACATCCTTGGGGATATGGACTCTGCTTTCTGCAGGCACAGATGGTGCGCTGCCACCAGAGGGATTGATTTCCAAGCCTTTTGCTTTGAGCTCTAACTCCCTCAACATTCTCTCATGTTCCAACCTCATTCTCTCTCTCTCCAAGGACAACCTGCTATTCTCTAGGTCCCTCTGACCCTCCATTTTGAGCCTGGCCATCTCCAGCTTGTGCACCCTGTCTCTTTCCCTGTCTTCCAGCTCACCTGGGGACGGGCCTTTGGAAGAGACGCTACTGCCAGGCGGGGACGGTACCCCTTCCCTGGCTGGAACCAATGGTATATTCAGCTGCCCCTCTGCATCCCCCACTGGCTCCACCACCAGATCAGGGGTATTTCTTGCTTCCACCCAGGCCCTCAGCGCCTTTTGGTATTCATCCTTTTTGGCAATGCCTGGGGTAGAAATTTTAAATTTTTTGCAAAAGCGCTTTAGCTGTTTCACATTGTAGGTTTCCAACGACTCTTCCTCAAAATCTAGATCCATAGATGCAACAGATGCTGGTCGGCTCATGGTTAGGGGTGGGCGGAATTTGCGTAGTCGCGCTACGCAAGGCTCCGCGAAACGGTAAAAAATCTCCGCGAGCACGCAAACGTTCCGCGAACACGCGGAATTTCTTGTTCCGCCCGTTCGCGATGCTTTTTTCCTGTTCGCGAACGCTTTTTGCGTGCTCGGGGAGAAATATCTCGCGAACACGCATTTTGAAAGCGCAAACATGCAAAAAATTCCGCGAAGCCGCGGATCGCGGAATTTTGGGCAATTCCGCGGAACGCGAAATTACCCAAATTCCGCGAGCGGAATGGAATTTACCGCCCAGGCCTACTCATGGTAGTAAGAATTGGCAATTCTCAGAAAAAATAACAGTCCAAGGAAAAAAAAATTCTACCAAAAAAGTATGTGGTTGCGTTTGGTCTGCACTCACTAGTAGTGCACACCAATCACTGTATATGAGTCACAAATGCAAGTCCAGAATCCTCACCGCTGACCACCAATGTTAGAACTGGGGGTCTCTAGTTGGCAATGGTATACACCTTTGTCCAAGTAGGGACCCTTGCTTCTAGTCAGGGTAAGGGGGATACACTACTGGATAACCCCTGCTCACCCCCTTGGTAGCTTGGCACAAGCAGACAAGCTTATCTCAGAGGCAGTGTGTTAAGCATTTGTGAACACATACAGTAATACAGTGAAAACACTACAGATGGTCACCACACAGCTTTTATAAAAATAAGTATTCTTTATATAGACTTAGCACAAGACCACAAACGACAAAAATCCACAATACTGTACTTAAAATAGACTTAAAGATGGTAGAAGTAACTTAGTTCAAGATGATGATAAATGCGACACGTTTCTCACAAAAGTACCTTGGATGCGTAACGCAAAACAAACAAAGGGTCCGCAGGGAAGGCGATGCGGCAAGCAGGCGCCTCGATGCGATGTGACGATCCGGTGCGATGGGATGAGAGTGCGCCCTCGATGCGATGCGACGACGTGAAGATGATGCGTGCACGTCCGACGACCGTGCGGCGAACTCTGTACCTTTGGAGCCGCGACAGGCCCTGCGACACGCTTCTCCGGTGATGCGACGGCAGGCAGCTGCGACGGCGACACGCTTCTCCGGTGATGCGACGGCGACCCTTGCGGTGGCGACATGCTTCCCCGATGATGCAACGGCAGGCAGTTGCGACGAAGACACACTTCTCTGGTGATGCGACGGCAGGCAGCTGCGACGAAGACACGCTTCTCTGGTGATGCGGCGGCGGCCTCTGCGGCGGCGACACGCTTCTCCGGTGATGCGACGGCAGGCAGCTGCGACGGCGACACGCTTCTCCGGTGATGCGACGGCGACCTTTGCGGTGGCGACACGCTTCCCCGATGATGCGACGGCAGGCAGTTGCGACGAAGACACGCTTCTCTGGTGATGCGACGGCAGGCAGCTGCGACGACGACACGCTTCTCTGGTGAAGCGGCGGCGGCCTCTGCGGCGGCGACACGCTTCTCCGGCGATGCGACCGCAACAGCTGCGACAGCGACGCGCTTCTTCTCGTTGAGTCGCGCTTCTGGCTCCCAGCGACACGCAGGCTTCTGCAGACAGAATCCCCAGCAAGAGAATTCAGGAGGGAGCTGGTGGTGAAGTCTTGTAGCCCTGAGACTTCTGCAGGAGGCAAGCTCTAGTTCAAGCCCTTGGAGAAATATTTTGCAAATTGATGAAAGTTCTTTGAAAGTTCCTTCTCCTTTCCTTGGCAATGAAGACCACTGCAGGCCAACCCAGCAAACAGCACACTGGCAGAGGGGCAGTCCAAACTCCTGCAGCTTCCTTGGTTCTTCTCCTTGGCAAAGGTTTGTCTTGTTGTTCCAGAAGTGATCTAAAGTCTTGAGTCTGGGCCCCAATATTTATACCCATAAATCCTGTGTCTCTGAAGGCAGAGAGTGTCTGTACCTAGTCCAAACCAGTTCTGGGTGCATTCTGCCAGTGCACACCTTCTTCCTTTGTCAGTGTGGGCCAGGGACATCAGACGCACCACAGGAGGTGGAGCCAGCATTGTGGAAGGCAGGCACAGCCCTATTCAGGCCCAGGTGCTACTCCTCCCACCACTCTTCATGCAGATAGGTCTATTCAGCCTAGTGCTGACTCACCCTGTCTCCTGGAGTCCCCCAGCCCCTGTCACTCACAAAACCAGACATACAATACACAAGCTAGCAGAGGCAGGCTGGATGGTTAGGCAAGAAAATACCTACTTTCTAAAAGTGGTATTTTCAAACACAGAATGTTAAAACCAACTTCACTAAAAGATGTATTTTATCATTCTGAGATCAGGCATACTAAATCCGAATTTCTACCATGTTCCCTGGGTCAGTTAGGATTATAAGATGTTATAATCAAGCTGCCCATTCTGGCCTATGGGGACAGGTAGCCTTGCAATAGTGAAAAACGAAATTGGCTGTAATTCACTATCATGACATGCTGCACACATCAGGGCATGTCCTACCTTTTACATACAATGCACCCTGCCCTTGGGCCTACCTTAGGTGTGACTGATATGTAGAAAAGGGAAGGTTTAGGGACTGGCAAGTGGGTGCACTTGCCAAGTCGACATGGCAGTCACAGACTGCACACAGGCTCTGCAATGGCAGGCCTGAGCTACACTTTACAAGCTGCTTCTGTGGGTGGCACAATCAGTGCTGCAAGCCCACCAGCAGCATTTGTTTTACAGGCCCTGGGCACCCATGGTGCACTATACTAGGGTCTGACAAGTAAATCAAATGATCCAATCATGGAGTCACTAATCAATACATCAATTTACCATAGGGAGCACTTGCACTGGGCACTGAATAGCAGTGGCACAGTGCCCAAAGCATCTAAACCAGCAGACATATCAAAAACAGAGGAGGCAATCAGTGAAAAAATGGAAGGGAGACTCACGCCAATGGGACCAGGTCTAACAATAATTAATATGTATATTAGTTAAACAATGAAAAAGGCCACAACCAGAAAGGTTAAAATTACAAGTAAATTCAAATAGACACAATTAACTACAACACATAAAATGTAATATCATTTGATTCAATATAACAACTACCAATCACATCAAATATACATACATAATAAAATATAATATTTCCCACCCAAAAAACATAACTTGCATATAACTTACTGTTCTGTAGCAGCAGATCTTCCTATGTATCCATGTAGTCACAAATATAATCCACCAAAAAGGGCAAAATAATTTTTAAAAAGACCAAAAAACTTTAAAAAATAAAACAGGTCCAATAGAAATCCATTGAAGCAATCAAAAGTCTTAATAAACCATAAGAAACCCCGAAAAATGGTTAAAAAAGAAACTCCTAAGGCTGTATTACAATAAGTGCCTCGGGGGCGCAATGGACTTTTGGGCCCGCTTTGCATATTACAGAAGTAATCGCCCCCCTTCAGTAATACCGATTTCGCTGGCGCACTTAAAGCACCAGCGCTATCTTCAGGGTGCATTCCGTAATTTGCATAGGGGTGTGCCCTATGCAAATGAGGGAATTCCTTTGCCTCTGTGTCTGCCATATTACAGACATGGGTGCAGAGAAGCTCTCAGGGGCGCACTCACAGTGCTCCACCTTCTAGGTGGTGCACTGTGAGTGTGCCCCCTGACAGCAGCCCTCTGGAGGGTTGAAAGGGGGCACTATGGACCCCCAGACATCCCCTTGCAGGCAGGTGCAGTCACTGACTGCACACACCTGCAATTCAAAAGTGCTGGGGTGCTGCCTGCACTGTGAAAACATGGAGCGGCTGCAAGCAGCCGCTCTCTGTTTTCACATGAATCTGCTGCCCAAGGGCAGTGCGAGTTCTCGGCTGCCCTGGGGCAGCGATTTCATCGTAATGGGGCTTAAACACTGAAAATGAGAAATACGGCCCCTGGAAACCTGAAAAATCAAAGAAAATCAAAATAAAAAATATTGGTTTACTAAAAACCAAAATGATTTCCTTTAAAAAAAAAAAGAAATGCAAAATCCAAACGTCCATTCGATGCCTACCTGTCAAGATTCTACTCACCTGAATCACAGGGATCTGCAGAAGCGAAGACAGTGCTCCCTTGCCCTTCGTAAAGAAACCTCAGCACATGGACTGTACGGGTGTTGGGGTTGTCTACAAGGGAAAAGGGGATTGGGGATGAAGAAGGGCAAGGGTAGACAACAGATTTCTGGGTTACTACTCTCTTGCCATGGACCTGGTTCTCTGATTCCTTCGGGATTGGATATTCTGTGAAGGCTCTATTAGAACACAAATGTTTGACTTGTTAAAGCAGGCATTTACTAGTTTCACACAATAATAATCACATCACTTATAGGTCCAACAGATTGTTGCATTAGTCACCTTTTATCATGCTAGCCAAAGTCTCACAATGTCCGAATCCTGTGTCTTAACTTCTAAGTTCACTGGCACTCAGATGTCAAGATTCAGCAGGGATAATCCTCTCCTGTCCCAAAAGGAATAATCACTCTTATTCCTCAAGGCTTTCCTATTTTGCACCATCCAACAAAGGGCCTGATTCCGATCTCATCTGGAAGGCCCCCCCAGAGCCGTCCGTAGCCTTACCTTCCGACCGACCGGGAGCCGGTCCATCCAAACGACGAAGTACAATGCGCAAAAGTCTCCAATTTCCAATCGACTCGTACGCTCTGATTCCGGCTCCATTTTCCTTACGAGCAGGCTCCGTAAACGCTGAATGGTGTCGTCCGGAGGCATTTCCCAATCAGATTCCCGCCGGACAAGTACGATGCGTACTTCCTACGTGCCGAACAGGTCGCCACCTCCAGCATGTCAGAGCATCTGGAAGAGCTGTATTTCAGCTCTGATTTGCGCCACAACACGGTCCCTGCGAACGAGACGGAGCAGTCATGTATCCTATCGCTCATGTCATCCCTATACTGTACGCCTACGGTCGATACTACAACCCGTACTGACGCGTTCGTGACAGACGGTAAGTCAGACACCTACCCCACTTAAAAACGTCACTAGCCCGTGAAAGGCAACATAATACACAGCTTGTGAGAAACCACTGTCAATATTGGGGTAGGGGGGAGTTCTTGCAGCAATGAAGAGCAAAGGGGGGTGGTGGATGTCTATCACTCCCACCGTTGTCCACCCCATAGGGGGGTGGATGCCTAATACTCCCAGTGTTGTCCACCCCATAGGGGGGGTGGAAGCCCCACACTCCCCAAGCGCTGTCCACCCCATAGCATGGTGGATACCTATCTCCCCCACCGTTGTCCACCCCAAAGGGGTTGGATGCCTAACACTCCCAGTGTTGTTCACCCCATAGTGGGGTGGATGCCTAACACTCCCCCACCGTTGTCCACCCCAAAGGGGTTGGATGCCTAACACTCCCAGTGTTGTCCACCGCATAGGGGGGTGGATGCCCATCACTCCCACAGTTATGCACATCAGGGGGGGATGCCCAACACTCCCCCAGCATTGTCCACCCCATAGAGGGTTGGATGCCTAACACTCCCCCACCGTTGTCCACCCCATAGGGGGAGGATGCCCATCACTGCCAGCATTGTCCACCCCATAGGGCGGTGGATGCCTAACACTCTCCCACCGTTGTCCACCCCATAGGGGGCTGGATGCCCATCACTGCCAGCGTTGTCCACCCCACAGGGGGGTGGATGCCTAACACTCCCCCACCATTGTCCACCCCATAGGGGGGTGGATGCCTATCACTCCCAGCGTTGTCCACCCCATAGGGGGTGGATGCCTAACACTCCCAGCACTGTCCACCCCCCTGGATGCCTAACACTCCCAGCGTTGTCCACCACATAGGGGGGTGGATGCCTAACACTCCCAGCATTGTCCACCCCATAGGGGGGTGGATGCCTAACACTCCCAGCGTTGTCCATCCTTTAGGGGGGTGGATGTCTATCACTCCTACTGTTGTCCTCCCCATAAGGGGGTGGATGCCAAACACTCCCACCATTGTCCACCCCATAAGGGGGTGGATGCCAAACACTCCCAGCATGGCCACCCCATAGGGGGGTGGATGCCTATCACTCTCACTGTTGTCCACCCCATAGGAGGGTGGATGCCTATCACTCCCACCATTGTCCACCCCATAGGGGGTGAATGCCTAACAATCCCCCACCGTTGTCCGCACCATAGGAAGGTGGATGCCTATCACTCCCACCGTTGCCCATCCCGTAAGTGTTGGATGCCAAACACTCCCAGCGTAGTCCACCCCATAAGGGGGTGGATGCCAAACACTCCCAGCATGGCCACCCCATAGGGGGGTGGATGCCTATCACTCCCACCATTGTCCACCCCATAGGGGGTGGATGCCTAACAATCCCCCACCGTTGTCCACACCATAGGAAGGTGGATGCCTATCACTCCCACCGTTGTCCACTCGGTAAGGGGTGGATGCCAAACACTCCCAGCGTAGTCCACCCCATAGGGGGGTGGATGTCAAACACTCCCACTGTTGTCCACCCCATAGGGGAGTAGATGCCAAACACTCCCAGCGTAGTCCACCCCATAGGGGGGTGGATGCCTATCACTCCCACTGTTGTCCACCCCATAGGGGGGTGGATGCCTAACCCCCCCACCATTGTCCACCCCATAGGGGGGTAGATGCCTAACACTCCCAGCGTTGTCCACCCCATAGGGGGGTGGATGCCTATCACTCCCACCGTTGTCCACCCCATAGGTGGGTGGATGCCTATCACTCCCACCGTTGTCCATCCCATAAGGGGGTGGATGCCAAACACTCCCAGCATTGTCCACCCCATAGGGGGGTGGATGCCTATCACTCCCACTGTTGTCCACCCCATAGGGGGGTGGATGCCTAATACTCCCCCACCATTGTCCACCCCATAGGGGGGGTGGATGCCTATCGCTCCCACCATTGTCCACCCCATAGTGGGGTGGATGCTATCACTCCCACTATTGTCCACCCCATAAGGGGGTGGATTCCAATCACTCCCAGCATTGTCCACCCCATAGGGTGGTGGACACCAAACACTCCCACCATTGTCCACCCCATAAGGGGGTGGATGACTATCACTCCCATCGTTGTCCACCCCATAGGGGGTGGATGCCTATCACTCCCACCGTTGTCCACCCCATAAGGGGGTGGGTGCCAAACACTCCCAGCGTTGTCCACCCCATTGGGGGGTGGATGCCAAACACTCCCACTGTTGTCCACCCCATAAGGGGGTGGATGCCAAACACTCCCAGCATTGTCCACCCCATATGGGGCTGGATGCCTATCACTCCCACTGTTGTCCACCCCATAGGGGGTGGATGCCTAACACTCCCACCGCTGTCCACCCCATAGGGGGGTGGATGCCTATCACTCCCAGCGTTGTCCACCCCATAGGGGGGTGGATGCCTAACACTCCCACCGTTGTCCAACCCATAGGGGGGTGGATGCCTATCACTCCCAGCATTGTCCACCCCATAGGGGGGTGGATGCCTAACACTCCCAGCTTTGTCCACCCCATAGTGAGGTCGATGCCTAACATTCCCCCACCATTGTCCACCCCAAAGGGGTTGGATGCCTAACACTCCCACAGTTATGCACCTCATAGGGGGAGGATGCCCAACACTCCCCCAGCCTTGTCCACCCCATAGAGGGGTGGATGCCTAACATTCCCCCACCGTTGTCCACCCCATAGGGGGAGGATGCCCATCACTCCCAGCATTGTCCACCCCATAGGGCGGTGGATGCCTAACACTCTCCCACTGTTGTCCACCCCATAGGGGGCTGGATGCCCATCACTCTCAGCATTGTCCACCCCATAGGGGGTGGATGCCTAACACTCCCCCACCATTGTCCACCCCATAGGGTGGTGGATGCCTATTTGTCCACCCCATAGGGTGGTGGATACCTATCACTCCCCACGTTGTCCACCCCATAGGGGGGTGTATGCCTAACATTCCCAGCGTTGTCCACCCCCCTGGATGCCTAACACTCCCAGCGTTGTCCACCCCATAGGGGGTGGATGCCTAATACTCCCCCACCATTGTCCACCCCATAGGGGGGTGGATGCCTATCACTCCCACCGTTGTCCACCCCATAGTGGGGTGGATGCCTATCACTCCCACTGTTGTCCACCCCATAAGGGGGTGGATTCCAATCACTCCCAGCGTTGTCCACCTCATAGGGTGGTGGATGCCAAACACTCCCACCGTTGTCCACCCCATAAGGGGGTGGATGCCTATCACTCCCACCGTTGTCCAAGCCATAGGGAGGTGGATGCGTAACATTCCCCCACCATTGTCCACCCCATAGGGGGTCAATGACTATCACTCCCATCGTTGTCCACCCCATAGGGGGTGGATGCCTATCACTCCCACCGTTGTCCACCCCATAAGGGGGTGGATGCCAAACACTCCCAGCATTGTCCACCCCATAGGGGGGTGGATGCCAAACACTCCCACCGTTGTCCACCCCATAAGGGGGTGGATGCCAAACACTTCCAGCATTGTCCACCCCATAGGGGGCTGGATGCCTATCACTCCCACTGTTGTCCACCCCATAGGGGGTGGATGCCTAACACTCCCACCGTTGTCCACCCCACAGGGGGGTGGATGCCTATCACTCCCAGCATTGTCCACCCCATAGGGGGGTGGATGCCTAACACTCCCAGCTTTGAACACCCCATAGTGGGGTCGATGCCTAACACTCCCCCACCATTGTCCACCCCAAAGGGGTTGGATGCCTAACACTCCCAGTGTTGTCCGCCGCATAGGGGGGTGGATGCCCATCACTCCCACAGTTATGCACCTCATAGGGGAAGGATGCCCAACACTCCCCCAGCATTGTCCACCCCATAGAGGGGTGGATGCCTAACATTCCCCTACCGTTGTCCACCCCATAGGGGGAGGATGCCCATCACTCCCAGCATTGTCCACCCCATGGGGCGGTGGATGCCTAACACTCTCCCAACGTTGTCCACCCCATAGGGGGCTGGATGCCCATCACTCCCAGCGTTATCCACCCCATAGGGGGTGGATGCCTAACACTCACCCACCATTGTCCACCCCATAGGGTGGTGGATGCCTATTTGTCCACCCCATAGGGGGGTGGATACCTATCACTCCCAGCATTGTCCACCCCATAGGGGGGGTGGATGACTAACACTCCCAGCGTTGTCCACCCCCTGGATGCCTAACACTCCCAGCGTTGTCCACCCCATAGGGGGGTGGATGCCTAACACTCCCAGCATTGTCCACCCCATAGGGGGGTAGATGCCTAACACTCCCAGCGTTGTCCATCCTATAGGGGGTTGGATGCCTATCACTCCTACTGTTGTCCACCCATTAGGGGGGTGGATGCCAAACACTCCCACGGTTGTCCACCCCATAAGGGGGTGGATGCCAAACACTCCCAGCATGTCCACCCCATAGGGGGGTGGATGCCTATCACTCTCACTGTTGTCCACCCCATAGGGGGGTCAATGCCTATCGCTCCCACTGTTGTCCACCCCATAAGGGGGTGGATGCCAAGCACTCCCACCATTGTCCACACCATAAGGGGGTGAATGCTAAACACTCCCACCGTTGTCCACCCCATAAGGGGGTGGATGCCTATCACTCCCACCATTGTCCACCGCATAGGGGGTGGATGCCTAACAATCCCCCACTGTTGTCCACACCATAGGAAGGTGGATGCCTATCACTCCCACTGTTGTCCAACCCATAGGGGGGTGGATGCCTAACCCCCCCACCATTGTCCACCCCGTAGGGGGGTGGATGCCTAACACTCCCAGCGTTGTACACCCCATAGGAGGGTGGATGCCTATCACTCCCACCGTTGTCCACCCCATAGTGGGGTGGATGCCCATCACTCCCACCGTTGTCCACCCCATAAGGGGGTGGATTCCAATCACTCCCAGCGTTGTCCAAGCCATAGGGGGGTGGATGCGTAACATTCCCCCACCATTGTCCACCCCATAGGGTGGTGGATGTCTATCACTCCCACTGTTGTCCGCCCCATAGGGGGGTGGATGCCTAACACTCCCACCGTTGTCCACCCCATAAGGGGGTGGATGCCAAACACTCCCAGCATGGCCACCCCATAGGGGGGTGGATGCCTATCACTCCCACCGTTGTCCACCCCATAAGGGGGTGGATGCCTATCACTCCCACCATTGTCCACCACATAGGGGGGTGGCTGCCTAACACTCCCAGCGTTGTCCACCCCCCTGGATGCCTAACACTCCCAGCGTTGTCCACCCCATAGGGGGGTGGATGCCTAACACTCCCAGCATTGTCCACCCCATAGGGGAGTGGATGCCTAACACTCCCAGCGTTGTCCACCCTATAGGGGGTTGGATGCCTATCACTCCTACTGTTGTCCACCCCATAAGGGGGTGGATGCCAAACACTCGCACCGTTGTCCACCCCATAAGGGGGTGGATGCAAGACACTCCCAGCATGGCCATCCCATAGGCGGGTGGATGCCTATCACTCTCACTGTTGTCCACCCCATAGGGGGGTAGATGCCTATCACTCCCACTATTGTCCACCCCAAAAGGGGGTGGATGCCAAGCACTCCCACTGTTGTCCACACCATAAGGGGGTGGATGCTAAACACTCCCACCGTTGTCCACCCCATAGGGGGGTGGATGCCAAGCACTCCCACCGTTGTCCACCCCATAGTGGGTGGGTGCCTATCACTCCCACCGTTGTCCACCCCATAAAGGGGTGGATTCCAATCACTCCCAGCATTGTCTACCCCATAGGGGGCTGAATGCCTATCACTCCCACTGTTGTCCAAACCATAGGGGGGTGGATGCCTAACACTCCCACTGTTGTCCACCACATAGGTGGGTGGATGCCTGTCACTCCCACCGTTGTCTACCCCATAAGGGGGTGGATGCCAAACACTCCCAGCGTTGTCCACCCCACAGGGGGGTGGATGCCTATCACTCCCACTGTTGAACACCCCATAAGGGGGTGAATGCCTAATACTCCCCCACCATTGTCCACCCCATAGGGGGGGTGGATGCCTATCACTCCCACCGTTGTCCACCCCATAGTGGGTGGATGCCTATCACTCCCACCGTTGTCCACCCCATAAGGGGGTGGATTCCAATCACTCCCAGCATTGTGTACCCCATAGGGTGGTGGATGCCAAGCACTCCCACCGTTGTCCACCCTATAAGGGGGTGGATGCCTATCACTCCCACCGTTGTCCAAGCCATAGGGGGGTGGATGCGTAACATTCCCCCACCATTGTCCACCCCATAGGGGGTGGATGACTATCACTCCCATTGTTGTCCACCCCATAGGGGGTGGATGCCTATCACTCCCACCGTTGTCCACCCCATAAGGGGGTGGATGCCAAACACTCCCAGCGTTGTCCACCCCATAGGGGGGTGGATGCCAAACACTCCCACCGTTGTCCACCCCATAAGGGGATGGATGCCAAACACTCCCAGCATTGTCCACCCCATAGGGGGCTGGATGCCTATCACTCCCACTGTTGTCCACCCCATAGGGGGGTGGATGCCTAACACTCCCACTGTTGTCCACCCCATAAGGGGGTGGATGCCAAACACTCCCATCATGGCCACCCCATAGGGGGGTGGATGCCTATCACTCTCACTGTTGTCCACCCCATAGGGGGTGGATGCCAAACACTCCCAGCGTTGTCCACCCCATAGGGGGGTGGATGCCAAACACTCCCACCGTTGTCCACCCCATAGTGGGTTGATGCCAAACACTCCCAGCATTGTCCACCCCATAGGGGGCTGGATGCCTATCACTCCAACTGTTCTCCACCCCATAGGGGGGTGGATGCCTAACACTCCCACCGTTGTCATGCCAAATTGGGGTTTCGGGTGCAAACATCCAGCAATGTTTATCCATAAGGTGGTATGGGGGACAACCCCCAGCACTGTAGGGACAAAAAGGTGATTGTGGGCACAACCCCCATCATGGTCCTGCAATTTGTGGTTTGGGGGGCTAACCCCCCCCACTGTATTGACAAAAAGGTGATTATAGAGCTCAACCCCCCAGCATGGTCCTGCACTTTGGAGGTTGGGGGCTAACCCCCCTGCACTGTAGTGACAAAAGGTAATTGTGGGGCTCAAACCCCCTCATGGTCCTGCAATTCATGGTTTGGGTGGCTAACCCCCCCCAGCACTGTATTGAGAAAGTGGGGGATGGAGGCAAAACACCCACAGCACTGTTGAGGCAACCATTGTTGTGGGGGTTACATACCCTCAGCCATGTGCAGCGAATTTGTTCTTTTGACTGTTTAATTGGACAATGTGACATGTGACCATCCAAAATGCAGCAACACACATTTCGGGTACGAGCAGCGGCAAATACAAAGGATTCAATCCGGAAGTCCTGTTTTGATGAGATCCAGTCCCACACTGTGTCAGCAACGTTAACTGCAAAACCTAAGGAATGCGCAGAGTGGTGATGTAGGAGGCCCAGGGCCATTAGAGAAAGAAACAAAACACACCATCCACTCAATGCCTTTCAAAGATAGTTTAAATACACGGGGGAAGATGCTCAAAGGCAACCGACCAGCCACACACTGCAGAACAAACACAAGATGTGTGTGAGTGTGGAAGTTGGCTTAGCCTGGGACGACACACACCACTGCTGGGGGCTGAGCTCCACTGAGCCATATGCGTGTTGAGCCAAATCAGGAAGTATTCCATATAGGGCTTGGATTGGAAATGTGGGCAATAAGGCATTGTTTGATGAGCAGGTGCACCTGATTCACATGTGGGTCAAGCATGGGGGACCACCAAAAACCACATCAAGAGACTGACTCACTTCCACAGTTCCCTCCAGCACACAGCACTGTGGTGCCAGTATTCTGTCAGCTGAGCTGCTGTGATGCCAATTGAGGATGGGGGCCAGACTTTTGAGCAGACTCACTGTTGCGCACTGTGTCACGTGCCTTGCAAGAAGCACTGTCATCTCACATACCCAAACATGACTCCCAGGGCATGGCTGGTGCAGGGAGGCCGCATTGTAGGTAGGGGCCTTACTGGGAGCCAAGTCACATTTGGCCAGTCTAAACACCACCCACCTTGAACAGCAGCATCGTGCCTCATCAAAACCTACCTTGACAGGTGACATTGCAGAGGCCGCCATGACAGCATGGATCACTGATTGTATGACGATGAATCCATTGTTGACCAGCTAGCATTGTGATCCCAATACAACCATGTGTTCATGTACTGTTGTGTATGACCAATGGGTGAGTCTCAGCGTCAGCTAGGTACACCCAGCACGCCACATACTAGGACAAACACACATTTGATGGTAGAACAAGAGGTGCCAGACACACATATGTATGTGACACAAAGTCACAGCATCTGTCCACCACAACACATACTCAAACTCTGCAGGGCAACAGTACACCTACTCACAGAAGGATGACATTGTGATGAGTCGATGTACAATGAAGCACAGAGGAGACTGGCCCCGACACCACACAAGTCCACAGACACACAAAATAGAATCATGAGCCTCCCACTACAACAAACCAGAAGTGGTTGTGTCACAGCTGTCAGCGCTACATGTGTAGACCCCATTCCTACTTGCTGTGTAGAAAACATGGACCAACACCAATGTAGGAGACAGTCACCATGTGTAGCCTGGGGGCGTTGCACACAACTCAAGATCAGAACATTTACACGGTCAACTTAGTTGCATGTCTATCACAGCAACTCTGCATCTAGCTACAAAAACTGCACTATGTGCATCTCATCACTAATGCCATTTTGCAAATGCAGAGTGTGTACTGCAGAAGACTTGGAAGACACATGGGTCACCAGATAGAGGATACAACAACAGGGTCTGTAGGCTCCAATGCACAGCCAAATGTGTAAGATAATCTGCCTGCACTGGTGACAACGCCGGGGGGGGTAAATCTGTGGCTCACAAACACAATACACATAGCTAGCCACAAGCCATGGGAAATGTGTACATCTGGTGAGGGTGGAGTACATGTGCAGAATGGAATATGCATTGGCCACATTTGGCACTTGAACCTGTCTCTGAATCCAGAAATCCATCAAGGAGACGCACAAATAAGACATGTTGCACTCAGGCTACAGGGCAGGGTACAATGTGCTGATTGGGAGCACTCTTTGACATGTACAAGAACCACACTAGCCAAACCAAATGACAGATTCAAAACATGCTGATGATGCTAATACAAATGGAAATGGGTGAAATGTTCCAGTGTCACATGTGAGTTTGCTCACAGTGCAGGCTCTTGTCTCACCACAACCAGGGATGTCATCACAATCACTCCACTCTCCTGGTGCCCCCACACCTTGGCCAGTCAAAGTCACAATTCCTTGATTACCCATGTGTGTGTAGTCTACTGGGAAGTGCATGGATGCATATCTGGACTAGTTTGAGCACAGGTGGCATATCAACACACAAACATGCACATTCACTTGAGGGGATAATACCCCCCTAGGCAAAGTGCTGCCAGCCAATGTTCCTGTAGTATGACATAACATCAGAAGCAACCATCACCTCCATCTAAGGCCACCATCAAAGGGCATTGAGGAACAATCATTGTCCACCACTGACTACAAAGTGCTACTTTGCACTTATACCCACACATGACTCACACAAGCCTAGGCTAGGTGGAGGCTACTCGTCCTGTGATGCAATTAGGTACTGCACACAACTGTGTTCTGACGGTGACCATCACAAAAAGCATACATGAACATACATTGGCAGACAGCAAGCTTCAGCAGATACGTGACACAGCCACAGATTAACTCTGGGAAATCTCACTGCCCACACACATGCACATGATCTGCACATATGCACATGTCAACTTCAACACAAGTTGTGCATTAAATCAACACATGCAGGAATGATCCCTCAAACACCCATGTCACACTACAGGTCCATCTCTCATAACTTACAAACACACAAGCAAATCATAAGCCACCTCTGGTGCATCTAGATGGAGAAGCATGTCTGCCCCATGAGCTCCAGCCCAGTACACATACCATTACAACTCAAGATATACAAACACACATATGCGGCACTCATCACATCCACACCTACACTCGCAGCACCACTCGCCATCACCATGTACACAACATCTCTCAGATATATGCTGTGCACACAATGTAGAGTACACATTCACTCATCAGCAGATGACAAACGTTACATGTCAGATGGACCACTCTCATTACCAGCGGCACACTCAGTGATGCCTTGGACTGCACTCATGCCACACTGTGCAGCATCACAGCACACCCAGACATGCACACTCCACACATCACCACATCTCACAACAAGACACATACATACTGCGATGGCTGTGTAGTCAGTTATTTGCATATCACCGAGTAATCCCCCAAAACAGCAAAGTACAAAGGATTGTCACTTGCGGAAAATATGTATACACACATTCAAACTCAACATACTACAACTGGATAACACCTCACATTTCAACATCCATCACAAATGATCACATCAGTGGTGTACATACCTTCACATTCACAAATCCACTCTGACCCATATGACTAGTCAGACCTTGACACAATGTTGCCCTGTCACATCTACATATGACTTCCATAACCAATATCCCCATGGACTCATGCACAGTATCAACAAACATCACTCATCTAGAACTGCCCCATTACAGTCAAATCGCACATTAGTGAAATAGACAACATCTCTCATCACATGCCACAATACAACATTCTCAGGTGGGATATCCCCCCATCACATCCACACATTTCTGCCACACCTTGTGCAGGGTGGAAGCACTAAATCAAGCTCACACAATTGGAGTCCCCCCCGCATGACAAGCACTCACATAGGGACAATGTGCACACTCCATGTCCCCAACACAACAAATAACATTGAACTGAAGTCACACATCACACCTCCTGACACCTTCTCAAATAGTCCTGCTGCCATCACATAGGAGACTACACTCAATGCATACCTACGATACACCAGTCTCCATCAACTCTACCCTTGTGTGTGTCAGCTCAGCACATGCAACATCAACCTTGCTAAACACACCTGCAGCTAGGGTGCACCAATAAATGTACTATTTTTTCCCTGAGTACCAATGAAGAGCATAGAAGTGACACAGGCTCCAGTGGCGTCTGCATGACAGATGGACACACTACACACCTGTGCACCAACACTCCATTCTGCTCAACACATTTTGCACATGGCCAAACCACATACATCCCTGCAGCTCAATGCCAGCTTGGTGTGACCAGGTATAGCATCATGCATAGCTCAAAAGAACATCATTATTGGTCAAGCACAAATCACAACCCACACAAGATACTTATGCCCAATTACATGAGGGGTGTGGGTGAGTACCTGAAGTCAAAACACACACAGACCAAACATTTAATCAACATGATGTAGACAGACCAAAGCAGGCTGGCACAACTCCCAATAGGTTTAGAAAGCACTGGGCTAGTCAGCTCACAGAAAGCTTCTCAAAAAGGAACATTTGCAGGGACTTAAGTCTTTGGAGGAAAGGGGGTTTGAAGACGGAGATTCCTGCTCACCTCATACACACCATGGACTCAGGATATGTCACAGATGAACACACTGCAATGAGGGGAATTCCCTACAGTGGAAGGACAACTGTGGCAAGCTTGTTCTTGGCAGGGGTCTACCATGTCAGAAGGAGACTCAGACATGGCTCCGACACTTACAAATCACAAGATACTTTGGTTAGATCAGCCTGTGTACATGGGTGTGTCCAAAGTCACCTGCATGTAGTCAAACTTCGTGTGTACCCAGTTGTACTGATGAGACAGCTGACTTGTTGCACATCACAGCGTTATACTGAATGGCCATCCTAGACGGTTGCACTTTGAAAGACTTGCACAATGTCTACAAATGTCAGCACAACCTTTGTGGAAAATTGTAAGTCAGAGATGGTAGGTTGGTAAATGCATGTCACCCTCATGGCCCAAAATGATGTGGATGATGACACCCTACAAATGTAGACGATGCTTTATTCAGCATTTGTGAATATTTCCTCATAAAACAAATAAAGGCCAATGGCCAGTCCATGTCTTAGAGTCCTGGAGGGGGTCAGGGCTAATCACACTCCATTGCTTCCCTGCACTGCAACCACAAGGGAACACCTCCCCTCGGAGGGGCATCTATGGTGGCATACCAGGCACCGCAAGGACCAGACTAGGGGGTCCTGGTTTGGGTTTTGGGAGGGATGTGAACTTGTGTTGTGTGGGGGTCCACTGCAGTGGACTGGCCAGATTGAGGGGGGGTCCACTACAGTTGACTGGCCAGATTGAGGGAGGGTGGTCCACTGCAGTGGACAGGCCAGATTGAGGGGGGTCCACTGCAGTGTCAGGAACAGACTGAAGGGGGGCTGTTGGAGGAGAAGTGCTTGTGGCAGGGGGGAGGGCTTGAGCTTCTTGGGGATGGTGTAACGGTGGATGTCGAAAACAGGGATGGGGTCTGAGGTGTGCCCTTTGGGAGGTGGGCCTGGGACCCGGAGGAAGTGGATTTTGTGGGGGAAGTGTGGGTTGGTGGTGGTGTTTGTGACTTTTTAGATCGGGGGATGTACGGGTGGGGGCACTGTGGTCTTCCTCTTAGGGGAGGGTGTGTGGGCAGGTGTGGATCTCCTCTCTGTGCTGGGGGGTCTCCTCTTCCCCTTGCGAGTGTGGTCTGAGGGCTCAGTGGGGAAGAGGCCAAGGTCACAGAGGAAGACCCGCTGGGTAGAGAGGGTTTCAGGAGTGTCAAGGGTTGGGGTTGTGGAGGAAGAGGTAGTTGTGGAATGTGGAGTGGTGTGGATGTGTGTTTGACTTTTTGGGCCCTCTCCACAGTGTGTGTGATGTCAGTCCCCTGAGTGTGCATGTGTGTTTTGACTTTTGTTTGGGTGGTTTTGTGCTGCATGTGTCTGTTGCTGTATGTGCACATGCCTGTTTGAGTGTGCTTGGATCAGGTAGGGTAGTGGGGACTGTGGATGGGGCAGAGGAAGGAGGGGAGAGGAGGCCATGGCCTGATTAGATCACTGTAGGAAAGACATGTCTGATGAGATGCCCTCCATGTGTTATGTTAATTTGGATTTATAGCGCGCTTAATACCGGAAGGTCTCTAAGCGCTATACGAGGAATGTCGTCAGACCCAGGCGAGTGAAGTCAGTGAGCCCAAGCTTCTGTAAAGAGAAAAGTTTTCAGCTTTTTTCTGAAAGGAAGAAGACTGCTTTCTGCGCGGAGCTGACTAGGCAGCTTATTCCAAAGAGTGGGTAGGATAACGGAGAAGGATCGACCTCCCTTGGTAGCATAATTGAAGAGTGGGCAATTTAGTAGGTCCATCGAGGATGATCTTAGCGAGTGGCATGGGGCGTATTTCTCAATGCGTTGCCTAATGTAGGCGGGAGCTTGTCCATAAATAGCTTTATGCACAATACAGAGGCCCTTGAATTTGGTCCTCTGTTTTAAGGGCAACCAGTGGAGGCTTTGCAGAAGGGGGGACGCCCGTGTGTGTCTGGGAACTTTAAAAATAAGCCTTGCCGCATCGTTCATGACTATCTGTAGTCTGCCAACTAGAGAGTCTGGCAGTCCGATGTAGAGCGAGTTGCCATAGTCGAGGCGGGACAGGATCATGGCAGTCACTACTGTTCTCATGGTCGAAAAGGAGAGAATCGGGGAGAGTTTCCTAAGAAGCCTTAGTAGGCCCACACAGGTACCAAACACAGTGGAAACTTGATTAGCCAAGGAAAGCTTGGCATCTACTCTAATTCCCAAGCTTTTTACCACTGGGACTGGAGCAGGAGCAGCGCCCAACTCCTGCGGCCAATAGAGGGAATTCCATGGGTTATCGGCATCGGTCATGGCCAGAACCTCAGTTTTGTCTGGGTTAATCTTAAGTGCGTTGGCTGACATCCAGTTGACCGTGAAGCGTAGAACATCTTTCACCCGAGAATATGCTTGGGGGTCTTCTCAATTTGCAAAATAATTTGGGTGTCGTCTGCATAATTGAAGACTTGGCACTCCATGGCTGAGAGGGTATTGATTAAAGGACTGAGATAGATGTTAAATAGGAGGGGTGACAGGGCCGACCCTTGTGGGACACCGCAAGGAACGGGCCCCCTCTCTGACACCCAGTCCCCTATCTGAATTCTTTGGGAACGGTTCGTCAGAAATGAGGTGATCCATTGTATGGCAGGTCCCCGGATCCCAATTGCTCTAAGTCTTTCTAGGAGGAGGACATGGTTGACCGTGTCGAACGCTGCCGACAGGTCAAGGAGGATTAGGACACAGGGCTTTTTATTGTCAGCGGTTCTTCGGAGATCGTCAAGCACCGATAGCATCACCAGTTCAGTGCTATGGTGAGCGCGAAAACCAGCCTGCCTGTCCTCCAGAATGTTGTTATCCTCCGTGAACTTAGCTAAGTTTTGCAGGACATGTTGCTCTAGGATTTTGGCAAGAAATGGGAGTTGGGAGATGGGTCTGAAGTTTTTCATATTGGAAGGATCGGCAGCTGTCTTTTTAAGCAAGGGAATGATTCTGGCTTCCTTGAAATAGCTTGGTACCTTCCCAGTCTCCAGTGAGAGGTTTAGCAAAGCAAGGACTTCTTCCTCAATTTCTGGGAGGGCTAAATTAAAAATCCTAGGGGGGCAGGGGTCAGCGGGTGAGTCTGATTTGATTTTTAAGGCAGAACGTCGGAGGGTATCCAAGTCGATATTATGGAAGGAAGTGAGCATTTCTGCTTGCTTTCTCTGAATGCCTGTCTCAACCACGGGGATTTGCTTAAATGGGGAGTTATCGATCTCAGTCAAGATATCCTGTATTTTATTGGAAAAGTACGTTAAAAATTGATTGCATTGTTCTTGATTAGATGAAAGCGGCAGTGATTGTTTTTGACTGAGTTCTTTTAGGATTTTGAACGTTTCTTTTTGTTTGTTGGTTGCTACTAGGATCCTATTTTCATAATAGTCTGCCTTCCTGCTGAGAAGCGCCTTTTTATAGGAAGCAATTTTAGCTCTATACTCTGTAAGTGCCTGAGGCTCATAGTGTTTGCGCCACTGACGTTCGTAGTGGCGGAGCGTACGTTTCAGGGCTCTGAGTTCTTCCGTGAACCATGGAGCACCTTTGCCTTTGTTGCCTGTATTTATTTTCCTTTCAGGGGCAATTTTATTGATGGCGGAAAGAAGCCGACTGGAGACAGTTTCAGACCATCCATCAATATCTGTTGTATCCGGCATTTTCCGAGGGCATTCTCGGAGGGCGCTAATTAATGTAGGGGCCTCAATTTTGGACCAGCTACGGACGTATTTCCAGTCCGGAGGGGTCGGGGATTGCATTTAGTAAGAGAGAGGGTCAGATTAATACAGTAGTGGTCAGACCATGCACATGGGGTGATGTCCTTTAGTGTAATGAGCGGGGTGGTCGACCATACCAGATCTAGGGTATGTCCACGCTCATGTGTGGAGGTAGTTACTAACTGGGTGAGGCCCAGATTGGTAAACGTCTCCTCCAACTGGCGGGCCTGGGCTTCTCTGGGTTGTTGGTCCCAGTGGAAGTTAAAGTCTCCTACCACCAGGAGTTGTTGGAAGCGTGAGCGGAGGTTGGCAACACATTCAGTCATGAGGTTTAAAAAATGAGGGGGGCATTTGGGTGGACGATATACAATGGTGATGATTGTGCTGGATGAGTGGTGACAGACCTTGAGAGTGAGGGTGTCTGCATCTTCAAGGGTTTCCCCAGACACCTTTTCGATAATCAGGTGATTTTTAAACAGTACCGCCACCCCCCCACCTCTTTTTCCCGCCGGCCTGTTATGCCAGAAGGCGTCATAGTTGTCGGGTAGTGCGGCCCGCAGGGTGGGGCCGGAGTCATCGTCCATCCAGGTTTCGGTCAGGGCTAGGATGTCAGGGGCCTCATCCTGTAGGAGCATAAGGATCTCAGTGGCGTGTTTCTGTAATGACCGTGTGTTTAGGACCGAGAGTTTCAGGTTATCACTTCCGCTAGTGGTCATATGACCGGGAGTGTTAGCCTGGTGAGAGCAGGGAGTTTCACCCCTCTGTAAGACCAGGAGTCCTTCTCTCCTGAGTGCACTCGCTATCTCGGGTGACAAGGGGCAGGGTCGTTTTTTTAGGGATCTAAGTTTATTGGTGGTATAGATCTGTAACAGGCCAGGGGTCCTGGCCCCTGGACCCGTTTGGGCGCGGACGGGCGCAGACGGGCTTGCCTTAGGCGCGCCTTCGGCGCGCCAGCGGCGCGCCCGCTGCGCACGTCCGCTCCAGCGTGCGTTAATATGCCCCCGTGACCCCTGGCTCCACCCTACTAATCAGCCCTGCTGTGCAGCAGCTGACGTCCTCCGGGTCTCTAGACCAAGTGCGAGTGCGCAGGGAAGGAGAAACAGGACAGATCAGGAGAGCGACAGGTGAGTAGTGCTTCAGTTAAAAGCAAGAATACACACAAATGCTAAAAATGAAGTTTTTAAAAGTCAAGTAAAAACCAGTCAATTACGGAGCTCGAGTACCGGCAAGCACTGCCTGTGCTGATGCGTTCTTCTGTGGCTGCGCGTCCGCTCCAGCGTGCGTTAATATGCCCCCATGACCCCTGGCTCCACCCTACTAATCAGCCCTGCTGTGCAGCAGCTGACGTCCTCCGGGTCTCTAGACCAAGTGCGAGTGCGCAGGGAAGGAGAAACAGGACAGATCAGGAGAGGGACAGGTGAGTAGTGCTTCAGTTAGAAGCAAGAATACACACAAATGCTAAAAATGAAGTTTTTAAAAGTCAAGTAAAAACCAGTCAATTACGGAGCTCGAGTACCGGCAAGCACTGCCTGTGCTGACGCGTTCTTCTGTGGCTGCGCGTCCGCTCCAGCGTGCGTTAATATGCCCCCGTGACCCCTGGCTCCACCCTACTAATCAGCCCTGCTGTGCAGCAGCTGACGTCCTCCGGGTCTCTAGACCAAGTGCGAGTGCGCAGGGAAGGAGAAACAGGACAGATCAGGAGAGGGACAGGTGAGTAGTGCTTCAGTTAAAAGCAAGAATACACACAAATGCTAAAAATGAAGTTTTTAAAAGTCAAGTAAAAACCAGTCAATTACGGAGCTCGAGTACCGGCAAGCACTGCCTGTGCTGACGCGTTCTTCTGTGGCCAATTGTGTCAAAAGACTGGTATGTGCATGGAGGACATTCAGCATGGATGGCTGCCCCACATGGATTGTTTGAGTGAATCCACGGCCTCCACACTCAGGGAAGCAGGGGAGACTGATGCAGGGGGTGCCTGGCCCGAAGGAGACATGCTCCCTAACACGGGAGTGTCCACAGACACTCTGAATGGGAGCAGCTGTGAGGGTGGAGATGGTGGTGGTGGTGGCGGGGGCAGACTCCGATGTTGTGGGATCCAATCTGGGAATACCCACCACCCCAAGGGAGTCATCACTGGAACTGGAGTGGTCTTCAGTTGTTGTTGAAGTCTCTGACCTGCCCTCAGTGTTGCTCCACTCACCCTCCGTGCCACAGGGTCCCTCATCCTCCTCTAAACTGGACCCAGTCTGGCTAGCCGCTTCCCCTTGGTCCGTGGAACTGTCTCCTCCAGTAGCCGTTGCTGATGCTGGGAACAAGGTTGAGAAAGAGATTCACATCAGTCATCTGCATAGACTTGACACATGAGTATCATTAGAACACATCACAGAGCAAGCATATGCATCATTTTGATGGCAGATTTGTAATCCTTACACATATGTGAACATGGCAATTGTCAGTCTGCCAGTAAACTATGCTTCCCAGACACATGATGTCATGAGCAACATCGGTTAGACCAATGTCAAATTTAACAACCACCATGTCAACTCCTGCACTATGTAGCAGGTGGTCTGATCTGTAATGCTCCTGATGGTCCTGTGTCATTACACACCTGTCTCATCTCCTGCAAGGGAGTCTTGAACTGACACAGCAAATGGGATGCAAACATTTGAAATGTGACATGGTCAACATTCCTCCATCCCCAGTCATCATGATATGCACCTATGTCTTGGACGTCAATGGTCAAATGGTCTGCATGCAGTACTCCCAACTTCCATAGTCATAACATGACTCATTTCACACAGATAACAGTGATTGTGTGCATGTGTCCAGTGTCTTTGGTCCACTGCAGTCAGGTCAGACATCTGAATCTTACTATGGATACCCAAAGGTTGTAGGCCTAGCCAGGGTGAGACTTGTATGGCCCAACGTCTTTTCTCAGCTATGGAGGGTGTTAGGGTGATTACTGTAGATTTCATGCACATTGTATCCAGCTTACCAGTTACAAATGTGACAAATTCTCAATTCACTTCCAAGTACAAATACTGCATCATCACAAACCTTCATGTGGTACACTATGGCACTGGCCTGTCTGGCTGCACTGTCTGTATGGACTATTGGTACAGGACCTGTACATCTCAAGTTTACAGTCAGCACCGTGTTACAATCCTGTCTTTACTGCTTCAAGCCAGATCTGTAGGTGTCAAGTATATATGTCCCTTACGTGCTAAACACAATTTTAAACCTTTGACAAGCTCACATTGCTATAGTTAGCCATCAGAGTATGTGAACTAATAGATGTGTTTACATGCACATTTTACATCTCTCAAGCTGAAGGTAATGCAGCATACACATTGATGTTCAAGCCACCAGTATGCACAGTCAAGGGATGATACACACATGTCAACTGTTGTGTATGTGAGACAAAATACATGCGTTTGATATTTGGCCAGGTTTGCAAGATTGACCACCTGTGTCTTTCAAAGATTGGCACATGTACTCACTGTCACAGAGTCTGACACATGGATTCTCACATTTGAATGGTGAAAGTGTTGCCTGACACACAAACATTTTGATGTGCCAGCGTCTTGGATGGCCTGAGTTGGCATACCTGTCCTTGGTCCATGGGATACATGTGATTAAACTGAGCACTATGTCTGGGACAATACATTTGGCACAATGATCAAGATGAATTGTCTGAGGCATCCACATTGGTCTCACCTGCTGCCCGGATGTATAGCATTGTTTACGCACACCTGTGTGCACCAATAGCCACATTCTGCACATTTATGTTTGTACCACACTGAGTACAGGTCATACATCAGTCAATGTGCTGACACATGTCAGCCAATTACATCACTCATGATGGTCAACTCCATGCACATGTTGTATATTGTGCTGATCACATAAACATTGGACTACAGCCAATACACAGGACCTAAGTGACACACATGTCACAGACTAAAAGGGACACATCTGGGCATCAAATGATCATGGGGCATAGTTACATTTTGAGACAGAAGTGTTGTTTTGGCAGACTGATGACCGGTGAGAGGGGTAGCAGGCTGAAGGAGTACAACATGCATGTTAAACATAGTTCAGCAACATGGCACATACTCACCCCCTCCTTGCTGCTATCTGGCCTTCAACTGCCCATCCAGGTCAGGGAAGACCACCACCAGTATCCTGAGCATGTGGGGGGTCAGGGTCCGTCGTCCACCCCTTTTGCGAGGAGGTGACAGCTTCAGCTGGACCCTTGCAATCCTCTGTGTCCAGCCACGGAGGTCCTGCCACCTCTTCTGGCAGTGGCGGACGCAGCGTCTGAAGACCCCCACGGATCGTTCTGCCTGGACGATGGTCTGCCATATCTCTGCCTTCTGATGGGAGTCGACCTGTAAGGATGACATGGTGACACACCATTACTCCACATGCTACATGTTTCTGCATCACACACTTGTACACATAGGTCATGGTCAGAATGGCAAGTATGTCTAAGGGGTAGGCAAGTGTCATCAAGTGCAGTTGTCCTGTGTGCAAGTATCCCTCAAAACCATAAGAACAGTGTTGATAAGTCAAACCCAGTACACACACTTATACATCACTGTACCTGTCCAGAACCCAAATCTACACACTGTAAGACTTACATTAACTATGTTTGCATGCTTGCCCTTGGGAATCCCAATGCTGGTAGTGCATGTTTGTACACATGGCCAATAAAAAGGCAGTGTAAGCACCACTCACCTGCTCCCCTGGTTTGTCATACAGCTGCCTGTACTGTGGAAGAAGGCTGTCCAGCGGGGCCTGGTTCTCCTCTTCAGTGAATGCAGGTGCCCTCTCCACAGTACATGCCATGGTAGCTCCCAGAGGATGTAGAGACAGCAGCTGACAGATGGGGAAGCGCTGGAAAGTTTCAGGTAGTGCAGGCAAGTGAAGTCTCTAGGGAACAGACAGACTTATATCTGTGCAGCAGAGGCAGACTCAGTTCCATGCGTCCAAAGCAATAGGTCCGAGTCGTTCGCATTATCCGAATTTGTCCAATACATAACATTGCTAGCATTGGACACATCTACCGCGAAGTTCAAAATATACGCATCGGTACACTATTGAGTTTGATACATTGGTGATGGAAGGTAACCGATTCGGATTGCACGCGATTCGGAGACAAAACGGAACGCGTGTCTGTCACCATAACGACAAACAGCCAATGGGTGCGACCTGCTCGGTTCGGATTCGGCTCCCACGTCCTTTGAATGCTCACCCATGTTGTTCACCATGACGACCAACAGCCAATGTGTGCGTCTGGCTCGGTTCGGATGCGGCTCACGAGTCCTTTGAATACTCACCCACATCATTCACCATTACAGCAAACAGCCAATGTGTGCGTCTGGCTCGGTTCGGATGCGGCTCACGCGTCCATTCAATACTCACCCGTGTCGTTCAACATAACAGCAAACAGCCAAAGGATGTGACCTACAGGGTTCGGATACGGCTAACGCGTCCTCCACTAATCGGTCAGCAGGGCAGACAGAAGTGAAAATCTTAATGTACTGCTGCATTACATGTGTGGGGACAGTGATTAACATGCCATATTGGACATTGGACTTGATAGCTCACACACCCATGAGGAGCCAAGCTTGATGGGCACACAATACACTCTTTGTGAGGCCCATCACAACATTGTGAGCCCACTTCACAGATCACCCTCCTAGGCTTGGGCACAGTCCCAGGGGATCATTGGCTTAAGACATGTAACGTCCACACATATTCACTGCTTTGTTTGACTGTGTGTCAGAAAATGCATTGTGGTAATTTGATGTTTGCAAATCTACTGTGTCTGAGTCTTGTACAATGCAGACACTTCCTAATTTTGATTGAATGACATTTAGCTGCCACATCAGCTTGTGTTAGTCATTTGAGTTGCTGTTGTGTCTGTGTGTCACAGGCATACATGGATGCTTGTCAAATAAAAGCTTGGCCTCACTTTCTCAAACTTCTGTGTATGTGATTGTACATGTTTGTCAGACATGACATCATGACAGTGTCCACCCTGTGACAGTGGTGTGCATGGTGACCCACTGTCTGTATCTGGTGTCCCACATAGCTGGCATTACATGATCATGTGCTCTGTACCTTTCAAACATGTGTTAGTTGTTACCAACCTATATCTTGGATAGTTTGTTGGTGGGTGTGGAGTATGTGATGTTTGATCACATGGACAGTGACAGACACCAGTGACTAGTTACAGTACAGCACTGTAATTGGTGCCTAACCATATGTTGGTTACATGTCTGGTAAGGGTCACATAGCTGTGCTCTATATCTAGGCTCAACCTTTGGCCTCTAACTTCACTGTGTCGTGATTTAATGGTGTGTGTGTGTAATTGCATGTTCCTTTGTACATTTGAAAGTGCCCTCAACTATGTTTGCACTTGTAACATAGGTACCGCAGGAGACCGGCAGTCCACAGACCCTTCCCCGACCTCCAGACCATGGAAGAACGGGATAGCATCAGGCGATACCGCTTCACCAGACCACTCATTGTGGAGTTAGCAGACCAGTTGGCCCCACATTTGCAACCTGCACACCCATATCCCTTTGCGCTGACCCCCAAGGTGAAGGTGATGGCGGCCCTACATTTCTTTGCCACAGGGTCCTTCCAGTATACTGTGGCTACTGCTGGTGGGATGTCCCAGACAATGTTCAGCCGTGTGCTTCGGGATGTGTTGGAGGCATTGTTAAAATTTCTGAACCTCTACATCAAATTCCCAACACCAGGACAGTTGACAGACATCAAGGGGGACTTTTATGCATTGGGCGGATGCCACATGTCATTGGGGCCATTGATGGAACACATGTGGCTTTGATCCCACCACAAGCCAATGAACAAACATACAGGAATCGTAAGCATTACCACTCAATAAATGCCCTGGTGGTATGTCTGGCTGACATGACGATCTCACATGTCTGTGCGCATTTCCCGGGATCAGCACACGACGCATATATAATGAGAAATAGTGGGATCCCCCATTTGATGTCTAAGCTGCAACCTGAGCGTTGCTGGCTTGTTGGTAGGTCATGTTGTTTGTCTCTGTTGTGTGTTGCTTATATGTCAGGTTATACCCTGTTTTCAGACAACTGAAGTCTTTTCTGTGTTCAATGTAGGAGACTCTGGATACCCCAACCTGCCGTGGTTGCTGACACCACTCTGGAACCCTGTCAACCCTGCTGAGGTTCGTTTCAATGAGGCACATGGGAGGACTAGGTGAGTGGTTGAGTGGACATTCGGCCTTCTGAAGACAAGATTCCGCTGCCTGGACCGTACAGGTCGAGCCCTCCAATATGCACCATTGAAGGTGTGCAAGATCATCCTTGCGTGTTGCATGCTCTACAACCTGGCAGTGATAAATGAGCTTCCGGTCATACAAGATGACAGAGACCAGCAGCCTCCAGCAAGGGAGGATCCAGGACTGGGACATGTTGCCAGTGATGAGGTGGGGGAGGAGGAGGATGTTTGGAGACAGCTCACAACTTTTTCACATGAGTGTAAGTATGCAATGATGAGTTAACAAAGCACTTTGGTTGCATGATATGTGTCTGGTGTACTATATGTTTGTATGCGTGTGAGTGTATGCTACTTAACATGATCATCTGAGTTGTTTAGGGTCTATTAAGTTTGTAGGGTCCCAGGTACAGTGGTTACATGAATCCTAGCTAGTGTACACATGCATAAATTGGTGAATCTGATAAGTCTCTTGGAGATGTGGGCAAATCATTTATGAGTTCCTGGCTGTTCTATGTGTCTCCTTCCCAGGGTCCTATTGCTGGCGCATGAAGACTTGTGACCTCCCAGACCACGATGCAGTGACAGATTGCAAGTTAGCTTTGGATCCGGATTCTGTGCCACACACTGAATTCAGAACTGATGCTCAATGTTTGTTCATTTGTGCTTTTTGTCACAGTGTTATTTGATTTCATTTTTTGTGAGGGCACCAGGTTGTGCCTGTGGAATAAACCTGTGCTCAACATTGCGGTGTGCCTTGTCTGTTTACACACATCCAACATTCATTTACATACTGTATATATGCCCTGATGATCAGTTTTTCTGACAATTATTGTTGTTTGTGCATTGCAATGTTGTTTCATTCAAAAACAGTGGAGTCAATAATGATCTATACCATGTACCATGGGTGTTGTGATGACCTTGTTGTGTGTATCTCTCATGCTGTGTCAGGTTTCATCTACTCACAAGCCAGTAGTTGAATTCCTGAAGTTGTTTCTCAGCCAATGGCATTGTCATTCCATTATTTGCATTGTTGTGCCTCATTTCAATCTGAACAATAGTGTTTCATTCACGACATAAGCAAGTATTCTATGAAGAGTGATTTATTTCAGTGCATGGGTTGATGTAGACAAAAAGGGATAGTGCTGTACAAAATTATGATGGACAAAGTTCACAGAGGAGTTGGTAGTGCCAGTAGATGGAATTTTCAGAGGCAAGTCCACAGTCATTTGAGTCCTTTGGCCTACTTAGATCCTCCATCCAATGCGGGGCAGTTCAGTGACAGTCAACAAAGTGATAGCTTGGCATACAATGGAGGATATCAGAAGCAGGTTGTCACTTGGGGGGGATGCATAGCCATCTGTCTCTCATGTGTCAGTTCAGAAAATACTTTATTCGACTCTTGAAAGAGCCATAAAATATTGCACATACATGTTTGCAGTTTAAAACTTTAAAACGCCAACAGGTCCCCATACACAGAAATTATACATGTATAAACAGTAGTTAATATTTACTACGGGTCTTAAAAGCGGTAAAAAGATAGTTTAAAAGACAGTATATAATTTCAGTTGTTTCTAATGAGAGTAAATATTCCATTGCCAGTTCTTGGTTTGTGATCCCAGCAGCAAGTAGGAGTGGGCGATTAAATTGCTTCCTCTGGGTGATATAGAAACTACAGAATAAAATAAAGTGCATAGTGCTTTGGCATGAACGACTATCTCAAGGTCATACTGGAAGTGATGCAAACCATTTGCCTGGAGTAGGGAAGGTGACTAGGTAATGAATTATTTTTAACCACAACCTATTCAGCAGAAATTTCCGCCTTTCATTTAGATCAATTTGTAAGAAAAGTGCGGGTTCTCTTTGTAGCCGGGGGAAGGGTTCTAGTTGATTAGACTTGTTATGAGTAGTATCTGTCTGCTGAAGGCTTTGGTAGAAACAAGCCCACCAGGAACTGTGCTTATCTCACAGTCAATGGAAAAGTACTGCCAAGATGGCTGACACTGGGGACTGGTGTGAGGAGGCCAAGGCCTGGATGGGAGTTGTGGGCAAATCAAACAGCAGGCCCCTGTGTCAGCCATCTTGACAGTACATTTCCTTTCACTCTCAGGGACTGCTTAGTCACAGGTGTGCTGTTTGGGCTGCCTGGGAAGGTATATGTAGGACAGAGCATGATGGTAGTTGTAGTCAGTGCAAATACTCCTCCTCCCACATAGCCCAACGAGACCACCAGGTACTATACTTTCCTCACAGTGAATGGAAATGTACTGTAAAGATGTCTGACATTGGTGCCAGGTGTTTGTTTAGACACAACTCCCATCAAGGCCTTGTTCTCCTCACACCAGTCCCCAGTGTCAGCCATCTATTTGGTAGTCATCTACCATTACTTCCAACTCCTTCTCTGTGAACGTTGGATTCTTCTTTGGGGGCATGGTGAGGGGTGGTGGTGGAGATGGAGGTGTGGGTGAGTGTGAAGGTGAGGGTGAGGGGGAGTCTGTATGAGTAAATGAGTGTGTGTTTGAGAGTGCAGTAGATCACAGGTGCTAAATGTGTGCAGGTTGTGTGGTGGGTGAGGTGTGAGGTGTATGTAGCAGAGAGCAGTGTATCAATGGCTATGTCCTGGCAGTTGTGGAAAATTTTCAAAGGATCATGGTCATGATTTTGGCCCTTTAGGAGTTGTGGGTGTGGCTTATATTAACTTTTTTGGGGGGGCATTGACAATGCTTGTTTGGACATTTTCTGTCTGTTTCTATTGTACTTTATTGAGCATTACCGAAACGTTCCGTAGACTGAACCGGTCGCATCAGCCTCGTTTCCATATGATTCGCTCGGACGGATTGCGTTCTGTACGAGTCGGTTGTCTGTATTGTGCTCCGTGCGAGTCGTTTGGATTTGACACGTATTTCATCGTACTCCGTCGGTCAGACTGCGCACGTACGAGTCGTTTGGAAGGCATTCCCGATCCGAGTCGTTGGGAAGGATTTCCCAACGAGATCGGAATCGGGCCCAAAGTCTTTACTATTATTTGGATGTATCTGAATTCGCAGTGTCCTTTCAAGATTTTCCAAATTCATCTCTTTGTAGTCTTTAAAAAAAATTGAACCTACAGGTTCAGTGCACTCTTGTCTTTCTCTTAGAGGTGTTACTCTGCTGGGCATCGTGGCAGAAGAGGAGATGCGGGCACCAGGGCAGTAAAGAGCTTAGGTGGACCAGGGTGTAACACTACCATCCCATACACCTGTCAAAAACAAGTGCCTTCAAACGTAATATAAACATCATTATTAATCCAAACTGACATAACATAACATACTATTACATATAATAATGATACATTACTAGCAAACTCTTCCTAAGCTTAACACAAAACACTAGAAGACAAAATTCCCAAAACTACCAATAAACCTTTCAAAAACCACAACACCATAACTACTATTTACTAATATCTATTACTCCCCCATCCTAAAAACCCTTTAAAAACCTTAAAATAGTCTTACCTGCTCTGACAAACAACAGCACCTTCCTGCGACTTCCAGGAAGACAAACCAAAAATGAGACAAATAGACCACAAAAGTGAAGCTAGAGGTAAAATGAGTGGCTGCTAAATGAAACTAAAAAGAATACTATCTCCCTATACAAAACAATGTGGATTTAATTAAAAAATGTTTACAAATGTTCAAATAATGCAAAACATGTCAAAAAAGGAAATGAAAATATGAAACAATTATGCAAAGTATAAAATAAATAGCACGATGATAAATATAGTATTATTTACATCATACTTAAAAAGTATGCAAAAAGTGTTTAAAAAAATGTATGTGAAACAACTGTAATGGGAAACAGTTAGAACACTGCAGCCTCAGCCACGCGTGTTCCAACATCGCAAGAGTAACAACGCTTGCCTTAACCATGCATATGCGTGGTTAAGGCATATGCGCGGTCTAGTTGCTCGCTGACTGGCGAAAGCAGAAAGAGGAAGGTTCAGGAGAGGACGCGACCCAGTGAGGTTTGTGGGGTTTTGGGGGTGGGGGTAGTTTGTATGGGTTGGGGGGAAGTTTTCAGGGCTGGGGGAGTCAGGGTAGTTTTTAGGGCTGGGCAGGGGACAGGAAAAGGGCAGTTTTCAGGCCAAGGGGGCAGTTGGGCTGGGGCAGGGAGAAGGTGGGGGTAGATTTAAGGGGGTGGGGGCTGGTTTTACGGCTCAGGGAGGGGGGCCTGGGGTCAGCGTCTTTTTTAGGGGCCTGAGTTTTAGGGTTCAGGACAGGGGACAGGAAAGGAACATATTTCAGGCAGAGAGGGCAGTTGGGCTGGGGCAGGGAGGAGGTGGGAGGTGGGGGTAGGTTTTAGGGGGTAGAGGGTGGTTTTAGGGCTTAAGGAGGGAGGCTGGGGTCTGAATATTTTTTTGGGGCTAGGGGGTCGGATTTTAAGGATCAGGATAGGGGGTCGGGGTAGTTTATAGGGATGGGGTGGGTATACTGCAGGAGGGCCGAATTTTAGGGCACAGGGCTGAGGAGCAGGAGTGTGATCTTTCCCACACATGTCCCTTTACCAATCATGGTGCCGATTCCGATCTCGGCCGGTAGTGCTCCGAATCGGATTCGGCTTAACCAGATCCGATTCGGAGCCCTATTTCCCGACCGATTCGTACGCGCGTCCGGGCGAGCGAGTACGATGCGATTTCGCCGACCGACTCGTCCGGGCGCCCCGACCGCTCCGACCGACTCGTTCCCGGGTCGAACCGCACCGACCGACTCGCTCGGACTCGACTCGCACCGCGCAATGGAGACGTTCCCCGGCCGGGTGAGTACGGTGCGCGCCGCGAGCAGTCCGACCGAGCCGCGCACTCCGGCTCGAAAGAGCAGTCGGAGACGTACTTTGGGGGTCTGTGTCGGACCCCCCTGTACGAGTAGCTGTGCGAGTTGCACACAGGGGGGACCCATGGGTCCCCCCTACCTGTGCGTGTACGGCGCGAGTCGCTTCGACGCGTACCCGCTATAGGGGGCGCCCTTGACCGCCTCTCACCCATTGAGTGAATGGGAGCCCGCGTACGCATTGTACGACAGGCTCCCATTGACTTCAATGGGAGTCCGACCGACTCGAGTCCGATGGCATACGTGCGCATCGTACTCGTTCGGTCGGGCTGCCAGAGTCCGATTCGGTCGGAAATCTCTCCGAGTCCGGCTCGGTTGGAGAGATTTCCAGCCCGAATCGGAATCGGCCCCCATGTCTTTACCACAAAATTGCATGGTAAAGGCATGCGTGGTAAAGACGTGGCTGTGGTTAAGACCACATGGTTTAGTCATGCGTATGTTGAGGCATGCGTTGTTCCATCACACAACCAACTGTAATAATGTACAAAAAATAAATGTACCAGTGTAAAAAAATTATACTTAATCATTTAACATTAAAACTGTAACAAAATATTGTTTTTAATTCTTATGTGTAAAAAATATATACGTAATAACTAATGTATCCATATATTTAATAAATATTACAAAAATTAAAATTACAAACTGTGTTATACATTAATTGTTATAAAAAAATATAAATATTCATTGTTCGCGAAAATTGTAAAACCAACCCCTATCTAAACCATTTTGGGGAAAGTCTTGGACCCCAAAGGGGTTTCATTTAGTATTCCCACTCCAATCTAAACCATTTTGGGGAAGGTGTTGAATGCTAAAGGAGTTAGGGGCATATTAGCAAGACCCACGTTAAAATTATCGCCGTTTTAGCGGCAGGAAACTGCCGCTAAAACGGCTATAATGGGCTTGCTAATATGCGTTATGGAATTCCAATAGAAGCCCAGGTTAGATGTCCTGCACATCTAACCTGGGCTTCTATTGGAATTCCATAACGCATATTAGCAAGCCCATTATCGCCGTTTTAGCGGCAGTTTCCTGCCGCTAAAACGGCGATAATTTTATCGCCGGTCTTGCTAATATGCCCCCGACATTTACTATTTCCACTCCGGTCTACACCATTGTCAGGGAAGTGTTGGACACTAAAGGGGTTAAATTTACTATTCCCACACCAATCTAAACCATTTTGGGGAATGTGTTGGGCACTAAAGGGGTTACATTTACTATTCCCACTCCAATCTAAACCATTTTAGGAAATGTATTGGGCACTAAAGGTGTTACATTTACAATTCCCACTCCAATCTAAACCATTTTCGGAAACGTATCGGACACTAAAGGGGTTACATTTTCTATTCCTACTCCGATTAAAACCCTTTTGGGAAACACACTGGACACTAACGGGTTACAATTACTATTCCCACTCCAATATGAACCATTTTGGGAAATGCATTGGACACTAAAGGGGTTACATTTACTATTCCCACTCCAGTATGAACCATTTTAAAGAAGGTGTTGGACACTAAAGTGGTTACATTTTCTATCCATACTCCATCGTAAAACATCTTTAAAAATCTATTTTAAAATAAATAAAAACAATAATCATAACACATTCTTACCTAATAAACATTTTCAGTATATTTAACTTTAAAAATTATCATATTAAATAAGTATTGGTAATTTTAAACATTAAATTAGTTACATATTAAATGTAATATTATAATTCAATAATTGCAAAAAATATTACATACAATCAAAATAAAACTGTAAATATTCTGGTTAATTATTTGTAAACAATTGAAAACATTATTTAATATTGTATTTTTAATATACCATGTATAAATTTAAATATATAGAAAAAATATATTCATTTATTATCACACACATAAATGTGTAAATTATATTCCCAATTACCTAATTCATAACACTTAAAAACAAATGTTAATAAACCAAATCTATTAAATTAATAAAAATAATACATTATAACATGCAAACATATATTAAATTTTTTAACATACATGTATTTTAAAATATACTAATTACATTGTCAACATAAAAATTAAACATGCAAAAATAATGCATTTGTAAATATTATAATATTCAATTTTGATCTATAATTCTTGGATATTGTATACACAAGTTGTTTTGTAAAAACTGTAACTTAATAAATGTACACATTAATTAATATTTTGAAATAAAAATACATTGTTATGCTAAACATAAAAATATTACTACTTAAATGTACAAATTATCTTTTTTTAGATTTAATAAAATTACAAAAATCTTACAAATTTTCAAAATGTATTATATTGCGAACAGGCAAATGTAAATATAGTTATAAAATATAACTGTATTTTAATTTAACAAATTAATCATTAAAAATGTTAATTAGTTTAATTTTTTTAAAAAAATACATTTAAATAAATGAATAAATAAAATGTAACATATTTTATAAAAATTAACATACAATCACATCAATAATCACACATTTTAATCATCTCCCTACCCCTTTCCCCTACAAACCCAACATCCTGCTCCTATAAAATAATTACATATACATTAATTAAAAACAGTAATAAAAGTTATAATAAAACAAATGAACAATTGTACGAATAACCCAAAAAATACAAAGCATTCTAACACAAAACATTTCATTAAAAAATAAAATAAATATGTTAGAAAAAATATTTCAATCAATCAATTAAATAATCTTTATTCGATCCTTTCCCAGATGATCATAAAAGATGTACATGATTTAAAACACTCACGGATTATTATAAAACAGTCAAATAGTTACAAAATTTAAAATACAGCAATCAAAATAGAATGCATACCAGGCACAAAAGCCTTAAAAAGACCTATTCTAAAAATGTGAAATAATATAATACAATACAGTCACAAAAGCCAGGACATAAGATATAAGTATAATTGAGCAAAAAATATTTATAAATTAACCCATAAAAACGATACTCTATATAATATTTTAACAAACAATATTTTTTACAATGACATTAAAAAGATCACTTAGCTTCGATATTTTTACTTTCGATGTTCCTGTTGATTATATTTTTGTCATTCTGATATTCTTTACATGATATTTATGTATCACATTTGTTATTCAATATCTTTTTCAAATACCCAACATTGCATCACTTGAGCTTAAATACCTTAGAAATAGTTCACGACATAGATTAAACAACACTGAACATCTTTATTTGATCAACAATGCCGAATTGCCATGTTGAGTCTTCAAACCAGATCAGCAACACCTATGGACTGTCGTCTTTCAGCAAGCGAGCTAACTTGCCACAATTTAAGAAGATTTAACAGCAATTCCCTTGTTTACACAGTGTGGTTTGAACTGCTGCGTTGATTCAAGTGTGCCTTTTGAATTGTTGAATGACTTTAGACCAGAGCTTTTTAACCTTTTGACTTCTGTGGACCCCCACTTAATCATTTCTAGAATCTGGGGACCCCTACTGAAACATTATTGGATTCTGGGAACCCCCACTGAGTAATTACTTGCAGCCAGGTACCACGGCCTGAGCATTTTCACTCATTTGAACTGCAAAACAATATATAAGAAATACAGAAATAAGCATTTTAAAACAAATATATATGTGATTAAATATTTTATTTAATTCACAAACAAATATAAAAAATCCAAATTTCAACTTTAATATGGAAGGTTTGAGATTTTCTAAATTCAATTGAGGCCACTAATCATCCATACTATATTCTATTTGATGCATTTGCTCTGCTCCCATGAATCGATCTAACTAATTTTAAGTTTTAATTTCAAATTCCTTCAAACTTACAGAATGTTTTAAAATATTCAATTGTACATTTTGCTTTTTTTCATTTATATACACATTATTAATCTGTAAATATTGTTTAATTTTCTGAGGTCGTAGACCCCCTGAGGAGGGTTTGCAAAGCCCCAGGAGTCCACAGACCACATGGTAAGAACCACTGCTTTACACTATTTTTGGCCTATTTAATTATTTGGCCAATATTTGGACACTTACAACAGACTTTCCTCATAACTTTTGGAATATTATTACCCATTTTCTATAATATCACTTTTTGATTTTAATTAAAATTCCAGTTTTGAACCAAGTTGATTTGGCCCTATATGCTCATTATCTGTATTGCTATTTGGATGTCTTTTGTACACATACTACATGCAGTCCCTCTGAAGATGCGTTGCTGCTTAGCCTACCTAAAGAAAATTGGGTGAACAAAGGAATTCCTTAGAGTAACCAGATTAACTCTATAGATCTGATTATTTGGATCTTTTGGGAGATCTGTCACATCTTACATTAAGGGCCTGGTTACGATAGCGTGCGGTCAGACTGCCGCCCGCTATTGCGGTGGACAAGGGACCACCCGCCAAGCAAGCAGTGGTTCGACCACCATATTACAATGTGACCACCGGGCTGGCGGTCCGAAAGTGCTCCTTTTGACAGCAGCATGTGCTGCGGCCCAGGAAAAAGGCTGCAGCACAAGCTGCTGTGCCAAGGAGCACTTCCTGCACATCCATGGACCATGTGCCATGCATCATGTGGTGCATGGTACATAGTGCCTTGAGGGGAATCGGGGCACTACATGCGCCCCAGGGCCACTTTACAGTTGCCTACGATGGACGGAGCCATGTTTGGGCCCCCAAATTCAGTTTCTGAAAGCCTTTTCATGGCGGTCTTTCCGCAATGAAAAGGCTGTCGGAAAGGGATATTGTAATCCCGACGACAGTGCCTGTCTCAGCACCGCTGCCGTTCGGGACTACGAATCCAACCGCCACCCCGTTGGGATCATTGATTCTGGTGGAGGTGGCAGTCTTCCCCCTGACGCTGTGGGTCCGCCCCCCGGTATTGTAATCCAGCAGTCTAGGGGCTGCCGGCGATCAGACCACCACCGATGCCCTGACATTATAATCAGGCCCTAAGACTCTGACCTCTATCTCCCACAGCCGGTCACTGATTGTCAACATGCTTGAATAAAAGTAAGACACTGCTTCACATACGTAAGTATTTCTCAATCACACGGTACAATTGTCCTCAGTTGAATCTAGCAACTCTAGGTAGCTTTCTATTTCCAGGACAGGCATTTAACTTTCTAATGTCTTTCAATGAATATTTAAACATTGCAACTGAGTTTAATGTTTTCCTTCATTTTTCGGGGTCAGATGTAAATGAAATCTGTATTTATACATTGATAGTATATTTCATGATTTTTGAGGAACACTATAATACACTTAGACATGTAGTCACCCTGCTGCCATAGGCAGGAGTTAAGCTGTCTATGTCAAAAGGCAATTGGACTAAGAGATCTAACTCAGAAGATATTTCCTTTCTTTAAAAGGATAGTACCACAGGGTAATTTCTGCAGTTCTATATCAGAAACATGATCACTATTCAGCTGCAGATGCAAAGGTTCCTGCTATCTCAGGCACCTTTCTGAGGAGGGAGACATGAGAGTTTAAACTTTTGAAATGCACTGGACATTAGTTGACAGTGTGGCAGCAGCCATCTGCCAAATGTTGTGCCTATAAAATGGATCTACTCAGCAGTTCACTGATCAATTTCTGGTGTTAGACCTGTGTGGGCCTTTTTTGCTTTGCAATATCCAGTGTGTGGAGCCAGCATGCTGCCCACTTTCTCCTGACTATGACTATGCCTGCTGCTTTGAAGAAAGCTCAGTTTACTAACGCTTCTGCTGTTATTGGTTTGCTCTCCATGAACTACCCCAAGAGTCGTAAAGCCTGGCTAGAGCATGAACCAACTGTACTCATCATCACGAGATTGAGGCAGATGGATAAGGAGTTGATCTTGTTGGATACTGATGTTTGCAAATCTCTGCAGAACTTTCACTCCGCAAGTAGAGCTATTAATAGATCGACCCCGGCAAGTACAGTGGAGAGAGTGGTGACTCAGTCTGGAAAGCATACTCATTTTTGTACCAACTTTATTTTATCTTTATCTTTTTTATTTGTATCCATTTCCATTGATAGAGACCCTGTGTTTTCTGTTATTTGGAGATCCCAGTGGCCACTGTAATTACCCACTCCATGAATAAGCCCCTATATGAATTTCCAAAAATTGTAAATCTACACACATACATAGGAGTCTGTGCAGATACAGATTTAAAAGTATTTCATTTGATTTAGGCCAATGGGGCGTGATTCCTTAAGCCATCTATTATTGTAAACACATTTACAGTTGAACATGGTTCCATTTATTCTGTTTAGGTATTCACAAAAGGATACAAGTGTAAATCTGTGTAATTGCATAATTATACCTTGGTAAGCCCTGAGTCAACGGGTGAGCAGTGGGTGGATCAAGGAATGGTTTGTGAAGTAACAAACTTTTGAGTTTATTGCCTCTGGCATTCACAAACTCTTATCCCATTGTTTACAAACCCTGGAAATATTCAGAGATTTGCCTCATCAATGGGTTAAAAAAACTCCCCTTCTTGGATGGAAAGAGTTATTGAGCAGCTCCAAATTATTTTGGGGGTGGGGGTGTTCGAAGATATTTCTCTATGGAGTAAATGTATTCCTGTGGAGGAAAAAAAAAGAAAAAGAAAAAAGAATGTATTGACACATTAGTCCACCGTTCCCCAATGTAAATTTATACTGTGCATACAACTCCACACTGGGGAAATTGAAAATATCAAATACCATCACCAGTAATGGTCCTAAAAGCTGCAATTGGTGCAACTTTCCAGGTTCTCTGCTGGGAATGTTTATGAATTCCCAAAACTGGTGAATCCTCACCTGTGCACACTAGCATGTAAATTTACAATTATCTTTTGTGTATCTAGCACACAGTACTCTTTATTCACCCATTTGTTGTTTTCCCGATTGTTAAATACTATTGCGTTTGGAGTATTTTTCTTGTAGAAGATTGATGGTGCTGCACGTCAGTGATTTCCTGGTTAGTTTTCAAATTGTTTATAAGGGTTTTCTGATATAAGAGTTATTTATATTGAGCATTGCTGGTGTCCTTGCATAGTTTTTCTTAGCGGCCAACCCCTGTGAAGTGGTTGTACTTGTGGGTGTACAATGTTTGTTAACTCCCTCTGTGAACAAGATGTTGGCAGTTTTGAAAAAAAAATCCACTGGGAGCACAACTTTTGGCAGGTACATTGTCCTGCTGTAGATAATTACCCCGCTGGGTATGTTGTTAATCATGCTCTAGAGAAATGCATGCTGCAGGTGGGCAGATGAGCTGGTTGTGGTGCACTGTAGAGATTAAGTTACTATTCCTGGTTTCTCCTCTGTGATTCTTGTTTGGGTGCTTTGTCAGTATTTGGTTACGACCTGGTATTTATTTTTTGGAATATATTTAAATTGTGTTTAAGTTGACATAGCGTTGTCAAATAAACATTGGAAGCAAAAAGTAAATCAAACAAATTGGTTACGGCGATATTTGGTCACATTTCCCTCTTTTTTCTCCCTCCCATTCCCACTGATGTTCCACAATATTCAGCATAGGTTATATCCTGTTGTGGTTAATTTCCCCGAAACATCCCAGTTCCTAGAGCCGGTCCCGCTTCGCATGTGTTTGAGCCACGCAAGTGTATGGGGCGTGTTCATTCGTGGACTCCTGTTGTACAGTTCTTGTTCCCACGTCTCTAGTCCCCATATTTCTTTGAATTTTTTTTAACTTGACTCTTAACAGCGAAAGGTCAGTTGTGGGTCTTCTTATCTATAGACCCCCAGGTCCGGCAAGAGCATTTATTGATGCTCTGGCTGAGATAGTGCCCCCCTACACCATCCGCTACCCCAATTTTATTATTCTGGGGGATCTGAATTTACATCTGGAGGATAAAGAAAGTTGAGAAATTGGGGAGATGAGTAGGGGACTACAAGCCATGGGTTTAGAACAGTTAGTCCATACCCCCACGCACATCAGGGGCCATATTTTGGACAACATTTTCTCTAACAGTACTCTAGTAGAAGCACTGTTACCTGTACCCTAGTCTGGTCCGACCACTCGATTCTCCCTTTCAGGATTGTGAATCCAAGTAAGGCCCCCTGCAATCTGGGAAAGCGATTAGAGCCCATAATGATCCGGAAATGGGCTTCTCTAACCCATGATATCTTTAAGGATAAGTTGGCCTTAAGCGCTCCGGAATTAAGGGATGAAACTCAGATAGCAGAGAATCAAGTCTCTATATGGATCAGGGAGGTAGTGGACTCCGTGATACCTCTGAAACCTTGCAAGAGTACCCGTCGAACTCCATCGGCGAAATGGTTTTCAGAGGAACTGGCATTATTGAAAACCGAATGCAAACGCCTTGAACGCCGCTGGAGGGGGAACTATTTGAATGAAAATAAGCTAAAGTACCTAGAAGCACTCAAGGCTTACCATCAACGTATTAGGAGAGCACGTAGGGAGTTTTATACTGAACAAATTGATTCAGTAAAAAATTCCACTAAGAGCATTTTTAGTGTTGTCAAACAATTGACTTCCCTAGAAAGTGTCACAGCAGTACTGCCTGTTTCCACGGACTACTGTAATAAAGTAGCGGATTTCTTTTTGGGAAAGATAGAAAAAATATACGCTGCCTTCCCTTAAAGTAGCAGGAATTATATTCCTGCTCCAGCTATAAAGGATTCTTGGGTCGGGGATAGGTTTTCTTTCCGCCCTCCTGAAGAAAGTGACGTTCTAAAACTTATGGAAGTAGTTAAATCTGGGTCTCCTCTGGATCTGATCCCCCCGAGATTTTTACTGCGAGGGAAAGATGCCATTGCACCGGTTCTCACCAAACTTCTGAGGATGTCCTTCAGTTCAGGACATGTTCCTAGCAATTGGCAACATGCTATGGTGGTGCCACTGCTAAAGAAACCTTCTCTAGACCCAGCTCTTCCGGAGAATCTAAGACCTATATCTTTGCTTCCCTACTTTGCTAAAATTGCGGAGAAACATCTAAACATTCAACTGACCACGTTCTTGGAAGAAAGACGTGTTCTCCATGAAAACCAGTCTGGTTTCATGCCGCTTCACAGTACCGAATTGGCCTTACTTCTGGCATCTGAGGCCTTGAAAATTGCAGCTGATGAGGGAAGCACAACTGCACTGATTCTACTGGACTTGAGTGCTGCGTTTGACACGGTCTCCCACGGCCTTCTGTTCGAACGGTCGTGGGAGGCCGGGGTCGATGGCAGCTCATGGGAATGGATCAAACACTTCTTGCAAATTACATCCTTCCAGGTCGTACAATCCCCTTTTAAGTCCAAGGTGTGTCCTCTGTCTCAAGGGGTACCACAGGGCTCGGCCCTTAGCCCTACTCTATTCAATGTTTACATGCGCCCCCTGGCAGACATTGTGCTGAAACATGGGGTGAAATTGGTGTCATATGCCGATGACACTCAGTTGATTGTTACATTGGAGCAAAAGGAGGCAGGAACAGCATCTGATTTCAAGGCCTGCTTGAGTGATCTTGCTAACTGGATAAAGTTCAGCTGCTTGCAACTGAATGCAGGAAAAACGGAGGTGATGGTAGTTGGCAAGCAGCCCTCCATATGGTCACATTTGTGGTGGCCGGAGGAACTGGGGCCTACCCCGACTCCCAAAGCTAAGGTTAAGAATTTGGGAGTCTGGTTCGACAGCACCCTATCATACACAGAGCAGATATCAGCTGTGGCCAGAACTTGCTTTGGCATTCTTAGAATGTTGCGTAAAATCCTGGACTTACTGCCACTAGGCGCCAAAAGGACCATTGTGCAGGCCCTTGTCATGTCCCGATTGAATTATTGCAACATCCTCTATCTAGGGGTAACCAAAAGAAATCTGAACATTTTGTAGAAGGTCCAAAACGCTGCGGCCCGTTTAATACTGAATATCCCTAGGCGGGCATCGGTGAGGGAATTACATTGGCTCCCTAAACAGGCTAGAGTCACCTTTAAGGCGTTGTGTTTCTGCCATAGGATCCTCAATGAGAAAGGGCCGAGATATCTGCGCCCACTACTCACTGCCTACAGACCTACTGGCAATTTGAGGTCTTTAGGCAATGCTAAGCTGATCGTGTCTAAGGTTCGGTCAGGAGGTAGTTCCTTTGGTTTTCTCGCAGCTAAGGCCTGGAATGACCTACCTATGGAACTGAGGAAATGTCCTTCGGAGACAATGTTTTGAAAAAAACTGAAAACCTGGCTCTTTCTATCTCCTCCTGGGGGCTGGTAGCAGGCCTCTCGAATCTTAGGGCCTATGGAACTGGGGGGGGGTCGGGGTCTGGGCCAGTGCCGTGGTCTACGGTGTCCTAGCGCGGGGACATTCCGTTGGAGTAACCAGGCGCTTTACAAGTTTAATAATAATAATAATTTTTAAGGGCAGATATGCCCATGCCCATTGTCCAGTCTCGGATTCTGGGCATGTCTTGCTGACCCATTTTCTGGTCATTTCCTATTTGTCAGTGGAAATCCTAAATAAATCAGTAGTCTTTTATAGGATAGCTGAAAGGAATACCACAGCACTCCATACAAAGTGTTCAGAAAACAAAAAAGATCCAAACAGTAAGGATTTGTCATGAAAAAATAGGTTTTTTAATGTAGAAAAACATAATTCGAGTATTTCTCAGTAAAATCTTGTTCCACAGGTCATTTTAATCCAGTTTTCAATACATTGGTGGTAGCCGACATGTGTTTCGTCACACAGTGACTTTTTCAAGGTTGTATAACAATGATAAACACATTTTGAGGATCATAAGTCTTATCATACATATTCATTGGGAAAAGCATAGATAAGCCTCTAATGGAGCGTGACCATTTTCACAATTGCTAGAGAAGTGAGTGTTGCTCAGAAGCAGCTGTAAAAGGAATCAAAAGAAACCAGACCCGAGATCATGTACTCCGGTTATGCACAGTACATTAGAAAGAAACGTGAAGTGCAAAGATGAGAGCTGTTGTGCACAATAGTCAAAAATGAAATGTAAACATGAGAAAAATACCACTCCAGCACCAGTGCCATTACGTGTGCAAACAATACATTGGAGCGTCTAACCTTGGTTGTTTTTTAACTTGTCGGTTTCGGTTAAGAAAAGCGAAATATTGTTCCATTTTGAAGAGGCGCTTCCTGTGACGGCCTCGCGCTGCTCAAGTTGCCAAAGGTTAATTTGGTATCACAAGAAAGCAGATCTAATAAGTATGATTTGGAAACAAGTTTACGAAAGAGTATCGCATACACGCCGAGTATTCGGCGTGTGGTGTGTGCTGCAATTCCCAATAGTCCTGTACCCATCATTAGATCTGGAAATACATTTCTCAACTAATGCCGAACAGGGGCCCACTAAAACTAACCTATATCTAGTGTGTAATCCTCCGATGTGTGTAATAGCAGATTCACCAGCCGACGTCCTGTTTACGACGTCTACTCGGCGAGTCCGAAAAGCGAAAAGGGACTGGCTGACCAGTGTACTATTAAGCCTCCAAAGTGGCTGCCATATTGTGCATGTGTCAGGAATTAGCAAGAAGCAGAAATATTAACAGAAAAGTTGTTAGTATAATAGATAGTGTACTTGATCAAGTCCTAGGACCAAAGTAGAATGCAGGTAGAAAGGAATGGTGACAAATAAGTAATACTTATAGCTACTCTGCATCATGATACGGAACACTAAGGTAAATTGGCGTATAGGATCTATACAGCTAATTCCAAGCATTGACCATAAACATTCGATATCACTGTGCAAATTAAAACATAGTCCTAATTAGCAAAGATAGTATCAAGGAGCACACTAATATCTAAAGCAATTTAAATATCAAGTACAATATAATCTTTTAAATCATGGCATTAATGAAACATATGTAGACAGGAGTCTTGATAGTTCTTGAATTCAGTTATGTTGCTTTTATTTTCACAATTAGAACAATGAATACATGCATCAGCCCAGCCAACGCGTTTCGTCCGTAAAAGGACTTCATCAGGGCTGTAAAAACAATTAAATAAACATTTTTTAGTATCAACTAAATAACTTCAAAATTTAAACACAAAACTTAAATAAAGACACAAGATAGACAAGACAACTATCAGCAAGACTAGTACGTTTTGTCCATAATTCTTAGACCAAGAGAGCATCCATTAATCATTACACAGTCAAAATTGCATAAGTTTCCCCCTGCCTATATACACTCTAATTTACAATAATGATAAGTTATTGTCACAATAATTTTATACTCATTTTATAATAGATCTACGTAGATCATGACATCAAGAAAAAACACAATGCACAAAGAATCTATACAATCTTATAAATTCTGGCTAAGTCGATTTGTACTCAATGCACTAAGCGGGATGGTAACCAGTTTCCTATAAATGTCACCTTTGCAGCTAAAAAGAAGATAGGTCAATCATGTTTGTTATCATCTACATCTTATTTCCACATTTCTCCAATCCCCCAGGAACAGATGTTATAGTCTTCTAAAAATCAGTTAGTAATCTCCACAGCATAAGTTTTAAGGATAAACAAAATTAATAAGCACTGAACCATCACTATAATAAGTTGTAAGGCCTCCATATCTTCATTTTTCGCTGAATAATATTCATAGTTAAACGCAAATAACTCACTTATGGAGTTTGGATTCCATGGAATCCAAAAGCTAGAGACTGATCCTAGAGGCGGGAACAAAGAATTGAGGCTGGTACAAAATGAAGCCAAATGGATTAGTAGACTAAGAACTATGTCCATGGGCCTTAATTTGGAACATGAGTTACATTTCTTCCTGTAGGAGATTCTTTGCCTACTATTTCTGTAGAAAAGATATTGTGTACTATGGCACTGTTCAGTCATTTATTCTGATGTAGACTTAATGTAGACTTATGACTTTGTGTGCCGAAGCCTCTTTGTACTATAGATACACTTGGTGATTATTTTATGATCGATTGAATGGTGATTATAGCCTTTAGGTAGGCAATGATGATATGGCATTTGGCATGATAGATGAACTTTAATGCTACTGCTAATATTTATCCTATTATGCCTATAGTGTCTCACATTTGGAACACATAGGTTGCTTGTTTTGGTGCAAATGACGAGCTTGAAATGATACTGCTAACACAGTTTTTCACACGCCTATGGTGCTTCTTTTATAGAGCATATAGCTTGGCAGTACTCCCCTAATTTTGGATTTTATTGGGTACTATGCTTCAATAGATTTGTGGCTGTTCACTTGTGCGTGTGACTGCCCGTCGACGAGTAAAAATATATTTTTTGTTTGATGTTGATGATAAGCATCTTTGATTCTGTTATTAGTAGAACATATATTAGTTTTTGATTAGGTTGTCTTAAATATACTATGTAAGATCCTAGGTTATCTGTATGGGATCTTGTATGATATTGACAGCTCGTTTTCGAGCTTCTTCCGGGCCTTTTACTTTTACTTGGACTGTCCTTTTGAAATATGATTCGCATTTTGCATTTATTCGTGGGTATTTCAGGTCGTGGAGCTATTATACATGTGGCTTTGTCAGGCTCCGCTTCGGTTTATCACTTTTTTTAAGGTTTGCCCATCGGGTAATTGGAATGAATTAGTTCTATTAAGGAATAAGGGTTTTTGGAATTTATTTAATTTAGATCAGCTTTGTTCTACATTAGAAATAACGCTTTGCCACTCACTATTAATTATAAATAACTTATATGGAAACTTATGTTGGTTTGTTAGCATTTTTCAAAAAAGACCGGAATCACAATTCTCAGGATTGGCTTTTATATCAGACGGAAATGACGTCTTGTAACTGTAATGTGGAAGTTGTACACACGGTACCTCACCTCCGAATGGGAGCTTTGTTTTTGAACATTCAAGTGATTGGAAGAATTACGCTGGGATTTTTTGAATGAAACCCTTACCGGGTTTTCTGCATTTATGCTAAATCAGGCCCTGATTGAGTTTGTACCTGATAGGATAAGATATTTAGGTGGGAGAGCTCACGTAACCGCCCTCACAGTGGTGGCGTGGAACTCGTCCTCTGATTGGCTGGGTGATTGGGCAGACCTGAGTGAAAACCTCTATCGGTTTTCTGCATGACTATTATGCTAAATCTAGGCTTGACCGAGCTTTCATCTGATACGAGGAGATACTAGAGTGGAGAGCACATTGAACCGCCCTCGAATGGTTGAGTGCAACTCGCTCTCTAATTGGCCACGTGATATGATGGACCAGAGTGAAAACTGCACCCGATTTTCGGCATGACGTTTGTATTGGGTTGGTTAAGTGCGCCTCTGATAGGCTGATATTTTTGGCTGCAACATGAATCCTTGATGATTGGTTGTGTTACAGTTTAAAAGGAGTGTAGGTGATGGGGAATCCTCACTCACAGACAGATGACTGGCAAGAAGACTGAGGATATTTGCTCAAGAGGTGAGAGGATTAACTGTAGGTGAGTGCCTATACTTTTTGCTTATAACCGCGCTTTTGGCAACTTCGCACTTTCTTTGTGGGTAAACATTTTTATGAAGGGCAAAAAATATTCTTGGCTGATTTAATAATGAATCAGCTATTCATGGGTAGATAGTTTGTCAATACTTGTGGTTTAAGCTAACCTTCAACACTTTGGCATTACTATTTGGACCAGACTTTTCTGGTATGAACTTATTCTTGCTGACAGACCTCGATCTTCCAAGCGTAGATTAGGAAGAACTTACACTGTCTTTCGGTGAATTTTATCTTTAAGCAAATTTGCTCAGGGGGTCACTGGTGACTCATATTGTAGATACTAGATACATCATAGTGTATATTCGGGCAATGAGTATTATGATGATATTTTACTGTTCCTCTTTGTTCATAGACCTTACCTTCTTTACGCTACAGAGAATCCCAGTGATTATATATTAATCAAGAAGGATTTTTTCTGATAAGATTCAACTTCATCTATTTATCAATAAAGAATCACTCCATTCTGAAAATTCTTATCTCAGTGAGTATGATTAGATGTTTCTCCCTTTTTTAGATTTATTAATAATGGGATTCCGATCATTTTACGGGCCCGACCAAACACTCGGTGGCCGTGTGGCACACGGCGAGTAAAAGTCTGGGATGGGAAGGAAAACTCTCTCTGGCAACCCCCCTTTGGGATTCGGAAAAGTTGGGCACACTCAGCACTTCCAAAGGATTCGACAAGTGGGATCAGATTGGCCTCTCAACTATAGGTGACCTGTGGAAGGGAGGGGGAATGGTACCGTTTGCAGACCTGCAGCAAAGTCACGACCTCGCAGATTCCGTTATTTACAAGTCAGGCATGCGTTACAGTCAAACATATCTGTTGACACCTCCCTACCAGACGCCTCACCGCTCGAGGACAGACTATTGGATGGCTACTTACCAGATAGGGCCATATCCATGACGTACAAGAAGCTGGTCAGCAACACACCCGACCCCCTGCTACTCCTGAGACAGCGCTGGGAAGGCGATGGGCTTGATATAGATGATGAGGAATGGCAGGAGGCCCTGGCCTCCCCTAAGGAGGTTGCCATCTCTTCCAGACTACGTCGCGTGCAGTTCAAGATCCTACATAGGATATATATCTCTGCACCAACTCTGGTTAAAATGGATGAAGGGGGGTGATTGTAGGCATGGATGTGGACAGATTGGCTCCTTCATGCACATAATCTGGGAGTGTCCCCTCGTCCAGTCCTACTGGTCAAGAGTTATGTTATGTTATGTTATGTTATGTTATGTTATGGGGTAATTGTTAAGCGCACGGCTACTCCGAGGAGTGTCCCGGCGCTGTCCTGACCCCAGAACAGAGCAATTAAAAGACAAGACAGCTAGAGCAGAGAGTCTACTCTATTGTTGGAAAAGCCAGGTCTTTAAGTTTCGCCTAAAGCTCAGGAGATCACATTCTTGCCTAAGAGAGAATGGGAGACTGTTCCATAGTTTTGCAGCTACTACTTGAAAGGAGCGTCCGCCTTTGCGAGATCGGCAAAACTTAGGCACAATTGTCAATAGCTGGGTAGATGACCGCAGCGTTCTGGACGGTTTGTAGGGCAAAATTTTATTCCTGATGTACGGGGCCCCGATGCCGTTTAGGGCCTTAAAAGTCAACACCAGGGATTTGAAAATGACCCTTTGTTTCACTGGTAACCAATGCAGGGATCTGAGATGGGGAGACATGTGTGACCTGGGTCCGACCATAAGCACGGCCCTAGCTGCCGTATTTTGAACTACCTGAAGACGATTAAATAAGTAGTCCGGAAGGCCCAGATACAACACATTAACGTAGTCCAGCCTAGACATAATCAGTGCCTGGACCACTGTTTTCCTATGAGGAATAGGCAGTAGGGGGAGAAAATTCTGCATCATTTTTAAGAGTCCGAAACAGGTGCCAGCAACCGATTGAACCTGGGACTTCATAGTCATGTCAGAATCTAATTTCACTCCTAGATTTTTCGCGATGGAAACTGGGTTGTCGGGGGATAAAGTTTTTGGCCACCATTGACGCCAGTCATCGTCAGGAGTGTGTCCAAAAAAATAATTTCCGACTTATCAGAGTTGCAGAGTAGTTGGTTTTGCCTAAACCAATCAAACACCTTGGTTAGGCATACATTGACTACATTGCCATTCAGCACCTCCTCCTTCTCACAGGTAAACAACAATTGCGTGTCATCTGCGTACGATATAATTTTTGCTCCATATTGTTCAGCTAAAGGAGCAAGTGGGGCCATATATATATTGAACAGCGTAGGGCTCAAAACAGAACCCTGTGGCACTCCTACATTTAGTGAGGGGATGAGGGTTGAGAAGGGAGGAGCCCAGACTGTTTGCTGGCGTTTTTCCAGAAAAGAGGCGAACCATCTGAGCACCGTGCCCCCAATGCCGCTCTCCCTTAATCTATGAAGGAGGCAATCATGTGGCACGGTGTCGAAGGCCGCCGAAAGATCTAATAATATCAGTACAGCCTTTCCTCCTCTGTCCAGAGTGATTTTTATCGTCTCTGAGATTTCCAATAGGGCAGTTTCAGTGCTGAAATTAGCTTTGAAACCTGACTGGCTTGAATGGAGCACCTGGCTAACCTCGATAAAATCTGTGATGGTGGCATTCACGTATTTCTCCAAAACCTTGGAGAAATAAGGTAGAAGCGATATGGGTATATAATTGCTGACTACCAAAGGGTCCGCTAATGGTTTTTTTAAGAGCGGAAGAATTTTTCCATGCTTCCAATTTTCTGGCATCCTTCCTTCCGACAAAGATAGATTCAATATCAGGTTAACAGCTGGATTAATTACCTCGGCAATCAATGCCAATGTTTTTGCAGGACAGGGGTCCGAGGGGGATCCAGATTTCAAGGCCTTCATAATTTTAAGTGAAGTGGCCATGGGCATCGGAGAGAAGTCCAGAAGGGTATTCACCGTAGTGAGACATACGGGAAGAGGCCTAACAATATCGCTCTCCCCGTCCAGAAAGGGGCTACTAAATGAGTCCTGAATAGTTTTAATTTTCCTATAAAAATATTGTGCAATTTCATTTGTCCATTCATCGGTAGGAGCAAGGGAGTGTTTAGAAGCATTAGGTAAGGAGAAGTCCTTGACTATCCTGAACAATTCTTTAGCGCGATTTTCAGCTTGTTCTATTTTTATAGCCAAAAAACTTTTCTTTTCCACTCGAACTTTAACATAGTGGGCTTTCAAAACCACTTTATATGTACGTTTCTGTATAGGATCAAAATTCCTTCTCCATAGACGTTCTAAATTTTTACATGCACTTTTACTTTTCCTTAAGGACTCAGTAAACCACGGTGCTTGAATGTATGAGTCGGGTGACAGGGGTAGTCACACTACCGGAGGCAAAAAGGTGCCTCTTGAATATCTGGCAGCCCACAGACCACAACAGCTGAGATACGTTGTGGGTTACGTTGGACCAGATGATAGCCAAGAGGAACATAGCACAGTTGTGGGGAGCAAGGGAGCCACCTGGGGTGATCTCCTGGAAAAACGACATGGACTGGTGCATGTTCAGGGAAAAAACTGTATATATTTCCTGTGGGTGCCCCAGGAAGTGGTCCTCCATCTGGGGCAAGTGGAATGGCTATCGAGGGGGTATCTGTACTCCCCCCCTGGACCCTGGTTCCGATGACCAACTTATGCCTTAACCCCCGTTACAGCATAATGTATTCTGTATGTTTGTATCCGTGATTGCACCAAGACTCGAAGCGTATATATCTGTATTTTGTTCTAATGCTTTGTACTGTTGACTTTGTTGATAATCAATAAAACAGAAATATAAAAAAAAGAATAAAGGGATTCCGGACTGGGCTCACTTTGCATTTTCAATTTTTATAGACCGAAGAACCGAGGCTTTAATTTGGGTGATTGATAGCATGCAACGGGGGATTCACAATACGATTCCCCATCGGAAGGCCTGCTCCATTGGTATTGATACCACGCCATATTTTAGGTGAGTTATTTGCATTTAGCTATGAATATTATTCAGCGAAAAATGAAGATATAGAGACCTTACAACTTATTATAGTGATGGTTCAGTGCTTATTAATTTTGTTTATCCTTAAAACTTATGCTGTGGGGATTACTAACTGATTTTTAGAAGACTACAACATCTGTTCATGGGGGATTGGAGAAACGTGGAAATAAGATGTAGATGATAACAAACATGATTGACCTATCTTCTTTTTAGCTTCAAAGGTGACATTTATTTGAATCTGGTTACCATCCCACTTAGTGCATTTAGAACAAATCGACTTAGCTAGAATTTATAAGATTGTATAGATTCTTCATGCATTGTGTTTTTTCTTGATGTCATGATCTACGTAGATCTATTATAAAATGATTGTGAAAATAACTGTTATCATTATTGTAAATTAGAGTGTATATAGGCAGGGGGTCGCTTATGCAATTTTGACGGTGTAATGATTAATGGATGCTCTCTTGGTCTAAGAATTATGGACAGAACGTATTATTCTTGCTGATAGTTGTCTTGTCTATCTTGTGTCTTTATTTAAGTTTTGTGCTTACATTTTGAAGTTATTTAGTTGATACTAAAAAATGTTTATTTAATTGTTTTTACAGCCCTGATGAAGTCCTTTTACGGATGAAACGCGTTGGCTGGGCTGATGCATGTATTCATTCTTCTAATTGTGAAAATAAAAGCAACATAACTGAATTCAAGAACTATCAAGACTCCCGTCTACATATGTTTCATTAATGCCATGATTTAAAAGATTATATTGTACTCAACATTTGAATCGCTTTAGATATTAGTGTGCTCCTTGATACTATCTTTGCTATTAGAAGAGAAATTTGACTGCTCAGTAGTGGGGTCAAGTCAAGTGTGAGCACCTTTCTGCAAATCAGATTTTGAGGACTTGTTTACTGGTGCAGCCCATATAGCCCACACTACTGTTCCGTTACCTTTTGTATAGTTCTAATTAGCATCTGACATTTCAAAAAAGTCAACCGCCATTCCTCATAGTGGTTGAATGAGAAAAACATAGTAGCCAACACTGCGTTGCAAGGAGAGAAAACGAAATACATAGATTGCTGTGTCATGACAGCAGACATGGACACTTTAATTGTGCGTATACACATTGTCAATGGCTGAGACTTGGGACCTGATTTCCATGCACTGACATTCATGTCTGTCTCGTTAGCCTCTTGTTCCGCATGTCTAGAGTAGAGTGTGCTCTCTTATGTAAGGTATTGGCAGTGGCGTGTGGTGGAGGCTGATAGATAGGTTGTGGAGCTTTTGCTAATTTGCTTCAGTTATCTTTTTCATTCCTTTCCACTTTTTTCTGGTCGTTGAATTGTTGGTTGGCAGAAGCAGGTGAAAGCTGGGATTTTTTTTAATGTTTTGTCTTTCTTTCAATTATGTGCTTTGCCCTTTTTAACTTATGCACAGATGACAATTCTGGGGCATATGTACAAGAATTGGTAATAACTATCACTAACGCTAGTTAGCGGCAGTTTTTTTATCGCCGTGTACCGCGGAAAACTATCGCGTATTTACAACATGCCGCTAAATGGCGATACTTTCCCTTACCAGGTGAACTTTCCCGAATTAAGAACAGCGGCACGGCGATAAAAATCCTGATGTTAACGTGGAAAAAGTGGCGATTGGCCAATTAGCGGCCAGAAACTGCACGCTAATTAGCGTGAGGCCACTTTTTTTCATGTTAGGCCGGAAAAACCACTATAAAACGCCCGCTTTGTAGCCCAAACATACAAAAAAAAATACCCACAAAAAAATAGAAGAACCATGGAGGAAGCTGGACCCAGTACCAAAACAAACAACAACCCCCCAAACACCCAGGAGGACCAGGCAGAGACCCAGGGGAAGGGCAAGGAGAAGAGGAAGAGGAAGACCCGGTTCAGTCAGCAGGAAAACCAGGTCCTGATTGCGGAGGTGACAGAAAAACAACAGCAGCTTTTTGTCAGCTCCACAATGTCATTGGGAACAAAAAATGCAATATGACAGTCCATCGCAGCCAAGGTGAATGCTGTCGGAGAGGTGAGGAGGACAGTGGATGACTGCAAGAAGCGCTGGCATGATGCTAAGCGCAAGACCAAGGCAAAACTTGCAGCCAATCTCAAAGCAGCAATGCAGACTGGAGGTGGGATTCCAGCGCCACAGGAGGAGCTGGATGCGTTGGAGGAACAGGTGTCTGCTGTCATCAGCGAGGAGACGGTGGTTGGATTTCCGGGACAGGATACTGCTGAACATGCCCAGACACATCAGCAACAGGGTGAGTAACAACCAGGGACTGGGAGACGGGGGTGGATGGGCCCAATGGCACTCATGCCCAATTAAATATCTCTCAGTGCACACCCACAATGACTGTGGATCATGTCCCAGATACCCTTGTCCCTGGTGGCATAGACACATATCACCCTACTCAACCAATACATTGCAAGACACATATTTGTGGGCTGACAGACTTAGAAATGTGCACAGAAAAGTAACCCAAATATAGTCCAAGATTCACATCAGACCACAAAATAAGGGCAACATGAAATAGCAAAGGGGCACATTGACTGGAGATGCGGCAGGGTGTCAAAATGACCCCCTTGCCTCAACACCAAGCATATGCATATGCCTGTGTGACTGAGTCATGTGCAAGAATGTGCATGTGCATCAATGGGAACCTTACTGCACATACACAATCTTGCACACAAGTCAGACACACGGGCACAATTGTGCATGTGTACTGACATTGGTGGTGGCATGCCTACTTATGCACATGATCAGTCACATCCACAGTGCATCCTCATTTTGGCATCAGAGAGATGCTGCCTTGTGCAGACGAATTGTATATGCGTGGTGTTGAGGCAAGGGGGACATTTTGACATCCTACCGCATCTCCAGTCAATGTGCCCCCTTGCTTGTTCATGAGATGCAGTCCTGTGTACACCAAGTGAAAAGCATCTAGTGAGTCTGCATACCATAAACACATGCATTGTCACAACAAAGTGATCATGTAGTAATCTGTCTAAAAGGTGCATATGCCACAATGCACACATTAGGCAGACTTGAGTCCAAATTTGATGTCATACTATGAGCAGGGGGGATATGCCTACAACACCACAGTGCATGGACTATGCATATCAGGAATGTGTCACCCAAATATGTACTACATGACTTGTCTGTGTGCCATACTCACAGAACTACAATATCCCTGTAAATAAGTATGACAACCAAAGTATGACAACAAGCAAGAATAGCAAAGTAGCACCAAATAATGACAAGTAGCTATATGGCACCATCACCCCTTAGGTCAAAATCCACTCCTCCACTCTCAAGTGTACACATGTGCCATACAGAAAACAGCATTCCACATCATTCCTGGTGTGAGTTGCCCATTACACCATGATGTGCATGTAAACCTGTCTGTTTGGTAAGTCTACTGTGTCAGTGAACAAATATGCAGTCATGTCTGTTATCATCCACACGCAAACCCAGGCATTCAATAATCTGAACCAGGACAGCATGTATCATCCATGTGACCATCTGCGTGGCAAATACACAAACACACATCAGCCTGCCATTTGTATCTGATGGGGTGGGGGGGTGATAGGGCCTGAGCACCACTAATACGCCTTTGGAAATCCACATCCATCAAATCTAGGCCCACTTACACACCTCACGTGGGGCCAACATTGAAGGTAATGGGTGTTGTCACTGTCTGTTCAGCCTGCAACAACAATAGAAACTCATCCGGCACCATACTCACAACGGGTAAGCCAACAGGAGGGCAGTAAGCAATGCATGCAAGGAAAAACATGACTGACGACATGCACACAAGAGAAATCACAAGAGCCAAAGCTACCTGGATGTACATGTGTACTTCATTACATGGTGCAGGTCACGGTCACTGAAGTTGCTGAGTGTGGAGTTTATCCTTAACCCCTTCCATGCGCGGCCGATTTTCGCCCTGTGCAAGGCGTTTCATTAAGGGGACGGGTTCATGACGAGCTCAGCTCGTCATGCGCACACGAGCACTGCGCAGCATGACGAGCTGAGCTCGTCATGAGCATGGAAGGGGTTAAAGGAGCAGGTCACACTCTGACCCTTCTTCGTGTACATACAACCCCTGATGTAAAGAAGACATCTTCTGCCAAACAATGCACAAGTGTCCCAACTCTGACCAAGACCCATATTTACTCCAGCTTGCAACATCTCATCATTGTAAATGCACATAAGTGAACGGCTCACTGGCTGAAAGGGATAAGGGGCAGTAAAACCAAAGCTGCAGGGGTGACTCTCCCACAATGCAGTGCACAGACACATAAATCTGAGCTAATCAACATTGACTACAATGTGGTACAAACTGCATCACTTCCACTACTGAACAGAGGCCACAACTGGTGCCGCTTGTGTATAGAAATTGGCATTCACATTTGGCAAAGCTGTAAACTGTGAGATGATATTGTACAACTACAACGTCACATCCGTGATGTTGTACAAAAAATTACTATCCGGCATCTAATAGGCATCTCCTCCTAAACAGTCAGAATGGACATTGTCATGCAGTCTGCTTGTAAACTCATCCAATGCATGATCATACTTAAAACACACATTTTACTGCATCTCCCTTTACATTGCAGAGGGAGAAACATCACCTCCTGTACAGCAGCCTGTCCCACTCTTCACTGATGAAGATGAGGAATTTGCCACCATCAACCAGGACACCCTCCAACAACTGCTAGACTCATTTAGCACACCATCTCCGGAAGCAGGGCCATCCAGCTGCGTCGTGGAAACTCCACCCCCTGCACAAACCACCCACCAGCAAGCACCTACCACCACAACTGTCTCCCAGGACCTTGAGGACCCACTTCTGGCATTTCAATGCCGTGCGGTAGAGGTCCAGCAGGAGATGGCTGATCAGGTGCAGGTGGGGTTTGACAGCCTGGCGGCCAAACTCAATGCCGTACGTGGGTGTCTGAGTCCCATTCGGGACCACCTACAGAACATCACAGACACCCACAGTCCGCTCCATGCTCTCCGACATTCCATGGCTGACATCGCTGGAGTCATGACTCAGAGACAAGAACAACTGTCCAGTCAGAGTGGCTCCACCGATGTCATCCAGGAGTTGGCCCGCATGCAAATGATAATGGAGAATATGGAGCGGATGCTAGCGGAACAAATGGCTGCCACGGCTGCAAACCAATGAGACGTAGCTGGAATCTTCCATGCCCTGCAGCTGATCATCACTGCATTGCTGCATCAAGGTTTGGCACAGATGAATGCTGCTGCTGCTTCCACATCCACATCTCCACCCCCTGATGTGTCAGTGCCTCACAGTGCTGCAGCCAATCTACCACCGCGCACATGTGAGGCACATGACACATCAGAGGATGAAGATGTGGATGAATCTGCATTATTGCGAAGAAGAAAGCGGTAGCATCCATCTGTGCCAAATGGACTCTTTTGCCTTGGATCAGTGCTTAGCATCATGATCCGGAACATCAGCTTCCACTGTCCCCAGATTCACTCTTCAACACTCACCTTGGACCTCAGTATGGACTACCATGATTTGTGTTGTTTCCAATGACACTGCAATCAGCCTGCTGACTGAACTCAACCTCTTCCTCTGGACATGTCACCCCTGAAGTACTTTGTCAGGCCCTCCACTGGGCATCTCTGAAATGTGGGGCTTGTTTGAGCCAAGTACTGGCCCAGTCTCCAACAGAGACAATGCGCATTAAAAGAAAAATATTTAAGTTACACAGGTGTGTGTTGTCTATGACCATTCAAGTATAGAAGTCTGTAAAAATGTTGGGCCATGCCTGTCGCCAGAGGGGCCAGGGAGGTACCAGTCCTTCCTCACCTGGAAGGCGTGGGACTCCTCTGGCGACATGTTGTCTGTCAAATAAGAGCAGTGACAAAATGTGAGTCCTGATGACTATGTCAATGTTCTCCATTTAACTCAGAAACACAAGGTTGGTGAAACATGGGAGCCTACACTCTAACGTAACATTGTGAAGTTAGAAAGTGACCTGGACAATGAAATGTTGAATCCAGGATCAGTAACAACATGCTGGGGAGACTGACATGGCAGTGCATGGCATGTGACATGTAGTGTCACAACCAAATGAGACGGTCAGTGTCAAATGATGGTGCTGTGACATACCCTGACTGAGGGTGACATGTACAAGGAATTGGAGGAGGGAGGCATTAGCCCTCTGGGTTTAGCGCCTCGCTCATCCTCTTCTGTAACACAGTGCTGCATCATATGTACAATAATCAGGTGCAGCCCTGCGTGTCCCCCAGTGACAGGATGCAGTTCATCAACTCAGCGCCAACACAGGCACCCTTGCACAAGAGTGCAAGGGTGTCTGTGTACAGGGGAGGCTTGTTTATGTGTAGGAAGGTTACCCTTACTGCACATGAGCAATCCTGGAACAGCCCTACTTACACTTACATTTGTGCTGCATCAAGCAGCACACATGGAAAGACGTTAGGTGGCTGAACACTGACTTGTACATGAGGCGCAGGCCCTCTCTCCACCACAACTTCGCAATAGGTGACGCGGTGCTGGCGAGAGGGGGAAATGTAGTTTACTCAAATTTTATAAATCTGCATGTCTTTGATCCGCAATTCTTACTCCGCTGACAATTTTACAACACAGGGATTTACAACGCAAACTGTTACAATGCATTCCCCAAAGTAACGGCCCCCTGGAGTCATAATGGTAATTGTGTTATAATGGGGAATGCGTTTTAACGAATAGAGTTGTAGAGGCCTGCATTGTAAAATATATTGCGCAGAAATAACTGCAGAGCAAAAGCATGTGGGGTAAATGCATGCGGAGTAATGTCCCAAATTTGGCGAGAGGGGCTTGTACATTTGTCCCTGAGTCTACCATGGGAATGACCCCAAGGAGACAGCTTGGCAACACCATTGCAGTGGCAAAACATGCCAATGAGATACATAGGGCCATCTTTTCTAGGTGTTTGTGGAACGTGCCATTGATATCCTTGGCTTAAAGCTATGCCCTGCTACTTCTGTGAAGCTGGTATGCAGCATACCTACAATAGTACTGTGCAGACCTGTGTCTGACCACGCATGGCTTGAAAACCACTACCTCCTTGTGCATGATCGGGCCCACTTGCACAGTCATCTCAGTCAAGGATGTACATGCATTCCATGTCTGGTCATACTCATCAGCAACACCACTCACATGTCTCCTCTCCTATCTGTACGCTCTGTAATCCACCTGCATGTGCTGTAGTGACAGAACCCATAGATATCACTTGTATGGGTATCACTGACTGGGGATGTGCAAAGTTACATCTGGAAGATATATGCATTGCTCCATCTTCACTTACTGATTTGTACACACTTCACACTTCCACAAAACATCATCACACTGGAGGCAAGGGCCATGTGATGCACACCTATACTGCATACTACAACGTCAATGATTTCACCCAGACATTCATCACATCTCACAATGCCAATATTTAATGGCTGAACTCACCAGTGGCATGTGGGTCCTTGAAGGTGTCGAGATCCCCCTGTGTGATGAGTTGTCTTCCAGCTGTGAGACATGAAAAGAAACGTGCGTTGGTATCAGACGTAAAAGCACACGTGTCCTATTCATCATACAATTCATCACCATCACTGACAATGCTCTGTGACTGTACTGTTGCAGTCCATGTTGCCTACATGATTGTGTCTACTTTGCCTGTCATTCCCACAAGACCTGAGAATGCTGAGTTAGGCCAACAAGACAATGATGCTGACAACTTTGCACATACTACTTGTGTGACACATTCCCAAGGCCCCATTTCTCCACCCAACATGATGCTATACATGCTCTGTGGATGATAGCATCGCTGCAGATCGCACAAGGCTGTGTCACAACTATTGGTGGTGTATGACACTCTGGAGATGTCCTATTTCAATAGAACAATTGTTCCTATCTCATCCATTGTAACATGAAGCCTATGTACAAGGGCAGCATACCTAACTTTGCAAAACAAGGAGGAATGCATTATTACTCTTCCTTTTGTGCAGCACACATGTCCAAAAAACAATGCCTTGGATTTTTTATGTACAGTCACCCTTCCTGTGCATGAACAATCTATGCCCTGCACGCACTATGGTGCAAGGGTGCCAGTGTTGGCACTACAGTGCTAAGTGTTGTGCCAGCGCAGGGGGAAACGAAAGCCTGCACCCTATGCTTGTACATATGGTGCAGCATTGCGTTTCTGATGTGGCAACGTTAGGCATGAAGGCATGACGTCTAACGCCTCACTCCGCCATATTTGTGCACTTATACACCATTGTATCACACACCGCATTTTTGGCTTTTCGTATGGGTGTTCATATATCAATTTTGAGGGTGAACTTACCACAGGCCAATGATGACTCCCAGGTGGTCCAACAGGTCACACTCACGGCCCACGCAATCCTGCCATCGGTGCTTCCATTGGCAGACAGTCCTGTCCACACCGAAGACACGCAGCATCTGTGCTCTCACGCGCTCCCACCTGACCTTCCGCACACGGACGTCATATCCAGAAAGGATACGACCCCCACTCTCCAACCATCAAGGGCAGGTAAAATTTGACCAGCCAGAGGAAGCACCCCAATGCCCCCTCTGACATCCTGCCCTCCCTACCCACACCCACCATTTCCCAGCACACACCTAAACCCACTCCTGGGAAAAAAAACACCCAATATATGCCACAACAACTAGTAATTATTTAAAATACCCCTTAGACAAACACCCGACAAGATTGAGGACAAGACGCAAAAAACACGTACAAACAAGTACACAACACTTCACGGAGACACTATCGACAGTTCACAAGACATAGCAACACTCTCCCAATAAAAAATCTGCAGCACACAACACCAAACACCTCCAACACTCTCCACAATCACCAGCAATGTGCTCAAAAGAGAAAGTGAAAGTGCACAGCACTCCTCCAAGAAGCAGGAAACATGCAGACATCACTTCCTGTGTGTTTGTGGCCGGTTTTTTGACTACACGGTGAGATTCTGCACGCAAATTGGCTTGGGGGTAATATTTCGTGTTGTTCAATGTGTGTAGCGATAGATTTTCCATCGCGATTATGAAAAAAACATTGCATTAACGTTAATGCGGCCAGATTTTGCACGCTACGTGCAAGTTGTTACACAGATAAACAGTATTAAATGTAATTTCATCTCAGACCCCAAACGACACCCTAATAAGCATTTTTTGCCACAAATGATACCCTGAAAAGCATGTAGCAGTTAACAAAGGAGGGACTCTGGGCTTTTAGACAGGTCCAGCATGAAGGCCCAAATACAATGATTTCAACAAAAAAGGTTATGCTGTTCCTCTGGAATGAGAGACACGACACAGGGAATTATGAACTCACTTGCTTTGGCAGAGTCCAAGTTGGGAATCCATTATATTGGATCTTAATGCCCTCACACACCCTGTCGGGTGTCATGCTTCATCATCGGGCTGCTCCTCGTCGGGTCGGGTCAGGACCAAGAGGGTAACTATCTACAACTAAAGCTTAAATTTAATAGGTGTTATGGCTACACACTCACAACAACCATACAACTAATTTGTCCTCATGGTGCTTCCATGAGCCAAATTATACTGCCTCTGGACCTGGGTGTTGGTGGCTCGGACGGGTGTCATCATCCATGGGGTGAGTGGATATCCTTGATCACCTGTAACATGTAATGGCGAGATGTGTCCATTATTAGTTATGCATGCTGTGTGAGCAGTGTTAATAGTGTTGTGGTGTGTGATTGGTGCTACTTTGGAATTCAGATTAGCCATGTGTAGCTTCAGACAATTGACCAGCATCAATACAAATTACATTGCCTCACAGCTGCTCGTCCCTCCTCCCTAGCCTATTTTATTGTGGGTGCTGCGCGGTTGCATCACTGGTACTCCAACGGCACGCCAAAGGCAATCCCGTCTGCGCCCGTCCGCGAGCCAAACGCAAACAGCTGCAGGGACCCTGGATCTCCTACCGTCTAGCGCTACGACTCACCCGCCCTCATCAAAGTCAACACCAGGAGAACGTACAACTGCCAATAGGCCACACCAGACACAACTCACGTCCAGTTCTCCTGCTGCCACTGCCACCAGACCTTCACCACCACCCAACACCTGCACTTCCAGATCCAGACCAGCCACAAAGCAACACTCTTCGGCACCCTTGCCTGCAGAGCCCCTGGAGGCCGGTCCCGCTTCGGCCACACCATCAACATCATCACACACCACACCATCTACTCCATGGACTACGTACTAATTTTCGACCTGAGCTTCCACCTCACAAACCACAACAACTTCAACTCCAGTATCCTCTGGCCAAAGCTCGCAAACATCAGACTGACCCAACTCTTCACCACACTGACCCACAAGGCAGGACACACTCTCGATCCCATCTTCGCATGTGGAAACAGCTTCCACTTTATCCACACCACTCAACCCCCATGGAGTGACCACCACTGCATACACTACCTCGTCGAGAAACCCAAACCACCAAAACCCACAGCACACGCCACACAAAGGTACTGGAGCTGAGTCACCGAGGAGCTGCTCCACTCCACCATCAACGGCAACACCCACACTGCTGCAGCCAACACCGACGGCGATGCCAGGGATTTCCGCACATTGATCTCCAACTGCGCATACAAACTTGCCCCGCTATGCAACTCAAACATACAGCGTGCAAGAAAATCCGCCTCGGTCACCACCAACCTCCAAGATGCCAGATGCATCTGCAGACGCCTGGAGAAAAACTGGAGCAACATCAAGACACCCAAAGGATTTCACCACCTACAAGGACACCCAGCTCATACTCTCCCTCACCAAGACACCCACACCCACCAGACTGGGCTTCCAGGAAGGATTGCAGGAAGTTGCGACATGGATGATCAACAGCTGCCTGGTATTCAACGCAGAGGAGACCTCATCCTAGTAACCACCCCATCAGCATATGACAACACCTGGTGGGCCACCGCCTTCGGCAGCCCCCCCACGAATGACCCCAGGTACCTAGGCATCGTACTCGACTCCTCCCTCTCCATGAACCAACAGGTCTACGCCGTGGCCTCCAGCTGCTTCGACACCCTCTGCATCCTCCATGACACCTTCAAATGGATCCCCCACGAGTCAAGAAAGACAGTCACCCACGCAGTCATTACCATCAGACTGGACTACGGAAACACCCTATATGCCCGCATAGACAAGTCTGTGCTCTGCAAGCTCCAGACTATACAGGACACCGCCGCCAGACTCGGCCTTCTGTTCATACTTTCCTCATAGGTCCAGACCCTCCATCGCACCTAATTGGTTCCCACCTCTCCCAGCATTTGCAAATGTGTGGCGGAGGGGCTGTGCCTTTGGGGATAGTTTGTCTACAAGGCTAGCCCCAGTAACCGCAGTCACTTGGGTTGTTGTGTATGGTAGGTGGACATGTTACTAGGCATGTTATATGAAATTTGCTACATGTGCATTCTCACATTTGTGAGTTCCATGATTGTGGACTTGAGGTGTGTGGTGTGTTCAGTTAGTACTTACCAACAAGCAGTGCATTTCCATATGTGCCATCCTGAAACCGCTGGTTGATGATGGACTGGCGGAAGATGTAGGAATCATGCACACTCCCTGGGAACTTGGCTACGACATTGGTGAACATGCCCCGGTGGTCCACAATTGCCTGCACATTGATGGAATGTGTGTGCTTCCTGTTGCGGTATATGTGTGCAGTGTCCGCAGGGGGAACAAGTAGGACATATGTGCAGTCAATTGCCCCCAACACCTGCTGGAAGCCAGCAATGACATAAAACCCTTGCTTGGTGTCAAGCTGTTCCTGCGCAGTGTTGGGGAAGCATAGGTGCTGGGGTGTCAGGCTGATGATGCCATCCAAGACAGTTGGGAGGAACCTTGATTGGGCTGACTGTGAGACTCCCCCAACTCTGGCAGTTGTTGGTTGGAAAGTACCAGAGGCCAACATGTGCAGCACTGCCAGCAACTTTGTCTGCGGAGGGATGTTGGTTCTCCGCTCTGTTGGTGCCTGCAGCCTGGGGGCTATCTGGGTCAGGATGCGGAGGATGGATGATCTTTTGAGCCTGTAGTGGGCGATCACATCCTCTGGCGTTAGGTCTGTGAGGGTGAGGCGAGTGCGATGGACCGGCTGTCTTCTTCGGCGCTGCCTCCATGGTGGTCCTGGGGGCGGTGGCAGTGGCGGTGGTTGTTGTGGCCTTCATGGTGCTCCAAGCTGCATGAGTAGTACCTCCATGGCATCAGTGGGTCTTCAGATGAGGATCTGGGCTAGTCTCCCTTATTTACTGTTCTTTATCACCATTTTTAAGGCCACCTTTTTTCTGGTCTTAAGTCCCAGCCACTAACGGGCTTCAGCGGCTGTTTTCTGAACGTATCGCGGGCCCAGGCGATCATTGTAAATATTGCGAAGTGGGGTTAGCGTGCGTTTTTGCACGGGAACTCCTACCTTGCATCTCATTAGCGATAGTTATCGCTAACATAAGTGGCGATGGTGAAAACGGACGGTTTTGCCTGAAATCTGTCGCTAATGTGAATACGGCAATAAAAATATCGCCGCATTAGCAGCAGAAAAGTGCCGCTAATGCGGCGTTAACTCCTTGTACATATGCCCCTCAGTTTTACACGTTTGTTTCACGAAATTGTACGCTATTGCAGTGAAGGGAAAACATTTAAGAAAGCTTCGCCCTTAGGCTCCCTCTGACACATGTAATTTGTACTGTAAAAATCAAAGTCTCACAACTTTGTGTGACACAGGCAGCATGTATGTGATTGCAAGCATTGGCAAATTCAATAGGTTTGACCCTGGCAGGTCTGCGATGTTTTATTATTTTCTTTGTAATAAGAGTAAAAATACTGTTGTCTAAAGGTGCTGTTCATATATTTTCCAAAACCAGACCAATTGCAAAAATAGATTAGAAAAAAGAACTGAAAGCGATTGGCCACCAACCCTAGCTCTTAAGGAGATTACTTTTCAAGAGCATGTCTCCTTGTGTACAAGCACAATGTCATTGCTCACAGCGAAGAGAGGAGGGTAAATAAATGAAGTGGGCTAACTCATTCCACTGCTGTAATCTGTCTGTGGACTGTGGTGGGCAGAAGCTAAAGGCGAATGACACTACAACAAACGAGAGGATGAAACGGTTTGACCAAAAGCCTGTGTATGCATCTTCACGTATTTTTATTATGAATTGTTTTGAAGACGGAGAAACAGACAAGACTATCTCTAAGCCAGCCCTAAAAAGCAAGATGGGGCTGGCTTGTGAGTACAAAAATACTCTTTTTTTGCAGCACACATCGCAGAATGCTTCCATTTCTAACGATATTGGCATTACTCCTAGTCCTACTCCCTCGCCTTCCTTCAGTACGATTGAGGCCCCGCCTCCCACCCAGACCCACCCCCAGCATAAAAACTCTGCCCGCCCCCACCTCCACCTGTACGTAAACAAGCCGAGTTAGCACTCAGATGAACCGGACCGGGAGGGAGGGAGGGTCCTTGAAGGAAGGCGAGGGAGTAGGACTAGGAGTAATGCCATTATCGTTAGAAATGGAAGCATTACCTCCCATCCCTCCCTCGCCTTCCTTCAGTACGATTGAGGACATAGCAAGCAGAAGAAAACAGAGACGGACAGCTGAGTGAGAAAGAACACCAAAACAGAAATAGTGCCCCAAACACAGCAGATCAACATCCCGGGAACCCAGCTGCCCAGAACAGCAGCCAAACAGTCCAGACATGCAAACGGAGAGGGAGAAGACCAGGACGCAGTCCAACAGATCCCAAAGAGGAACCCACCCGGCAGGACACCACAACTGGCAGGAACCACAGCAAAGCACGCCGGACATCCAGCAACGCAGCCACCGAAGCCGCCAAACAGCGAGAGGAACACCCCCGAACCCCCACAGGAGGAACCACCCCCAAAAGACGGACAGTCAGCAAGACCGGGGACAAAAGCCAACGACCCAACAGAGCAGAGGGAGGTCAAACAACCTCCGCAACCGGAACAAAGCTAAACGAGAAACCAGAGCCGAACCAACACCCCCAAGCGCCGTGCAGAGGGGATGGCAACCAAAAAACAAGGCCCAAAAGATAAGAGCCGCAACCCGAGACCCCCAAAGGGACCAAAGGGAGGACAGCCAAAACCAGCAGCCAAAACCCCGAAGGGAAGGACCAGACAGGGCGAGGGGGCAACAGACCCCCACCAACCCGCAAGAACGCCAGGAGCATCAAAAAGCCAGAGAACCGCCCACAGCACCCGCAGAGGAGACACCGACAAACCCAGAAGAGCCCCATCCAGAAGGAATCGCCACGCCAACCATAGGCCAGCCACCGCAAGAACAACACCCAGAGCAGAACACCAGGTCGAAAAGGCCTGCCCATGCCAAGCACAGGACAGCAGAGAGGAGGACCGACGGGAAGGCAGCCAAGCAAAGCCCAGCCTCACCACCACCAGGCAGCAGGCGAAACCCCTGCACAGAACCCAGGGGAAGGGCCGGAAACACCAAAGGGAACGGAACCACCGGAAGGACCCACTCCCGAACGCAACAGAACCTGGACAGGAGAGGAGACCAAAGCGCCCCAGGCCAACAGGGAGCAACCAACAACCCCGAGCACAGAGCCACCTGACCAGAACCAGAAAGGCCCGGAGCAGCGGAAAAAGGGGGTGGGAAGGAAGGCACCCAGAAGACCCCGAGGCACAGGATAGGGAAGGCCAACGACCCCCCCGAGCCCCGGGACTCTAGCCCAGAGACCAGAACCGGGCCACCAAGGCCCACCCCGGATCCGCAACAGGACCACCACTGGGAGGCCCCAACGACCCACCAACAGGCTGGCCACACGGGGAAGAAGAGAGAAAACATGGGAAGAAGGAAGGACCCAGCAAAACAGATCCGCCAGCCCAGAGGCCACTCGCCGAAGGGAGAGAGCCGACAGCCCCAGCACCCAGACCGGAGCCAGAGAAACAGGATGCAGGCAAACAAGGAACAAGGACCAAAACCTGGACCCACTCAGAGGGCGGACAGAGGACCACGCCCCCAGAACGCCAGACCGAACCAACACCCCAGGGGCCCTGCAGAGAGCCTCGAAAGAGCCCCAGGGCAAGCTCCCAACATCCACCAGCAGGATGAACTCTGGAGACCAGCAGGGACCAGCACCCCTGAACCCGAACAGACCCCAGCCAACCCCGCACCCGAACAGGCCGGTGGCCAAAGCCACCATAAGCGGAGCCGGAGGAGGCAACAAACAGCTAGTCAGAAAGTGACGGCGGGAGAGCCACCAGGAAAGCTCCCCCCCCGGACACAGACTGACATGGGCAGCGGGGACAAAAGACCCCAGAGACCAACCCAACAGGATCCAGACCGTCAGGCGGAGAAGAAGAAAACGAGCCCCGGGAACCGTAAAACACCCCAGAAGCCAGGAGCCCCCTCCCCCGCAGCACAGGACCGTTGGAGGAGACCCCGGGACAACAAGGTCCGAGACAGCGAAGGAAGAGAGACCAGGCGCAGGCAGGACAAGGGAACATGGCCACACAAAAGGCCGAAAACGAGCCTCAAAGAACACCAAGCCTCGAGAGGGGACCAGGGAAGACACACCCCAGGCCACCAACAAACCCGATCCCCAGAAGAACCACCAAGCTCCCCCCGAACAGACCTAGCAAAAAATACACTCTGGCCGCACACAGCAAGAGGCCGACCGACAGATAAGGACGAAGGAAAAACCCCCGTATGAAGGAGAGCCACGAGAGGCACCAGGACCTGCGGGAAGACCCAGGGCGAGGGCCGGAGGCCAAAGGGAAGGATGCAAAACCAAAACGGGCGCCACCCACAGCGAACCGCAGAAAGGAAGCGGCGACAGGGAAGCGGAGAGGCGTCCCCGAGACCCACGGCACGCCAAAAGATGCCAGGCAGAACCAGAGGTATTAACGGCCGAAAGGGCCAACACAGGGAAGGGAGGGACCGAACCCAGGAGGAGACCCACAGGAGAGTCAGGACAGGCCGAAGCCGCCGTACACCCCAACCCCAGAAACAGAACGGAGAGGGCCCCAGGCCCGAGCCCCTCGACAGGAACCCAGCCGACCGACCACATGGCAAGCAAACAGGACACCCCGACCAGCAGAGTCACCCTGCGAGAACCGGAGACAGGCCTTGGAGTCATCCGAACCCCCAAATCCGGAGGAACCTGCACCAAGACGACCCCGCACACAAGAACCACAGTACACAGGACCCAGCCACCAGAAACAGACCGCCGCCACAGAGGAAGAAAAGGCCGAAGATGACCACCCACCGTATGGAACCGACCAGACAGCAGCGACAGGGACCCAGCCGGGCAGGGCCCGTAGGCGAGGAGGCAGGGAGCCAGGGCGAAAACAGGCCAAAACCGTACCCACCGGAAAGGCGGAGGAGACACCCACATCGGGGACAAACGAGAGGCCCCAGGACAAGGCACCCCAGAAAGGCAGGACGCCCCACACAAGGAAAGGGACGCAGAAGCCCCAAGGCGGCCAGAAGGACAGAGGACGCGCAGCCCACAGCACCGTATAGTCCCAGGTAGCCACCCAATCCAGGCACAAACCAGACCCGACCCCGCCGAACCACAGAGATCCGACAAGAGCAGGGGCGCACCGGGTGCAATGGCCGGAGGCCCTAACAGCCACTGCCAAAGCCACGAAACCCCACACCAAGGAGGGCGCAGGAGAAGCCGAGAACAGGTCAGGCCATAGCACCAGCCAAGCAGAACAGCCGACCCGCCAAGCAGAGCGGCCAGGACAGAGTCCACCAGCCCAAAGGGAGGAAAGGGGCGAACACCCCCAACAAGCAAAGCCGCCAGAGGAATCAAGGGACCCGCAGCACTGCTGGAAAAACCCCACCGATGCAAAAGAGGGCGCAAAGGAACCCGAAACCAATCAGGACCAACACAGCACAGAAGGAATGCGTAGGGCGGAGGGAAAGATCGCACACAGCAGGCACCGCAGGCAACCAACAATCAACCGGCAGCCGGGCGGTCCACAGTGGACAAAGTAGCACACTAAAGTGGAAACAGCACGAGATACATCAAGCACGAGATACATCAAGCACGGGCAACGCACGCTACTCCCACAGCACCATTCCCCACACCGGGACCGAAGGGCAAGCTCAACAAGGAGGGCCGGGAACACCAAGGAAAGAACCCCACAGGACCCGCCCAGCAGGCAAGAGGAAAACCCTGCCGACCAGCACAGGAGCCCAAGCGACCCACCACACCCCCCGGAGCCAAAGGCAACGCCAGAGGCGGGAGAAGTCCCAATACCCTCGGATCCAGACGGAAACCAGCCGCCCACAGGATCCGCCGGAGGAGGACGGGACGGACAGAAGGCATCGGCCGAGCCCGTAAGCACCGGACAGAGCAGCCTCAACCAAGTCCTGCACCATTCACAGACATGAGAGGCACCATACCCCCGTGGAGCCCATCAGTCCAGGGCGCCCCAGGGGGACCGGAGACCAAGCAGCAGAGGAAGAGGACACCAGAATGCCTCCAACAACCCTATGCGACCCAGGGCAGCAAGTGAAAAACAGCCCCCTGCAGCCCCAAGACAAGGCAGACAGAAGACCATGCCCGTATCTGCTTTACAAGAAAAACATCAGAATAAGGAAGAAACAACCGGGAAAAAAACCCGGCCTACCAGGCCTCCGCGATGTGTGCAGTCCGGGAGCAGAGGCATCCAAGCAGGCCCAACCCGGAAACACAGCCCCAGCCACAGGAGGACCGTCGAACACCGTCGCGGCCTCCCGAGCAACCGCTCCGCCCCCATACCACGAGGGAGACGAGGAGAGGAGGCACCGCCAGGAGAACGCTGCAGAGGGCACCGCCGTCGCAGAGAACCAGACCGAAGACTCCCCGGCACCGCCACAGGGAGGAGCTGAAAAGGTAAATCTCACTAGGGAGACAGAAAAAAACAGGTGGAGGTGGGGGCGGGCAGAGTTTTTATGCTGGGGGTGGGTCTGGGTGGGAGGCGGGGCCTCATTCGTACTGAAGGAAGGCGAGGGAGGGACGGGAGGTAATGACATTTAAATAACCAAACCTCTTGTTCACTGTATCTAGAAGTTGCACGTCCATTAACTTGTATACACATATGTAAAGTTTTTTTCTTTTGTTTTGTTTAACCTATGTCACGGTCCACTAATGTTGGCAATCACAGCATCTTACCTAACTATCAAAGTGTGTGAGTCTCGGAACTGTGGGACAGCCCTCACGACTCTTCACTTTCAGGAAGCTCCCTCCCCTCTGAAGCCATAAGACTTTTTCCCACGGGTCTCCATTAATATACGTCTTCGGTCATGAAGTGCTCCCCTAGTGCAGCGTGGTAAATCCCGACTGCCGATATATGTTTTCTTTTTATTCCATTAAGATATTTTCAAAAAGTTCTTTTCCAGAGCAATTAACTCAAAAACACACTGTAGTCGTCAAAAGAGTGTGCGTTCGTTTAAATGCCTTAAATACCAGCCTGCTAAAAAATAAAGTGATGTTAGTGAGTCCTTGGCAATGCACGTGCTCCTTTCTGGGCTGTGTAGGGACGTCTGTGTTAACCAATGTCGTGCTCTCTGTGACCACAAGGTGTCAGGCTAATGTGGGATTGTAGAATGTTTCGTGACTGTGTTGTACTTTATGAAATATTGAGTTCCATACAAGACAAATATCTAATTGATTTTATGCAATCTATAGTAAAGTGTGTATGTGGTCCTGAAGCTATTAAGTATATTTTCAGCTGATTGTGTGTAATATAATATATTTGAAATTTTCCCCAATTAATCAAAAGGTGGCTGTAAATCCTGCAAATAATTATCTCTGGTATAAAAGTGAATTTGTCACCTCAATCACAAAATAAATGCAAGAAAGCCACTGTACAGAAGAGAAAATTACATCACCTCTTGGGGCCCCACACGTCAGCAAAAGTTATTAGACAATGGCGTTTAACATGTACTATGTAAGGTGCAAGACTTTGTGCATCCACTTATGCATTTATTAATTGTTGTATCTCTACTTTTTTTCTAATAAACTTGAACTTAAAAAAAAGACTTTGTGCCTCCAAAGAAGAGATGAAAGTCAGTTTACAAGGTGTTCCAAGTAAGATAGGTCTGTATAAACGTTAAAATGAAGCAGACAAGACAGTCGCTAAAAAGGGAAAAAACTTTTAAACAAGTAGTTTATTTATAGAGTGGACTGATGCTTCCATGCTCAAGGAACGTTTGCTGCTATTGCTCGCAGTTTAATGGTGGAAAATATCAAACCAATATACTGCACAAAACGAGCCAAATTCATTGGGGTTCTGGTTGTCAAGCACAAATCCAAGGTACCCCAGCAGGTTAAAATCCCATGCTTTAAAAACAACGACTACAGACAGTAAAGTGCGTCGCGCAGGTGAGAATTCAGCATAACAACAAAAGAGATGAAGCATGGACTCTCTCTAATAATTGCAAAACCTGCAAGGGCCAATTCCAGGAGCCGCAGCCCAGCCGAACGGAATTCATTGATGGGAAGGATCATGAGTCTTGCTCGTAAGATTTTAAGCCTGGTCTCCTTGCTAAGTGCAGCACTCAAGAGGAGTTGCATCTTGGGTCCTTCGTAAGACTTTGCGAGTGGAGCTGCTAGATTTGACAGCGTTGGAGTCAGCCTTTCTTGAAAAGCCAAGGACTGTTTCTTCAAGATAGGACAGTGAGTTGGAGGCTAGTGTGTCCATACTGACATTTGAATCTTTCACTGCATCTCCTAAGTACTGAGACCACGGGTTGCCCGATTTTTCAGTAAATCTCCTGCAGTGCTTTCTGTAAAGTATTAGGATTAATTGCTGAGTAGAGTAATAGACTTTGAGAAAGGATGCCTTGCATTCAAAATACTGTCCAGTCAGGCGAAATTCCATAGTAGGAGCGAGCGTCGAGTGTATTTTGGGAGATGAAAAAGTCTTCTGTAAGTGATGCATTGTATTATATCCAGTACAGGAGAAAATTTCCCAGAGTAGGCTTGATGCCCATACAAAAAGGTTGGTATTAACTTCGCCCATGTGACTCAAATGATACCCTCAGCTGATATGGAGTACAGTTTGGAATTTTGGGCCTGATTACGATGAAGGTGGGACCACCACCGACAGCCCGTCGGTGGTGGTCCCACCGCTATCTGAATGAGGATACCCGCATGCCACATTAGGATGCCGGGCGGATGGATGGTGGTCGGAGAGAACACCCGCCACTGATCCGATGGGCTCAAGGAGCCCATCGGGCCGTCGGAGGGAAATCCAATCCCTACAATGGTGGCAGTGTCTGCCAGGCGCCGCCGTAGGGATTATGATGTCCCTCTCTGCCGGCCGTTTCATGGCAGTTTACCCACCATGAACAGGCTGGCAGAAAGGGACATTGGGGGCCCATAGGGGGCCCCCCTTGCCCCTTGGCCCTCAGCTGTGGGTTTTGGGGGGCACCATACATATCCCTGCACCATGTAGTGTCCCCTTTTGGTACTGCTACATGTGCTGCAGCCCGCAGCACCCGCAGCAATGCAAAATATAGGCATTGCGAAAGTCATGGTGGCGGTTGCATCCTAATGCCTATGGCAGGACTGCCGACAGCCTGTTGGGCGGTCCCATCTCTCCGTCGACCGCCATCATTATCAGGCCCTTAGTTAGGATAGGGCGAATACCACTCCTTTGCCTTTCTTGTAATATGCTTTAAATGTAAATAGGGCTTGCTAGTGTCAGAGAACCATACACCTCAATAGTTGTAGGTTGTTGTTTGTGCTATGGTTATGTCCCCTAGCCTCCAGCGAAGTTTCAATTTCTTTTTGTATCTCCCAGAGAACATTACCTTTGTTTTGTCGGCATTGATGACCAGTTTGGTGTTTACTTAATGCAGCAAGAGAGTGTTGCATGCCCATTGCCCATTTTATTCTGGTCAAGAATGAGCAGGTCATCGGCCTGTTGAATCATGGGGACTCTATTTGTGTCAATTCTCATCAGGATGGAGTCTGCCTTTACCAGTGTGCTGGTCAAGTCAGCAGTGTAAACTTTTAATAACACAGGGGCTAACAAGCATCCTTGCAGAAGTGGAACCAGGGCACTGTAGCAGAATGGTATGTCTGGGAGAGTGACAACAATGTAAGAGCATTGAGCTGCCAAATTTCCAAGAATGAATAATGATAACTCAAGCCTGCTCACTGTCCCTTGCCATCTAGCCTTCACCAGGAAACACTTGTTAAGCAGCGGGTTCCAGAAACGAACATTGAAGGAGTGTAACTACTCTTTCTATCCACTTTCTCATTATTAACCGAAGTTCCTTTATGTGGTAAATATCCTCACAAAAACACAAATTCCATCACCATCAGTACCACCAGTGCCACTACCAATACCACCAATATCGCCAACACCATCTCCACCAGTACCACACAACACCAAAACAACTGTCACCAATACCACACCAACAAAACTTTCACCATCAATATCATGACCACCACCACCACCAATACATTTTCATCCTATTCACAAGGCCACCAATACCAACATCAAACTATAAACACCACCACTGATAAAACACTACCATCTATACCATCACTACTACTACCAGTACCAATACCACCACTAGTATCACCAACACCAGAATGCAGTACCAACAATACCAACAATACCACCATCACCACGCCAATGGCACACCATCACTACAAATGCTACCAATACCACCACCACTAGTAACATTACTATGACCAGTGCTGCATCCCTCTGCTGATACCAATAATACCACCACAACAGTACCAATACCATTATCATCAAATCCTCCATCACCAATAACACCACCACAACCACTTCTATACTGCCAGAACAACCATCAGTAACAAAAGCTCTACCAATGCCAATACCACCACCAGCAATACCACTAATATCAATACCATCACAACAAATGACATCTGTACTCTGACCACCACCAATAATACACCACCACCAATATCACCAATACCACCATAAAATAACAATACCACCACCAATACATCAGCGACAAATCTTCCCAGCCCAAGCACTACTTTTATACCTCCAATATCACCATCGCCAATTTCACATCTCAACCACCACCGCCACAACCAAGCATTGGCAAAGCCAGAAGTCTGACTTTAACGTGCTATTGCATGAAAACATAATTTCTGTATGCCGGTGTTTGCACATGTTGTCACATTAAACCCCCAACCTATTAACTTCCCAATGCTTATTTAAAAATGACATAAAAAAGTTGAGACTTTAATGTTATTTACAGTGTGACTCTACTGCTGTAAGAGCTATTTCTGATTAATAATTTATGTTTGCTTAGTGTCATGATTCTTTTGCACTAAAGCCGGGTCTGGTGGCTAAGTGGACTAATGCATCCAGTGTAAGGACCTGTGTTTGATCTCATGATCACAGGTTCAAATCCTGCTGGGTCCACTCAGTCTTTCATTTTTCTGAGGTCGAAAAAATGAGTGCCATTGAGTTGGGTAGCAAAAAACATCTGTTATTCTTTGCCAAGATACCCACAGGTGAACTTGCACTTTACAACTACACATGTAATGGTATGTCACTAAAAACAAATACTTGCACATTATAGAATCATGTTTTTCTAGCATTGGTTAAACAAAGCCTAAACTATGTCTGACTTTATCATGAATTTCAAACCATGAATGTGTTTTCATTTATCTCTCTGCATGGAACAAAATGTGCAAAAATGACATGCTTTAAAATGATGTGTTGTTTTTGGTGAACTCGACGTTTCCATCAAAATGTAATTGTTCTAGGTCCTTCCTGCCTGCACAGACGATCTACTCATTTCATACATCTGTCATTGTTTTGTGTGTAACTAGAGTTGTACTGTCAAATCCAATGACATTAGTTCAAAAGTCAACTTATTATTATTCATTAGAGGTTGGTGTTTAGAATGGTGTTAGGTAATGTTGAATTATATACTGTATTGAGATCCACTGAGCTTATGTAACATTTTGCTCACCTCATGCTGACTATGGATTTTCGCGGTGTATTTTTCTATAAAAGAGTGTTAATTTTAGCAGTGATTCAGAGTCAATCTCTTGATTCTTAGTCCCAGATGCGCAAACGTTTAGTGTTACCTCTTTAACGCTAACCTGATGCTAAACCTTTTTGGGGATTACCAAACCAACGTTAATTGGTATTAGCAATGGTCTGTATGGAAAAGTAACACAAAGCAGCGCAAAGCACTGATTTGCATTGCTTTGCATCAAGGAGGCGTTACATGGGTAGTACATGGGCATTCCCATGCAACCACCCGTGCTTATTGACGCTAAATCCTATCTACCAACATTAGTAGACAGGGTTTAGCACCAAAAATTAACGTCGCTGTAAAGCAGACGTTAAAAGTAGAAACGGTTTCATTTCTCCTTTTTTTTCTGGATTTGCAGGCGTGCTGCACTATGCAGCACACATACAAAGTAGGAAAAACTTTGACATGTGTCTAGGCATAGTATTTATTTTGTACAGGAAAGGGCACCCTTTATGTAGAAAACCTATGCTAGACTCAGGCAAGCACCCTAGCACTATGGTGCTATGGTGTGTGCCTGGCACACAGCAGCGGAAATCAGTGCTAGGGTGAGGGGAGGAGAGTGTCATATCTCTGTGAATATAGAGCTCTCCTGCTCTCTCCTTGTCACGCAATGCAGCGCAGCCACTTGGGGGGCTGTACTGCGTTCCATGACAGTTTTCAGAATCTTGGCCCTAGAGAGAAGACCCTTGTTGGTCTGACTTATGCTTTGGACTTTGAATAATCTTTAATGTTCTCTCTGAGGTATGACATAACAGAAAACCTCCTGCTGCAATTTACTGAGCCTTAACCTAATTTCCTGTACATTCTGACGGATTTGAGACTAACTATTCTTTGCTTTCTGTAATCAATTTAACGTTTTTAAGAAACCTTCATGATTTCTAATTTATACCATGTTTTGAGAAGGCTTATTAAATTGATTCTGCTATTTTATTTTCTGTCAATCTAACCTATGGTGGGGTACATTTCCTCATATGTTCTTCGGGACACCACCACCCTCCATCCTGCATAGAAGCCTTATCTAACTACCATATCAGATTACTAAAGATAGCCTTAACCCTGCACCTCCAATTTGCAGAAGTAAAGTGGATTTTGAACTTCCTCAGAGGCTCACATCCTCAGCATGAGTCAGAAATCAGGTATCAAAAAGCAAATAAATCTGGAATATAGTGGAAACAATCTGGCTTCCAACATCATGCATTGTTAATTTTGTGGATTTTACAACACAAATGTTCTACTTTTGGCCTCTTGCTGATATTGGAAAAGATCTTTGTCTGAACTGCACACTCTACGAATTCTTAAGAATTCCCCAGTTGGGATACTATTAATAAGGTGCTTGGGATGAAAACTGGAGGCGTGTAAAATAGAATTCCCCGCTGTGAGCTTGCGAAAAAGACATGACTCAAGTTTACCACTGTCAACATAGACATGTACATCTAAGAATTCTGTTGCATATTTGTCTATATGAGCAGTGAATTCAAGATTTAAAGTTTTTATATATAACCTACTGGTGGTCAGCAGTAGGTAGCTATAGTTAAGATCTAATTTCCATAGGAAAAGCATTTTTTGACTTGGCAATAACTTGGGTGTCGTTTCACCAATCTGCATGAAATTTTGCCAAGAAAGTGTCGTGGTGGGTACTACTGATAGGGAAAGTTTGGGGGTGATCAGTGCAGTAGGGACTGAGAATTTAGGGTGCGAAATAGGGTTGCGTTTGCAATGTTAATTAGCAACCTCTACAGCCTGAACCGCTGAATGGACTTACACCAAATTTGGCAGGGAGGTAGATGTTGGTTCAAGGAAGTGCCTTTTGCTTATTTGGTCTAAATCCGTTCAGTAGTTTTTGAAAAATGTAAGTTTAAAATTATAGTGATATCTCTGCTCGCGGATATCTCGCAGTGGTTTTGAGATGAATCGCGAATGCACGCGCCAAGGGAATGCTCTGATTGGCTGGTTGCAACCTGAATAGAAAGTTGCGGCTGCCATTTTATCTATCGGGAACGGTTCCTGGGGCTGAAAATGTGTGTGAAAGACCATATAGGTCAGGGTGGAGATACTTTGACCCCATGGATGAGAAATGGAGGTGTTAGTGACACAAGTTCTGTGTCCATAATTTATTTTTTTAATCGTATGCGATATTTGCGATGATGATGCAACCACTAGTGCGACCCCCGTGTACCATTCCGGGGTCATCATGACTACCGACGTCATCATGAATATTGGTGAATCATTAATGCGCATTCTTTTAGAGATATTGAGATTTTGATAAATGTTTTTATAGAGTTATTTATATAGTGAGTTATCTACTGTGATGGTTAGAATTAACTATATCATTAGAATTTTTTAATGTAGTGGTGGCTATTGAAATCCTACTTTTGCTTTCCACTTTTGAAATGTAACCGCGGGGATCGTGATGAGCGACGTCATTGCGATGTCCGGAGTCACTGCGAAAACTGAAAATAGGTTTTAGAGATGGTTGTTCTAGAAATACACTAGAAAAACATGAGTTTGAAGTGTACAGTAATAAACCTCTAGTGTGTAAAATACTTCATTGTGTGTGCATGTATGTGTTTTCACTTTATGGAAAGGGCACGATCGTCGCGGTTAACGATGCCATTGCGACGTTCCGAATAACTGCGAAAACAGAAAATAGGTCTGAAAAATATGAGTTTAAACATGCTTAGAAAGAAGTATGTACATAGTAATATGTGTAGTGCAATGTTCAGAATGGATTTTTTTACATATTATTTTTGGATATGTTGGTGGCCATTGAACGTCTGCTTTTGTTTTCCATTTTCGTGACATGTTCGCGGGGCATCCCGACATTGTTGCGAAGATCACCAAAAACGAAAGGAAAAAAACCTTTAGATAAACACTTCACAATATTTTGGGTACTAGGGTGGCTCTGACAAGAGCAGTTGCGTTGGTTGTGTGTATATGGCTGCTACACATAAGAGTGGGTGCAGAGTTTCAGGTTAGTTAGGAACACCCTGTTGCCTTCATCTGTAAAGTGCACTCCATCATTTCTATCAATTCCATGCATGTGAAAACGCAGGTTGTTGTTATAGATACAGCCCATGCGATCGTCTCTGAGGAATGCAGAAACAGTTTTATTAACATGTTTCCTCGCTTTGTCAATCTGTGGACAGAATTGATTTGACCACTACCATTTCTGTCTTTGGCATATATTAGAGTACACCAAGACAGTGTGTGGGAAAAGGGACATCAGTTCTGCAAAGATTTCTTTCATTAGGATTTCCAGCCCTATGCCAGTCAATGTGACTAGGTCATTGCCACCACTGTGCACAATCATGAGGTGAGGAGCTTGGGAATCCAGAATGGATTTAACCAAAGGCAGCAACTTATGAAACTTTAACCCTCTCTGGCCAAACCAAGTAATCTGCACATTTGGCAAACCCAAGTCTCTGTCAATACCTCTCTTTTTTGCAGCCTCTTCAGCCCAATAGATATAGCTGTGGCCCACGATCCATACTCCAAGCATTTTTAAGTGAAGGAGCAATAGCAGTCAGGAGAAGGCTGGAGCCGAATAAGGTAGTTTTCCAAATAAAAAACTGTTGAAATGGAGGTGGTTTTTTAAAGATATATTTCATTGGATGTTGTCAGCATAAAAGTGAATAAAATTAGGTAGTGTGTCGGATGCCTTAGCAAGAAGTCTTATTATTGGCTGTTGTTGAAATGTAATACAGACATTGATATGCTTTTGAATCTGTGGAATAAAGCGCACCTGCTGAATGTAATTAGAAGCAGCTTCTAGAATGTGTTATGAACTTGTGACCTACTGGTTGCACTGGGTTGCTAGGCACACTGAGGTAAGAATGTATTGGGGGGAAAGGTTTTAAAGAGACAGAACATTTTTTAAAAAGTTGAGGAGTGATGACACAATTTAAGTAATGGCAAGAAATTTCCAAATAAGGTCTATGTAATAAACTGTTGTGTAGTATTGAAATAAAGAAAAATGAAGCTAGATATGGGTTTGAACTCCCGTTTTTTTTTTTTTTGGAGGCGATTATTCTGGAAACTCAGTAGAACAATATGAGTCTAAAAAGTACACTAATAAACCTCTGCTGTTAAATATACTGTTGAATATGTCTATGTATATGTTTTGTACTTTGTAAAAACCACGCGCTCTTCGCGACTACCAATGTCACTTTGGTAGTCGGTAATTTGTGAGAAGGTGACTTTCTTCTAAGTTGATCATAGAATGAAAAGTTAAAGAAATTTTATACTACATATTTAGAGTTAAACTTTATTTAAAAAATGTCTTTAAGTGTATTTTTCGGTAGGTGAAATATATTTACTGATGACAGAATCTCCACTGTAAATGCAACAATGTTGTGCCAACTTACAAAATTGGTAAAAATAAAACCAGTTATTAATGTATTTTCTGATAAAGACATATGAAATCAAAAAATCAGTGTTGTATTATATAAATATAATACACAATATACAATTATAGAAAGAAAGTGCGAAAATCTTACAGGTTCACTTACAAAAAATGGACATTACAATTAAGAAATAGAATTTAAAAAAAACAAAGGATACAGGAACGTTCTAGTTAACAATTGGCATTTAAAAAACCTTAGAAATTCACTGGAAAAAACCAAAGGTTACAGGGTCGTTATAGTTAGGCTGACATTTCACTCGTACAAAATCAGAGAAAATCAGCAGTTAGAGTTAGCTGAGCTAACTATAACTCATGCCCCCGCAATGCACTGCTTATGACCTCATATATTACATCCCTCATGACATGGTCAGCGAAACCACTGATGACATCACTGATGACTTCTCTGATGACATCACTGATGACATCATCCAGTGACTGTGAGTGCTTCTAAAATGTTTATGAGTGTTAAATATATTTACGCCAAGGTCTATTGATGAATGTGTGGGTTTATGAGTACCCGTATGGATGATTTAGATGGTGCATGACTGTCTGTATAAGTGAGTGATTATACGTGTCTCAGTGAATGTATGGCTGAGTGACTAATCTGTGTGAATGTCTGTATCAGTCTGTCAGTTGGTTTGTAAGTAGCTGCATGGGTTGGTGAGTAGGTACATGAGTGCCTATATGGGGTATTGATTGGTTGTCTGAGTACCTATACGGGTGCCTGAGTGTCTGTGAGGGGGTGTGTGACTCCTTGCATGGATGAGTGAGTGGGTGAATAACTGGCTGTATGGGTTCATGAGTGCATCTGAGAGGGGCTATATGGGTGAGTGAGTGTGTGTATGGCTGTGTCGGTGAGTTAATGGATGTCTCAATGGTATATGGGTGAATAACTGCATATGTTAAAGGCAGTATATGTGAGTGTAGGATTATATAAGTGACTGTATGTGTGAGTGAGTGATTGTGAGAGTGGCTGTATGGGTGAGTGTGTGCTTGTGTCAGTGACTGTATAGATGAGAAAGTGTGTGTTAGTATCTGTATGAATAAGTGAGTTGGTGTGTGTATAACTGTAGAGGTAAGTGGCAGTGTGATTGACTCTATGGGTAAGTGAGTATGTGTGTGAGTAGCTCTATGAGTGTCTGATAGTGTATGAGTATCTGTATGGGTGTATGAGTGGATATGTCAGTGGCTGTATTAGTAAGTGAGTGGGAGTATGAGTAGCTGTACGGGTAAGTGAGTGGATGTGTGTGTAGACCTATGAATGAGTGAGTGGGTATGTAAGTAGTCATATGGGTGTGTCAATGGTTTTGAGAATGGTAGTGTGAACGTTGGAGTGGGTGTATGAATGGTTACATGGGGGTGTAAGTGGCTGAGTCAGAGATTCTGTGGATGATATCATCAGTGATGTCATCAATGATGTCATTTGAGATGTCATCAGTGATGTGATTGAGATGAAATGTTAGCCTAACTATAACGCCCCTGTAACCTTTGTTTTTTTCAGTGAATATATATAAATATATTTTACCAACTGGTGTCACTAGAAAGGTAGTTATAGTTAGGACCATATTTCCATTGGAAAATGCGTTTTTTTGACTTGCCCATAACTTTGGTGCCGTTTGACGAATCTTCACGAAATTTTCTAAAAGAGCATACCTATAAATCTTGTTGTGCATGGAAGGTTCAGGGTGATCCGTCAAGTGGGGGTTGAGAAAAACGGTGTAACGGGTAACACAAAAAGTGTGTTACCCGTGTTAATTCCCATAGACTCTTTAGAAACACTTGCAGCCCGATCCGCTAAACGGAATTACACCAAATTTGGCTGAAAGCTAGCTTTGGGCTGCAGATTGTATTTTTTTAAATATTTGGTGTAAAGCCTTTCAGTAATTGTTGAGAAGTTTAAGGAAATTCTAAATTGTTTATCTACAATTGCGGCAAATTCATGTTTATTAACGAGCTCATGCAGAGATCTGCAGAACTCTGATTGGCTGCCAACACTTAAACCAAGAAGTGTTGCCAGCCATCTTGGGATTCGACTTCAGTAAAAAAAAGAAAACGTGGCAGGGTAAGAGTACCCTGACCCTCAAGTCTTACACTTGGTGTCCCAGAGAGTCCCCAGGAGTGCAAAAAAGCATTTAAAAAAAAAAATTCATGCTGATTTTCACTAAATATTCATGAATATCGCTGTGAATTTAATATAAAAACAATCATGGTCGCCCACGCTTGTTTTTAAATAAGCCTCCGGGTGGGCCAGGTCCGGGGGGCATGTGTACAGTTTTTAAAAATGGAGAGGGACACATGGGCCCCCCTAAAAGGGCCTATTTATTCCCTGGGGACCCCCACCTCCCCGGGGCTATTGTTTATATTTAGCTGGGAGGCTACGCAGACCCCCCAACACTTGCGAACCACCACCTCCCTGGGGCTATTTTTAAATCGTTGCCCCGGGGACCACCACTTGCCCACTGCTATTTGTAAAATGAGGCAGGGGCTCCGCACGGACCACAAATGCCCTGGGGCTATTTGTAAAATGAGGCCGAGGCTCTGCGCGGACCCCACCGGGCCCAGGGGACCACCACCACACCAGGCCTATTTTTAAACTGTAGAGGGGGGCCATGCAGACCCCCTGTTCCAAAGACCTCCCTGGGGCTATTTGTAAAATGTAGTGGTGGGCTGTGCAGACCCTCCCCGGCCTGGGGACCACAACCTCCCTGGGGCCAATTTCTTTTTAAAAAGGAGGGAGGCCATACACAGCCCTGTGAACCAGTACCTCCCGCAGTTGGCCCAAGCACAACAAATGAGGGGATTTGCGCTGCATGTTGATCGTACCAGATGCAGAGTGCTCGATTATTAGGACAATCTTGTGACTGCGGTTACGCACAGCGAAAATATGTCAGAGTCGATATGATTTTATATCTTATGACATAGGAAGAAATATACAAACAGGGATTGATGATACCCCATATCAAGTGAGGAGACATATTGATAACTACTTGGCTAACAATATTTATTTGAATTGAGAAGGTGCAGTGGGATTTCACTGACATCAGTGCATAATAGAGGCCCATGCGTTTCATTCAGAGGAGAGATCTATACACCACACTGATGCTGCACCTACATCAGTGATTCATCGAGCAGTGGTGCTTTTAGGAGATTCCCTAAATTGCATTCTTTTATACCCCTACCACTCGCCTAAAGTTTGCAAATTCTGATGGTCCTGAAGAAGGTGGTTATAATGTGGCTAATACCACCCAAATGTGCGTCGACCTGTCTGTGTATGCACCCAGCCCACAACACGGTCACGGAGACTTAAAACATCTTTGTCCCTTGTTTGACCAGTATGTGTATGTGTTCTTGGGTGGGTTGATAGTGTGGATGGTACAGAAGAGTATGAATGTGGATGCGAGAGGAAGTATGAATACGTGATGAACTGTTAGGGGTTTCATTGAGAAAATTATACTTTGTTTGCAAAAATGTTTATGACATTTGCTCATGTATAAAAGGTATAATACATATGTCAAAACAAGGAAAAATGTAAGAAATTAATCATCAGTGATGTCATCAGTAATGTCACTGACCATGTCATGAGTGATGTAATATGTGACGTCATCAGCAGTGCATTGCGGGGGCGTGAGTTATAGTTAACTATAACGGCTGAATTTCTCTGGTTTTGTACAAGTGAAATGTCAGCCTAACTATAACATCCCTGAAACCTGTGGTTTTTTTCAGTGAATGAATATAGCATGCTACCACGCATGCAAATACATCGCGTTCCGTAACAACGCGGTCGTTACAACGACCTCGTTGTTACAACGTGATTCCATTACTACGCAAGTCATTACATCGACTTGCAGTAGATGGCGCTGTAACATTAGGAATGTATAATTTACTATTCCAACTCCAGCCTACGCAACAGTAGGGAAGGTGTTGGAATAGTAAATTATACTATTCCTTATATTAGATCGCCATCTACTGCAAGTTGATGTAATGACTTGCGTAGTAATGGCATTGCGTTGTAACAACGCAGTCGTTGTAACGACCACGTTGTAAAGGCATCACGGTCTAATGACCGTGATGTAAAGGTTGTTTCCCTCAGTGAATATCTAAGGTTTTTTAAATGCTAATTCCTAACTAAAACGTCCCTGAAACCTATGGTTTTTTTCAATGAATTTCTAAGGTTTTTGAATGCTAATTCCTAACTATAACATCCCTGGAACCTATGGTTTTTTCAATGAATTTCCAAGGTTTTGTAGATAATTTTATTTATGAAAAGATGTTTGTAGCTATTTTTTTATTTTCTGTCTATGTTTTTTAAGTATTTCTATGAAGTTTTAAAATAATTATAATCTGTTTTTAAAAATATATAACATAGCTGATCAAAGATTTATAGTGTTATTTATTTGAATTAACATTGTTTTCTTGTTTGTAATTTTTTACAGTGTGATATTATATAACAGAATTTTCAATTCTAAAATATGTTTTTTTTTAAAATGTTTACCATATTTTTTACAGTAAGTTTTGCTACATTAAATTTTGTATGATTGGTTTTAATAGTATGAAAGCTGTTTTGTTGTTTTCTTATAACTATCTTTTTTATATATATATATATATTTTTTAATTTACAAAAAAGGGTCGCACACTGTCCGCGACCCTACGCAATGGGGGCGCGGATCCGTTATACGGATATCACTCTAAAAAACACATTTAGAACAAATTAATATATGTTTTTGACATAGGGGTTTATTACTGAGTATATAAAAATAGTAATAAAGGTGTTATAAATTTGTTTTCAAATGTTTTTAACAGATTTTTGTGGACGCGATGGTGTCGCGTACAGGACGCGGATCTACGCGGTGGGTGCGCAAATCCGTTACACGAATGTAACCCTAAAATACATACACTAAAATAATATATTTTTTAAACAAAGAGGTTTATTAATCAATCCTATTAATTACTATCAGTGTTCTTATGCAATATTTTCAGGATGTTTAAAGAACATTTTGGTGAACACAGTACCATCGCGCAGCGGACGCGGACGGGTCGCGAATCCTGCCGTCACATATTTCCAGGTTCATGTAGGAGACGCGACTCCGGCGTAATTTCAAAAGTATGAAATATGAATGTTTCTAGTTTAAATATCTGTTTTGCATAAAGGCTTTTCATTGAAATACTTTGAAACACGATATCCTGATAGTAATTTACAGTTTTATATGACATTTAGTACATTTTACGGGTGCGCGATGGATATGCGTAGGGTGCGCGACTCCTACGTGACTCCATATGACATAGAAAGAAAGCTTGTCATTGGTTGAACAGCTTTTCATTCTCTTGGTGGGTGGAACCAAGACCTCTTACAGTCCTTTCTTTTTGGGTGTGTCTGGCTTGAAGACTACCTGTTTTGTAGGCTCTGATAATTTAAAACTTTTTGCGGTGTTTTTCAGGAGCTAGTGAAGAAGAGGAGGGAAAGCATCGTGTGGGCCTTCTTCACTGTGCCTGAAGGGGTAAAGAAAGTGAACGCGCGTAAGGTGACATGTACTATTTGTCACAAAGTCCTATCAAGAGGCTCTGAAAAGAAGTATTCTTGTGGTACTTCTTCCATTAGAAAACATCTCTACACAATACACCCTGTTTGTCTGGCACGAGAGGTGGAGCACCGAAGAAGGGAAGAAGCAGCCAATGATGATGGAACACAGCCATCAACATCTTCAGGGGTTGTCTTGAATACACCACAACCCCTTTTTGTTCCGAAGTTGGTGGATGCTGGCATCCACTTCCGAAAATGTCTAACAACTCTGTGAGTGGGAGAGCTCTCTATTGACTCCATCAAAACACTCATCTTAGCTCACAATTGTAAACATTTTTTGTTGCTTATGTTTCTACATTGAAAAGAAACAGCACAGTTGGACTCTTTTACTTTTATTTTTTGTTTTTAAAAATGAAAAACACCCAAAAAATCAAAAAAATCAGAACATGCAAAAAAAATATAAAATTGTTCCAAAAAAAAGGTTCTAATGGAACCACCCACACTGGTTAAAAATAGAGAAATTGTATGTAGTGAAAGTGATTGCTTGTATGAATGTGTGTATGATCAATGTTAGAATTGTGTATTAGTAGTTTCTCAGTGAGTGGATGAGCGCATGCATAATACATAAGTGAATGAATAAGTAAAAGAATAGTGGTTGTGTGATTTGATATAAGCATAATTAGTGGCAGAGTGAATGTTTGCAAGAGTAGTGTTTGAATGACTTCATGAGTGCATTCGTAGTGCCTGCGTCATTGCATGAGTATATGTGTAGTGTCTGGGTGATTGCATGAATGCATGGGTACTGCCAGAGTGAAACAATGACTGCAACAGTACTGCCTGAGGGTTTCTATGAGTGCAGGTGTATTGCCTGGATGATTAGATGAGTGCTTTGGTCGTACCTGATTGAATGGATGACTGCATGGCTTGTTCTTGAGGGAATGGATGAGTGCATAGGTAGTGCCTAGGTCACTGCATGAGTGCATGGGTAGTGCCTATGTGATTGCATGAGTTAAAAAAATGTAAATGTAAAAAAAATGTATTTAGGGGTAGTACCTGAGAGAATGCATGGCTGCATGAGTAGTGCCTGAAGCGAATGGTTCAGTGCAAAAGTAGTTTTCTGTGTGATTCTATGACTGCATGGGTAGTGCCTGGGTGATTCTATGAGTGCAGGGGTATTGTCTGAGTGATTGGATGAGTGTATGAGAAGTACCTGAGTGAAAGTATGAGTGTAAGGGTAATGCCTGGGTCACTGCATGAGTTTATGGGTAGTACCTGAATGAATAGATTAGTGCATTGATAGTGCTTAAGTGAATGTTTGAGAGGAAGACTAGTGCATGAGTGATAGCATGAATGTATGGTTAATGCCTGAGTGATTAGATGTGTGTATAGGTAGTGCCTCCTTGATTGTATAAGTGCATAGGAGTGCCTCAGTGAGTGCAACAATAGTTCCTGATTGATTGTATGAGTACATGGGCAGTGCCTGGGTGATTGCATAAGTGCAGAGGTACTGCCTGGGTGATTGCATAAGTGCATGGGTAGTGCTTGGGTGATTCAATGACTGCAAGAGTAATATTTGGGTGTTTAGATCAGTGCATGGGTAGTGCCTCAGTAAAAGAATGAGTGCAAGGCTAATGCCTGGGTCATTGGATGAGTGTTTAGGTAGTGCCTGAGAGAATGAATGAGTGCATGGGTAGTGCCAGAGTGAATGCTTGAGTGCAAGAGTAATTCCTGAATGATTGCATGAGTGCAGGAGTAGTTCCTGGGTGATTGGATAAGTGTATGGGAAGTACATGAGTGAAAGTATGAGTGCAAGGCTAATGCCTGGGTCATTGAAAGTAGTGTTTGAGTGAATGCTTGAGTTTAAGAGTAGTGCCTGAGTGATTACATGAATACATGGGTAGTGCCTGGGTGAATGTATAAGTACAGAGGTACTGTCTGGGTGATTGGATGAGTGCATAAGTACTGCCTGAGTGAGTTTATGAGTCCGAGGGTAAAGTCTGCATGATTACATTACATCACTGCATGGGTAGTGCCTGAGTAAAAGGATAACTGCAAGAGTAATGCCTGGGTCATTGGATAAGTGCATGCGTAGTGCATGAGTGAATGGATGAGTGCATGGGTAGTGCTTGAGTGATTGTATGAGTACATTGATAATATGTCGGTGATTACAAATAACATATAAATTAACTTCACCAGTAGCTACTATAAAGAAGAAGAAGAAAAACTGTCATTTAATATAATGTATTACAGAAATTATAACATTATATTTTAAAGAACATAAATTTAGAATTACATAACATTTTCAGTTTCCCTTTTTTGCTGTTCTCAGATTCCACTTGACTTCACCATACACAGTGATTTCAATGTAGTATCATCATTGAACAGCGGGAAAAAAAACAACTTGATTGTAGAAAAAAAATAAAAAATCAGCTTTGAGCATGATTTTCAATATGTGTAGCTACGTGTTTTCCTATCTACACTTTGTTAATTACTTTCATCTACATTAACTCTGTTATTTATCTCAAGTACATTTGCCAAAAGGTAGACTCTCATTTACATCTGGTACAATATAGACAACAAATATATAAAGTATTTCCTTTTAAACACAACTTTCCAAATACAATATCATTTATCGCAAATAATATTCCAAACACTAATTATCAATACTAATAGTTTGCACTCCTGTCTACTTTCTGTTCACATCTTCTCAATAGGCCGAATGATGTACTCAAAACTTTGGCTGCAGAAATAGCAAATATGAATTTGGTAATTCATAAGGCAATCTAGGTTTGAATTCCAAGTGGGCATCATTGCAATGTGTCCATCCTTTATTATACTTTAAATACACATTATAGTGTCCAGATGTTGTAGTAGGTCCATGATGGAAAATAATAGTCACTGCTGTAAAAGTTCTTCCTGAAATAGATATTTGACTTGCATTACAATGTTTAATTTTGGTTTCCAATTTTCTTCCATTTGCTCTACAACGTTGTAGCATTAAAATCTGATATTTTCCGGGGGAGGGGGGTTGGGAGGTGCGTGGCTAACCGCCAAACATGGCGGTTGCAGATTAGTGGAGCTCCTGAGCCCGGGCTGAATAATCCTGATAAATTACCGCTGGCCGGGACTCATCGAGTCCGAAACAACTGTCTACTAGAACAGGAAAGCCAGAACACACCCACCAGGAAGCCCGAAGTTCGAGGTGAGGCCTGCACCGAGGGCGGTCCCTGAAGTGCGGCGGTGGCTCACTACTGCAACTAGGAGGGGGAGGCCTTCCGGCAAAGTGCAGTGGGCACATCAAGGGCTGCGAAAGGTGCCTACTGTTTCCTGATTCCCCTACCACTCACCTGCTGTCCGCAAGGCTGGAGCGGGGGGAGCGACTGCGGCTGGGGGCTCCGGTGTAGAAGAATCGAGCGCCGAGGGCTCCGGTAGACTTTCTGCCGGAGGCCTCTCCCACCTGACCACTGCTGAAAGTGGCTGACTCACCCCTGCCTGTGGCGATCCCCGCGACATGAATACTGGGCGGCCAGCAGGAGCCCGCGCTGGGGACCGCGATTTCCATGCGGCCTGTCCCACACCGTGGAGGGAGGAGGAGCCGCGAGTGAAACCGGATGTGCCCTAGAAACTACCTGCCATTGCGAGGCGGACTAGGCCCCACTGGTGAAGCGCCGCAAGAGAGGTGAGAGCTGCGGGGGGCACTGGCTGCTTCTTCCTGCCCCTCCTGCTTGCCTACTGACTGCGGGGCTGGAGCGGAGGGCACGGATGAGACTGGGGCTCCGGTGAGGGCCTACGAACGAACTGAGGCCAGCAGCGAGACACATGCCGATCCCAGGGGGGCCTTCTGGCTGATCTCTGCCCCCCCCACGCCCTGCTAGAGACCTTTCATAATTAGCGGTCACATGGATTGATACACGCGCAACTACGAGGTAGGAAGGCCGCTGTCCCCGCACGGCCTAGCTTGCACCGGCAGTGTGATGATCTACGTGGTGCACACCGGTGGGTTTCAAAGGCCAGAGGGCGCCGCCTGAACCACATAAGCTGCAAGAGGCCAGCCATGGTGGAAAAGAACAGCAAGGGGGCCCGCACCAGCCGCAAACACGAAGGGTACCTACTGCAGCATTGGGGAGTGAAAGACAAAGGGAATAGCGAGAGACAACACAGCATGAGGCATACAAGGTGAACAGCCGTGAAAAGGTCCCAGAATGAGGTACACTGGCAGCTGAAATAAATTGAAGCACTTGGAGTGTCGGTGCTGACGTGAAGCGAGCTGAAGAGTGCATACTCTGATCTGTCGCAGAGAGTGAAAAGGAGTGGGACACGCAAGACACGCGCCAGGCCAGGTCCCACAAACAAGATGAAGTGCACAGCAGGCACCTGGGTACTTGTGCCATAAAGCTGCCCAGAGGGCCAAAGAAGGGTTACCGGCTTTGGAGGAAGCAGCCATAACTTTACTGTAGCCCACTGAAAGAGGGAGTCCCCCCCGATCAGTAACACAACAACGAGCCAAGGCAACTTCATAAGGACAGTTGACACACGTAGGAACAGGCAGCATCAGTATCACCTACTACATACCAGCAGCAGTTACGGATTAACCCCTACCAAAGAGGGTGAATACCACGAGCCATGGGGCGCCCCAAAGGGAAGCTACCGGAGGCAAATGCCACCAACACGAAACAGCCAGAAGAACCAGAACATTCTACCCAACCACTCTCGCTCAGCTGCATACCGCCCACAAATAATGAGGCGACCCCGGACAAGCTGGATTTACTATTGCAAGGGGTCAGAGAGTCTTGCAAGGCCACAGAGCAGCAAATAGGCTCCCTCACGACGGGCTTTAAGCTACTTAAAGGAGACCACAACAAACTGGCAACTACAGTACAGGCCAACAGATCAACATTGGAGGAGATATTATCTCAACACAAGGAATATGCGACACAAATTAAGCAACTACAACAACAAGTCTCCGGTCTGCAAGACAGAGTCGAAGATGCTGAGGGCAGAACAAGGCAGAACAATGTCCATGTCATCGGACTTCCAGAGTGTAGAGTGTGCTCTAATGCCACCAGCTTTATGGAGCAGTGGTTCCGTGAACATGTGGCCCCTGAGGGCCTGTCGGACATCTTCTGTGTCGAAAGGGCCCACAGAATCCCTACCGGCAGACCTAAGGTGGGTGCTCCACCACGGCCATTGATAGCCAGGATCCTAAACTATCGAGATCGGGATGTCCTACTCCAAAAGGCACGGGAACGATCCCTGATACAATATGAGAACCACCGTATCTCATTATACCCCGACTAAACGCTTCTGGTCCAATGCCAAAGGTCCTCATATCAATCAGTTAAAAAGAAGCTGCGAGCAATGAAACTTAAATACGCACTTCTATTCCCTGCCCGCCTGAAAGTTATTCATGAACAAAAGACATACTTTTTCGATAGCCCAGAAGAAGCAGAGGAATGGCTGGAGGTAATGAATCCTGCCTTGATATCCGGCACCTCATCACAAAGCCTGCCGAATAGCCCCAAAAGAACACAGGGAAGGCGATCGCGCCACAACGTGAAAAACACCTGCAAATCACAAATCAATAGCCCTCCCCATGAGCAAGCTCGAAGGAGCAAAGAAGAGGCTTTGGCAGCGGCAAACACGTTCAGAGACTGTGGCCTTCATACAGCATCCGAATCCTCAGAGGGAAGTACTGTGCAATCATACTCAGAGAATAGCATTGCTTTGTTCCCCACAATAACACCTCAGACTGCGGACGATTTGCTGGGCTAGTGTGGCTCATGATAAAAGACCTCGCTTGTCATACTGGCATATGAAGGAACAGAGGTAGTAAATCCTGCTAGTGGGATAAATATCCTTTATCTGTCTACATGGGTAATGTAATAATACAAATATGAGGCCCGGGCACTACAGATCCCGTACGAATGGTTATAATACCATGAACGGCGCGAGCGACAACCCCCCTATTGCGAAAGCACCACAGAAATGTACTAACGTTAACACAGTTGTGTTTCTAGTTTGGACCAGCACAGTTCGAGGGCTGGACCTAGTATTCACAGTTAAGAGGGAGTTCTTGGGTTCTGGCATACATCAGAAGACGTGTCCCACACTGAAGATCTCCATAACTACATCGGACATACAACTAACTAATAACATCAAACACACATGCTCGGCTCATATAACATAGTCACCTGGAATGTGCGAGGGCTGGGCTCGGTGCAAAAGTGTCACAGGGTACACGCGCAACTGAACAGGTGACAGGCGCAGATAGTGTTCCTGCAGGAGTCCCACCTCACAGAGTCAGAAGCCGGGAAGGTACGAAAAAAGTGGAAGGGACAAGTTTTTTCCACAACATACTCAGCCTTTGCTAGAGAGGCGACGATCTGGATTAGACATGGGGTCCCGTTTTAGGTGCTAGAGCAGAGCATAGATGGACAGGGAAGGTATATACTATTATACGGGATGCTAGATGGCACGCACGTAGTACTAGGAAGCTTATACGCTCCAAATTTCGACCAGGACAAATACTTTACGAGTCTAAACACAATATTAGCGGAAACACCCCATTAGATCATAACCCATTAGAGATCTCCCTTACTTTGGGCAAAGTCCCCACCCCAGTCCCCACATGGAAACTCTTGCCCCAAATGTTGGAGGATACTGCATTTCGTAGCACTTTGTCCACTACCATCACTAACTACTTTACAGATAACAAGAACACGGCCTCATCGATCCTAGTTGAATGGGTGCGCTCAAAGCGGTCATAAGAGGCACAGCAATCAGCGCCACATTGGGCGCAAGGCAGGAGGTACATAAAAAGCTAAAAGCAGTGGAGAATAAATTGAATATATTAGAACAGGAAACAGTGAGCGACCCTAAAAAGCAGCATCACTACAAGAGGCGCGCATACAACATGCTGAACTGCTAGAGAGCCTCAGGGTTATTGACCACAGAGCATACACCCAGATAAAGCACACAGACGCGGACAAATCAGGAACACTTTTTGCTAGGATACTGAGGGATGTACCGCCAACGATTGTAATTTATGAAATCATCACGCCAGGGGGAGAAACGGTACATACTCAGCAGGATATTAATGAGGCCTTCTGTACATATTATGATACGTTATACAGTGCACCTACTCCAATAGATAGTACGCTCATAGACACATTTCTAGATGACCTGCCTTACCCCCAGCTTAGTGCAGAGGCACAAAAAGACTTGACAGGACCCATTACGAAAGCTGAAATAAAAACAAGGTGCCGGGACTAGATGGTTTACCTTTAGAATTTTTCAATACTTTTTCTGAGGCTTTAGTTCCCCAACTGGAGCAGTTATACAACAAATCGCTGGAAATAGGCCACCTTCCCCCCACCACCATACAAGCATTAGTGATCTTGCTCCCAAAGCCAGGAAGGGATGCAGCGGACATAGCGGGATATCGCCCGCTCTCACTCCTGGCAACAGAGTACAAAATATTAAGCAAAATATTGGCACATAGGCTCCTCCCCTATTTAAATAAGCCTATTCACATTGATCAATGCAGATTTGTGCCAGCGCGCAGCACATCATTAAACATTAGAAGACTACATCATATAATGGCAACCACCCCCGCAAATCATACAAATGCAGGATGCATTACGCTTGACTTGAGGCAAGCATTCGATACACTTGCATGGGATTACATGTTCAAGGCCATAGAGAAGTTTTGCATACCTCCCGAATACCTCCGGGAGGGTCCGTACTGGAAGTCACATATCGCGTGCATATCCAGTATGCAGAGGCACACGACAAGGGTGCCCCTTATCATTGCTATTTGTGTTAGCGTTGGAGCCGCTAGCTCTTAAGCTGCGCCAGGAGGCAGGCCAAACAGGGATCCAACTAGGCAACTCCACACATTTGAAATCAGCCTACACGAATGATATAATTATATACGCGCATGATCTGACCGACACGTTAGAACCAGTGCCCAGTATTTTCTCCCAGTTCGAGGAAATATCGGGACTTGCCATCAACGAGGCAAAATAGCACGCCTTCTTTTTTCAAGAAAGTAACCGCCCAGACGCGATCAGCTTTGGGCCGTACACCCTCTCAGTGGCACAACATACGTTCAAGTACCTAGGCATACACATTTATAGATCCCAAGTGAACCTGCTTGAGGGAAATCTGACCAGAGCGATTAGGGCGATCCGATCTAAGGTGGCCTTCTGGACCTCGCTGCCATTGTCGGCAATGGGCCGTATAGCTATATCTAAAATGGTGGTCCTCCCACGTCTTCTATATTTCTTTACTAACATGCCGGTAGTAGTTCCCCCCTCTATTTTCAAAACTCGAGACATCATACTCTTGGAATTAATATGGGGGGCTGGACGAAGAAGGGTGGGTCTAAAGAAATTACAGCTAGAGACTAACAGAGGGTGACTGGGGGCGCCGGATTTCCGAGCGTACTGTTATGCGAGCCAGCTACAATGGCTTTCCTACTGGACTGCAGGCTGTAATCTGCAGGAATTAGGATACACCATACATGACATCAGTCAGGGGGCTCTGCACACATTACTGCTGCCCAAAAGCAAGATCCCCCAAGACGCGCCACTGCTATTACGGACAGCGCTGATATACTGGAAAAAAGCAATACAGTACACGCCCGCTACCTTCCATATGCAGATAACATCCCACTATTAGGGATCCCACTGCCCAGTGGACAGATCACGAGATGCGGAATTCGGGAATGGACTGACGAAGGGGTTGACACTGTAGGGGCACTATTCATCAACAAAATTCTACTAGATCATGAGAATTTTGTACGAGAGAATAGGGTGCCAAACCACTTATATATGATGCATGCTGTCATAATACAATACGTGAAGAAACATTGGGCTCCAAACAGGGAAGAACCCCCAACACACAAATTAGTACAGGCAATATACCAAATGGGTGAAGGACGTCATCTCATTAAATGGCTGTATGCCGGTACCCGGGCACAAGCTGCGGTGTCTCTCAACGACCTATGAACCAAATGGTCTGGGGACATAGAAAAGGAGATAGCCGACAAGGAGTGGGCCAGCATTCTAGAGCACCCCAAAAAAGTGCAAAATTCAAATACATACAATACATGTTTCTACACAGGGCCTACCTTACACCACACCATCTGCAGCAGATCTTCCCAAACACACAGCATTGTTGCACCCGATGCAAGACAGAAGGAGCGGACTTAGTCCACATGTTATTTATTTATTTATAAAGTTTTATATAGCGCGAACGTGACCCAAGTGGGTATCAGAGCGCTTCACATAATGACGGGAACAACAATCCGACAGGGCAGGGTAAACGGGTAAACAAGAGTACTGCAGTAACAGAACAACACAAGAATACATTAAATACAGTAAAGAAGCAGACGTGTGCGGAGGGGGTCTCAGCGCATTGTTTCCGGGGGGAGTAGTTACAATACAGGTTCAGAACGTATCTATAAGAAGTTGTTATGGTCTTGCACACGCCTTAGAGTGTACTGGGAGGAAGTGCAGCAAAGCATAGATACAGTCACGCACCTTTACACTGGGGACTCAGCCGTAGGATGCCTATTAGGGCTTCACAGATGCACCGCCTCACAGAAAGTGCAGCTCCGATTTTTAGACCTAGCCTTACTTATAGCCAAACGGTCTATAACAATGAGGTGGAAATCAGTAAGGTAGTGCGCTGGGGTGGAGCCTAGAGCACAGCTATAAGACGTGAGGAGGCTCAAGGGCTGAGTAAAAACCAGATCTCTATGGAATGGGATGTCTTGCTGGAGGCCTTCAAAGCCATAGATCTCGATCCCTTACCTAGCACCCCAAATGTATAGCGGATACACATTGACTTGACGTAGCGCGGAGTGGTAGAGTCCAGCGCAGGAATAGACAGGATGCATAATCATATAGTACACCAGCTCTGTGGACATAGCACAGAGAGGTCCAGGACGCAGTAATGCAATTGTGAGTAGACAAGATCGGCCAGAATGGGGGAGGGTAGTTGTTACAAGTTAAGTACCAATTTGGTTATTGGAAGATTTTGTAATACATGGAAGCAATAAGTGTATACTTGATATAGCTACAATAAAGTCACTTCAACTGACGGATGTAATATAAATGCAACCAACAAATGTATGATACCCTGATTAAATACGATGTAATGTATAGAATGTTTTTTACGAATGCACCGGATAAAGAAAAAATCAATAAAGTATGTTTAAAAAAAAAAAAAATCTGATATTTTCCAAATCTTTCTATTTGTAATGTAAACAACATCTCTGATCTACAAGCCAAACATCTTATATCTTCATTGGCTGTTTTTATCAATTTGTTAAAAGGTACTGATTTTCAGTCTGGTATTGTCAAGTATATGAATTGTTCTCTTTCTATTTCAGAGGTAGAAGTAAATGAGCACTCTTCACATTTATGATCCCGTCAGTAACTTAGTCCAAATAAGTTTTCAATCTGTATTCCTTCATATTCTAATACTCCAAGCATAAGCATTAGAAATTCTTGTGCATCTTGTTGTATATTGAGAGTAAATGTCAATGAACCAGTACATATATCCAAAAGATGCCGAATGCCAGAAGCAGTATGGCAGTTACCAACTGTTGAAATACATGATGTAGTAAAGAACAGAATCTTTTTTCACAATTTCCGATGATTTCATGAGGAATATCAGGTAGATAAAACACAACATTCAGAATCACATTAGCATAACAGTTGATATCTGAACTATTTTCCAATTGGTATCCTACAATGTCATCAACAGTTTCCATTTTCTTTTTCTTTACACCTTCAAGTTTTTCTTCATTTCTTTTCTTTTTTTGAACCTCAATTGCACCTTTGACATATTTCTGTTTTGGACACACTATTCGTTTCTCATATATAGGATATTCACCTAAATCAGGAGCATAAAGTCTTCTTAAACGATTGTACTCTCTTACACAATTTGCATCAGCACTAACCTTTTTGTCATCAAAATCTATCAAATACAACCCAGACAATGTTCTTACTTGAGAGAATGCAACATATGCCATTCCTTCTTTGAACACTGTACTTCCAATATTTACAAAAGCAGTATCTATACTTAAGCCTTGAGATTTATGAATAGTTACTGCATATGCTAAAGACACAGGAAACTGTTGTCTACGAACATATAAATCTTTTATAAGCAAAAAACGTACAACACCATGCCCAACCTGTCTTACCACTTTAATCTGATCACATTTTATAATCAAAAATTCTATTCCATCTCTATTCTGAAATTTTACAAAATCAACAACTTTTCCCATTGCTCCATTTACTAAACCTATTTCTACATTCAAATTACGCTGTAAAATTACACGACAATTTATACATACATGTAAAGTCTTTTCTAAGCCTGCAGTTTTAGATACAGACTTTTCCAAAGAATCCAATTTATCCTATAATTTCTCTGTAAGAAGAATAGTCACTCCCTGGTGTTCAATTTTATCAATAGCTTCAATTTCCACTATTTGTTCTCTTTCCAGTTTGAGAAGTTGTTGATTAAATATAGAACACTCTTGCAGTGTAGGAATTAGGCAAACTATAGACTGCTTTTCTCCATGTTGTACATTACTTTAGCTGCTGGGTTTCCAGTTGTAAACAAGTTCCTTAGTAGCCGACTTTCTAAAGCCTGTTTACCATGTGTCGTCAGAACACCAATTCGTATGTCTTGAAGAATAATTCTGTAATCTTTATCACTTGCTTGTCGCATATTCTTAACAAGTACTTTATATTCAAAATGTAACCACATGTTCACATTTCCAATAATTCCCAAAGATTTCCTAGTGTCTTCACGGACAAGTGTTTTAAAAACAGGTTGTCCTTTTACAAAAGTAAGTTGTAGTAGATCTTCGAATACATTTAAATGTTTTCCTCCAAACAGAACATCATAATCTGCTTTTTAAAATCTGTTGCATTCTTAAATGTACAAAGGCAAGCATTAAGTTTGAGACCATGCTCACCTCATCAATGATTAAAAGTTTCATTTTCTTCAGTACTCTTGAGACTTCATAACAAGCTTCTCCAGATTAGCTTCTGATATTCCAATTTATTATCATGTTCAACTGGTAGCATAAGTAATCGATGTAAAGTAATCTCTTTAATGTTGTGTGCTGCTAAGCCAGTTGGAGCTGTTACAACACAAGATAAATGTGATTCTGTAGTTTTGTGCAGATAACTGGTCAAAACTTTAATTAAGAAACTTTTTCCTGTTCCAGCTTGACCACTGATGTACATTAGAATAGGTTTAAATGATGAACATTGGCATTCATTTTTTTGTGTAGCAAACCATGTTGTATCTGTTCTTTCACTTGTAGATATATTTCTTTCTGTTCAATATTTAGTTGTTCTTCTAACTTTTCTAACTGAATAATATCCTGTTGGTCTTGTTGCATTGCAGTTTCTACCTCATTCATGGCTATTGCTGCTTCATTTTCGATAATTGGTTGTCCCAGTGGATCTTGACTCAGTGGACCAGAACTTTGCTATCTTGAGAACTTTCTCTAGCTATTTCAGCTGCAATAGTACTTTCTTGTTCAATCTCATCATTTAACATTAGGGAAAATTGTGCACTGAATACCATCTTTACTTGCATTAAAAGAATCTTCATAGCAGTCGAAATCTCCAAGTAATTCCATTTCACTACGCCAAGGCTTAAACAGTTGCAGAAGTGCTAAATAGAAAAATTCCCTCTTATCTGAACTTTCGCAACTGAGTTTTCTGTGGTTAATAAGATTTCCTTTGGCATGTTTTACCAAGCACCCGTTACATCCAATTACTGCATATTTTTCTTCTTTTATATTTTCTGTAACTTTTCTTTTAAAAAGCTGTAATGTTGAAGTATTTCATACAGACATAGGTTTTCAAGATGTGGACTCCTTTTGGGATAGTATGTATCCAACATATTAGTTTTAACAATATCTGTGCTTTCTGGTTCATTCAATGCTAAGTATTCAATTTCTTGTAGAGATTTCAATACTCTATTTCGTGTGGAGGCAAGACCTAGACTTACCCAAATGATTCCTCTTGACTTTGAATATAAACTGGCAGAGCTCAAGCGATCCGAACATTCATAGGATCCAATCTCTCGATGGGAAAGCATTTTCAAGCTGAAGCTGTACAATTTCTTACTAAGACTCTTCTCTTGTGAAATTTCTTCCCACATTTCTTTCAACCTTGTCTTTTCAGATTTGGTTATATATGAAGTAACATAGCGAGCTACAGCAATTGGATTATCTGCAACATACTGGATATCCTTGATTGCATTCCACATTTTCAAAATAACTCAATTGTAGTCATTAATGTACTTTGAAGCTTCTGTTCTTTTTAAGTTGTACGTATTCTTGGGAGATTTCTGAGTTATTGTATGCCTTACTGCTGACAAAAAACTATTTACTCTTCCTTTAGAAATTATAGGACGTGGGAATCCAAAACAACATTTTGTATAAAATTTTCCTTTACACTTGTATTTTCGTCTGCAGTATTTCCCACATCGATGACTTTGAAACCGTAAAACTTGTTCTCTCAAGCTCTTTTCTCTTCCATCTCTTGGAATGGCACATGTAACATACTGTTCGAGGAAAGATAAAACAGTTTCATCAGAATCAGTTCCAAATTTTTGTGCTTTCTTTATCCATAATAGCATGTGTATATGAGGAGCACCTCTGGCGTGGTACTCCTTTCTCCAAAAGAAATCTGTTACCTCTTCAAGTGGTGGATTATTTTATTGCAGATAAAAGACATCATAGCTTGAAACCTATGATTAAAATATCTGCACACATTTACAGGATACAAGGAACACAGTTCTCTAGCTGTCTCCAATTCAATGTTCTTAACATTTGAATTTGCTTCTCATAGAAATTCAAGTAAATCTTCACACGCATATTCTGCATAGCTAAGTGTTACAAACCATGTAGGTGTACCTAAGTTTCTTAACATACATATAAGTTCTCCATGACGATGATACCAGTACTCATTGGTACCACGTTGGCATGCCATCAAATTAATTAACTGAGATTCTAAATTTTCATCTTTTTGTTCAACTTTGTCCATGAACTCTTTTGCAGAAACATGTTGAAAATGAAGTCCTGTTTTTAATATGTGGTTCACTGCATACGAAAGTGCAGACAAATCGCTTTAAAACAGAAGATGAAATATATATGGAATGCACTGCCGAAATCTTGCATCTTCACAAAATATTCTTGTTGATCTGTATTCTGAAGGTGGAATCTGTACATCTCGCTCATCAAATCGGCCACCTTCTCCAGCGGGGAATAGCTGGGGAAGACAACGAGCTTCTAAACTTTTTCCCATACACTCATGGGACTTCCCTTTGCTTTTTTCATTTGAAATAATTCAATACTGTTTCCAATTATTTCTTTTGAATGCAGAGGATGTATTGTATAATGTTCATGAATCTCTTCAGTCCTGCACTTGTCCACTTTTTCAATTTGTCCAGTTGAAATTACTGTTTAATCTTGTAAGCATATGACGTCTTTATCAACATTCACATTCTTATAATAAATGTTATTCTGTCTCAGATATATTGTAGCCTTTTGAAGTTTACTAACATCTACAAACTCTTGCCAGATTTTTTGACTCTTTGTTGGCACACCATTTGATAGAAAAACTACTGGCTCATTTTCTTCTCTGTCTATGTCAACAGCTTCAATGTTTTTCTTAAAATCTAAATGTAAGTAGACAAATCTTCCTTTCTGACCTTTTTGTAAATCTGTTGGTGGCAGCTTACCAGTTTTAGGCTCCATACGAACTATGGCCTGAAATGGGTGTACAGATTGAATAATGAATAGACTCATATGTATTTAAATCTGCTCAGTTCCTGAGGAATAGGTACCAACTCTAAGTTGTTATGTACTGCTCTAGCTGGCATTTTGATTTCTTCTAATTTGTTGTAACAATATTTACAAATGATTTGATCAACACCCAATTCAAACTGAACTTCTACCAACAAATAAACACAAAATAGCTGCCATTTATCATTATTTTCTCTTTCACTTTTTAAATATAAATCAACATTCTTAGTTTAACTTTTATAGTGAGTATGACGACAGCAAATACAAACATAGTTTGGTTTTTCCGACGAAACAGTCTTAAACTTTATAATTTCTTCTGCAAACTCATCAATACTAATTTCTTTATCCTGTTCTTCAACACCTACACTTATCAAACTCTCAGTTTCTCTACACTCGTCTTCAGATCCAAAAAACCGAAACGGTGTATCATCACAAACTTTCTCTATATCTGTTACAGAACTGTGCAAAAGAGCTGTGTTCATTTCACTTAAACATAATGCAGAGTTTTTACATAGTAGAGTCTCCTTACTAACTTCCGCATTTCAGAGTGGTGTACAGCTAACATACTTAAATGATGAAAAGTACTTTGGCAGACTTTTCTTTAAAGACAAGCCAGACAGTGACCTTGCAACTTAGTATATTTTCTTATTTTACATGGATCTAGTCCTTGTAACATCTTAATTTTCTGTTTAATACTTATTTTGCCATATTCTCGTAAAAGAATTCGTAATATGTCAATAGACTCCTGTCGAATACTGCAAATACTTCTACAATCCCACTTAAATACAGGCGCTTGTGTATGCCTCCCTCGAACTTCTTCAGCTATTACTTCTTCTACATTCCTCAGAACAATTTTTTCTCTTGGAATCGGACAACCATCTTTCATCTCATAGAATCGACCACTAGTATCAACTGCATGAACTAATGTGCTCTATTGAAAATAGCTTTCTTCATTAAAGAAAGGCTCCGTACTAGAAGTGTGCTTCCAATCACCGGTGAAACTTTTACAAAAGTTACTTCTATTAACCAGTCTTTTTCTTTTGCTTTTCTCCTTCATAAACAGCATTGTTTTATTCAATGTTTTCATTCTCTTCGATTATTAATATAAATAATTCTCATTTTATTTCAAAAGCTTTATCTACTACACTTTCAATCTGTTGCTTTTTCTTATAAGCTGCTGATCTTCTTTTATATTTTTTACAATCTTTCAATACATTTTGTAGTACTCTACTTCTATACATTCTCTTCCTTATGTCTTAATGATCTTTCAGCCTTCTTTCAACATGGATTGTTTTCCCATAACATGATTTTCTATTATCATGTCGTTTTTCCTTTCCTTCTGATTTGTTGTTGGACTTTTCTTTCTCTTTTCAACATTTTCAAAATGCTTTACATTCTGGTAAATTCTTTTAACAAACTCTTTAGTTCTCTAACCAGAAGTCTTTTTCTGCAGTATAACATTTTGCACTTCATCTAATTTCCTCTTTTCCCTTTACTTTAGATCGTACTGTTTTTTTCTTGTCTTCTCTTTTGATCTTTTTTTGCCATTCTCAATGTTTCTTACCAATAAATGTAAATATATGGAAAACAAAGAAATGTTTAAATAGTTTGTTAAATATTTTTATAATTTAAAAATAATTATATATTAATATTCATGCAAATAAATAAACAAATACTTTCAATTACATTGCAAATGTGTCCATAACACATAAATATTTAGAATATTATACTTTAGATATTAACAAACCTGTGATAAGAACGCACACGTTTAAGCAGTAACATGCTTGAGATTGCTGTTTTAAATTCGGCTAGTCCCAAGATTCTAAGCAGTTGGTGAAAACTGAAACTTGAACAGAAAAGTAAAGTTTAAGACATGTTGACAAAAGAATTAGTGATTACGCTACTTGCTATGACTTTGGGGAAATGTACACTTGAAGTAGGCCATATAAGTTTACATGTCTACTTGAAATGAGAAATGTAGTCTGTCAAATTTAAAACTCTGCGTGCTCTTGTAACTGAGGTATGTATCTACTTCTACATCTATTGTCTGATCTGTTATGCATCTAAACATTGTAGCTTTAAAACCTAGTTGGTTTAGCTACTGGTGGACAAATCTCTCATTTCTGCTCTATCATTCAGTCGCACAGCCTCTGATGTCTTCGGTATATAGGTGTGATGGAGCCGCTCAAACAGCCTGTTCAATACTCAGCTGCCATGTTTTACGAGCAGAGAGGAATACATAGACTTTTTTCTACACAAATTTAGAGACCATACAGTGTGAAACACAGGTATCCAAAATGCACAAAGTGATGTATGTATGCCTTGATAAATATGGTGAGACTTATAACAGTGATATAGTTGAATATCTGTGTCTTGGAGCGCATGCTGTCTAAACTTGTGTAAAATAGAGTGTATGTATTAATTTCTGCTCAGAAAATATGGCACCGGGGTACTGAACAAGCTATGTCAGAGGCTCCACAATTCCTTCATTCAGAACACATCACAAGCTCTGCGACCGAACGACAGAGCAGAACTAAAAGATTTCACTAGCAGTAGCCAAACTGACCAGGTTCAGATGCATAACATATCAGACAATAGATGCAGAAGTAGACACATACGTCATTCACAAGACCATGATGTCCCTTTAACTTGACAGACTGCAGTTCCCATTTCAAGGCGACACCTACATTTAGGTGACGTACTTCAAGTGTACCTTTACACAGACTCATAGCAAGTGGCCTAATCACTAATCCTTTTGCCAACATGTCTTAAACCTCCCTTTTCTCTTGCAGCTTCAGTTTACAACAACTACTCAGAATCTTGTTCCTAGCCAAATTTAAAACAGCAACCCTTCCCATGTCACTGTTATAAGTCTCACCATGATTCTCAAAGCATGCATGCATCTGTCTGTACCTTTTGCTAGTGGCATGATATATAAAAGTAACAAACAAATAGATGTATACCTGTTTTTTACACATCTACCATCTTAATAGACATCACACGTGTGAGAATACATGAGCAAGTAGAGACATAATTCAGTCACAAGACCATGAAGTCTTTTAAACTTGTCAGACTGCACTTCCTATTTCAAAGACACTCCTATATTTATGCGGCATACTTCAAGTGTACCTTTCCACAGACTCATACAAAGTACCCTAATCAATAGTCCATCTGCCAACATATCTTAAACCTCACTTTTGTGTGGCAGCTTCACTGTTCAGCGACTATTGAGAGTGTTGGGCCTAGCCAAATATATACAGCAGCAACCCTTCACTTGAGTCTGTTATAACTCTCACCATATTCTTGAAAGCATGCATGCATGTGTCTGTACCTTTTGCTAGTGCATGATATATAAAAGAAACATACAAATACATGTATACCTATGTTTTTGTAAATATAGCATCTCCAGATACATAACACGTGTGAGAATACATGTAGAAGTAGAAACATACCTGAGTCACAAGACCATGAAGTCCCTTAAACTTTTTAGTCTGCACTTCCCATTTCAAGCAGACACCTAAATGTATGCGGCATACTTCAAATATGCTTTTTCTCAAACTCATAGCAAGTAGCCTAATCACTAATCCTTTTGCCAACATGTCTTAAACCTCACTTTTCTCTTACAGCTTCAGTTTTCAACAACTACTCAGAATCTCGATCCTAGCCAAATTTAAAACAGCAACCCTTCCCATGTCACTGTTATAATTCTCACCATGATTCTCAAAGCATGTATGCACGTGTCTATACCTTTTGCTAGTGGCATGATATATAAAAGAAACATACAAATAAATGTATACCTGTATTTTATACATCTAGGATCTTCAGTTGCATAACACGTGTGAAAATACATGTACAAGTAGACACATTAGTGGCATCATACATAAAAGAAACACACAAATAGATGTATACCTGTGTTTTATATGTAAAGCATCTTCAAATGCATGACACATATGAGAATACATGTGCAAGTAGAGACATACCTCAGTCACATAATGCACTTCCCATTTCAAGCAGACACCAAAAATTATGCAGCATACTTTTCCACAGACTCGTACAAAGTAGCCTAATCACTAATCCTTCTGCCAACAAGTCTTAAACCTCACTTTTGTGCTGCAGCTTCACCATTCTACCACTACTCAGGGTGTTGTGCCTAGCCAAATATAAACCAGCAACCGTTTACATGTCTCTGTTGTAAGTCTCACCAAATTCCTGAAAGCATACATGCATGTGTATGTACCTTTTGCTAGTGCCATCATATACAAAAGAAACATACAAATAGACATATACCTGTGTTTTATATGTAAAGCATCTTCAAATGCATGACACGTAGGAGAATACATGTGTAAGTGGAGACATACCTCAGTCACAAGACAATGCAGACTTTAAAACTTCACAGACTGCACTTCCCATTTCAAACAGACACCGAAAATGATGCGGTGTATTTCAAGTGTACTTTTCCACAGACTCATACAAAGTAGCCTAATCACTAATCTCTCTGCCAAAACCTCACTTTTCTGCTGCAGCTTCACCATTCTACTACTACTCAGAGTGTTGGGCCTCACTAAATACAAAGCAGCAACCCTTCACATGTCTCTGTTGTAAGTCTCACCATATTCCTGAAAGCATGCATGTATCTATAACTTTTCCTAGTGCCACCATATACAAAAGAAACATACAAATAGACGCATACCTGTATTTTATACATCTAGCATCTTCAAATGCATAAGACGTATGAGAATACATGTGCAAGTAGAGACATACCTCAGTCACAAGACCATACAGACCTTAAAACTTCACAGACTGCACTTCCCATTTCAACCAGACACCTAAAATGATGTGGTGTATTTCAAGTGTACCTTTCCACAGACTCATACATAGTAGCCTAATCACTAATCCCTCTGCCAACATGTCTTAAACCTCACTTTTGTGCTGCAGCTTCACCATTCTAGTACTACTCAGGGTGTTGGGCCTAGCCAAATATAAAGCAGCAACCCTTCACATGTCTCTGTTGTATGTCTCACCATATTCCTGAAAGCATGAATGCATGTCTCTGTACCTTTTCCTAGTGGCATCATATGTAAAAGAAACATACAAATAGATGTATACCTGTGTTTTATATGTCTAGCATCTTCAGCTGCATAACAAGTAAAGAATACATATTGAAGTAGAGACATACCTCAGTCACAAGACAATACAGACCTTAAACCTTGACAGACTGCACTTCCCATTTCAAAGAGACACCTAAAATTATGTGGCGTATTTCAACTATACCTTTCCATAGACTCATACAAACTACCATAGTCACTAATCCATCTACCAATGTACACATATTAGTATGCGCAATCTATTTCAATCATCATTTCACTACAATAAAACAAAGTTCAATATACAGCTATACATTTCGTAACACATTTCAAACATCATAGTTCTCAAATAATTTCAAAAGTTTGAAAATAAAGCTTATCAAATCTAAAAATATCACTACAAACTGAAAAGCACTACTACATAATACATAAAACACCTCACAAATTTGTAACTCACCTTTCAAATAGTATTGCAGAACATGAAATATCAGAAACTCATAAAAGATTTTCTTTTCCACACAATAAATGTAATGCACCACTCTCAACAACATAAAACCAGTAATGGCAAACTTTCTCTCTCTTTCTGCACACAAATAAATGTAAGTAACAAATCACATTGTTTCTACATTATTTCAAATTGTGAAACACATTTCTATTGGTTAGACATATTAACCCTTTCTAAGTGTCTACTAAAAGTGCCCAAACTGGTTCTGTAATTTACTGGAGTCGCGATTCCACCGTGGTGCCGCAGTGTAGCGTCGCGACGGACCCGCGAACCTTGACAAACCGCGAACCTTCAAAAACCTATTTCCAATAATACTAGTATTATTTTCTAACAATACACTACTTCTAAACGTACTACTGTTTTGGGAAAACTTAATTTTGTAGCTTATCACTTTTATATAAGTTATCATTTCACATTTTTAATTCACATTTAAGTTTCAGCCCTTTCCCCATTCTGCTTAATCCCAGTTTCCATAGTAACAGTTTCTGCAACATTCTACTGTACTGGCAGGTCACAAGTTCACCATATTTTCAAGTTCAGTACAGTAGCCCACAAATACAAATAGCAGGTGTGGTTGACTTTTGCAAAATATTACCTTATCGTATTTACTGTACTTTTCTAAAAAAGTTTAATAACCAATCAAACAGGCTTCTTCAGGAAAGTAATATGCACCCTATTTTTGAGTGCACAGTGTTAATGAACAACCAATCACTAATTGACTTTTTCAAAAACAGCATCTTATCCTCCATTTTAGATACCTCTCATTCTACCAACTGACTACCTCAGCTACAGACATCTTTTCATTACTTCCAGACATCCCTTCAAGATGCTTACAGTATGGATTGTAGGGCACAGCTATGTTTTCTGGTGAAAAAGGTATGCTGAACATAGAGGTGTTGACAAAGACCTATGTTTGCAAAATGTGGATATTAAATGGATTGCACAGAGAGGATTAAAGTGGCACCAATTGATGCCTTTGGTTAAAACCTTTTTGCATCTCCAACCCCTTCAAATCATGATTGTGCACTGTGGTGGCAATGACCGAGGCACATTGACTGAGGTAGGTCTGGAAATACTAATGAAGGATACCTTTGCATAATTGATGTTGCTTTTGCTTCAAACTGTCTTTGTATACTCTAATATATGCCAAAGACAGAAATGGAAGTGGTCAAATCAATTCTGTCCACAGTTTGAGAAAGCTAGGAAGAATGTCAATAAAGCTGTTTCTGCTTACCTCAGAGACCATAGGATGGGCTCTAGCTATAACAACAATTTACGTTTTGATATGGATGACATCTACAGAAGTGATTGAGTTCACTTCACAGATGAAGGAAACAGAGTATTTCTCAACAACCTTAAGCTGTGCGACCTGCTCTTACATGTAGCTCCAACAAAGTCATAATGAAAACAAGGGCTCTTTTTAGAGCCACCCTTTAACCCAACAGTGAATCTTATTTTTTCTTAACATACATACTCTTTTTTATTTTTTGGTGGATTCGTGAACCCATTGTGAATCCGCAAAACAAAAGCACGAATTCAATGTACAACAACACAGTACACTTTTCAAGTTTAACTTATATTTTTATTTTTATATTTTTACTAACTCTATCAAATTTAATGTGATTATTAACCTCAATCTCACTAACTCTATAAAAAAAGTTCAGAAATGCAACACTACCCTCTAAATTATATACTATTAAATTATTTATTTAAGGTAGATCCGTGAATTCACTGAAACGTTACACTGGGGGGGCCGCGCTGAGAGCCGCAATGGGGTCGCGACTCCTATGACGAGAGAAAGAAAAACATAATTAATGCCCCCAGTTCCATTACCCGATATTGGCCCTGGGGACCCCATCCCACGGGGCTTGGCCATTTTTTATTTTTAAAAAGGGAGAGGGGCCGATTTCCCCCCCCCTCCCGGGCCATTTTTGGCCCCAGAGACCACATCCCCCGGGTCCGGCCTTGTCTTTTTTTAAAAATAAAAAAAAATTAAATGGGTGGGGGCTGAGTGGCCCCTCTCGGGCCATGTTTGGCCCCGGGGACCCCATCCCCCGGGACATGGCCTCTGTTTGGGGACCACGGGGGAGCCCCATTGCCCCCACGGTCCCCGCTGGCCCCCCAGCCTCCTGCGGGAGCCGGCATTGCTTTTGGACAAAGGGAGCTGCTGACATGCAGCTCCCTTTGCCCAAAAGCAATACTGGTACGCTTCATGGAGGCAAGAGCATTTTTTCTGCTGTCACTTCCATGAAGCGAAGCAGAAGTTTGCTATGACAGGGCAGGAGCAGTGCTCCCACCCTGCCATAGCAAACTGCAATGTCCCAGGGGTGGGCACCTGCGGACATTGCTGGAGCCGGCCCTGGGGGTTGGTGGTCCCCACGGCCATGGAAGGCTCCTGGAGGGAGGCAATGCGGCCCCCCTCCCAACAAGTTTAAAGCCCCAGGGAGGTGGTCCCTGGGGCCAGGGGTCCGCAACTGACCCCCACCCTTAATTTATGTGTGCCCCGGAGAGGTGGTGGTCCCCGGGGCAGTGTGAGGGGGCAGGAGTCCCCCCACACTTCATTTTAATTATTGTTGCCCCGGGGAGGTGGCGGTCCCCGGAGCTTGGGGAGGCCCGTGAGGCCCCCCATAATTTAGGAAAGCCCCAGGGAGGTGGCGGTCCCCAGGGCTTTGGGGGACCGCACAGCCCTGCATGTATTTTGAACATTGCCCCCGGGATCTGGCCCACCCGGGGGCTTAATTAAATGAGGCACGGGAGACCGCTCTTTGTTTTTTTGTTTTTTTTCGGCAGGATTTGCGAATGGTCTGCGAATCCTGCCAAAAGAAAATTGCTTTTTTTGGCCCTCGGGGTCCCCTGAGCAGGCCTAGGGGGTCAGGGTGTTTCTACCCTGCCCCCTTTTCTTGTTTTTTTACTGTTTTTCTTATGACTTGGTTCAACTGAGTCACAAATGGCTGCCAATATTTCCTAGTTTGAAGTGTTGGCAGCCAATCAGAAGTCAGCTCGTGATCGGGAGGGTTCGCGGATCCACTGCGCTCACCAGATACTAATATGATGATTTCTCACGAACTACTGAACGGATTTACACCATTCAAAAAAAAGTTGCTTTCTGAACCAAGACCTACCTTTTTGCCAAATTTGGAGTAATTCCGTTCAGTAGCCTTGTCTAAAGTTTCCTATGGAAATTAACATGGAGAAAACGTGTTTTCGGACCCTCCTTTTTTCTCAGCCCCCACGTGATGAATCACCCCGAAACTTTCATGACTGGAGCTGACCGGAGCGCCCCATTACTTTTGAAAATTTCGCACAGATTCGTCAACCGGCGCCAACGATATTGGCAAAAGAAAAACTCTTTTTGAATAGAAACAAGGTCCTAACTATAACTACCTACTGGCACCTGCCAGTAGGTAATATATATATATATATACATACATATATATATATATATACATATATTTCTCCACTCATCTGAACCATCCGATCGGCAAAAAGGAGAGCATTCGCAGGATCTTGTATCACAGTGCACTATTTATTGTGCTGGGACCCCCCCACTCTGACAGACGCGTTTCGGCACTCTGCCTTTCTCGATGTCAGAGTAAACAAGTTAGAAACACCATTTTAAAGTGCAATAAGTGACGTGAAACTAAAAGCATTGACATAAAAGATGGCTTAATTCTTTAGCTACATATTGTAGAATTCATGGTGGCCATCTTTAAACTTGTTCCAGACATTTCAATGTCATCTCATTAAACCAAGTACTTCCAAAGATTTAATTAAAAATACATTCAAACTTTGGTGGGTTTGGAAAAAGAGGAGCAAACTACTAACATACCATAATAAAACAATTATACTTTTGCTATGCAAATTCGAATATTAATGCTAATTATGGTATAGTGAATATTCCTTGCTCCCCTAAACTCCACTCAATATATTCCATTTCATGGAAGTACGATATAGGTTATCAAATTATATATATATATATATATATATATATATATATATATATATATATATATATATATATATATATATATATATATATATATATATATATATATATATATCAAAACCAACGCCGTTTCCGATAAAAAACAGCTACTGTGGACATAGTTTCCTTTTGAAAGCAGCTTTAACCCCTTCCCTGCGGGGGTAATTCCCCCACGGGTGCGGGAGGGCGGGGGGTGAGCACGGTGCCGCAGTGCTCATGACGAGACCAGCTCGTCATGAGTCACAGTGGAGCTGTGCTCATGACGAGCTGGTCTCGTCACAACCCCGCCCACTCATTAATTCTCCCGCACAGGCGGGGAATTAATACCGCGTGGGCGGCGCGCAGCCGTTATGACGAGACCAGCTCGTCATGAGCACAGCTCCACTGTGACTCATGACGAGCTGGTCTCGTCATGAGCATGGAAGCGGTTAATTCAATCAATCACCAGCTCGACGCGTTTCGTGAAACACTCCCTTGCTCACGAGTACTGTGTGATTTTACTTCCTGGTTTTTTAAATAAACACGTGATTGCATCGTAATAGCAAGTGACAACAGACTACATGACGGAATGTTGTTCATGTGCAACAGCTTTATAGAATCTATGACGTAACAACAATGTCATCACATTGATCGATTATTATGGATTTTTTTTTGCAATGTATTTGCCCACTGGGGCTAATTGATTTGATGCTGGGTATCATTTCCAGCTTGATTTATTTATTTAATTTTTGGGTCAATAAATCATGTTATTTGTACTATGAATGAGCAATGGCCATGAAATTGACACGTTGCAAATACGATGTATTTTTTGACATTATCGAGTAATTTCAATGTGAAGTATATTATTTAAGCCTTACATTCAGGGACCTTTGTAATAATGCGCTCATAGTTCTGGTAGATCAAATATGTTTAATTTGTTTTAACACTTATTAGGGAGTTTGAAAAATGTTTGTAACTAAGAGTGATGTAACTCGCCATGTAGTCTGTTGTCACTTGCTATTACGATGCAATCACGTGTTTATTTAAAAAACCAGGAAGTAAAATCACACAGTACTCGTGAGCAAGGGAGTGTTTCCCGAAACGCGTTGAGCTGGTGATTGATTGAATTAAAGCTGCTTTCAAAAGGAAACTGTGTCCACAGTAGCTGTTTTTTATCGGAAACGGCGTTGGTTTTGATGTTTATGAGGCTCGCCCCCTGACTGTGGACCGCCGCTGAGGAGAGGAACGGGGAAGGCGATTACGGTGCGCGAGCACCGTTTGGCGGTGGTATATATATATATATATATATATATATATATATATATATATATATATATATATATATATATCTACTGGCGGTCGCCAGTAGATAGTTATAGTTAGGACCTATTTTCCATAGGAAATCCGCGACATTCTATTTGAAATAACTCTTGCGTCGGTTGACGAATCTTCACGAAATTTTCAAACTTTATGGCCCGCTCCGGTCCGCTCCTACCCTGAAAGTCTCAGGGTGATTCGTCAAGCGGGGCCGAGAAAAAGGGGGGTCCCAAAACGTGTTTTCCCCATTCATTTTCCCATAGGAAACTTTAGACACGGCTACAGCCCGAACTGCTGATCGGAATTACACCAAATTTGGCAAAGAGGTAGTTCTTGGTTCAGAAAGAACCCTTTTTGTTAAATGGTGTAAATCTGTTCAGTAGTTCCTGAGAAAATCAAAAGTTAAGTCACATATATATCTATGGCCGAGTAGGGTCCGCGTACCCTCCCGACCACGAGCTGCATGCTAATTGGCTGTCAAGTGGCTCTCAACATATATTTTTATAGAGGCCACGCCCCTTTTTACACCTCTCTGCAACGCAGCTCTGTGGTGCTTTTTAGAAGTACATGGTGGGCTAGTTGGACCCCAGGGACCCTCATGATTCAAGAGGACTTAATCCCCCAACTTAAAACGCGCCACGGGGCGCGTTTGCACAGATGTCACCTCAGGCCCCGCCCCCTCCCTTCACCATTGTGCAAATATTCCTCTAAAATCAGCCAAACTACGAATTCCTATTTACTCACCTGTTATCAGGAGAGAACCCAGTGCTGCATATTTTAGCCCAGCACTGACCTTGAAAAGTAATTCTAACCGTACTTACCAGTAAATTGAATTTCCTTCCATAGGATATCATTGCCTGCTTTTTGCTGAAAAAGTTTCTAAGTGTCGATTTTTGAAACATACAAATATTCCTCTAAAATCAGCAGAACTATCAATTCCGATTTACTCACCTGTTATCAGGAGAGACCTCAATGCTGCATCTTTCAGCCCAGTACTGATCCTGAAAAGTAATTTTAACCGTACTTACCAGTAACTTGAATTTCCTTCCATAGGATATCATTGACTGGTTTCACTTGGAAATTCTTCTAAGTGTGGAGTTTTGGAACTTTATAATATTCCTCTAAAATCAGCCGAAATACGAATTCCGATTTACTCACCTGTTATCAGGAGAGACCTCAGTGCTGCATCTTTCAGCCCAGTACTGATCCTGAAAAGTAATTTTAACCGTACTTACCAGTAAACTTGAATTTCCTTCCATAGGATATCATTGACTGGTTTCACTTGGAAATTCTTCTAAGTGTGGAGTTTTGAAACTTTATAATATTCCTCTAAAATCAGCCGAAATACGAATTCCGATTTACTCACCTGTTATCAGGAGAGACCTCAGTGCTGCATCTTTCAGCCCAGTACTGATCCTGAAAAGTAATTTTAACCGTACTTACCAGTAACTTGAATTTCCTTCCATAGGATATCATTGCCTGCTTTTTGCTGAAAAAGTTTCTAAGTGTCGATTTTTGAAACATACAAATATTCCTCTAAAATCAGCCAAAATACTAATTCCGATTTAATCACCTGTTATCAGGAGAGACCTCAGTGCTGCATCTTTCAGCCCAGTACTGATCCTGAAAAGTAATTTTAACCGTACTTACCAGGAACTTGAATTTCCTTCCATAGGCTAACATTGACTGGTTTCACTTGGAAATTCTTCTAAGTGTGGAGTTTTGGAACTTTATAATATTCCTCTAAAATCAGACGAACTACGAATTCCGATTTACTCACCTGTTATCAGGAGAGAACCCAGTGCTGCATCTTTTAGCCCAGCACTGACCCTGAAAAGTAATTCTAACCGTACTTACCAGTAACTTGTATTTCCTTCCATAGGAATCCATTGTCTGGTTTTCAGCAGAAAAGTTTCAAAGTGTTGATTTTCACAATCTACAAATATTCCTTAAAAATCGCCTGTATAACTTAAACGCATTCTTTCAACTGTTTACAGGAGATGCACCAGTGCTGGATCCAGGATCCACCACTGAGTAAGAAAAAGTAACGATAACACTACTTACCTGCTAAGTGAATTTCCTGCCATAGGATAACATTGGTGATTCTATGCACTGTAAAAACCATAGGTTTCAGGCACGTTATAGTTAGAAATTAGCATTTAAAAACCTTTGAAATTCACTGAAAAAACCATAGGTTTCAGACACGTTATAGTTAGAAATTAGCATTTAAAAACCTTTGAAATTCACTGAAAAAACCATAGGTTTCAGGCACGTTATAGTTAGAAATTAGCATTTAAAAAACCTTTGAAATTCACTGAAAAAACCATAGGTTTCAGACACGTTATAGTTAGAAATTTGCATTTAAAAAACCTTTGAAATTCACTGAAAAAACCATAGGTTTTAGGGACAGTTATAGTTAGTTGGACATTGCACTCGTACAAAACCCGTGAAATTCCCCCGTTATAGTTAGTTCAGCTAACTATAACTCGCGCCCGCAATGCACTGCTGATGACGTCACATATTACATCACTCATGACATGGTCAGTGACATCACTGATGACATCACTGATGACATCTCAAATGACATCACTGATGACATCATCCATGTGATAATTTCATTCATCTTCTCACACCCTAATATAACTTTTGATACACCCACTGTAAATTACAGACTGCCATTCTCAAAACCATAGACACTCCAACACCAATAACTACATACCCACTCACTGATTCTTAGGTCTACACACACATCCACTCACTCACCCGTACAGTCACTCATACTTACGGTCACTCAGTACAGGACTATCATATGCACTCATACACCTACATAGACACTCACACACCGCCACTCATCCATAGAGGTACTCACACACCTAGTCAGTCATGCAAATAATTAATCACACTGCCATTTACTCACCTATACAGTTATACACACACCAGCTCACTTACTCATACAAATACTAGCACATTCTTACGCTCTTATACAATCACTGATACAAGCACACACTCATCCATACAGTCACTCTCACAATCACAATCACACACTCTCGCTTATAGCTATTTATATACTCCAACACACATATATACTGCCTTTCACATATGTAGTTACTCACACATGTACCACTGAGATATACATTCACTCACTAACACACCCATACACACACTCACCCACCCATACAGTCCATCACAGATGCACTCGTGAAACCATGCACCCAGTGAATCACCCACTGATACATCTATGTGCAGCCACACACACCCCATCCACACAAACACTCAGGCACCCATACAGATACTCAGACAACCAATCAATAACACATAGACACTCATGTAGCTATTTACAAACCCATGCAGCCACTTACACACCAACAGACAGATGGATAAAGACACTCACACAGTTTAGTCACTAACCCATGCATTTAGTAAGATACGTTTAATCACTCACTTATAGAGTCAGTCACGCACCTACTAAATCATCCATCCAGACACTTATACACCCACTCATTATTCAATACACCTTGGCATATATATTAAACATATTTAAACTTTATAGAAACACACAGTCACTGCATGATGTCATCAGTGATGTCATTTGAGATGTCATCAGTGATGTCATCAGTGATGTCACTGACCATGTCATGAGTGATGTAATATGTGACGTCATCAGCAGTGCATTGCGGGGCGCGAGTTATAGTTAGCTGAACTAACTATAACGGGGAATTTCACGGGTTTTGTACGAGTGCAATGTCCAACTAATTATAACTGTCCCTAAAACCTATGGTTTTTTCAGTGAATTTCAAAGGTTTTTTAAATGCTAATTTCTAACTATAACGTGCCTGAAACCTATGGTTTTTTCAGTGAATTTCAAAGGTTTTTTAAATGCTAATTTCTAACTATAACGTGTTTGAAACCTATGTTTTTTTCAGTGAATATATATATATATATACGTCTTTAAAAATATCTAAACACATTTAACATCCAAAAACACGATATTAAATTGACATATAAACAATGCATCAATACATACAAATACATAATAAATTAAAAACACTTAAAACTAGATTATTATACACAATAGTTAAGTTTCTGATATTTAAAACTTTGATATTATTGTATCAAATCAAAACGCAACACACTTTCCAAGGGTATTACTTACTTCAATATAATAATACTATAGATATTCTCTCTTCAATATTTAGTACCTTCGATATTGTGGTCTCGTTATTTAGGGGAACACCTCTGGAACTACTAATTCTTGACTTTGCGCAAAACATGCAATCTTCTAACACAAGCTACAATTTTCTCCTGCTCTTTTGTACAACATATGTAGCAATAAAAAACATGCTAAACAGGCTATTAATTACTCTTTCGCTCACACTGGCTGTAACAAAATGTGTCGCCTGAACACCACTAGATGTAAAAAGACAAATTAAGCCTCTCCGACTACCCGTCAAGCAGATGCACCTTTGTGCATAAGTCATGATTTGTACATTCATGGCCGGACTGGCAATTTATCTAATTGGTCATTTTCATGGGGGCTGAGGCTTTTGGGTATAGTTTGTGAAGTCCCAAAGCCACGGCTGGCATATCTTTTACTTTATTTTAGTAGGCACAGTGGGAGAAAGATTGCAGAAGAAAGAGAGAGTATGGAGAGCAATCAGAGAGAGGAAGAAGAGAGAGTAGAGAAGGAGAGGCAGAAAATCGGAATATGGAAAGAAAGACAAATATAGGGGAGGAGGGAGCGGGGCTGGATTGAAAAATGTTGGCATGGCCACATTTGGTTTCCAGTACAGCCCTGTCAGCATCATGTGAACGCTTGCAACAGGAGAATAATGGGTGCTTTCCAAAATCAAAGAAATTTATGAGAGATATGTGCCATATAAAAAATAAAAAAAACTACACGTACATATCTTGAAATTTATTAATCTTCAGAAATAATTGGCAGTGCATCTCTTGAATATTGAGACCAAATCATATAATCAACTCCCTTTCCGTTATCAATTTCTGTGTATGAAACTGTATTGGGTATCATTCACAGTGTGCAGGTAACATAAAATAAGCAGTAATTTCTATGCAACATGGAAATATCCCAAATCTCATTTTAATCACTGAGGAGATACCACATACGGTAAGACCCCATGCCATCATGCCCCATTGGTATTTTTAAATTTGGAATTGCAAGATGATTTGTAGTAACACATGGTGTAACCAGAGATGTCTATACGCTTCAGTGCAACCCTCTACCCTTGTACATTTATATATTTCTTTAAATTATGCTCTGTGTGAACAGTACAACTAATGAGGCATTCTTTCTAGATAGAAAAATATAATTAACTGGTATTTCCCATTTGGAATTGTATATTTAAAAAAAATGATGAGACTAATTCAAGTGTGTATAAATACAGTTTTCTTCTATTTTCTTTTTTACCTAGAAGGGCTGTCATGGGGTTAATGTATATCACGTTATACGCAGAGGTTGGTCACTGTACTAAAATATGCCTGTAATAAACTGAATTATTAATTGGGGTGGATGGGAGTCCACCACAAAGAATAAGGCCACAAACTAGTTAGGGAAAATCACAATTTCAATATCTTAAACCTTGCCTCAAGCTCCCGGTAGCTATGGCACAGAGCAGATAGGCTTAACTTAACTTAACAAAGTGTGTTAAGTTCTTAGCAGTAAAAAAAGTGTTTGGTGTCAGAACATAATAAAAACCCTACAAGCAATTTAGAAAAATAGATAACAATTTAAGGGAAGAAATTAGACCAAAATGACAAATTCCAATAAGGGGAACCAGGGATCAGAATTTTTAAAGATTTAAGATAAACAGCACCAAGAAAAAGTAAAGCTCCAATCATTAGTCAGGGTTCCAGGTTGACTGAGACCTAGGTGTGATTTCAGGCTGGCCACGATGGAGCAAAGGTTGGACACCCCAAGCAGGTTCACCTGGGTCAAAGATTTTACCTTCTGACTTAGGGCCAGATTTAGACTTTGGCAGAGAGGGAACTCCATGGCAACAGCAATGGAGTGGCCACACTGCAAAACTTTCAGTCCTCCGGCCCAATTGAGGGCCTGCAGACCAAGACTATGCCTCCGATGGAGCCTACACCTGCTCATTCACCAACATACACCTTCGACTGTCTGACAGAATACTGGCTGTTGAAGATTAGTCATCTGACTATCTGCCCAATTTAGATGGGACAGTTGGATGGCTTTTTTTGTTGTCCGTCACAGGTAAAACCTGGTGGTGAGGGACAGTACAAATTTATAAATGACTACCACAGCATGGTAGAAAACTCCCATGGTTGGGGTGGAGGAGAGCATTATTTTCACATTTTTGAAAAATTTTAAACTTTCAAAAGTTAGGTGTTAGTGTCCATCACTAATGATGGACGCACACCAAACGTTTTACTTTCTGTACATGAACTGCCATGACAGTGTTTAAGACAATCCATAGAGTTCACTGCCAGGCCAGTTGTGAACTATCAGTATGGTGGGCGGAGTGAAGGAAGGGTGGCAGACATAAAGTCCTCCACCACCATGACTGCCATTAACCTTCCACCAAATTCTAAATCGGAATGTTAGTCTCTGAAATAGAGGTTGGAGTCTTATGCAAATCAGTCTTGACCCTGTTCGTCATGGGAACAGTCCAGCTCGAACTGCCAAGGCAGGTCCTCACTGGACCAGAAACAAGCATCCTGGGACCGGTTTCGGGGCATCACCCCTCATCAACCAGGCTGGGGGTGAATATTTGGCAATGTTCAACATTATGTCCATCATCTCTTTGTGTTGCATTTTCACCCTAAGTGGGAAGTGTATGCCCAGAGGTGGGTCCCGCGCTTGCTACGCAACCGGTTTCAAGTTAGCCTGGCTGATGAGGGGTGTTGCCCCAAAACCGGTCCCAGGATGCTTTTTTTCCTGTCCAGGGAGGACCTGGCCTAGCAGTTCGGGCTTGACTGTTCTCATGGGGAACAGGGTCAAGGCTGATTTGCATATAGCTGGGCCCAAACTGGAATGGCGTGGCTAGCAAAATAATGATGGATTAAACCCAGATCTGTGACTGGGGGTGAATGTTTGACAATGTTCAACATTCCGTCCATTATCTTTTTGTGTTGCATTTTCACCCTAAGTGGGAAGGGTATGCCCAGACGTCCCGTGCTTGTTACACCACAGGTTTCCAGCTAGCCTGGCTGATGAGGGGGTGATGCCCCAAAACCAGTCCCAGGATGCTTGTTTTCTGGTCCAGGGAGGACCTGCCTGGTAGTTCAGGCTGGACTGTTCCCATGGGGAACAGGGTCAAGGCTGATTTGCATATGGCTGGGTCCAAACTGGAATGGCGTAGTGAGAAAAATAACAATAGATTGAACCCAGATCTGTGACTGAGGGTGAATGTTTGACAATGTTCAACATTCCATCCGTCATCTTTTTGTGTTGCAGTTTCACCCTAGGTGGGAAGGGTATGCCCAGGCGTGGGTCCCGTGCTCGCTACGCCACCGGTTTCAAGCTAGCCTGGCTGATATGGGGTGGTGCCCTGAAACCGGTCCCAGGATGCTTTTTTCCAGTCCAGGGAGGACGGGCCTGGCAGTCCAGGCTGGACTGTTCCCATGGGGAACAAGGTCAAGGCTGATTTGCATATGGCTGGGTCCAAACTGGAATGACGTGGAGAGCAAAATAACGATGCATTAAACCTTGATCTGTGACTGGGGGTGAATGTTTGACAATGTGCTACATATGGTCCGTCATCTTTTTGTGTTGCAGTTTCACCCTAGGTGGGAAGGGTATGCCCAGGCATGGGTCCCGTGCTCGCTACGGCACCGGTTTCAAGCTAGCCTGGCTGATATGGGGTGGTGCCCTGAAACCGGTCCCAGGATGCTTGTTTTCCGGTCCAGGGAGGATGGGGCCTGGCAGTTCTGGTTGGACTGTTTCCATGGGGAACAGGGTCTAGGCTGATTTGAATATGGCTGGGTCCAAACTGGAATGGTGTGGTGAGCAAAATAACAATGGATTAAATCCAGATCTGTGACTGGGGGTGAATGTTTGACAGTGTTCAACATTCCGTCCATCATCTTTTTGTGTTCCATCCCCCACATGAACATCACCACTTATTCCAGCACCATGAGTCTCATCATGTGCTAGGATGCCCGGCTAACACGTTATAACCTGGTTGCGCTTCAAATTGCTTTTGGACAACCTTGACATGCTCCACACTTATCCCCCATCCAAAACAACCACATTCCTCTTTACTTCAATAATTCACTTCGGCCCGATGAACTTCGTCTCACCTTTGGGAGACCAAACAGTTTCTTTACATACACCATTTCACTAACCACCCATCTACTAGGTTTAACACCGAGCTTCCTGTCAAAACGCTCCTTATATTCTTATTGATAATCTCTGATCCTGCGTGAAAACGTACTCCCAATGCCAGAACCACCACTCAACCAAACAGGTTTAAATTTTGAGCCAGCCATTCTTCCTTTGAGTCTCTGTAAAGGAGAAATCGCTGTCACACTGTTTGGTGTGTTACGGTGTACCCAAACCTTTTTGCGCAGGTTCCCCTTCAAAGGCAACCTGCACTCTACAGCAGTTTACACGCATGCTCTCACCAAACGATTCATGCTTTCCACAAGACCATTGGCTTGAGGAGAGTAGAGGGCTGAGCGGTGCTGTTTGATGGATAGATACTCAAAAAATTCCTTCATTTCCTGATAAATGAACTGGACACCATTGTCTGTTACAACCGTTTGGGGAATGCCTTCACAAGCAAAGAACTCCAGTATACCTTTCATCATAATGGAACTTATGCAACATGCCGATACCCATTTGGAAGTATAATCCACCAAAACTAGTTCAAATCTTTCATTCACAGACAATACGCCAAATGGACCAACAATATCTGGAGCCAATTTGCTCCATGGTTCTTCAGGGAGCTCTACATGGGATAAGGGCACTGATTTTGATATGTCATTACCAGCGCATATAAACAATCCCTAACAACTCCCTCCACTTGCCTGTCAACCCCTGGCCACCAGTACATCTCCCTCACTCTGGCTTTCATTAGGTTCTGGCCCAGGTGGCCTTCATGAGCCAAGTTGATGATTTTGCTGCGCAAGCCTTCAGGAGGAATCAAACTCTCACCCCTGAACAGTTCATCATTAACAATACTCAATTCCTCCCTCACATTCCTAAAAACTTTTGCATCTTCAGGCGCATTGCGATGCCTGGCCAACCTCCCACCACAAAATCCAAAGTTTGTTTCCTGATAGCATCACTGGACACTCTTACTTCCCATTCCTGCTTGTTAAGAGCTGGATCCTTGACCCAAAGTATGGAGGCAACGGGTGCAGACACCAGTTCCTTGTCCAAAGGCACCTTGGATAAATACTCAGCCGAAATGTTATTTTTACCAGATAAATTCTCCACAATAAAGTTGTTCTCCATTAATTTTCCACCCACCTCTTTATCCTAGGATTGGCATTCTCTTTATGTCTACATGCAAACTTATGGACCAAAGGCCTATGATCCAACTTCACTGTGAAGGGCAAACCCCACAGAAAATATTTTAAATGGTTAATGGTCCACATGCAGGCTAATGCCCCACGCTCAATCACTGAGTAGCGTTCCTTCACTCCTTTGAGCGAACATGAGGCATAAGGTATCACTCTTTCATCACCATGAACTAACTGGTAGAGGACAGCACCCAAACCCTTCAATCTGGCATCCGTGGTAAGTATTGTTTTTCTGGTGCCATCAAAATGTCCTAAAGTTGGCATGAAGGCTATTGCCTACTTTACCTTATTAAGCAAGAATGCTGCTCAACATTCCAAAATGCCACCATATTGCCAGCAGCATTGGGAAGCTTTATTGGCTTCAGGTCAAGCAGCACATTGAATTCAAGGCGCCGTGCCTTGTGCATAAAGCTTTGTATGGCAGTGGGGCATCGGACCTACAGAAACTTTTTCACTGGCACTCTCCACGGCGTAATCTTAGATCTGCCAATAAAGGTCTAGTCCAGGTCCACAGAATACAAAAGGTGAGATGGGGAGGCAGAAGCCTGTCCTATAGAGCATCAAAGCTCTGGAATGAATTACCTTACATCATTAGGCTACAGCCTACCACACCAATAAAACAAGAAAATGTCCCTACCTATTTATTTCACAATATGCATCACGTCATTTGTAATAATAATCTGAACAGTGCTGAAGAATAGAGGGAACAGATGTATCACAAAATAAATTTATTGATTCAATGAATAGGAAAAATACACAAGTATAATGCAAATAAATACAATCCCGCCAATCATTCAATCGCATTCACACAAGCGAACATGCTATCATACCTCTTTCATTCAGACTCACAACACTCATAAAATAACTTAAATAGTTTGGCAAAGCAACATAAACAACAATGTGCCCGCCAATTTCCTCGGAAATGTAGGTCAAAATATCTAAAGAACACCAATGTGCTCAATACATATCGTAAAAATATACATAAAACGATAATACAAGAAATATATTGGCAAATACAATGGTTATCTAAAGGGGGGAAAAAAGGGTAAAACAAATTTCTAACAAAGGTTGAAGTGTCACAAACGCCGACGCGCGTTTCGGTGTGAAGACCGGATATGGCCAAACACCTTCCTCAGGGCGTGGGTAACAGAACGGTGAAGTGGTGGGAAAATTCTGAAAATAGATGAACATACAATGATATTCAATCCTACAACAAGTTACTTTTGCCTTGTTATTATTTATATAAATCAAATAACTAAATAAAGATAACATACTGAACAGATGAAGCAAATATAATGACGTATATTATATTCTTACAGCACTGGTACTTAAACAAAGATAGATCCAAGAGAGTTCTATTCAAATTGATGATGGAACAACAAGTGCACAATCATTAAGGAGGAAGAACAAAAGTAATCCCGCCTTGAACACGCAGAAGGCAGTGAAACATCATCTCAATTCGGAACAATTACTACTGTCAAAACCTTAAAGAAAGTAATGAAAGAACCTGAGATAGGGAGACATGTGAAGGATGAAAGAGAGAAACTCTCAGTGGGGAAAATAAACTGCTGGCATACCGAGAAGAGAAAAGTCAGAAAACCTAGGATAGGGAGAGAAGGAGAGGGATAAGAGGGAAAGAGTCGCAGCGAAGTAGCTACCTACCTCAAAGTCAGAGAGACTTCTGGTTAAAACGGGCCAAGGGTGCCGGGCAGCAAAGCTCCAAGAATTGCAGATATGGACAGACGAGCACCCTCTCATTCTCAGCGTCTTCCTGCCTTCTACAGAGAATCGGCCCTCAGGTAACCAGAGAACATGCTACTTACACCATTCTCTATCGCGCTCATCTCCTATTATTATTCGCAGCAGCCGTGCTCAGGGGGAAAGCCCTCCCACGACTTATTTATCCCCAGTATTTACAGCGACCATTTTATTATACCCATTTTAGACCATATCTGCAATTCTTGGAGCCCTGGGGTTTGTCTAATCTATGCTTATCGACTGCCTGCTTCCCCGTCGCAGTACTGTGTCTGCATCTTGGTCCCTGCCGCTACTCCAGCCCAGGGTATACTCCATTGCAGCTTTTCCAGCGAACTACGTTGAGCTTTGCTGCCCGGCACCCTTGGCCCGTTTTAACCAGAAGTCTGAGGAAGCCCTGAGGAAGGTGTTTGGCCATATCCGGTCTTCACACCGAAACGCGCGTCAGCGTTTGTGACACTTCAACCTTTGTTAGAAATTTGTTTTACCCTTTTTTCCCCCCTTTAGATAACCATTGTATTTGCCAATATATTTCTTGTATTATCATTTATGTATATTTTTACGATATGTATTGAGCACATTGGTGTTCTTTAGATATTTTGACCTACATTTCCGAGGAAATTGGCGGGCACATTGTTGTTTATGTTCCTTTGCCAAACTATTTAAGTTATTGTATGAGTGTTGTGAGTCTGAATGAAAGAGGAATGATAGCATGTTCGCTTGTGTGAATGCGATTGAATGATTGGTGGGATTGTATTTATTTGCATTATACTTGTGAATTTTTCCTTTTCATTGAATAAATAAATTTATTTTGTGATACATCTGTTCCCTCTATTCTTCAGCACTGTTCAGATTATTATTACAAATGACGTGATGCATATTGTGAAATAAATAGGTAGGGACATTTTCTTGTTTTATTGGTGTGGTAGGCTGTAGCCTGATGATGTAAGGTAATTCATTCCAGAGCTAGGATGCTCTATAGGACAGGCTTCTGCCTCCCCATCTCACCTTTTGTATTCTGTGGACCTGGACTAGACCTTTATTGGCAGATCTAAGATTACGCCGTGGAGAGTGCCAGTGAAAATGTTTCTGTAGGTCCGATGCCCCACTGCCATACAAAGCTTTATGCACAAGGCATGGCGCCTTGAATTCAATGCGCTGCTTGACCGGAAGCCAATACATTTATTTTGTGATACATCTGTTCCCTCTATTCTTCAGCACTGTTCAGATTATTATTACAAATGACGTGATGCATATTGTGAAATAAATAGGTAGGGACATTTTCTTGTTTTATTGCTCTGTATTTTCCCCTATGATTTCCCTACCTCTATCCGCCTTAATAGGGGCCCCCTCTGTTTGAGTGGTTGTTGTTTCTTCCCAGCCCTGTGCTGTGGGGGTTTGTTGTTATCTCAGTTCTATTGTGTCTGGAACTTGTGCACTCTCATTAATCTCCCTACATACATATAGATATATTTTTTCACTCTAGAGCCTTTCTCTATATAATCCTTTCGCTTCCCACCATCTCCCTCCGTCTGTCCCAGAGTTTGCTCATACTCTTTATATTTAGCAGGCACCCTCGTATCGGTGCCCCATTCATTGCTCTATTTGGTTGTATCCCTCACTCTGCACAGATTAGCTCTTCTTGATTTGGCTTCACCGACGAAGACTTAGCCCGACTCATTGGTTCAACCTCGGGTAATGATCAACTGTTTCCGTTGTCCAAAGGATCCAACGAAGAATGGACAAAACTATTTAATTTGAAGAAAAAATTTAAACGCACCGAATCACATGCTTACTTCATGCTTGAGTACCTAAAAGCAGGTACTATACCTATTGGATTGAGAGTTCGCAATATCCCGGGCCTATTCGTTGAGATCAGACAGTTCCTGGAGAAGTGGGCCCTCATTTCTAACCGCTGCTCCAGGGACTGGATGATTCTCATCATCGAGACGGCCCGGGAGGTTGTTGAACTTCTCAACAAAGAGATCCAGGAGCTGGAGGACAAATTGAAAGAGTCCCATAGCATTGAAGAGGCAAAAAAGAAACTCGAGGAAATTTCTTACGAATTAGATTCTTTTAGCGAATATCTCCTTAAGAGAAAAACTGAAAAGCTAAGAAAAGATATACGCCTATTCACGCAAGAGCGCACTTATCCTTTCCTCTCCGAAGGTTTCTACAATCAACACAGGGATACCACGGCGGGCAATAATACCTCTAACCGAGGATACCCTCGAGTAACAACATTCTCTGATACTACAGATTCAGAAGGCGAGGGGTCCTCATACCAGAGCCACCAACCTAGATACAACTCTGATAGATCAGGCTCTGAGAACCATTTTTTAGGCAACCGACGGGGCAATTTTTGCCCTAGGTACCGAGGACAACAACAGCAACGGGGATATCAACCAGGCCATCAATAGAGAGGTTCTTTCCCCAACCGGGGACAAGCACAGAGGACGCATTTCGAGGAGCAGGAACCAGCTCAAAAATACATCCAGACCCGCCAACACCAGTATTGGCGAACCTAGATATGATCCCCATTTTCAACCTGTCCTCTAGCCCACTGGATCCACACACGGGAAGCCTGCTAACGAAGGGACTTTCATTCGTTCCCACTACCTACTTTAACGAATTTGAGCTCATGAGCGACAAACCCTCTTTCGCAAAATTCGTTAAAAAAAATTCTTTTTCCAGAGAGATAGTGCGCCGAACGAAGAGAATCTATCAGGCCTTAAACCCCCGTCCACTTTCTGCCCTGAAATAGATCAGGTGGGAGCCGAGGTGGATATGTTCGAGAGAGCTGTCCTCAAAAAGATCAAGCAAGCTATTAAATTTACCCCCAAACCTATTCATAACACCACTAAGGAAGAACACATTGCCCTCAAGAAACTCAAGGTTGATTCCTCTCTCACTATTAAACCTTGTGATAAAGGCGGAGGAATTGTCATTTTTGACTCTGATAAATACAGAGCTAAAATGGAATGCCTTCTAAGCTCCCCTAGGCACTACGCGAAAATCATGATCAATCCTGACCCCATCTCAAACGACGGATTCTTAGCCTTGTAGAGGCGGCTGTGGAGAGAGGTGAAATCTGTCAAAAAGAGGCTGAATTCCTTACACCCACTCATACTCGCATCCCAATAATCTATGGGGTGCCAAAGACTCATAAGAACCAAACAGACCCCCCTCTTAGACCAATTGTTTCCACCATAGGGGCGGCTACTGAACCTCTTTCCAAGAATGTGGACCAGTTTCTAAAACCCTTGGTCGCCACATTACCGTTGTACATCAAGGATACGGGTCATCTTATCTCCCAGATTGAAGGCCTTCTATATAACAACTTACAGGAAATCCTGGTTACTATGGACCTGGAATCCTTGTATTCTAACATCCCCCAAAAAGAAGCCTTATGGGTCATTAAGAACATTCTAGAGGAAGACCACTCTTTCCCTAATTCCTCTCTTATTCTCCAATTACTTGACATCGTTTTATCGGAGAACTTTTTTGAGTTTGACAATTCTTTTTTTCACCAAATCCAGGGAGTTAGCATGGGAGCCGCTTGTGCTCCCAGTGTGGCATGCCTATATATGGGGCACTTCGAGAAGCGCAACATCCACAACGAAATGGCCCCTTTCTACGAGAATGTACATCACTGGTCCCGCTTTATTGACGATATCTTTTTTATTTGGCGAGGAGATCAGGACACACTTAACGAATTCCTTGATTGGATCAATCTCGCAGACCCTAATTTGATCTTTACTGCCCACACCAGTACCCAAAAACTGGAGTTCTTGGATGTGTGGATCGAGGAACGTGTCCACAAACTAGCGGTTTCCCTATACACGAAACCTACTGCTAGGAACACCCTGCTGCATTATCAGAGTTTCCACCCTAATTGCCAAAAAGAGGGGATCCCATTCAGTCAGTTCCTCAGATATCGGAGGAACTGCACTACCATCAATGAATTCATGTATCATGCTGAAAATCTCAAGAGCAAACTCATCAATCGAGGCTACCCCCCTAAACTTGTCAAGAATGCTCTGAAAAGAGCCAAATATTATGATCGGGATTCCATGTTCCCACCCAAAGAAAAAAACTCCCTTGACCAATTGGTATGTGTTACCAAACACTCTTGGTTCAATAATAAAGTGCGCCAAATCGTTAACTCCCAGTGGCACCTTTTGAACTTAGACCAATCCACACCGCCCATCAGCAAACCCATCTTTTCCTTCAAAAGGAATAAAAACCTCAGGAACATGTTGGTACGTGCCAAAAGACCCAACAGATCCAACGGCACGCAGCTTTCCCTCATGGGGGGAAAGCCAGTTAAATACAATCACAAATACGGTAATTGCCAAGCGTGTCAAAACGTGATTGTGAGTGAGTATATCTCTATTAACTCACGTACTGTCCATCTCAAGGAAATGACCAACTGCCGCTCCACAAACATTGTATACGCCATTTTATGCCCGTGCGACCTGGCATATATCGGAGAAACAGCTAGGGAATGTCGAGTGCGCATTGGCGAACATAAATCTAACATCAGGCTCCTTAAACTCACGGCTCCATTAGTCAAACATTGGGCTTTGCGAAAACACGGCGAGAAAGACCTACGCTGGATCATCCTTGAGAAGGTACGCAATTTTGCTGGCACTGATATGACCGCTATTCGCCACAAACGCGAACTATTTTGGATGTTTCTACTCAATACCAAGGACCAAGGACTGAACGAAAGCCTCCAATGGGAACATGCCTTTCTCTAATGCGGCATTCCATCCTGGGATAGCTTGGGGCTCCTGTTTTCCTCCCTACACCTGTATCGCAAAATGCTCGGCGTTCCCCTTATTTTTCTTATTCTGATTACAGCATCATGAGTCTTCAATACGCCAGTTATTGCTCATGAGATCCTTCGGACCCTTACTCTCTATCTTGTTTGCCGCCTTCGTGTGACTTTCGAGCCTCAATACATCTGTTATCGCTCATGTGATCCCACCGACACTTTTCCTCTATTCTGTTTGCCACCCTCGTTTGGCCTTTTAGTCAGGCCGGGCTCACTCGAATTCGGCTTTTCGTCACGATAGGAGTACTCTCCCGAATCCGATATATATTTAAATGTCCTTAATCGGAATATAAACGTTCTAGAGATATATACCATATGTGACAGATTATATGTTCTGCCTGGAATTTGGCGGAACTGTTTTAGAATTTATATGCGCCCTGAGGAAGTCGATGGGTGATATTCCCAAGACGAAACACGTGTTGGCTGCATTTTGGCTACATTTCGGCTATACCAACTTATGGCTTTGAAAAAGGAAAATAAAGAAGAATCATATCACACAAGACTTGGGCTGATATTGGATTGAACAGATTTATTGATGTTATAAGCTCGCCTTTGCTCGGGAACGGGACTTTGCTTTTAGTCAGGCCTTTTTAAGCTTCAGTGGCTTCCGATTTGTGTCTCCCCTTTACTCACCCCCCCCGTTTTCCCTCTATGTATCTTGCCCCTTCACCTTCCTCTTGAGACTTCTTTTGAAGCTTTACCTGCTGTCCGAGCAATTATTTCCTCCCCTCTTGTTTCACCAGTCGCCTTTTCAACTATCGCTCGGGATTCGCCCCCCCGTGTTTCCCGAATCCATCTCGCTCTTTGATTGTTGCTGAGACCTCCACCAGGCTGCCGGGTCAGATGACCTTCTGGCCTGCATTATTGGCTCTTCTATCTCCCGATTTGACATTTAAACTCCGGCGGTTGCCTGTGAGTTTGTTTTCCCTGCTTTCCGTCAGCTACCGAGGAACAACCATCATGTCGCCGCTTTTCGTATCAGCTTAATTTGAGTAAGTTGCGGCTCGCTCCCAGTCAGCGTTCCCCATTTAACCTGCTACCAATTTGGTTTGCCCGCTCATTTTTCTCCTTATTTCTGTGTTGACAGGTCTGCCCCGTATCCTGCCTGAGTGGCACCCATTTTCCTCTATATATCTCTCATACTGACAGACAACTGACCTATAAGGTATTTAAGAATCGCGCACTACTTTCCTCTCCCCATTGCGCCTCAGTGTTAGCCTATAGCAGTCGCGTACAGGGGAAGAGTTTTGCTATTGTGTAGATGTCTGCCTCGCTTCACAACTTGTCCTTGTTGACAGGTCTGCCTCGCATCCTGTCTGAGGGGCACCCACTTTACCGAACGTATCTCTAATGCCTTTAGAGATCCGTTCTTTAACGTATTTAGAAAGCACACATCCCTTTGCTTTTCGCCTCGCGCCCCCATGCCCTTACCATCGCCCATTGCAGCCGCGCATGGGGGACTAGTACTGCTATTGTATAGGTAACCGTTACGCTTCCCAGTCATTATTTTTGTCCACTTTACAGTATCGTGCCATGCTTTTTCGCTTTCCTGACAGACGAGCACCCTCTCATTCTCAGCGTCTTGCTGCCGTCTACAGAGAATCGGCCCTCAGGTAACCAGAGAACACGCTACTTACACCATTCTCTATCGCGCTCATCTCCTATTATTGTTCGCAGCAGCCGTGCTCAGGGGGAAGCCCTCCCACGACTTATTTATCCCCAGTATTTACAGCAACCATTTTATTATACCCATTTTAGACCATATCTGCAATTCTTGGAGCCCTGGGGTTTGTCTAATCTATGCTTATCGAGTGCCTGCTTCCCCGTCGCAGTACTGTGTCTGCATCTTGGTCCCTGCCACTACTCCAGCCCAGGCTATACTCCATTGCAGCTTTTCCAGCGAACTATGCTGAGCTTTGCTGCCCGGCACCCTTGGCCCGTTTTAACCAGAAGTCTCTCTGACTTTGAGGTAGGTAGCTACCTCGCTGCGACTCTTTCCCTCTTATCCCTCTCCTTCTCTCCCTATCCTAGGTTTTCTGACTTTTCTCTTCTCGGTATGCCAGCAGTTTATTTTCCCCACTGAGAGTTTCTCTCTTTCATCCTTTACATGTCTCCCTATCTCAGGTTCTTTCATTACTTTCTTTACGGTTTTGTCAGTAGTAATAGTTCCGAATTGAGATGATGTTTCACTGCCTTCTGCTTGTTCAAGGTGGGATTACTTTTGTTCTTCCTCCTTAATGATTGTGCACTTGTTGTTCCATCATCAATTTGAATAGAACTCTCTTGGATCTATCTTTGTTTAAGTACCAGTGCTGTAAGAATATAATATACGTCATTATATTTGCTTCATCTGTTCAGTATGTTATCTTTATTTAGTTATTTGATTTATATAAATAATAACAAGGCAAAAGTAACTTGTTGTAGGATTGAATATCATTGTATGTTCATCTATTTTCAGAATTTTCCCACCACTTCACCGTTCTGTTACCCACGCCCTGAGGAAGGTGTTTGGCCATATCCGGTCTATACACCGAAACGCGCGTCGGCGTTTGTGACACTTCAACCTTTGTTAGAAATTTGTTTTACCCCTTTTCCCCCCCCCTTTAGATAACCATTGTATTTGCCAATATATTTCTTGTATTATCGTTTTATGTATATTTTTACGACATGTATTGAGCACATTGGTGTTCTTTAGATATTTTGACCTACATTTCCGAGGAAATTGGCGGGCACATTGTTGTTTATGTTGCTTTGCCAAACTATTTAAGTTATTGTATGAGTGTTGTGAGTCTGAATGAAAGAGGTATGATAGCATGTTCGCTTGTGTGAATGCGATTGAATGATTGGTGGGATTGTATTTATTTGCATTATACTTGTGTATTTTTCCTTTTCATTGAATCAATAAATTTATTTTGTGATACATCTGTTCCCTCTATTTTTCAGCACTGTTCAGATTATTATTACAAATGACGTGATGCATATTGTGAAATAAATAGGTAGGGACATTTTCTTGTTTTATTGCTCTGTATTTTCCCCTATGATTTCCCTACCTCTATCCGCCTTAATAGGGGCCCCCTCTGTTTGAGTGGTTACAGCCTACCAGACCCCTGGTCAGGAAAATGCTTAAGACCTGGTTATTTCCCTTACAGGAATGAAGCTTTCACCCAATTCTTCACTCGTTTCCTTGCTTCAGCGCCAGGACTCCCCGACATTCATGCGCTTTATACGTTTTTCTACTTACTTACTATTAGCAGCCTCAACACATCCGGGAGACCAAATGAATTCAGCACCTTTCTTGAGTAGGAGACTCAATGGCTGCACCACGCTCGCAAAATTGCAAATACATTTTGAGTAGTGCTCTGATAGACCCAAGAATGATCTAACTTGGACTTATCGCGTGGGGCAGGTGCCTGCGATATAGCTTCTGCCAGCTCCAATTTGGGGCTAATGCCATCCCCTGAAATGGTGTGTCCTAGGTATGAGACCGATCCAACCCAAAACCTGCACTTTTCTCTTTGGAGAGAAAGATCCCTCTCCATCAGCCTGGTAAGAACATTTTTGAGTACTGCATCATGACTAGGTCTGTCCTTGGCATACACTAAAATGTCATCTTGAAAGTACAAGACTGATTTAATTCCCGACAAAACCTCTTTCATCAACCTATGGAAACATGAGGTGCCAAGGCCAAAAGATATTCTAAGGAACCTGAATGTTCCCAGAGGAGTGACAAAAGAAGTTAGTGCCCTAGAGTCCTTGTATAACATTTTCTGATGGTAAGCAGCCGATAGGTCCATCACAAGGAACACCTTCGCTCCCATCAGTGTTGCTAGAACCTCAATAATGTTAGGTAGTGGTTGTTAATCGATCCATATACACTGGTTTAGGACCCTTAAGTCAACACACATCCTGATTTTCTTTCCACCATCCTTGGGGGCTAAAACAACTGGGGCCAGCCATTCAGAAGATTCAATCTCTTCAATTACTCCCAAACACTGTAGTCTATCTAGTTCCTGTTGCAAGGGTTTTGGTATGAGGTTGGGTACCCTCCTTACTTTGTGCACAATATGCTTTGCTCTAGATCTAAGGATTATTTTGTGGTTGAATCCCTTCAATAAACCCACTTTATCTTTGAATACTTCTTGGACTTCCTGCCCAATGTCAGTAACCTCACTGACATGCGACATTAGCATGACTTGCTCTGGTGCATTTGGGTTCAGTGTGAAGCAAAGTCTTCTATGGTGCCAACACAAGGAGATGATGGACCGAGCACTGAAACTTTTCAGACACTCACCCCCAGTCACAGATCCCTGTTGAATCCATCATCGTTCTATAGCTCACTTCACCACCCCAGTTCAGACCCAGGCGTATGCAAATCAGTCTTGACCCTGTCCTCATGGGAACAGTCCAGCCCAAACTGCCAAACAAAGGTCTTCCCTGCACCGGAAACAAGCATCCTGGGACCGGTTTCGGGGTAACACCCCTCATCAGCCAGGCTAGCTTGAATCTAGTGGCAAAGTGAGCAAGGGACCCATGTCTGGGCATACCCTGCCAGCTTAGGGCGAACAAAGCAAACACACGGAGATGATGGACAGAGCGCTGAAACTCCCATTTCGCCATGTACACCTTAACAATAGTTTCTCTACTTTTAAATGTTATGGTCATTAATTAATGTGTAACCCAATAGGTACATTTTCTGACCACCATAGCATATGAGATTTATGTCTTGTTGATTCAACACAATAGCCTCCAACCCAAAAGTCCTTTCCTGGTTTTTAGCACCTATTTGGGTAAAAGGTGATCAAGAGTCTGCTAAGACTTGTACACTTTTGCCACCAATGGTGACATCACATTAAGGCAATGTCACTGTATCTTTATTCACATGCTCCTCACCCACAGTCACACAAACACAATCAGTTACATGCAAAATCCCATGTTGATGCAACTCTGGGCACATGCAGTGTTGTTCACTTTCTGGTTTTTACACACATGTGCATAGTGTCACCTTTTTCCACAAATCCTGCAGGTGACATTCCGAGCATAACAATTTGGATAATTCGATGAGTGGTTGGTCCTTAGTTCCCCCCTGGCTAGGCTTCTGTTTATCCGTTTAAGCTGTTTTTGCACAGCTCCTGTATGAGGGAGTCAATGAGATCAGCAAAATCACAAATTTGAGCCAGGGTTTTCAATGCCACAACATAATTGTCAACTCTTTCTCCTTTGGCTTGTACCCTCATGAAACATCTGTGACCCTCTACACCTAGGTTGTGAAGTAGAACTCATTGGGGCATATTCTCAAGCCCCTATCGCCACGGGAACATCACTTTTTCTGACGTTCCCATGGCAATAGGGTCAGCACCTTATTCACAAGGCAGCGTTAAGCCACTTAACAAGGCTTTAAGCCATGTTAAGTGGCTTAACGCTGCCTTGTGAATAAGGCCCCTTTCATGCTAAGCTTAGCGTGAAAGGGGCATGCAGTGGGTGTTGTGGTGGGCGTTCCACCGCAACACTCATTGAATTCGACACTGCCACCTATTCTCAAGGGCGGCGTTAATAGGTGGCAGCGCCGAACTTAAGACCAGGAAAATCCTGGTCTTCTGTAGGAGAAACGAGGAGAAATGCTTTATTTCTCCTCGTTTTGCTTTTTCCATGTGTGCTGCCTTGTGCAGCACACATGGAAAAAGCAAAATGCCATGGTTTGTTCATGTACAGGAAGATGTCCCTTCCTGTACATGAACAAACCTTTTTAAAAATGCCATTTTGTAACTTTCATGTGTGCTGCATGAAGCAGCACACATGAAAGTTACAAAATTGTATTTTCTGATTGTTTATGTGCAGGAAGGGGCACCTTCCTGTACATAAACAACCCTCCCCTGCACACAGACACCCTTGCACTCTGGTGCAAGGGTGCCTGCGTTGGCGCTAAGTTGTGAAACTTAGCGCCATCGCAGGGGGAAACGCCGGGCTGCACCACATTCTTGAGAATAGGGTGCAGTCTCGCGTTTCCGGAGTGTCGGTGACAGGCGTTAAGCCAAGGAGGCTAACGCCTCTCACCGCCACTTCATTGAGAATATCCCCCATTGTCTCCTAGCCAGAGAGAACTTTTCCCCTCCTACTGCTACAAGATACAAATCGAACAAGCGTTTCCACTTTCTCCATCTCAACAATGGTTCACCCCTCTCCGATAGGAACTGCGGAGGTTGACTCATGCTGGCTGCCATACCTGCAACTGAAGTCAAATTAACAAACTAACACTACAATTTGAAATAATGAGTCAACAGAATAAGCAAACACAGCTAACTAAAATAATTATAAAATAATTAAGTGTCTTCCAGTTCAAATATTATAACCTGTAGTGGCTGTTGGCTGCATTACCCTGAAGAGTTTCTGATTCCTCTGTCGGGGAAAAAAAGGTTTTTTATGCACCTTACCACAAATACACCTCAGTGGTGAGAAATCAATTGTGCGATACAGTGTCTAGTCAGGAATCAAGAATGGGGCACAATACTTCAGTGCTTAATAATACCGCTCTTTCAATAAATCCTTTTTAGGGTCCCACCACTTGATGCGGTCGAAAAGCACACTTACTACAGTTCAAATGACTGCACATGCTTCTCCTTGAGTTCTCCTCAGCCCGTTGCGATGCAGGGATGCACGCACTAGCTTCCTACTGTGACGTAGGACCAGGGCCGGACTGGCTACCGGGCATTTCTAAGTAAACAATGGAAAATCAAATGGTTTTAAAGTATGCTTTAACCGCTTAACCGCGGCGGCAATTCCGCCGCGGTGCGGCGGTTTAGCGGAGTGGGCGGGGCCGCGTCGGCCTACGGACGTTCGCAGCACTACAGAGGTAGTGCTCGCGACGGCCGTTGGCCGACAGACGCACGCAACGGGTTAAAATCATTTGTTTTGCATTGTTTATTTAGAAGCACATGCAGGTCTCCAACTACGAAATCAGCCCCCACCGCAGTGAAATCGCCCCCAGCTTGGCAGCACACCAAAACGCCCTGCGTAGGACGCCAGGAACCCACTTCCAGCATGCGCTTGTGCTCGATGACGGGAACGCCAGCTCCTCCGCGAGCACGGATGGAACATAAAGTAGACCCAACGTTTATCTCACTCGAGGGCCACAGTTCACATGCTCCCCAGCCATATATGTTTTTAGAAATCGCCGTGCTCGCAAGCTGTCGGCACACCAACAGTTATACGAGGTAAGGGCCCAAATTAAGTAGAATGCCACAGTTTTGCCCAAAACAAACACACAAACCAAACGCTATCAGATAAAATCTCACCACTGCAGTGCTGCAATTTTCCAAGGTAGCCAGTGCATTCCTTCTCACTTTCAAACTCCACTCTGAGTTGAAAGTCCCAAAAGTTAAATCCTTGAGGTTGCACACAGGGTTGTTTGATGGATGCACACAGTAACTCATCTCCAGTGTTAAGAGGGTAGGCACTGCACTTCTTTGAAGTAATACTCTTTATTGCATCCACCAAAGAGTAACATAGCCTTCACTGAGCCAGCCGCAATCCAACTGCTCGGTGGTTGCTTAGCATATCACAGAGTTCCACATGATGCCTGCAAGATTCTCTAAGGTTAATGGGGCAGTAGTAGATTACAACAATTTCTCTTCTTTATGCCTGCCTTGAAGAGGTTGTAAGGTTTTGGCTCATATGCCTGTCTATGAATATTAGCAGATATGGATTTTAGTCAAAACTCATTTGTGGTTGATCGGGAAGACCCATGTACCACCCGTGGTATTGCCGCTTTTCCCATCCTGGTTTGCATTGCATATTAAATCCCACCAACAATTTGACCTGGGTTGGTGTTACAAATGTGAGGCTAACTCGGCACAAGTTGTTAGTAAATCTGGGCCTAATTCTTTTCAATCATTTACTGAAATTAGACTATAACAACTAGTCAGGAGCCTTCCACAACTCTGACTGACTCATCACAGTTCCTACCACATATTTCCACGAAAAGCAAAAAAAAGCCAGAGTCGGTTAATGGACAAATGGCACAATCTACTAAAAAAAAACAAATAATCTAGATCTCTTGTGGCAGCCCACAAGTGATATTCCATATTTGCAGCCAACAGAGGAAAGTCTAATACCCTCTCAAACATCATTAAACTAAACGGCAATACAAAACTTTGTCCACATGTATCAAATATGGAAATTGTGATTACCTAATTGCGATTTTCTGACAATCGCAATTAGGTAATCGCAATTTCCAATGTATGAAACTCCATGAGTTTCATATATCGAATCCTAGTGGGTCGCAAATCGACCTACCTCATTAATATTAATGAGGTAGATCGCAATTTCCGACCCCCTAGGAATCGCTAAAATCAGGGGGATGGTGGTATGCTGGGTTCAGCATACCACCATGTCCGTGATTGCTTTTAAATAAAGCAATCTTTTCTTTTAAATGCAGCTCGTTTTCCTTAAAGGAAAACTTGTTGCGTTTAAAAAAAAAATGAAAAATTTACTTTACATTTTTTAAGAGCAGGCAGTGGTCCATGGGCCTTAAAGCTTCCTGTCAGAATCTGGCGGGCAGTTGCATTATGGCTTTGGCAGTGTGGCAGTGTGGCAGCGTGGCGCTGGCGTTGCAGCCCGCTGCCACACCACCAAAGTCATAATAAGGCCCATGATCATAACCCAAATACCAAAATAGTCACAACTGAGAGAACAAGCTTGGAACTTTTCAGCTCAACATTGCATTCAAATAGAGGTCAACAGGACTGAAAAACATTACTGTCTCATTAACAGAGAACCACCAGTCTTATGACTCAAAATCATTAAGCAACAGAAGATCAACTGACACCATTGAAAACTTCAAAACTATGAAATTTCAATTATCTTCAAATGCATTATCACCAAAAAAGAGCTAAGTGATAGTAACAAAGTGTTGGGATGTGGATGTCCTCTGTTGTCATGGGTTTTGGATTTTTGGTCCCAGATGCATGCTAATTTAACATGTGTGTGAAGACCTGCGCCTGTCCCCTGAAGGGAGTCAATTATTGGGCCTATCCTGGACCTGGACCTGGACCTGAGTGCACTAAGTGCTTTCTTAGTCAGAGAGGACTACTATCCCTGTCATGGGTTCAACCTTGTGGCACAGTGGTGGCAGCATACCATGTTTTGATCCTAGTGTGACCAGACCTTTTTATCTGTGCCACATAACTTGTGACCTACTGGCACTATCACATAAAGTTCAGCTCCTATAGGTTAAGCCAGATCGCTGCTCTGATATTCTGAGTATATGTTTGTATGTATGTAAATATGTGTCTGGTGTACATGTTACACACACTGTGCATGTCTGAATGCACCAGAGTGAAGGAATCCTGTAGGCTCCATTTTAAAAACTGTGGCCTGCTCAAGTCCACAAAATGGAGTTGAGGTTACTTTCCCAAACAGTGTATTTCTGATATTCCTGAGGCTGAATGGTGGAGACCTAGACATTGAAGTGGAGAAAAGGAAAGTTCCCCTTAGAAATTCAGGGGCATATTAGCAAGGAATAGCGATATTTATCGCTAACCGCGCTTAGCGCGACTTTGGTTAACGCCGCCTATCGCTGGAAAATATCGCTGAGATAACACCCTATTAACAAGGTTTATCTCCATAGCGATAATATTTCCAGCGATAGCGGCAAAATGTGAGAATATCGCTGGTAAAGCAGCGATATTCTCGCATTAACGCTAAGGTGGATTCAGCATTAGAATCCACCTCCTATACTTTAAACAGGTAAGTCATCCTCACTAGCAGGAGATAAAATATAGCGATAAACGCGCTTAGCGCGAATTATTTTATCGCTTCGCCTGCCTTACTAATAGGGGGTAGTGGAGTTAGCGACTGTTTCCAGTCGCTTTTAGTAGGGAACGCCTTCCTTGCATGTCATTAGCGATAATTATCACTGACGTGCAAGGCGATGGTAAACGCGGCCTCTAACGCCTGAAAGCTGTCGCTAACGCCTGTTAGCGACAGCTTGCTAATAGGGCGATAAAATTATCGCCGCTTTAGCGGCAAAAAGTGCCGCTAAAGCGGCGATAAAGCCCTTGATAATATGCCCCTCAATTAGGTTCATTTGCTGCAGAGAACTGTTGATTAATCTACCTGAAGTCCACTATTTGGTAGATGCAAGGGCTTAGTGGAGGGAGAGCAGTTCCTGCTATCAGAGTGTGAAGGGCCCTGTAGAAAGGAGTCAGCCTTTTATCTCTCTTCTTCAACACTATCAGGTGTTGCTGTGATAGCTAGGCACAGAATGCTGACACATCTTTTTGCCTCTGTTGTGGGTGCTCCAGCCAGTAGATGACCCTGCTGTGTGGAACATTACTCTACACAAAGGCTGAGTCTGTAAAACACCCCTTAGAAGGACATACAAAAGAAGAACTCACCCAAACTGGGTATGGAACATCAGATAGAGAATACATTCCCCAATCTGCAGTACCTGTAAAAGAGTAGGTGCTGTTGATCCACTGGTTGTTCCAGTTCCAAGTTCTCTATGACAAAGGATGGGTGCTCCACACAGTACTCAGAGGACGTCTGCATAACCAGGGCTAGTGTCTGCCTGCCAACCAGTTCCCCAGAGGTGAGGGGACATCACCAGACATTTAACCTGAAGGAAGAGCTTTTTATGGTCCTGGAATGCCTGGTGATCCATCCTGGTAGAATATAGAAGGAGTGAGCTATCACTGCAGGAGGAGCAGACAACTTGTGTGGGCAGTTGACCCCATTGCTGTGGCTCTATCTAACAGAGACTCATGGAATTGAAACCGGCTCAGAGGCCAGTTACAATTGCCGTAGACGAGGATTCACAGCACTGCCGAATTGTACCCAAGGGGATCACTCTACCAGCTTAGCTTTCACTGCTGTGACACTTGTCCCAAAGTGTTCCAGAGCAGTCTGTGCAGATGAGGAAGAGATTATTGCTAAATTGTAGCACTCTCTAAATATTCCTATATTGTCCTTGCTGTTGGAGCCATGGCACTTGCTCCTAGTATGCCTGAGTTGTCTATGCCAAGTTGTGCCTAAGGCCAGAGATGCTGCCATTTTTCCAATTAATAGCCACCACCATAACCCATCCACATCATTAAGCATACAGACACATTCTCAGCAATGCATACTACTCATTCACAAGAATCACACTCAATCCATAAGTCAGTCTCTCAACAAACATTACATAACACCACAAAGCATTTCTACATACGCTTCTTCAGCACACAATTAACCCTGGGCGTAGTACTACGCTACACTCACGGAGCATGCATAGTTTGTGCTACTACGCACTGCGCAAATTGCACGTAGCACAGTGCAAAAACTGTGCTAAAACATTTAGCTTAGCTGCAAAATCATCAACACCTACAAATGCTTTGATAAAGCAATTTTACATGTTAAAAAACATATAACCAATTCACAAAAATGAACTTTGAGAATGAAAATATTAGGCAATGAGAAAGGTGATGATTTTGGGGTCCCCCCTAACCTAGGGGGAGGACCAAGCAGATGCCTTGAACACAAAGAGCATATCATGCTGAACGATTCAGTGGTGGTCCCTTCCTCCTAGGACCACCCCAAGCACAGTTATGGGCAAAAATACAATCCCAACCAAATGCCCTGCAAAGCATTATGGGACGAGATTAGCAGTGGGCAGTGAATATTATAGTGTCCACTATCAAAATAATTCTACAAAGAGCTGCAGTTCAACTAGTCGTTACTAGATGTCCCTCACGAGTCAAATTCAAAGCATTGAAATTATTATTACATCAAGCTGCAGTTCCACTAGTCGTTACTAGACGTCCCTCACGAGTCAAATGCAAAAGCATTGAAACCCTTTCATGAAGCTTTTGCATTTGACTCGTGAGGGACATCTAGTAACGACTAGTGGAACTGCAGCTTGATGTAATAATAATTTCAATGCTTTTGCATTTGACTCGTGAGGGACATCTAGTAACGACTAGTTGAATTGCAGCTCTTTGTAGAATTATTTTGATATTGGATACTATAATATTCACTGCCCACTGCTAATCTCGTCCCATAATGCTTTGCAGGGCTTTTGGTTGGGTTTGTATTTTTGCCAATAACTGTGCTTGGGGTGGTCCTAAGAGGATGGGACCACCACCGAATCGTTCAACAAGATGTGCTTTTTGTTTTCAAGGCATCTGCTTGGTTCTCTCTCTAGGTTAGGGAGGATCCCAGAATCATCACCTCTCTCACTGCTTGTTAATTTATCGTTTTCACTTTTGTGAAATGACTATATGCATTTTAGCATATAAAGACAGCGATACTTATTTTATCATAACTTGCACTGTGCAAGATGCACTACGCAATTAGATTTGCGTAGCTGAGGGTAGTTTAAAGTATACTTCGTGTAGCTATGCGTAGTGCTACTACGCAAACTACACCCAGGGTTACACACAATGGTATCTTTACTGTCATACAAACCACTACGCTAATCTATACTCTATCAAACACACTCATCACCAACACAACACAACACAAAACCACATTACACATACTCCTAATCCTCTCAATTTCACCCTCTCTTTTCTTACAGAAAACAGCTGTATCCTCTACTTACTCTTACCAGACCACATTCCTGTACCAACAACACTTTACTCAACTCTCTCTCATATCATCCTCCAACAACACCTCACTCATTTTTTTACAAAAAATACACAAGCACTCCTTACACTCCACTCTACCCCAAATACTTCCTTTTCATGCTACCAATTCAACTACAAACACTCATAACCCCTGTTCATCGCTTCACACACCACATACACTCTCTTCCAACACACACCACCACCCTCTTTCCTCTTCAACATACACCCCCCACCAGTAGCTTAGAACCAAATCCTGCACACATACTCACTATACCAATATCCCATTTGACTACCAAACATAACACACACACACAATTTCTTACTACATTCCATCAAAAAATTAAAAACACCCAATCCCTCCCTCATGCTCACACAAATAATACACATCCTAAACCAACATTGCACACAAATTGTCAAACATTTACAACACCAAACACAAACTCCACCATTACACAACAATACTCATCCACTCACCTTTCATTCATTGCACAATTTAGAGCTTTAAAATATGACCCATATGCTCCACTACCACTCTTCACACATACACCTTCCACCCTCAAAATATGCAAATGATATAAGCAACACACCCTGGTTCATAACTTTAAATCTCCTTATCTATTAGACAACAAGACCACACCAGAAAAACAACTGCACAGCCCACTACCTCACTCTCAACCACTATCCCCACCACCATCAAACACAGACCCAACAAAACGCCTTCTAAGCCTGTTGGACGAGGTTAACAATATAGACAAACACCACTGCCATTCCAATGCAGTTAATAACACCACCAATAGTCTACCTACCTCAAGCCTGAAGGATACCATTCGCTCTTCCAGAAAACAAATTCACACAAGCACCAAAACACAATCTCTAAACTACCTAGTAATAAATGCACGATTCCATTCTAAAAACAAGCACCACATATATGACCTACTCAAAGATACACAACCAAACTTGTTCTTCCTAACTGAATCATGGCTGGGGGGTGACATGGCTCCACTATTGCATGAAGCTGTTCCTCCAAGCTATCAAACTCTTGAACATAATTGCATAGACAACAGACAAGGCAGACTAGCTGTTATAGTCAAAGAAACAATAAATCTCACCAAAGCTGGGGACCCTACACCAACTTTCTCCTCCTTTACAAACCACCACTTAGCAATGAAACATTCCCAGACACATTTCTAAACACAGTTTCAAACCTTCTGATACTACACTCTAACCTATGCTTTCTTGGTGACCTAAACATATACCAGCATTGAATGAAGATCCACTCTCAAGCTGCTTTGTATCACCCAGAAAGCAATCCATGGAACAGGACCACCTTTCATCAGGAAGAAAATCACAAAATACATACAACAAAGAAATTCCAGCATTCAAGAAAAGAAACATGGGTGGAACATATTTCTCTGTTCAAGCAACCAAACTATGGAATTCCTTACACCCAAACATAAGATTCACAGATAACCATTTTATCTTCAAAAGATTACTCATGAGCTGGCTCTTCCCTACATGACCACCATACTCAAAATACAAATGTACAGCAATAGTCTGCAGCAGGACACCAATGGTGCATATACGTGTGTTTGTAACTGTTGGCAGTGGCACATTGTGCAGGGTCACCCCCAAACTTTTTGACTTCCTACTCTCCTTTTTGCTGAATTTGTTTTTGTTGTCTCCAGGACTCTGGGCACTTTACCACTGCTAACCAGTGCTAAAGTGTATATGCTCTGTACTCTAAACATGTTGACATTGGTTTATCCACAATTTGCATATTTGATGTACTTATAAGTCCCTAGTAAAAGTGCATGACATGTACCCAGGGCCTATAAATGAAATGCTACTAGTTGGCTTGCAGCATTGATTGTGCCACCCACTGCAGTAGCCCTTTAAACATGGCTCAGGCCTGCCATTGCAGAGCCTGTATGTGCAGTTTTAAACTGCCATTTCAACTTGGCAAGTTAACCTACTTGCCAGGCCCAAACCTTCCTTTTTAGGACAGATAAGTCACCCCTAAGGTAGGCCCTAGGTAGCCCTAAGGGCAGGGTGCAGTGTATTTAAAATGTAGGACATGTACTTTCAAGTTTTACATGTCCTGGTAGTGAAATATTCTTAAATTTGTTTTTTCACTGCCGCAAGCCTTATCTCTCCTATTTGATAGTATTGGGGTTGCCTTAAAACATCTTTAAGTGTAATTTCCAATTGAGAAAAGATAGACATTTTGTGTTTAGTGTCTCTGAACTCACAATTTAAAATCCCAACTTATGTTGAAGTTGGATTTTAAGATGCAAGTCAGAAAATGTCACTTTTTAGAAAGTTGGCATTTTCTTACTTTAACCATTGTGTGCATTTGCCTGTCTCTGAATACAGTCTGAGTTGGGTCACAGCTGGGCTTTGTGCATTCCCTCTTGACAGTTACACACAAAGGGAGCTGAGGTGTGCCACGCATATCCTGATGCCCCATCACCAGGCTGATGGGTCCCGAGCTAGAGTGAGAGGGAGGAGCTGACACTTGCACCTGAATACGGCTGTGTCTGTCACCACACAAATAGCTTCATACTCCCCTGTAGTGCATCTGGAGCTAGGGAAGGAAGGGCAGAGGCCTTGGGAGGTTTAAAGGTCTCTTTGAAGTTTGCCTACTTCAAAGACTAAAATGGGTATAAGTACTGGGCCTCTGACACAATGTACTCAGTTCACCTTTGGGACCTGAGGAGACTCTGCCAGGAAGAGGAGATGCACTTCAGGAGGGACAGCCACTCTGCTAATTGCTTGGCTGTGTTGGCCTACTGCCTGCTGATTGCTGTGCTGTAGGAGGGACTACCACTTTGCTACTCGCTTTGCTCTGTTGGCCTGCTGCCTCTTGCCTGGGCAGTGAGAAGGTCTGAACCTTATCTCTACAACCTTTTGACTCCTAAGTAACTCCAAGGAGTTGCTGGCTTGCCCCCTAGTCATGAAGTCTCAGGGCCATCAAAGACTTTTCCTACCACTGCTGTAGGGCTCTGCAACCCGTGAGTTCAGCAGCTGAGCTTTGACAAGGATCAGAGCATGCCTGATAGCCATCTCACTTTGTGAAAAGAGCGAGCATTTTTTTTTGCTACAGATTGAGCACTTTGTTCTGCCCAGGATCAGCACGTCATCTTCAAACTTGTGCTGAAACTTTCCAAGAGATATTAAGCACTTTGTTGTGCTCAAGATCAGCCCTTCATCTTCAACTTGCACTGCAACCTTCCGAGATGGTAGGTTGCCGATCCCCCCCTTTCCCAATGCTGCAGAAGTGCCTCCCAGCGTCATGTTTCCCGGATGACCAGGGGCGTGCCCGAGATGCAGTTCCCGGCTGTGAGGCTCATCAGCCTGTACAGAGGATCAATGCGGTGTGTGCGACGCCAGCTGCTTGCCATCCAGGAAGCCACGACGATGTGGGTCCTGCTCACAAGGCCCATCGACACTTGCACCGGCTCTTGCACCAACACCGACCAGGATTTTCCGATCTCAACCAATCGTCTCCATAAGGTTTTGTGACTTGGTGGGGCATGGGGAGACATGTTGCCGGCCTGTGCTTCCTTGTGGGCAGCTCTAGCTGTTTTCCTTATTTTGGACTGAGTGACCCCCCAGATCACCTGCTTACTACCTAGTGATTAGTGGATATTATTTGAGCAAGATACTGGATGGTCACCTCTGTGGAGGACCCCAGATCGGATTTTGTTACTTAGCATCGGTCTAGCGTGACCTCCTATAATCATTGAAATACGAGAAACATTTTGAACCCCGAGTGGGACGGGTATGCCCAGACGTGGGTCCCGTGCTCTCCATGCCACTGGAATCAAGCTATCCTGGCTGAAGAGGGGTGAAACCCCGAAACCGGTCCTAGGATGCTTGTTTCCAGTCCAGGGAGGACCTGGCCTGGCAGTTCGGGCTGGACTGTTCCCATTGGGCACAGGGTCAAGACTGATTTGCATATGGCTGGGTTCAAACTGGAATGGCATGGTGAGCAAAAAAAAAATTGATTTAGGCCCAGATCTCTGTACTGGGGTGAATGTATGACATTGTTCTGCATTCTGTCCATCAATTGTTGTTTTTGCAGTTGCCGATCCCCCCCTTTCCCAATGCTGCAGAAGTGCCTCCCAGCGTCATGTTTCCCGGATGACCAGGGGCGTGCCCGAGATGCAGTTCCCGGCTGTGAGGCTCATCAGCCTGTACAGAGGATCAATGCGGTGTGTGCGACGCCAGCTGCTTGCCATCCAGGAAGCCACGACGATGCGGGTCCTGCTCACAAGGCCCATCAACACTTGCACCGGCTCTTGCACCAACACCGACCAGGATTTTCCGATCTCAACCAATCGTCTCCATAAGGTTTTGTGACTTGGTGGGGCATGGGGAGACATGTTGCCGGCCTGTGCTTCCTTGTGGGCACCTCTACCTGTTTTCCTTATTTTGGACTGAGTGACCCCCCAGATCACCTGCTTACTACCTAGTGATTAGTGGATATTATTTGAGCAAGATACTGGATGGTCACCTCTGTGGAGGACCCCAGATCGGATTTTGTTACTTAGCATCGGTCTAGCGTGACCTCCTATAATCATTGAAATACGAGAAACATTTTGAACACTGTTTTACATGCAATCTTTAAAAAGACATGACTGGAGAAATACTGATTGGATTTCTGTTGTTTTAGTCTTGTTTTATTCAGTACAGAGAGTACTATTTTTCTAAATCAGTGTGGTGTTTTCACTGTATTACTGTATTTTGAGTGTGCTCAAATACTTTACACATTGCCTCTTATATTAAGCCGGACTGCTTTGCGCCAAGCTACTAGAGGTTGAGCACAGGTTAATTTAAGTGTGTGCTTTACTTACTCTGACTAGGATTGCGTTCCCGACTTGGACACAATGAATACCCCTGCCAGCCAGAGACACAGGGCCTTATTTACAAGAAAGTAATGCAGCTCGGCACCGCAAGCCATTTGGCTGTGCTGTGCCATGCTGCGTCACTTTCAAAGCACAGGGATGTGTCATATTTACAACAATATGATATATCCCTTAGCTCTAATCTGCGCTGACACACAATTGGCTCCCATGCACCAATGCAGGCAAACTTGCGCCATGGTGCAAGGGTGTCTGCATTTTAGAGGAGATTGTTTTTGTGCAGGAAGGCACACCTTCTTGCACAAAAACAAGCAACAGAGGTGTTTTACTCTTTCTATGTGTGCTGCAGAATGCAGCAAGCATAGAAAGAGGAAAAAATGAGGAGAAATAAAAATATTTCTCCACGTTCGCAGGGTGGCTTTATGTGGCCTTGTAAATATGGAGCACCACACTGCACCGCAGGTATGTCAAAAAAAGTGACGCACCGACGGCGCAAGGGGTTTGTAAGTATGCCCCACAATTTCTAACAATAATGCAATGGTGACGCGAGCCCTTAGTAAATCTGGGTCATGGTGTATTCCCTCTAAACAGAAAAGTAGGAACAAGCAGGAGGAAGAATGAGGGGGATGGCAGGAGGAAGAATACGGGGGATGGACTGTCCACATGGTTTCACTAGGGTCAGCAGCTATCCCCCATCTTCCATGTACCAGTCATACAAAAGGAAGTTCACGATTAAGTGGAGATAGCAGTCACATTTATTAAAAATTCAATATGAAGGGGACTCATTTAGAGTTGCAGGGCAGTAAGAGACATCCCATAAATAAACTGTCATCAACCTATCCCTGGACAAATGTTTATGCACTCTAGGCTATAACATTTGGAGACCATTTTAAGTGTCAATTAATTATGGGTACCCCAAGGGGTTCTCTGGGGAGAAGTGGATCTGAAGTTTCTGGATCCATCAGCACTCAGGGTTTTTTAATCTTAGTAAAAATTGAAAAAATCTAAGAACCCCAAGGGGCTAAAGTTAGAACACCATAAAGAAGACAGCTGCAGAGTCACTCAGGGACTGTTTTTCTTGGGGTTTTTTTAAACAAATTTTATTGAGCATTTACCCATGGCATATTACAAATGTGGCAGTATGGTTACATTCTTCAGTACATTTGGAACTTCAGTTTTCACATAAATCAGATGTCTGTCCTTCAAACTGATCTGCGTTTCAGTAAATCTTAAACTATTTGAGAATACTTTTCCCCACCGCATGCTTTAGTTATCTAATATGCCAACCGTCTTTCTATCCCCTGAAGGATATTTGCTACAGTCGCCATCATGTTGTTAACTATCCCAAACGGAACAACTCCTCTCCGCCTTCCCTCCTCCTCCCACTAGGCGTGCCACGACAGAGGTTAATGACCTCCTATAAGGTGCGAAACACTAGTAGTATGAGTCGATGAACAGGTTTGACTCGTGTACTGTATCCTAACCCAAATCCCTCCATTAGTGCATACTGAGGGGCTATTACTTGCTTGCATGTCGGGGGTCACTCAGGGACTGTTGTCCTTGCAATCTGGCAGGGTGCATTCTGGGCACCCTTGCGCCCCCAGACATCGATGGGATCTGCACCCAGAGTCATGGGCATTCCAGAGCCCCCCTCTAGGGTCAAATGGCACCATCAGTCAAGTCTTTAAAAGCAGATGTATGGCTGAACCATGTTTGTATGTAGCACTGTCTAACGTACACCATGGTGCATATTTATGGGGATTTGGGGCAGGGCAGTGCAGCAAGTCACCTTGCTGCGCTGCTCTGATTCAAAGTGAAAGGGCAGGAATGTGCCATATCTATGGTATACGGTGCATTCCTGTCCTTTGCCCCTGTGCTGGCGCCATTTCGGTAGTCTAGTGCCAATGCACGCACCCTTGCACCATGGTGCAAGAATGCCTGAGTTGCATGCAGGATTGTTTTTGTGCAAGAAGGGGCCTGCACAAAAACAATACTGAGATGCTTTTCCCTCTTTCTATGTGTGCTGCAGAATGCAGCACACATAGAAAGAGGAAAAAACTAGGAGAAATAAAGTTATTTCTCCTCGTTGCACCTACCCTGGGGAGGCGTAAGCTTTTGGTGCATTCCCAGGTTTACATGGTCTTGTAAATCTGGGGAAGCGTCAAAATCCACGGGTGTTGCATGGGAACAGGCACTGCAACGCCCATGGATCACCTCCTTAGCGACACAGTGATTTGCACTGGCTCGCCTTACTTCATATCTAGTGGCTTTGCGTGGCCCCATAAATATGATTTGGTGGTTTGCCCCTCCGGAGCATCACAAAAAGTGACGCTACTACGTCGCAAGGGGTTCGTAAATAGGCTCCTATGTGCTTTGCACAGCACATTAGTTTTGTTAATTAGCTGCATGACCCTGGCCTCTGCACGTTGTAGGATGTGTCTGGGACAGAAAGACTAGGAATGTATGGGAATTTCATATTATGACCTCACTGCATGCTGTACAGACAATACTGCATCTCCTCTTTCTGGAGTATGGGATGGATAGGAAGGCATGAGGCATTGTTTTTCCTTGTCCAGAACTGGACAATTGAAGAAGTTTGATAAGATGACTGTAATTTATTATCCCAGCTCATCCATTTTTAGGTTGAGCCTAGGCAGCACACATGCGCTGTCAGCAAGGACTTTGCTCCCACCTGCTGCTTACCTTTGGTTCAGTCCAATGTCGCTCTTCTTTGCTGCCTCCCAACTGGTTCACGCAGTGATACGCCACTTCTGTTTTTCGCAGAGGAGCACCGGCCAAGTACAGCTTCCTTATACTTGCATTTTTAATTTGTTGTTTGGGAGAACTCTTTTTTGTTTGTAATTGTTGCTTTTGCTGCGTCCAGCTGCCATCTCGCTTTGGTGTGAGGCCGGGTATCCCTTTGCTGCACCAAGCCGGTCCAGCTCCTGTTTCTGGCACACCACGACTTCAGCTGCAGCCGCTTTGCTTTCTGCCCATTGCTGCATCCAGCCACCATCTCACTTCAGTGTGAGGCCACAGGATCCCTCTGCTGCACCGAGCCGATTCCAAACCTTACGCTACAACCAATTCCCACCCAGTTTAGGGTGTTAAATCTTTTTATAGATGAAGTACATTTGGTCAGTGAAATCAGATTTTTTTTACAAAATCTGCCATGCACCCTCTCCTTCCTCCATGCTGGATCTCCTCCCTTTGGTCTTTGCTCGCTGTCCCTTTCCCCTTCCTGGGTCTTTTTTTCCTGGTCTCCTGCTCTGCAGGCTTGCTGCTGCTCCGGCCCTGGAGTGGCTCCAGTCCCTACAGAGAACGGCTCTTCCCCAGCCCCTCCATCCCTCTCTCTCTGCTCTGCCGCCCCCTCTCTTCCAAACAGTTACCAGGCTCCAGCCTGCGCTGACCTCCCAGCTCACCTGAAAAACTAGTAAACTGTGACTTGAGGGATTACCTCTCACTTCTACTTCCAGAAGGAGCCCTTCCACATCTCTCATGATGATTACTGTTTAGCATGTAAGTTAATTACAGGCAGCCCTCTCACAGCCCTCGCTCTCACTCTCACACTAGACATCTGATCACTCCATGAGTATAGCACCACACACTGGGGGTCAAGGCACACATCCTTCCATTCACACAATGAGGGCTTTAACCAGCAGTGGCTGAAGATAGACACAGTCTACAACAAGCTTGCAAAATGTTCTAATTTTTATTAGTTTTCACTGAAAAGCAATGGATGTGACGTACATATCCATATCTCGATACTGCGGCTTGGTACAGAAGGTACCAAGCTGCAGTATCAAGACATGTAAATACCTCTCCTAAAATGATCTTCCCTTCCTTCAGACTGCCCTGCCACGCTCACAAGCAAACTAACCACTGCCCAGCCAAAGTTGCATTTTTAACTTTCCCCACAGACCCACAGCTTTTCAGAATGGCACCTTGTTCTGGCATTGCACGATCCACCCCTATCTGGTGCCGCTTCTACCTCACTTTCTCAGCACAAGTAGGTAAAGGCCATGCTCAGCCCCCTCTCCCTTATTTGCAGATGCTCCTCCTCTCCCATGTGTCCACCTCACACACAAAAATCTAACATCACCCCTTGTCGAATCCTGCTATCCAATGCCCGTATTTAGTAGCACTTCTAATGACTGATGCAATACATTTAAGGGAGCGTACTTGCACTTCTCAGGAGAAAACAGGTACTCTAAATAGTGAGAACCTGCACTTCTATATTTCCAATTCAAGCACTGGGAGCAGTGACATTTTTCATTTTCAGAAATGCATTAGATTATGTTATGCTACTAGTCCTTTTGTTCTTTTGGTTTTGAGCTGTGTGCATTGCATGGCTCTGAGCTTGTTGCAATGTGTTTTGCAGCAGTACTCTATGCTGCCTGGATTAAGGGTTACTGCATAGTTCTGGTATGTACACACCAATACATTGAGGATCAGTGAGCGAGGGTTATGGTAGTGGAGTTGTATCCATTGTATGTGTGCTTTCGTGTGCATGTGTTCTTCAGTACTTGCTGTTTGGCGTAGGTCTTCTAGCGAGATTGTTGAACGTGGTTTGCGTCTGTGGTGTGCTGCTTTTGACAAGTTAGTGTTGAATATCTACACAGTTCATTGCCACACAATTCAACTCCACACATTTTCAATCCACACCACATAATTTGAGACCAAATCACAGAATTCAATTCAGCAACTCAGTTACACAACACACCACATACATCCAATCCACATAACATAATTCCAACTCATGCGACAAAATTCAACAGCACACCACATAATTTAATTCCACTACATACCACTCCACAACACAAAATACCATTCCACACAATTACATTCCATAACACAGTCATACTCCACATAATTCCAGTACACTCAGTACCACATAATTCCTAACCACATAGTTCCACTGCACAGCATGCCGCATAATTCCACTACACAAATCCACTCCAGGCAACATCATTCCACCACACATTATTCCACAACTAGCAATTCCAATCCAACCCACATAATTCCACTCCACACCACATACATCCACTCCACTCCAATTCAAAACACATAGTAAAAAACATTACCATTTACAACGTTAATACCTCCAACTCTCACAAATGCGAGACCAATTTGCATTGCAATTGCTTGTTCAAAATAGCGTTCTGTTTCTTTTTTCCATTTTCAAAACGTATGCTTTTGAGGAGGGGTCATATTTCCTTCGGATAGATGACGTGAGGGTGATTTTACATACTTTTCAATGTTGAAATAATTGTGTTTGCCAGCACCCCATCCATCTATATCTTCAGCTTGTCAGACAAGACGCCGTGGCTCTGTTCTTGGTAACCTCCGCGCTTTGCTGCTTTTCCTCAGAAAGCGCGCGGATTGACAAATACAAAATGCTAAGCAGGCCTCGAGCGACCAAAACCCTTCATGAGACCAGAACCTCTCCTTAACAAAACATTTTTTGCCCATCAGTCAGATGTTTGCGGCGCGCTGTTTTGTGACCCTATTGCACCAATACGAATACCCTTTCTTTAAAACCCCGACCCCTCACAATGCGGTGCATGAACTACAGGGAATTACTTCAGTGTGTTCCGCTCATAAGCGATGAAAGGTTTTTCTATGCAGGGAATGACAGCCTAATACATTTCTGGGTGAGTACAGCAGCGAAGGTATGAAATTACTTTTTGTTCACTTGACAGTTTATAATGGCAGTAATAACCTATAGGTTGTTAGAGTCCATGTTTGTTTGTTTTTCCGACTGGCTGGAACAAGGCTCTTCAATTGTACAACACCAACACCAAATCTTAATTTGCTGTCAAGAAACACTGAACTATGTTTGCTGTTGGAGCAGCCTCTTTATGTTCCTCTCTGAGTCCAAACTTGTAAGCAGGGCACAAGTCCTAAAAAATAGTGGGGGCACTAATTAGCCTATATACCAGCCATAATTACATAACTTGGAGTGATGTCACAGTACTACCTAATCCTTATCTTTAAAGACATTCACCCAGGCTTCTTCAAGCCCTCAGCATCGGCTATGGCGCAAAGAGAGCTAGAATTGCGTGGCTTGCAGACATTTAAAGGGGCTTATTAATGAGCCCTTTGTGCCACCGTTGCATCACTTTTTTGTGATGCTGCGGCGGCGTAAATAATGCACCACGTTGCGCCATATTTACAAAGTGACGCATCTAAGCAGATGCGTCACTTTGTAAAGCCCTGGCTCTTCATAATACCTGCGTCAGGTATAATGTATGCAGGGTGGGTGTTCCCCCGCAATAAAGGCTTGTAGAAGTGGTGCAGTGAAATCTATGAGATTTCACTGCGACACTTCTAGGATGCCACTGCATCAAATCCTTACACCAGTCTCACAGCAGGCGTAAAACAGACGCAGGCCCTTTCACATGGGGCTTGGGACACATTGCTGAAGCTGCACCTGTTTTCAGACACAACCCAGCAATACGTCACTTTTGCGCCTACAGATACATCAGGAATACTGACGTATCTGTAATTCCTTGCGACATGAAGCGTCGTGCAGTAAATACGGCGCATCCATGGTGTCGCAAGGAGGGTGCACTGAAAAGTGTTGCATCGCTGTTTTCACGCAGTGATGCAACACTTTTCATAAATGAGGCCTAGGGGCTTATTTATGAGCCTTTTGCGCTGCCGTTGCATCACTTTTTGTGACACTGCAGTGGCGTACAAAATGCGCCACGTTGCACCATATTTGCAAAGTGATGCATCTAAGCAGATGCGTCACTTTGTAAAGCCCTGCACTACATTATACCTGCATCAGGTATAATGTATGCAGGTTGAGCGTTTCCCCGCGATAAAGGCTCATAGAAGTGGCGCAGTGAAATCTATGAGATTTCTCTGTGACACTTCTAGGATGCCACTGCGTCAAATCGTTACTCTTGCCTCACAGCAGGCGTAAGACAGACGCAGGCCCTTTCACATGGGGCTTGCCTCATGTGAAAGGACACATTGCTGGAGTTGCGTCTGTTTTCAAACACACCCCGGTAATGCGTCACTTTTGCACCGACAGAGTAATTCTTTGCGACATGGAGAGCCATACAGTAAATACGGTGCATACATGGTGTTGCAAGGAGGGCGCACTGAAAAGTGTTGCATCGCTTTTTTCATGCAGCGATGCAACACTTTTCATAAATGAGGCCCATAATCTTTTGGAGGTGAGAGGCAGGTAAATGTCTGACTACACCACTACTTCGGCAGGGTGCCTGTTCTTCTCTGCTTTGACTGTCCAGTGGAGATGCGCTACTCAAACTCAATTCTTGTTTTTTGATGGAGAGAAGCTTGCACTGATGATATTTGAGTTTCACCTGCTCTATGATGGTGCTAAGTGTGCACTTTTGTCAACTGTGTTGTTCCTGTTGTGTATGTGGGGATTAACATGCTGCTCCTTTTGATGGCTGCTGCATGTTCTGCACCAATATTTTGTGTTAGGCACACTTGCACTCAGTGGTGCTGTAATAATTTTCAGAATGGGGGTGCTGCCATCAATGTTACAATCAATGAATTCGTACATACTGTGAAAAATCCAAGTGTCACACAAAGAATAAATATTGCAAATGAGCCACACCACTCAGCTGGAGAGAACTAAGGACGTGGTATGTAGCCGGTGGTGCATTTCGGAGCATATTGCAAATCTATCACTTTTACAGACAACACATTTTCCATTGAAATCGGCATAAAATTCAAGCTCACATGCAGTTTTACTAATACAACCATAGACACAAATGATAATTAGATTTCAGCAAATATTTAACCTTTGCATATCACCCAGTGAGGTGGCTTGATTTGTTTTGATCCTATTAAAATCTTTGTTTTCATCACACTTAAGAATTACAAAACAATGTGCTTCATTTGTGCTTTCCTAACTGCTGTTATATTTGGAAATATTCGTACAACTCCTTTACAAGTATTTAAATTTGGTTGTGTGTTAGAAAAAAATGACATCCTACAGCCTTTCCTTTCCCACTCCATGTACTCTACCAATATTGTCAGATAGTTCACCTTATCAAATGCTCTACCTTTTCAGGTGAAGAAAGAGAAATAAACATCAATCTCCATGTTAAAAGAACAAACAGAAATTTATCAGAAGACATAGCCTTAGATTTGAATGCACCACCAATGTGTCAAAATAAAAACAAAATTTAAAGATATCTTTATTGCTTGTTTAAATTTTGAACTCCATCGTGGCTATTTTGCATTGCATTATGCTGCACTGGTCCATGGTACAAGGGTGTCTGCATTATGGGCAAGAGGGATACATTCCTGCAGAAAAACAATTCTAAGAGGCTTCATTCAGCACACATAGAAAGAGGAGATAACAATGAGAGATAAAGGTTTTTTTCCCTCGTAATGCCTCTCTGTGGTAGGAACACAATTTTGGAGCAATCCCAGATTTACTGCCTTTAGTAAATCTCGGACTGCGTCAAATTTCATGGGTGGATGCATGGGAACACCCATGCTCTACCCATGAAACGCATTCCACAATGAAATGTAATGCAACACAGGTGAAGCTGCTACATTGCGTTATATTTCTTAACAAAGTCATACAAGACTGCGCAAATCGCCCCTTGCATGGCTTTGTAATTCCCATTTAAGAACTTGCTTGCCTTGAGACGACTTGCAAGTCCTCAGTAAACCTTGCCACCCAGTATTGTGAATTTTTTTTTAGGGCACGATGTCAAGAATTAACTCACAAAACAAATAAAACTTGATTTTGCCTTCGCATACAAATCAAGCAGTAGCAGTTTTTGAAATGTATATTGTCAGACCTGGCACCATTGACGTGGGTCTCCCCTGCAGTTTTTACCTTTGCCTCCTGAGTTTTTGCTGTGTGTTGGACTCCATTTTGCTGGTCTAGATGCTTTGGGCACTTTGCCACTGCTGTTCAGTGCCAAAGTGCAAGTGCTCCCTTTGTAAATTGTTGTTATGGATTGGTGTCTCCATGATTGGCTGATTTGATTTACTAGTCAGTCCCTAGTACAGTGCACTGTGTGTGCCCGGGGCCTGTAAATCAAATGGTGCTAGTGGGCTTGCAGCACTGATTGTGCCATCCACATAAGCAGCCTGTAAATGTAACTCTGGCCTGCCATTGCAGAGCCTGTGTGCAGTCTAGTACTGCCATGTCAACTTGGCAAGTGTACCCACTTGCCAGGCCCTAACATGTTAGTCACCCCTAAGGTAGGCCCAAGGTACCCCTGTGGGCAGGGTGCAGTGTATGTGAAAGGTAGAACATGCCCTGGTGTGTGTGGCATGTCCTGAAAGTGAATTACTGCCAATTTTGTTTTTCACTGTTGCAAGGCTACCTGTTCCCATAGGATAGAATAGGGAGTTTCCTTATAACATCTTATAAACATAACTACCCCTGGGAACAAGGTAGGAAAATAAAGTTTAGTATGCCTGAACTCAGAATGTTAAAACCCATCTTTTAGTGAGGGTGATTTTGTGTATTGCATGTCTGGTTTTTGGATGACAGGGGCTGGGGAGGAGCAGTGATCCATAGAACCTGATGAGTCAGAGCATGGGCTGAATAGACCTGGGCTGCATTTAGAGTAGGGGGAGGAGATTTCCTTTCACCTTAATTGGCCTGGTCTGCCAAGGACAATGCTGTCTCCAAATCCTGCCAGGAAGCTGCACCAGAGAGGACAGAACTGGTTTTGACTGAGCACAGGGCTTCTCTGCCACCAGAGAACAAAGGATTTTGTGATATAAATATTGGGGCCCAGACCCCAGAACTTTAGATCATTTCTGGGAATCAAGAGGAACCTTTGCCAAGGAGAAGAGCCAGAGAAGCTGAGGAGGAATACTGCCCCTGAGCTGTTTGCTGTCTGGGGTTGGCCTGCAGTGGCTACTTGCTGCCAAGGAAAGGAGAAAAGGACTTTGCTGTTTGCTGTGTCCCCTGCTTGAAGAAGATCTCAAAGGGCTTGAAACTGAGCTTGCCTCCTGTTCTGAAGTCTCAGGGACACAAAGACTTCACCACCAGCTCCCCTGAACTTCCTTGCTGGGAGTTCTGACATGCAAAGAGGTGCCTGCTGTTGTTTTGGACCTCTAGAGACTGTTTTGTGCTGGGAGCTGTAAAAATCAACGCAACACAGAGAAGCGTGACGCATCCGTACCTGTTTCGGATGCATCGCCAAAGAAACTGTCACAGCGCCTGCCGCAGCTTGAGAAATCGCCGCATGCCGCATCGAGTGCATTGATCTCCGAAGTCTGAGATCACCGCACCGATTTAGACGCGAGGCCTGCCGTGCGGCTGCAAGAATTCACGCATCGTCCCGGATCATCGCATTGCATTGAGCCGCCAAGTCTGTCTCGCATCGTTGGGTGACACAGTAAGAAACCGACGCATCACCTCCCCACACAGTGAGAAACTGATGCATCACCTCCTCTCCAGTAAGGAACTGACGCATCACCTCCCCTGCGCAGCAGTAAGGAACCAATGCATCACCTCCCCCAGAGCAGGGAAGACGCATCACCTTCCCTGAGTGTAAGGAGCCGGCGCATCACCTTCCCTGCGGCCCGTTTTGTTTGTTTGCGTGACACATCCAAGGTACTTTGAGTGAAAAGTGTTGCATCAGCAATTTGCTTTGAAATGAACTATTTCTACAATCTGAAAGTCATATTTTTATTACTGTATTGTGGATATTTGTCGTTTGGTCTTGTTTTGGTTTCGATAAAGATTACTTATTTTTCTAAACTGGTGTGGTGTCCATTTGTCGTGTTTTCACTGTATTACTGTATGTGTTCACAAATGCTTTACACACTGCCTCTGAGATAAGCCTGTCTGCTCGTGCCAAGCTACCAAGGGGGTGAGCAAGGGTTATTTTAGAAGTGTATCACCCTTATCCTGATTAGAAGCAAGGGTCCCTTTTTGGACAAAGGTACCTAACTCTGCCAACTAGAGACCCCCATTTCTACCATTGGTGGTCAGCGGTGAGGATCTGGACTTGTATTTGTGACTTACATACAGTGATTGGTGTACACTACTAGTAGAGTGCAGACCATTACGCAACCACATACATTTGGTAGAGTTTTCTTTCCTTGGAATTTTTTGCATCTTGAGAACTGCCAATTTTCACCATGAGTAAACCAGCATCACTTGCATCTGTGGATATTGAATTTGAAGCAGAAAGGGTTAATACCTACACTGTGCCACAACTTAAAGCTGTCTGCAGAAAATTTTAAATCTGTGTGAGAGGCCTCACCAGAAAGGAGGAATACCAAAAGGCACTGAGGGCCTGATTGGAATCAAAGAATGCCAGTGAGCATACCGAGGAGCCTATGGTGGAGGGAGAGAATTTAGATGGGCAGCAGGAGGGGCTATTGGGCCTGACTGGAGGGAAGTTGCCTTCCAGGGGGGGCAGCAGTGTGTCTTCAAAGGGTCTGTCTCCAGAGGAGTTGGAGGACTGGGAGAGAAGCAAAGTGCATGAGTTGGAGCTTACAAAGCTCAGGTTGGGGTAGGAGTGTGACATGGAGAATAAGAAATTGGAGTTGGAGAGTAAGAAATTGGCCATGGAAGAGAAGACGATGCTCTTAGAGCATGAAAGAGGGTTTAGGGAGTTGGATCTGAAAGCCAAAAGTCTAGAGATCGATCCCAATGGTGGCAGCGCACCATCAGTGCCTGGAGAAGGAGAGGTATACATCCCCAAGGATGTTAGTAAGGATTTCATGAAGCATGAGGACATTGGTCAGTGGTTCAAGGCCTATGAAGTAGCGATGAGGTCCCACAGGGTCCCTGAGAGAGATTGGGGAGCGGGGTTCTGGGGCTGCTTTATTAGTGAAGGAAGAGAGACATTGCTAGCATTGCCCACTGAGCATCAGATGTCCTATGCCCTCAAGAAGGATGCCTTAATAGCAAGGTATGAGTTGAGCCCAGAGCTGTACAGGCAGAAATTTAGAAACCGCAAGAAGCTGGAGTCAAGTACTTGGGTGGAGTATGTGTCCTACTTTTGCAGGGCACTGGATGTTTGGGTGGAGGGTAGCAAGGTGAATGATTTGCAGGGGCTCTATGATTTGGTTGCATGGGAGCACTTGTCAGATAATTGTTTTCCAGAGCTATGCCAGCACTTGATTGACAGTAAGTTGACTGACCCCAGGAAGCTTGCTGTGGTGGCGGACTGCTGGGTCAGTACCAGGGTCCAAAAAGGTTGTGTGGGAGAATCCGCCAAAGGTGGGCAGGGTCCCCAGCAGAAGAGTGGGGGGACAAGGGTAAACAGAAGGAGTTCCAAAAAGGGCCCCAAAGTAATCCGCAAGGGAACCAAGGTAAGGGTTCCCAGCCTCCCACTGAAAAGAAGCCATGGGTCCCGACAGGTAAGCCTGTTCATAGGGGTTCCAAGGCATGTTTTGGTTGTGGTCAGGTGGGCCACTTCCAAGGGGATCCTAGGTGTCCCAAGAAGGTTACCACCATACCCACTGGTGCACCGCCCCGGGAAATGGCAAGTGTAGCCTTGGGGAGGAGATGGGTGCCCAAGAGGGGTGGGGTCCCACAGAAATGTCCCTGGTCTCTTTAGGAGACAGTGAGATGGTCCCAAGAGCTCATCTGCCTGATAACACTAAGAGGTACAGGCAGTGGGTGACCATCAATGGCCATAGTGTGGAGGCTCTGATAGACACCGGAGCCAGTAGGACAGCTGTCAGTTGTCGATTGGTGTCTGAAGAGCAGGAGGCCCCCACACATTCTACCCAGTAGTTCCCGCTGACAACTCAGAGTGCCTCTGCAAAGTGGCACAGGTTCCCTTTGAGTGGGGGGGTCTCAGGTACCTTGAAAGTAGCTGTGAGGCCAGCCATGCATGTTGACTGTCTGCTAGGCAATGATTTGGAGAGCTCCCCTTGGGTGAAGGTGGAGCGAAGGATTCATTTAGAGATGTTGGATCTGCCTGAGTGGGCGTATGTGACCACTCGGTCAATGGCAGCCGGTAAGGGCATTCAAGAGGACCTGGAGCCTGAAAGAGTGGCCCAGGTGCCTGCCAGGAAGAGAAGAGGCAGGGGGCACGGGAAACCGGCCCCCGAAGTTCCCACGGTCCAGGAGGAAGCAAACCATGAGGGGGATGCCCTGGAGCCTACAGGGGAACAAGTGGCTGAACTGGGGGACCTGCCTGAGCTGACCCATTGGCAGCAGGAAGGAGGCCCCTCCAGGGAGGAATTCTGCCAGGAGCAGCAGAAGTGCCCTTCTCTTGTTGGTTTTGCAGCAACAGATCACATTGGATTTAATGGGAGAATGGTCTCCTGTATAGCGAGCCTAAGGTTGCTGAGCCTGGGTCAGCCAGTGGGCTGGTGGTACCCCAGCGATTCAGAGCCTTCCTACTGGGTCTGGCTCATAGGACATTTGGGGCAAGACACGATCTTTGAAAGGCTTATCACCCACTTTTACTGGCTCCAAATGCGTAGGAGTTCTGATACTCACTGTAGGTCTTGCCAGACTTGCCAGGCAAGTGGTAAGAGTGAGAGGAAGTGTAAGGCTCCTCTCCAACCTTTCCCTGTGGTCAGCACCCCCTTTGAGAGGGTGGGTATTGACATTATGGGGCCTCTGGATTCCAAGACAGCCATGGGTAATAGGTTTATCCTGGTCTTGGTGGACCATGCCACCCGGTACCCAGAAGCCATCCCTCTCTGGACTATGACGGCCCCCGTGGAGGGTCGTGCATTGATGGGGATTTTCTCCCATGTGGGGTTCCCTAGAGAGGTGGTGTCCGACCACGGTACCAACTTCATATCTAAGTATATGAAGTCCCTGTGGCAGGAGTGCGGTGTTACCTACAAGTTCACCACTCCTTACTACCCCCAAGGTAATGGGCTGGTTGAGAGATTCAATTGGACCCTGAAGGGCATGATTATGGGTCTTGGTAAACCCATGAGGCGTAAGTGGGACGTCCTCTTACCATGCCTTTTGTTTGCTTACAGGGAGATACCGCAGAAGTCCTAAGGGTTCAGTCCCTTTGAGCTCCTGTATGGGCATCCTGTAAGAGGACCTCTAAGTCTGGTCAAAGAAGGCTGGGAGAAAGCTCCCAGTAAACCTCCCCAGGATGTATATATAGCTACATGCTGGCCTTCAGGAACCAGACTAAGCACTTCAGACAACTCGCTCAGGCAAATCTGGAAGTCAGCCAGGAGGAGATGAAACGTTGGTATGATCAGAATGCCACTCTGATCGAGTTTCAGCCTGGACAGGGAGTATGAGTCATGGCCCCAGTAGAGCCTTGTGCGCTCCAGGATAAGTGGACCGAACCATTTGAGGTGGTGGAGCGCAAGAGTAAAGTCACCAACTTGATGGACTTGCAGTCTCCTAGGAACCCTTTGCAGGTCCTGCATGTGAACCGCCTTAAGCCCCACTTGGAGAGGTCCGAAGTGGGCATGCTCCTAGCAACAGATGCTGGAATGGAGGAGGAGACTAAGCCTCTTCCTGACCTCCTGTCTGCGAAGGAACACAATGGGTCAGTGGACGGTGTAACACTCTCCCCCGCCCTGACTCCTGAACAGCAGAGCGACTGACGCCAACTGTTGGGACAGTTTGCTGCTCTGTTCTCCCTGACCCCTGGTGTCACTCAGTGGTATGTCCATGATGTTGACACTGGGGACAGTCCTCCTGTAAAGCACAAAATTTACAGAGTGACTGACAGGGTCAAGGCTTGCATCAAGGAGGAGGCCTCCAAGATGTTAGCGCTAGGGGTGATTGAGACCTCAAACAGCCCTTGGGCCAGCTCAGTGGTCTTGGTCCCAAAGGCTGCCGCACCCGGTGCCAAGCCAGAACCCTGGTTCTGTGTGGACTACCAAGGGCTCAATTCGGTCACCAGGACTGACGCGCACCCCATCCCCAGATGAACTCATAGATCGGTTGGGAGCTGCCCGGTACCTCAGTACGTTTGACTTAACGTCTGGGTACTGGCAGATTGCCTTAAATGATGGGGCAAAGGAGAGGTCAGCATTCTAATGCCCCTGCCACCTTTCAGAGGTTGGCAACCAGGTGTTGGCTGGACTGGAGCATTTCAGTGCTGCCTACCTGAATGACATAGCAGTGTTCAGTGCCACTTGGGAGGAACATCTGCACCACCTGTGGGAAGTGTTGAAGGCTCTGCAGAGGGAAGGCCTCGCGATCAAGGCGAGTAAGTGCCAGATCGGGCAGGGTTCTGTGGTGTACTTCGGACAGCAGGTAGGGAGCGGCCAGGTGGCGCCCCTACAGCCCAAGATTGATACCATTCTGGCTTGTGAACCCCTCAAGACCCAGACAGAGGTGAGAGCCTTCTTAGGACTCACTGGTTATCACAGGAGATTTGTCAACGGGTATGGCACCATTGTTGCCTCCTTGACAGAGCTGACTTCCAGGAAGCAGCCCAGGAAGGTGAACTGGACTGATGCCTGCCAGAAGGCTTTTGATGCCCTGAAATCTGCCATGTGCACGGCACCCGTGCTTCAGGCTCCCAACTTCTCAAGGGAATTCATTGTGCAGACAGATGCTTCAGAGCATGGTGTGGGGGCTGTGCTCTCACAGCTAGATGAGGAGGGCCTAGACCAACCTGTAGCCTTCATTAGTAGGAGGTTACTTCCACGGGAACAGAGGTGGAGTGCGACTGAGCGTGAGGCATTTGCTGTGGTCTGGGCCCGGAAGAAGCTGAGGCCCTACTTGTTTGGGACTCACTTCCGGGTTCAGACCGACCACAGGCCCCTCAGATGGTTGATGCAAATGAGGGATGAGAATCGAAAGCTGTTGAGGTGGTCCTTGGACCGCCCTGGTACAGAACACGCCAATGCTGATGGTCTGTCCAGATTTTCCGCCTTAGTGAAGAGAACTCCCAAGAGGGTGGGTAGTTCTCCCCACAGTTCCACTGGAGGGGACACATGTTAGACCTGGCACCATTGGCGTGGGTCTCCCCTGTATTTTTTGCCTTTGGCTCCTGTGTTTTTGCTGTGTGTTGGACTCCGTTTTGCTGGTCTAGATGCTTTGGGCACTTTGCCACTGCTGTTCAGTGCCAAAGTGCAAGTGCTCCCTTTGTAAATTGTTGTTATGGATTGGTGTTTCCATGATTGGCTGATTTGATTTACTAGTCAGTCCCTAGTACAGTGCATTGTGTGTGCCCGGGGCCTGTAAATCAAATGCTGCTAGTGGGCTTGCAACACTGATTGTGCCATCCACATAAGCAGCCTGGAAATGTAACTCTGGCCTGCCATTGCTGAGCCTGTGTGCAGTCTAGTACTTCTATGTCGACTTGGCAAGTGTACCCACTTGCTTGTCCCTAACCTTCCCTTTTCTTACATGTTAGTCACCCCTAAGGTAGGCCCAAGGTACCCCTGTGGGCAGGGTGCAGTGTATGCGAAAGATAGGACATGCCCTGGTGTGTGTGGCATGTCCTGATGTGAATTACTGCCAATTTCGTTTTTCACTATTGCAAGGCTACCTGTTCCCATAGGATAGAATGGGGAGTTTGTTTATAACATCTTATAAACATAACTACCCCTGGGAACAAGGTAGTAAAATAAAGTGTAGTATGCCTGAACTTAGAATGTTAAAATGCATCTTTTAGTGAGGGTGATTTTTACGTTCTGTGTTTGAAAACACCACTTTCAGAAAGTAGGTATTTCCTTGCTTAGCCATCCAGTGTGCCTCTGCTAGGTTTGTGGATTGCATGTCTGGCTTTTGGATGACAGGGGCTGGGGAGGAGCAGTGGCTCCAGAGAGCCTGATGAGTCAGGGCTGGGCGGAATAGACCTGGGCTGCATTTAGAGTAGGAGGAGGAGATTTCCTTTCAACTGAATGGGCCCGGTCTGCCAAGGACAATGCTGTCTCCACCTCCTGCCAGTAAGCTGCACCAGAGAGGACAGAACTGGTTTTGACTGAGCACAGGGCTTCTCTGCCACCAGAGAACAAAGGATTTTGTGATATAAATATTGGGGCCCGGACCCCAGAACTTCAGATCATTTCTGGGAATCAAGAGGAACCTTTGCCAAGGAGAAGAGCCGGAGAAGCTGAGGAGGAATACTGCCCCTGTGTTGTTTGCTGTCTGGGGTTGGCCTGCAGTGGCTACTTGCTGCCAAGGAAAGGAGAAAAGGACTTTGCTGTTTGCTGTGTCCCCTGCTTGAAGAAGATCTCCAAGGGCTTGAAACTGAGCTTGCCTCCTGTTCTGAAGTCTCAGGGACACAAATACTTCACCACCAGCTCCCCTGAACTTCCTTGCTGGGAGTTATGACCTGCAAAGAGGTGCCTGCTGTTGTTTTGGACCTCTAGAGACTGTTTTCCGCTGGGAGCTGTAAAAATCAACGCAACACCGAGAAGCGTGATGCATCAGTACCTGTTTCCGATGTATCGCCGAAGAAACCATCGCAGCGCCTGCCGCGGCTCGAGAAATCGCTGCACGCTGCATCAAGTGCATTGATCTCCGAAGTCCGAAATCACCGCACCGATTTCAACGCAAGGCCTGCTGTGCGGCTGCAAGAATTCACGCATCGTGCTGGATTGTCGCATTGCATCGAGGTGCCAAGTCTGTCGCATCGTTGAGGGACGCAGTAAGAAACCGACTAGCAACTCCCCACACAGTAAGAAACCGATGCATCACCTCCTCTCCGGTAACGAACCGACGCATCACCTCCCCTGCGCAGCAGTTAGGAACCGATGCATCACCTTCCCTGAGTGTAAGGAACCGCCGCATCACCTTCCCTGTGGCCCGTTTTGTTTGTTTGCGTGACGCATCCAAGGTACTTTGTGTGAAAAGTGTCGCATCTGCAATTTGCTTTGACCTGAACTATTTCTACCATCTGAAAGTCATATTTTTATTACTGTATTGTGGATTTTTGTTGTTTGGTCCTGTTTTGGTTTAGATAAAGATTACTTATTTTTCTAAACTGGTGTGGTGTCCATTTGTAGTGTTTTCACGTAATTACTGTTGTGTTCACAAATGCTTTACACACTGCCTCTGAGATAAGCCTGTCTGCTCGTGCCAAGCTACCAAGGGGGTGAGCAGGGGTTATTTTAGAAGTGTATCCCCCTTACCCTGACTAGAAGCAAGGTTCCCTGTTTGGACAAAGGTACCTAACTCTGCCAATTAGAGACCCCCATTTCTAACATATATCTTGTAAAATGTTAAAACATAGCATGGCGCCATCATCTTCAGCCAGTCCTGTTTAGCCAACATAGATATTCTTGTTACGATTTTTGAGACAATAGGGCAGTGCTAAAAGCAAAACTTCAAACCCCAAAATGAAATGTTCTGTTGTCAAAAAAATAAGAAGTGGCTCATTGTGTGAAAAATGAATTGAATATGCCTGGCGGCTATTTGAAAAGGAATACAAAACAAGCATTTGTAATACAACAGGTCTTGCATTTACGAGAGTTTGAGCTATTGGCGTTGTAAATGACAATGTCTTTTACCAATTTTTTGGGGGGGTGTTGTTTGGAAAAATAGCCAATATTCACTTGTGCAGTGTTCTTGTGCTTACCACAAGTTTGTGCTATATAAATTATGATTGCAAATGCATCCATGCAAACAAATACATGTGCAAAGTCACATATGTAGATATAAATGCGTACATGAGTACATACATGTCTATTTACATATTTACAGATATACATACATATATGGGCATATACTAATATAAATGCATGTGTACATACACGAATACATACATTTTTACATACACGAGACATTAATGCATACATATATGCATACCTATACATTCGTACATGGATACAACTGGAGCATCATGCCCAGTTTGTGAAGCTACCAGACCGGGCAACTTCTAAAAATAAGATTGCATGCAAAGTCAAACACTTTGATTGGAGAAGAGACTCTCTCGGGAGCTGGTAGAAAACAAAGCCATCCCTTGAAGAAGAAACCAGAATTAAAGCAGCTGAACCCGGGCAGAATGAAATGTGACTATCTGCAAAGAAAGTTTTGCAGTCGCACCAAAGTGAAAGTGCCTCTCAGCTTTATATGATGCAGCTGCACATGAAACAAGGGATATTGTGTGTTCTTTATCTTGGAATGATGAAAGGCTAAGGGAAAACTCTATCACAGTGGTAACAATAGCTCCTTACATTGTACAAAATGCACAGTCCACCCCTCTTTGTGCTGCGAAACTTCACTTAATACCTGATAGCAACATCCATGGACAAGCTCTGTACTCTCCAAAACATTGGTCCTGTATGTAATGCACAGAAGTAGTTTTATACTAGCAGTCGGGCCTACAGTTCACACCACTGTATTTTGAATAATAACCTCAAGAAACCCGAGAGGAGACAAACAGGGCGGTATGTGTTTTCTGCTCACAGGGGTATAAAAAAAGCAAGTGTCCCTCTTTCTTCTGCCAATACAGCCTTAAGCCTGTGCTTCCTGACCCAAACCCAACATGACTTCAGATGCGAAGCCACCAACAAACAGAAATGAACATGTATGAATGCATCTCTTTTCACCATGACTAGTGCTGTTTTAACATTAAGGTTGTTTGTGCTCCCAGCTGACAAAGCTTCCTCATTCCTCCCTTCATTCAAGTCCTGTTGTAAATCAAAGGGTGCTAAATGAGGACTTAACCTGAGTAGACTTTCCTCGAGGCCTGTGAAAGAAGGCAGACATTGACACATAGGAGTGAAACAGGCAAGCTGTTCAAATGCTGCTCATGCACTATGAACTCAGTTACGTACTGTGACATGGACATGTGACCCCTGCGGCCAGTGTAAACACCCTGGATGTGTGTCCTATATTTTTATATCACCGAAATACAAAAGTGATGCAAAAATAAAGAGATTATTACCATCCCCTGCTCGGCGGCTGTTTATACCCCGCCCACTGCGAATGTTCATAATTTGGCAATCTCATAACAGAATTTAGTACTCACTTTCGCACTACAATCACCAAAATGGTAAAATCCGTGAGCAGTCACAAAGCAGAAAATAACACCAAACAGCAAGGGAGGGGCATGGGCCTTTATCTTTCATTGCAGACCGATGGAAAAGAGTACACGAGCCACGTAACTTTTGTAGAGTTTTTTACAGAAACGAAAGCAAATTACATCTCATTCCAAAGCAAAGCCAGTCAGGAGGGATCCTGTGCATGCAAAAGATGCCGTTTAAAGACTACTTGCTCTACATGAAACGCAGCTACTGACACGATAAAGCTCAGCGGCAGTTGCGCTGATTATAATAAAAATGTATTCCTTTGAAAATAGAAGCGTGGCGTCCCTGAAACAGGCACCGTACTGATACACAAGCCTGAGGCAGACCCCCAAAAAAATAGTGCAGAAAGGAATGTAAATTTTAAAAAAAGTGGAAGACCACATGTAGCAAGGGCAGTCAGATGGGAGAGTCCAAAACACCAAAAGGCGGGAGTAATTAAACATGCTGACCAAACAAAAGCAGGCATTTATGAAGGGCAGGTCAGGAACAAATGGAAAAAATGGGAGGTGCTTCAAGCCACAGTCTTGATTACAGCATGCCTCACAGAGCAGCGCATGCACTGCCCAGGCTTGACCTAAAAACAGTTAGTGGGTTTTTCTGCATGTTTTTCTTCCACACCACCAACTACCATTTAATGCATTTTGTCTGGTAAGACAAATACTTCTTTCACAAGTTGTTATGAAAAGTGAAAAGCAGCCCACCATGGCTGCCATACAAGAAGTTGTGCTTGTCAAGTGTAACTGTACCCCGCAGTGTGCAACCTGGCCTGCAATCAGGTCTGTACTGATTCTAAAGAACAGGGCAACAAAATGGGGTTGGTGAAAGTGGCATTTCAAGAACAGATGCTCACATCCAACTGCTAATAGCCACTCATTTACATTCCTATAAAAGCAAAGGAGATGCTTAAGAAACTGTACTGCCAAGAACGATGAGCGCCTGTGTGGGGTTGGGCCACTAGACACAGGACCATCTGCAAATATAATCCCTTCTCACATTAGGCTGCATTGCAGCAGCATGTCTGAAGACAGATATGAAACAAAAGACCAATATGCTGCACCTGAGAACCAGCAGCTTCACAATTAAAGGAGCACTTCAAAGTCTTCCTCTGCTCAGGATAAGGGTGACTGCGTCAGTGGATTACCAGTACTGTGTTGAAGTTTGATTTTCTTTTGACTGACAACCTCAGGGAGAAAGTAGAATACCGATCAGGAAATACCCAACACAGAATTTCTTAGAGTGTGCTCGGTTGTTACCTCACAACTGCCAAATATGAGAAAAATTGTTAGCAGCACATCTGTGTAAATATACAAACAAGGTCACCTGCATTGGGTCCAGGACATAAATATTCCAAGCGTAAAAACAAAATCAGCAATAGCTTCTCATGGAGCTCCAGATTCCATTGTATCATAGTGTTTGAGGAGTAAAGATTCCAAGGAGAGACAGTATTTAGGTACAAAACAAGATGGTGACTTTCATTCATAATCTCGTGAGGTTACTCTGCTTCACGTCTTCCAACAGTTTGTCGCTTTTTATGAGACATCATCAGTGATGTCATCAGTGATGTCACTATGTCATGAGTGATGTAATATGTGAGGTCATAAGCAGTGCATTACGGGGGCGTAAGTTATACTTAGCTCAGGTAACTATAACTGTTGAATTTCACTGGTTTTGTAAGAGTGAAATCTGAGCCTAACTATAACGTCCCTGTAACCTTTGTTTTTTTCAGTGAATTTCTAGGGGTTTTTTAATTCTATTTCCTAACTATAGTGTCCCTGTAACCTTTGTTTTTTAAATGAATTTCTATGGGTTTTTTAAACTAGTATTTGCGTTTGCAAAGTGGTGGAGAAAGGGGGCGGGCCTTCGACCAGCTCTCAGGAATCCACCTGTATGGGACTTACTGGAGATAACAGGAGGGCTTCTTGGCCCCCAAGGTCCCTCAGCATCCAAGAGAACTTCATCCCCGAACCAGTAGTGCACCAGGAGGCACGTTTGCAGAGCTGTGAAGAAAGGGGGCAGGGCCTCCGAAGACCTGTCAGCAATCCCGCTGTGTGGGACTTACTGGAGGACCCTCAGCAGCCAAGCGGAGTTCATCCCCCAACTAGTTGTGCACCAGTAGGCATGTTTACAGAGTGGTAGATAAAGAGGGTGTGGCCTTTTACAACCTCTCAGCAATCTAGCTGTGTGGGACTTACTGGAGGTAAGAGGAGGGGCAGTTGGCCCCCAAGAACACTCAGGTGTAAAGTGGACCTCATTCGCCAAACAGTAGTGCAGCAGGGGGTGCGTTAGCTGAGTGGTGGAGAAAGGGGGCATAGCCTCTGAAGTCCTCACACCACTCGAGCTCTGTGGAACTTACTGAGGTAACAGGAGGGGTAGTTGGCCCCCAATGACCCTCAACATCCAAGGGGACTTCATCCACCGCCCAATAGTGTGCCAGGAGGTGCGTTTACAGAGTGGTGCAGAAAGGGGGTGGGGCCTCCAATCACCTGCCAGTAATCCCCCTGTGTGGGACTTACTGGAGGTAATAGGGGGGGTTGTTGGCCCCCAAGGACCCCCTACAGTCAAGGGGACTTCATCCCCCAACCAGTTATGCGCCAAGAGGTGCATTTACAGAGTGTTGCTGAACGGGAGCAGGGCCGCCTTTATAAAAAAAATATTTATTAGGGGAGGGGGGCTGTGTGGCCCCCTTCCCTGGACTGATTTTGGCCCCAGGAACCCAATGCCCCAGGGCTGGACTTTAAAAAAAAAAAAATTACAAAAGTAAATGGAGGGGGCCCCCTCCTGGGCCAATTTCAGCCCAGGGGACGTCGCCGGGGCCTGGTCTTTCATGTATTTTTTTTTAGAAATAAATAAGGGGAGGGGGAACGTTGCCCCCTCCTGGGCCAATTTTGGCCCTGGTGACCCCATCCCCGGGGCTTGGCCTCTATTGTGGGTGCCTTGGTCCCACCTTGGGCACCCACTCACAAATGTTGGTGACCGTGATGGGGACCTGAAGGACCCTGTGGTTCCTGCCGGCATGCTTTTACAGAGATGGGGCTGCTGATCATGCTGCTCCCTCTCTGTGAAAGCAATTCTGCTCCGCTTCCAGAAAGCGAGAGCATTTCTAATGCTCTTGCTTGCTGTAAGTGAAGCATTTGCCATGGCTTTGCAGGAGCGGTAAAGCTCCCACCAAGCCAGAGCAAACAGCTATGTCCCAGGGTGGGCACCCCGGGACATAGCAGGGGCCAGCCCTGATGGGTGGCGGTCTCCAGGGCGACCTATGGCTCCAGATGGGGGGCCAAGCTGCCCCCTCCTTTCTTATTGTAGGGAGGTGGCCGTCCCCGGGGCCAAGAATGGCCCGGGAGGGGGGTCGCGTGGACTCCCTCCCATTTAAAAAAAATGAACTTGGCCCTGGGTAGGTGGTGGTCCCCGGTGTCTTAGAGTCCCCCATAGAATCCATAAGCCCTGCGGAGGTGGTGGTCCCTGGGGTATGCGGGGTCCTTGAGGACACCCTGATTTGTTGTTGATGTATGGCCCAGGGGAGGTGGTGGTCCCTGGGCCTGGGTGAGTACAAGAGACCCCCCATTGATCATTAAACAAGCCCCAGGGAGGTGGTGGTCCCTGGGGCATAATAAACCCAAGGAAGGCGGGCCAGTGCATCCCCTTCCTTTATTTGGAAAATGCCACCGGGACCTGGCCCACCTGGGGGCCAATAATTAACGAAGTGTGGGAGTGCATGCTTCATTTTTAAAAAACATTTTGGCAGGATCCACTGATCCAGTGCGGCTCCCGCTGAATTTTTGATTAAAAAAATGCTTTTTTGGCCCTGCGACCCAAGAGACCTAGGGGTCAGGGCATTTCTACCCTGCTCCTTTTCTTTTTTTTAATGTTTTTTCTGGGATTCAGCTCAGGCCGAGTCACAAGATGGTTTGAAGTGTTGGCAGCCAATAAGATCTTAGCACAAGATTGGGAGGGGTTGAGGTGCCATAGCGTCCCTATATATACAAATTTGGATTTCAGTTAATATTTCCAAAACTACTAAATGGATTTACACGAAATCACAAAAAGGCACTTCCCTGGACCAGCATCCACCTCCCTGCCAAATTTGGTGTAATTCTATTCTGCAGTTCTGGCTGTAGCCGTTTCTAAAGGTCCTATGGGAATTAACTTTGAAAAAGCATGTTTTTAAGCCCCCTCTTTTTCTCAGGCCCTGCTTGACGAATCACCCCGAAACTTCCCATGCCCAACAAGAATCAGAAGGGCACTTTTTTGGGAAAATTACGCGAAGATTCGTAAAATTATGCCAAAGATATGCTTTTCCTATTCAAACTATATCCTAAGTATAACTACCTACTGGCAACCACCAGTAGGTAATATATATGTATGTAGATAGTTATACTTAGGACCACGTTGCCATAGGAAAAGCATTTTTTGATGTGCTTATAACTTTGGCGTCGTTTGACGAATCTTTACGAAATTTTCCAAAAAGTTCCTCTTTTCAGGTGAGCTCCTATCCTGAAAGTTTGGGGATGATTCGTGAAGGGGGGGCTGAGAAAAAAGGGGGGTCCCAAAACGTGGTTTCTCCATGCAATTTCCATAGGAAACTTTAGACAAGGCTACAGGTCAAACTGCTGAACGGAATTACGCCAAATTTGGCAGGGAGAAAGGGCTTGGTGCAGAAAGCACGCTTTTGTTTAAATGGGGTAAGTCCGTTCAGTAGTTTTAGAGAAATATCAAAATTTACAGATATCGATATTTGAGAATTCTGACATCTGATTGGCTGAGGCGTTACGAGCACGAGCGTGCGGCTCATTGGTTGCGAACTGTTCAAACTAGGAAGTGTTGTCAGCCATTTTGTGACTGAGTTGAAAGGCGTAGGGCGAAACAAAAGAGAAAAATTGTATAAGAGGGTATAGTAGGAACACTGTGGTCTTAGTTTAAGCAGTCTGTACGGTGCAGAGGCAGGGAGTTTGAATATTGCGTAGGCCGTGGAAATCACGTCCACAGACATGGAAATCACGTCCGCAGAACAACGGTGCGCGGTATTGCGTCAAGGTTGCGTAGGCTCTGGAAATCCCGTCGGGAAAATAACAATGCGCCGTATTGCAGCCTTCCTTCAATATAATGCGCAGTCATGTTTACTTATAATGCGGTGTTCACTTTTATCACGGACAGTGTCACTTTCTTACACGAAAAATAATATTATGTGGGAGGGTGTGTTCTGTTGGTGTGTCTGGAACAAAATTAACGTTTAATTGGCTGAGGTGTTCCAACAACTAGCTCAATGTTTATTGGCTGCGAACCATTGAAAGTAGAAGTGCTGCCAGCCATTTCCTCCCCGTCCGCGGAGTAGCAGGGACATCTGATTGGCTGACGTGTTCCAAGCAGGACCTTCCCAAGCTTAATGTTCATTGGCTGCGAACCATTGAAAGTACAAGTGTTGCCAGCCATTTCCTCCCCGCCCGCAGAGTAGCAGGCACATGTTATTGGTTGATGTGTTCCAAGCACGACATTCCCAAGCTTAATGTTCATTGGCTGTAAACCATTGAAAGTAGAAGTGTTGCCAGCCATTCCCTCCCCCTCCGCAGATCATCAGGGACATCTGATTGGGTAACGTATTCCAAGAAGGACCTTCCCAAGCTTAATGTTCATTGGCTGTAAACCATTGAAAGTAGAAGTGTAGGCAGCTATTCCCTCCCCCTCTGCGGAACACCATGGACATTTTATTGGCTAAACTGTTCCTAGTACAAGTTTGTTCATTATTGGCTGGGAACGGTTCACTGTTGTGAACCATTTTGTGACGCACTTCAATGGAGTACGGGAAAAGAAAGTAGCGGGGAGGGTACGAACACTATTAACTCTGTACAGTGGTCACAAGGTGGTGGAGAGGGATTGTGAAGGTAAAAATAGTTTTTTATATATTTTAAGGGCCATTTATATAATTGGCGTGGGGTGTACAAATTACGGCGGGAAAATAACAAAGTGTGTTGCGGTCTTCTTTTTATTAAGTTTGCGGGTGGGATACTTCCCAGGAGCACTGTTTAGTTATAATGTGGTGTTTACTTTTCTAACGGGAAGCTGTGGTTGCGCAGCAAAAATTTCGGTCTAGGTTTGAAATAGTTTTTATTAAGCAATTACAAATATACTTTGTTCGGAAACTGAAGCTGTATATATCAAAGGGGTGACAAATAAAAACGCAATTCATAAAATATCCCTTAAGCGTGGGCACACCCTCCCTTTTTTTCTGCTATAGTTTGTAAAAGTCTTGCCCCATATTCTTGATAATATAAGAGGGCATGAGTTACTTTTAGATAAAGTAGAAAAGAAGTGCTACAAGAAACACTCCCGCACTACATCATCTCAGGTCACAAGAACAATAACAAGTAAAAAACAGTTAAACACAAATCACTTTATATTACATAGAAATGTACGCTTTATCATTTTTAATAATTTCTATTATTGTAGAATTCGGGAAAGTTCGGTCGTAGTGCTTAGATCACGTACCCCTTTAAGAATATATAGGATAGTAGTATAATAATATACACTACTGGTCGTATATATTCTATAGGGAGAAGGTGAATAGGAACCGCAACAGACAAAAATAGAAATAGTAAAAAAACATTCAGAAATGTAGGGTTTATCAAAGGTATTCACTAAAAAAGTATCTATGGAAACGATTTTTTTTTTAAACTGCAATTTCAAAAAATATTGTCACTGTAAAAATATCTGATCAAGTAAGTTATAAAAGTCAGTAAACTGTATTTCAGATGGTTTACTCCTGGCGGCGAGAAATCTCCAATTCCTGTTGTGTGGAAATATCACACTCTTACAATATACACAGTGTCACTGATGGCACACAAAAAGGAAAATGAAAATGAAGTCATCAATACAAAACAAGATCAATAACGAAATACTTTCCAGCGATGAGTATGTTGAGAGCTTCTTTTCTCCGGGACTTTGAAATCTTTCATCTTCGCGCCAACGGGTCAGAAAGTGCTCTGAGATCACAATGACTGTTAATATTATAATATACATATTCACAGTATATGATCCCAAGAAAGAAACAGAGTAAGAACGAGAAGGTGCTGACGTTAAATATAAATCTTTAGTCTTCGCGCCAACGGGTCACCAACACTTCTGAGGTCAAGTACAGTGTCAATATTATAATATACAAAGTCACACTACATGAGCTCAAAGGAGCCAGAACAGGAACAATGTTTGCTGTATTCTGTCTGTTTCTGAAAACAAGCTGCTGACGTTACATATAAATGCCAAAAACAACCAATAACACTTTTTCTAAATACAAGTGTTTAAAGATTGACAAATAGCTACTTATTATAAATATCTAGTATTGCATAATCAAACAACTTACAACTCAGGATTATGTTTTGTGGCCACAAAAGAAGAAGCCAACTGTAGAAAAGAGCACCTGCATCACTGAATGGAGACGCGTAAATAACTCGCAAAAACGAAACTAATCTATCAACGGGTGTGGTTTATATACTTTTTGGTTATTCAGTAGTCTATGGAAGGAAGATGCGGCTCCGCCCATTTAGATGTCACATTTTACAGTTGATACGTGCTCACGTTTTAACTGTTTCACTTGTGCACGTGTTGGGAAAAGTTACAAAATGTGAAGCGGAAAAAGTTTCGATTTCACACCTAACACGTAGAAGGTCCTTAATATGTACATACGTTGGAGAGCTTAAAAACTGTTACCCGGAAAACCATGTCATTTCCATTCTCATGAGTAAATACATTTATTAATTGCCGTAATTCTAAATAGAAGACATCAAAAAAAAGATCTATCAGAATAGAAGAAAAAAAAACTGTTATAATATTTCTCATCACTATGGTTTTAAATTTAAAAAATGCGAGCATTTGTAAAGCGTACAGCTAACCCTGGAAAGGTGTGCCGGAAAGATTAAGCAAGGTGTTGCCCACAGTGACATAGTGGTGGGTAACGTGCCGCTGGAGCCGGGAATCGAACTGTGAACGCGGTTGTTCGAAGTCAGGTATCATAGCTGCTCCGTCACACTTTTTCCACACTTATATGTTAATTAGTGCTAATTAAGTTTTAAACATTGTTAAATTATAACTTATAACAGACTACTGTTACAGTTAGTTTTTCACTACAAAAAGTATGTACGTCTTTTTTAAATTTAGTTAAAAACAATATAGGTTTTAGGGACATTGTAGTTAGAAATTAGCATTTAAAAAGCCTTTGAAATTCACTGAAAAAACCATAGGTTTCAGGGACGTTATAGTTAGAAATTAGCATTTAAAAAACCATTGAAATTCACTGAAAAAACCATAGGTTTTACAGACGTTATAGTTTGAAATTAGCATTTAAAAAACCTTTGAAATTCACTGAAAAAACCATAGGTTTTAGGGACGTTATAATTAGTTGGACATTTCACTCATACAAAACCATAGAAATTCCACCGTTATAGTTAGTTCAGGTAACTATAACTCGCGCCCCCGCAATGCACTGCTGATGACGTCACATATTACATCATTCATGACATGGTCAGTGACATCACTGATGACATCACTGATGACATCTCAAATGACATCACTGATGACATCACTGATGACATCATCCAGTGACTGTTTGTTCTGTAAAATTTAAATTTGTTTTATATATATGCCAAGCTGTATTGAAGAATGAGTGGTTGTATAAGTGTCTGTATGGAGGATTTAACAGGTACGTGACTGACTGTATAAGCGAGTGATTAAATGTGTCTTACTGAATGCATAGGTTAGTGACTAAACTGTGTGAAAGTCTGGATCAGTCTGTCTGTTGTTGTGTAAGCTGCTGCATGGTTTGGTGAGCAGCTGCATGAGTGTCTATATGACTTATTGATTGCTTGTCTGAGTATTTGTATGGCTGCCTGAGTGTGTATGTGTGTGTGGGTGGGAGGTGTGTGACTCTGTGCATAGATGTGTGAGTGGTTGATTCACTGGGCGTATGGCTTCAAGAGTGCATGTGGAAACAGCTGTATGGGTGGGTGAGTGTGTGTATGGGTGTGTTGCTGAGTGAATGGATGTTTCAGTGGTACATGTGCAATTAACTACATATGTAAAAGGCAGTATATGTGAGTGATGGTGTATATAAATAACTATATGTGAGAGTCAGTAATTGTGAGAGTCGCTGCATGGATGAGTGTGTATTTGTATCAGTGATTCTATAACAGAGTAATTATGTGTTAGTATCTGTATGAATAAGTGAGCTGGTGTCTGTATAACTGTATAGGTTAGTAAATGGAAGTATGATTGATTCTTTGCATGACTGACTAGCTGTGTGAGTAACTCTGGATATGTGGCAGTGTGTGAGTGTCTGTATAGGTGTATGAGTGCATATGATAGTGTTGTATTGATGTGTGACCACATGTATGAGTGACTGTATGGGTGAATGAGTGGATGTGTGTGTAGACCTAGGAACCAGTCAGTGTGTATTTAGTAACTGGTATTGATGTGTCTATTTTTTCGAAATTGGTAGTCTGTATTTTAGAGTGGGTGTATCAAAGGTTATATTCAGGTGTGAGGAGGTGCATCAGATTTTCACGTGGATGATGTCATCAGTGATGTCATCAGTGATGTCATTTGAGATGTCATCAGTGATGTCACTGACCATGTCATGAATGATGTAATATGTGATGTCATCAGCAGTGCATTGCGGGGGACGCAAGTTATAGTTAGCAGAACTAACTATAACGGTGGAATTTCTATGGTTTTGTATGAGTGAAATGTCCAACTAACTATAACGTCCCTGAAACCTATGGTTTTTTCAGTAAATTTCAAAGGTTTTTAAATGCTAATTTCTAACTTTAACGTCTGTAAAACCTATGGTTTTTTCAGTGAATATATATATATATATATATATATATTATCTACTGGCGGTCGCCAGTAGATAGTTATAGTTAGGACCTATTTTCCATAGGAAATCCGCGACATTCTATTTGAAATAACTCTTGCGTCGGTTGACGAATCTTCGCGAAATTTTCAAACTTTATGGCCCTCTCCGGTCCGCTCCTACCCTGAAAGTCTCAGGGTGATTCGTCAAGCGGGGGCCGAGAAAAAGGGGGTCCCAAAACATGTTTTCCCCATTCATTTTCCCATAGGAAACTTTAGACACGGCTACAGCCTGAACTGCTGAACGGAATTACACCAAATTTGGCAAAGAGGTAGTTCTTGGTTCAGAAAGAACCCTTTTGTTAAATGGTGTAAATCCGTTCAGTAGTTCCTGAGAAAATCGAAAGTTAAGTCACATATATATCTATGGCCGAGTAGGGTCCGCGTACCCTCCCGACCACGAGCTGCATGCTAATTGGCTGTCAAGTGGCTGTCAACACTCCAAATCAGGAAGTGTTGGCAGCCATTTTGTCCCTCGGTAGAACCGAGGGACAGAAAGAAGTGCGCAAAGCGCAAAAAGGGGGCAGGGTAGAAACACCCTGACCCCCTAGGTCTGCTATGGGGGTCCCACAAGGACCCCCTGGGCAGAAAAAAGCATTTTTTTTTTTTTTTAATCGGCAGGATGCGCTTAGGGTGCGCAGATCCTGCCGATTTGAAAAAAAACCCAGAAGAAACAAGTGCACAAAACGCACAAAGGGGGCAGGGTAGAAACACCCTGACCCGGTAGGTCTGCTCAAGGGGTCCCACAAGGACCCCCTGGGCAAAAAAAAGCATTTTTTTAAAAAAAAAATCGGCGGGATGCGCTCAGGGTGCGCGAATCCCACCGTAAAAAAAAAAATCGAAGCGCGGTCTCCCGCGCTTCGATGTTATTTTGCCCCCGGGTGGCCCAAGTCCCGGGGGCATGCGGGGGTGGGTTTATAGTTAATGGGGGGGCCTCTAAGGCCCCCCAAGCCCCGGGGACCACCACCTCCCCGGGGCTTCTTTTTAAAAAAAAAAAACAGTGCCTGTGTGGGGGGGCTCGAGCCCCCCCACACGCCCCGGGTCCCGCCACCTCCCCGGGGCACTAATAATGTAAATGCGGGGGTCCGTAACGGAACCCGAGCCCCGGGGATCACCACCTCCCAGGGGCTTTAAAGACATGGGAGGGGGGCTGCGCGGCCCCCCTCCTGGAGCCTGTGGTGGCCCTGGGGACCGCCACCCCCCAGGGCCGGCTCCTGCAGTGTCCCGGGGTGCCTACCCCGGGACACTGTAGTTTGCAATGGCAGGACGGGAGCCTCGCGGCTCCCGTCCTGCCATTGCAAACTGCTTTGCTTCATTGAAGGGAGAGCAGGGAAACCTGCTCTCGCTTCAATGAAGCAAAGTAGATTGCTTTTCCACATGGGGAGCTGCATGTCAGCAGCTCCTCATGTGGAAAAACAATGCCGGGACGGTGGGGGGATTGGGGACCCCCACGGTCCCCAACGGAGAGGGCCAGCCCCGGGGATGGGGTCCCCGGGGCAAGTAGTGGCCCGGGAGGGGGGCCACGCGGCCCCCTCCCCCCAAAAAAAATAAATTTAAAAAAAGAAAAATAAAGGCCTGCCCCGGGGATGGGGTTCCCGGGGCAAAAGGAGGCCTGAGGAGGGGGCCATGCAGCCCCCTCCTTAAAAAAATAATAAAAAGAGTGGCCATGCCCCGGGGGATGGGGTCCCCGGGGCCGGAATCGGCCATGGGAGGGGGCCACGCGGCCCCCTTCCCGTTTAAAAAAAAAAAAAATTAAAAAGGGGTAAGGCCCTGGGGGATGGGGTCCCCAGGGCCCAAAAAAGGAAAAGGAAGGGGGCCACACAGCCCCCTTCGAGGAAATTTTCTTTTTTTAAACGATTGTGCCGCAGGCCCCGCCCCCTTCCTTTACCACTCTGCAAACACGCCCTGCCGCGTTTGCAGAGGGGAATGAATTCCCCTTGAATACTGGGGTCCCTGGGGCCAACTAGCCCACCAGGAACCTCCAGTATGCGCCAGGGGCTGCATTGCAGAGAGGTGTACAGAGGCCACGCCCCTTTTACACCTCTCTGCAACGCAGCTCTGTGGCGCTTACTGGAGGTACCTGGTGGGATAGTTGGACCCCAGGGACCCTCAGGATTCAAGGGGACTTAATCCCCCAACTTAAAACGCGCCACAGGGCGCGTTTGCACAGTGGTGAAGGGAGGGGGCGGGGCTTCAGGTGACATGTGTGCAAACAGGCCCCATGGCGCGTTTTAAGATGGGGAATTAAATCCCCTTCAATCCTGAGGGTCCCTGGGGGCCAACTAGCCCACCAGGTACCTCCAGTAAGCGCCACGGAGCTGCGTTGCAGAGTGTTGTAAAAAGGGGCGTGGCCTCTGAACACCTCTCTGCAACGCAGCTCTCTGGCGCATACTGGAGGTATCTGGTGGGCCAGTTGGCCCCTAGGGACCCTCGGGATTGAGGAGGAATTAATTCTCCAACTTAAAATACGCCACAGTGCGTGTTTGCAGACATGTCACCTCAGGCCCCACCCCCTTTCTTCACCATTGTGCAAATATTCCTCTAAAATCAGCCGAACTACGAATTCCGATTTACTCACCTGTTATCAGGAGAGACCTCAGTGCTGCATCTTTGAGCCCAGTACTGATCCTGAAAAGTAATTTTAACCGTACTTACCAGTAACTTGAATTTCCTTCCATAGGCTAACATTGACTGGTTTCACTTGGAAATTCTTCTAAGTGTGGAGTTTTGGAACTTTATAATATTCCTCTAAAATCAGCCGAAATACGAATTCCGATTTACTCACCTGTTATCAGGAAAGACCTCAGTGCTGCATCTTTCAGCCCAGTACTGATCCTGAAAAGTAATTTTAACCGTACTTACCAGTAACTTGAATTTCCTTCCATAGGATATCATTGCCTGCTTTTTGCTGAAAAAGTTTCTAAGTGTCGATTTTTGAAACATACAAATATTCCTCTAAAATCAGCCGAAATACGAATTCCGATTTACTCACCTGTTATCAGGAGAGACCTCAGTGCTGCATCTTTCAGCCCAGTACTGATCCTGAAAAGTAATTCAAACCGTACTTACCAGTAACTTGAATTTCCTTCCATAGGCTAACATTGACTGGTTTCACTTGGAAATTCTTCTAAGTGTGCAGTTTTGGAACTTTATAATATTCCTCTAAAATCAGCCGAAATACGGATTCCGATTTACTCACCTGTTATCAGGAGAGACCTCAGTGCTGCATCTTTCAGCCCAGTACTGATCCTGAAAAGTAATTTTAACCGTACTTACCAGCAACTTGAATTTCCTTCCATAGGCTAACATTGACTGGTTTCACTTAGAAATTCTTCTAAGTGTGGAGTTTTGGAACTTTATAATATTCCTCTAAAATCAACCGAACTACGAATTCCGATTTACTCACCTGTTATCAGGAGAGAACCCAGTGCTGCATCTTTTAGCCCAGCACTGACCCTGAAAAGTAATTCTAACCGTACTTACCAGTAACTTATAATTCCTTCCATAGGAATCCATTGTCTGGTTTTCAGCAGAAAAGTTTCAAAGTGTCGATTTTCACAAACTACAAATATTCCTTAAAAATCGCCTGTATGACTTAAACGCATTCTTTCAACTGTTTACAGGAGATGCACCAGTGCTGGATCCAGGATCCAACACTGAGTAAGAAAAAGTAACGATAACACTACTTACCTGCTAAGTGAATTTCCTCCCATAGGATAACATTGGTGATTCTATGTGAAAAAGTTTCTAAGTGTCAACTTTTAAAATACAATAATATTCCTTAAAAATCACTACTGTAACCAAAACGCTTTTACTCAACTGTTTACAGGAGATGTCCCAGGACTGAATCTAGGATCCAGTCCTGTGGTTAGAAAAGTAATCCATAAAGTAACTAATTGCATTTAACTAGAAATTCACATTGAGCTCAATGTTGCATTGTGTTTGAAATTGTGTTGCCCGTTGCAACAACTGTAACTACTGTACTTAAAACTCTATTGCCTATTTGCAAAGTATTTAAACTAAAGTAATTCATTCTGAGAAAGTATATTTTGTAATGTAATGTATAATGTAATTACAATGTAATTTAATAAATAAAATATCTAAAAATAAATAGTTTTAAAAAATGTAGTAAATCAGTATCAAAAAAATAAATATAACAATTAATACATTTAAAAATTGTCATTTACAAAACCTTTGAAATTCACTGAAAAAACCATAGGTTTTAGGGGCGTTATAGTTAGAAATTAGCATTTAAAAAACCTTTGAAATTCACATAAAAAACCATAGGTTTCAGGCACGTTATAGTTAGAAATTAGCATTTAAAAAACCTTTGAAATTCACTGAAAAAACCATAGGTTTTAGGAACAGTTATAGTTAGTTGGACATTTCACTCGTACAAAACCCGTGAAATTCCCCCGTTATAGTTAGTTCAGCTAACTATAACTCGCGCCCCGCAATGCACTGCTGATGACGTCACATATTACATCACTCATGACATGGTCAGTGACATCACTGATGACATCACTGATGACATCTCAAATGACATCACTGATGACATCTCAAATGACATCACTGATGACATCACTGATGACATCATCCACGTGATAATCTGATGCACCTCCTCACACCCTAATATAACCTTTGATACACCCACTCTAAATTACAGACTGCCATTCGCAAAACCATAGACACTCCAACACCAATAACTACATACCCACTCACTGATTCTTAGGTCTACACACACACACATCCACTCACTCACCCGTACAGTCACTCATACTTATGGTCACTCAGTACAGGACTATCATATGCACTCTTACTCCTATATAGACACTCAAACACCGCCACTCATCCATTGAGGTACTCACACACCTAGTCAGTCATGCAAATAATTAAACACACTGCCATTTACTCACCTATACAGTTATACACACACCAGCTCACTTAATCATACAAATACTAGCACATTGTTACGCTCTTATACAATCACTGATACAAGCACACACTCATCCATACAGCCACTATCACAATCACTCACTCTCGCTTATAGCTATTTATATACTCCAACACACATATATACTGCCTTTCACATATGTAGTTAGTCACACATGTACCACTGGGACATACATTCACTCACTAACACACTCTTACACACACTTACCCACCCATACAGTCTATCACAGATGCACTCTTGAAACCATCCACCCAGTGAATCACCCACTCACACATCTAGGCACAGAGTCGCACACACCTCTCCCACACAAACACTCAGGCACCCATACAGATACTCAGACAACCATTCAATAACTCATATAGACACTCATGTAGCTATTCACAAACACATGCAGCCACTTACACAGCAACAGACAGACGGATACAGACATTCACCCAGTTTAGTCACTAACCCATGCATTCAGTAAGATACGTTAAATCACTCACTTATAGAGTCAGTCACGCACCTACTAAATCATCCATACAGACACTTATACACCCACTCATTCTTCAATACGTCTTTTCCTATATATATTAAAAATATTTAAACTTTACAGAAACACACAGTCACTGCATGATGTCATCAGTGATGTCATTTGAGATGTCATCAGTGATGTCATCAGTGATGTCACTGACCATGTCATGAGTGATGTAATATGTGACGTCATCAGCAGTGCATTGCGGGGCGCGAGTTATAGTTAGCTGAACTAACTATAACGGGGGAATTTCACGGGTTTTGTACGAGTGAAATGTCCAACTAACTATAACTGTCCCTAAAACCTATGGTTTTTTCAGTGAATTTCAAAGGTTTTTTAAATGCTAATTTCTAACTATAACGTGCCTGAAACCTATGGTTTTTTCAGTGAATTTCAAAGGTTTTTTAAATGCTAATTTCTAACTATAACGCCCCTAAAACCTATGGTTTTTTCAGTGAATATATATATATATATACCCAGTAGAAGGCAGTATGCCGAAACGCGTCGGTCTCGATTCCTAACGAGAAGGACTATGGAATGCGAATTGTTTTTGCCGAAAATAAAATAGGAACTGTAAAACTGGCCTGAACAGTGGACTGGTGTTTGTTTGAATGTGCCGCCGGATCGGATGTTCAGGCGAAAGAACATCAATGGAGGAATATATATGTCTATATATATATATATATATATATATATATATTATCTACTGGCGGTCGCCAGTAGATAGTTATAGTTAAAACCTATTATCCATAGGAAATCCGCGACATTCTATTTGAAATAACGTTGGCGCCGGTTGACGAATCTTCGCGAAAGTTTCCAACTTGTTGGGGCGCTCCGGTCCGCTCCTATCCTGAAAGTCTCGGGTGATACGTCAAGCGGGGGCCGAGAAAAAGGGGGGTCCCAAAACGCTTTTTCCCCATTCATTTTTCCATAGGAACCTTTAGTCGCAGCTACAGCCCGAACTGCTGAACGGAATTACACCAAATTTGGCAAAGAGGTAGCCCTTGGTTCAGTGTCGTGCCTTTTGCTTAAATGGTGTAAATCCGTTCAGTAGTTCCTGAGAAAATCAAAAGTAAAGTCACATATATATCTGGGCGGAGCCTAACCACACATGTCATCGTGAGATCTGATTGGCTGTCAGCACTTCATCCTGGAATTGCTGGCAGCCATCTTGGGACCAATATAAATGATAGTACCTCATTGAAATGCATTGTAGTGAATAGAAGATTTTGAGGGTCACCAAAAGGAGAACTATAAAGGGTGATAACAGGCTTTAGTTACATTAGAATTTATTTGTTGTTGGTACCATCCTAATTTTAGGAATTGTGGTGTATTCTAAGGTGATTTTACCATGTGAAAAACCTTCTGCTGGGATATCATGAATCATGTTTGAGAGAACACTATTTTCTCATGCTTGTCCCATGGAGGTTTGGAAGGTGCTCCAGAAGCTAAAATGAGAGCATATTTTCTGTAAATTCACATTATCTTTCTCACTCATGTGAGAATGAAGTCTGACATTCTCAGTAAAACATGTACATCCAACAAGGGCAGAGACTGTCAGTTGATTCCTTTGTGTTCTACTGCAGCTTCCCAGAGTGTTCTAAAGAACAACTAGAGTGCTAACAGCCTTACTTATGACAAAAGTATGGCACACCTGAAGCCATCTTGATTGGAATAAACTGGTAACACTTAAACAATTTAATTTAAAAAGGAACAAAATGATGGGGTTCATTTTGTCATAGAAATTATGGTTAGTGCTGTAGAAAGAAAAATTAGGACATGTTTCAAGTGTGATCTCAAATATCTTCCTGTTATATTTCAACAGGAGCAGCCTGCCAGTTGATGCCTTTGTGTTCTACTGCAGCTTCCCAGAGTGTTCTAAAGAACAACTAGAGTGCTAACAGCCTTACTTATGACAAAAGTATGGCACACCTGAAGCCATCTTGATTGGAATAAAGTGGTAACACTTAAAACATTTAATTTAAAAAGGAACAAAATGAGGGGGTTCATTTTGTCATAGAAATTATGGTTAGTGCTGTAGAAAGAAAAATTAGGACATATTTCAAGTGTGATCTCAAATATCTTCCTGTTATATTTCAACAGGAGCAGCCTGCCAGTTGATGCCTTTGTGTTCTACTGCAGCTTCCCAGAGTGTTCTAAAGAACAACTAGAGCGCTAACAGCCTTACTTATGACAAAAGTATGGCACACCTGAAGCCATCTTGATTGGAATAAACCGGTAACACTTAAAACATTTAATTTAAAAAGGAACAAAATGAGGGGTTCTTTTTGAAATAGAAATTATGGTTAGTGCTGCAGAAAGAAAAATTAGGGCATGTTTTAAGTGAGATCTCATATCCTCTTCTATTTCATTAGAAAATTCTGACATGCAGACTGAAACAATCACTTTCAATACCAGCAGCAGACTACCAGTTAACTCCCTGGTGAGCAGTAGCTTTACTCCAGTGATCTAATGAGCAACTAGAGTGCTAACATTCTGAATTTATGGCAGATGTGAGACACATCTGAATGCCTTCTTGATGGAATCAAAGTAAAAACTGAAAGCATTTCCTACTGAGAAGACTGCAGTAAATGAAGAAATTAGGAAACTTCATAACAAAGAAGTCTTCCAAGATGGCCACCAGTGAAAAAAGAGCCCAAATGTAGCACAAATATTACCCAGATGTAGCCCACATATAGCCCAATGACAAAAGTGTGCAAAACACTTTTTATTTTTAGTTTTTTTGTAGTTTTATGTAGTGCAGACTGGTCAGGTATTGGAGCATTGCATCTTAAAACATGACCCCCTACACTACAAAAACACCACTGCACTACCTTAAACCCTAAAACACTACCCCCAGCACGACCCCCTACACTACACAAGCACCACTGCACTATCCTAAACCCTAAAACACTACCCCCAGCACGACCCCCTACACTACCCAAACACCACTGCACTAACCTAAATCCTAAAACACTACCACCAGCACGACCCCCTACACTACCCAAACACCACTGCACTACCCTAAAACATGACCCACTACACTACACAAACACCACTGCACTACCCTAAACCCTAAAACACTACCCCCAGCACGACCCCTACACTACACAAGCACCACTGCACTACCCTAAACCCTAAAACACTATCCCCAGCACGACCCCCTACACTGCCCGAACACCACTGCACTGCCCTAAACCCTGAAACACCAGCCCCTGCATGACCCCCTACACTGCCCGAACACCACTGCACTGCCCTAAACCCTGAAACACCACCCCTAGCATGACCCCCTACACTGCCCGAACACCACTGCACTGCCCTAAACCCTGAAACACCACCCCTTCACGACCCCCTACACTGCCCGAACACCACTGCACTGCCCTAAACCCTGAAACACCACCCCCAGCATGACCCCCTACACTGCCCGAACACCACTGCACTGCCCTAAACCCTGAAACACTACCCCCAGCAAGACCCCCTACACTGCCCGAACACCACTGCACTGCCCTAAACCCTGAAACATCACCCCCAGCAAGACCCCCTACACTGCCCGAACACCACTGACCTAAACCCTGAAACACCACCCCCAGCACGACCCCCTACACTGCCCGAACACCACTGCACTGCCCTAAACCCTGAAACACTACCCCCAGCATGACCCCCTACACTGCCCGAACACCACTGCTCTGCCCAAAACCCTGAAACACCAGCCCCAGCACGACCCCCTACACTGCCCGAACACCGCTGCACTGCCCTAAACCTTGAAACACCAGCCCCTGCACGACCCCTACACTGCCCGAACACCACTGCACTACCCTAAACCCTGAAACATCACCCCCAGCACGACCCCCTACACTGCCCGAGCACCACTGCACTGCCCTAAACCCTGAAACACCAGCCCCAGCACGACCCCTACACTGCCCGAACACCACTGCACTGCCCTAAACCCTGAAACACCAGCCCCAGCACGACCGCCTACACTGCCCGAACACCACTGCACTGCCTTAAACCCTGAAACACCAGCCCCAGCACGACCCCCTACACTGCCCGAACACCACTGCACTGCCCTAAACCGTGAAACACCAGCCTCAGCACGACCCCCTACACTGCCTGAACACCACTGCACTGCCCTGAACCCTGAAACACCAGCCCCAGCACAACACCCTACACTGCCCGAACACCACTGCACTGCCCTAAACCCTGAAACACCACCCCGTGCATGACCCCCTACACTGCCCGAACACCACTGCACTGCCCTAAACCCTGAAACACCACCCCCAGCGCGACCCCCTACACTGCCCGAACACCACTGCACTGCCCTAAACCCTGAAACACCACCCCCTGCACAACCCCCTACACTGCTCGAACACTACTGCACTACCCTAAACCCAGAAACACCATCCCCAGCACGACCCCCTATACTGCACGAACACCACTGCACTGCCCTAAACCCTGAAACACTACCCCCAGCAAGACCCCCTACACTGCCCGAACACCACTGCACTGCCCTAAACCCTGAAACATCACCCCCAGCAAGACCCCCTACACTGCCCGAACACCACTGCCCTAAACCCTGAAACATCACCCCCAGCAAGACCCCCTACACTGCCCGAACACCACTGCACTGCCCTAAACCCTGAAACACCAGCCCCAGCACGACCCCCTACACTGCCCGAACACCACTGCACTACCCTGAAACACCACCCCTGCACGACCCCCTACACTGCCCGAACACCACTGTACTGCCCTAAACCCTGAAACCCCACTCCCAGCATGACCCCCTACACTGCCAGAACACCACTGCACTGCCCTAAACCCTGAAACACCACCCCCTGCACGACATCCTACACTGCCCGAACACTACTGCACTGCCCTAAACCCTGAAACACCACCCCCAGCACGACCCCCTACACTGCACGAACACCACTGCACCGCCCTAAACCCTGAAACACTACCCCCAGCAAGACCCCCTACACTGCCCGAACACCACTGCACTGCCCTAAACCCTGAAACATCACCCCCAGCAAGACCCCCTACACTGCCCGAACACCACTGCCCTAAACCCTGAAACACCACCCCCAGCAAGACCCCCTACACTGCCCGAACACCACTGCACTGCCCTAAACCCTGAAACACCACCCCCAGCACGACCCCCTACACTGCCCGAACACCACTGCTCTGCCCAAAACCCTGAAACACCAGCCCCAGCACGACCCCCTACACTGCCCGAACACCACTGCACTGCCCTAAACCCTGAAACACCAGCCCCAGCACGACCCCCTACACTGCCCGAACACCACTGCACTGCCCTAAACCCTGAAACACCACCCCCAGCACGACCCCCTACACTGCCCGAACACCACTGCACTGCCCTAAACCCTGAAACACCAGCCCCACCCCAACCCCGTACACTGCCCGCACACCACTGCACTGCCCTAAACCCTGAAACACCAGCCCCAGCACAACCCCCTACACTGCCCTAAACCCTGAAACACCAGCCCCAGCACAACCCCGTACACTGCCCGCACACCACTGCACTGCCCTAAACCCTGAAACACCAGCCCCAGCACAACCCCGTACACTGCCCGAACACCACTGCACTGCCCTAAACCCTGAAACACCAGCCCCAGCACGACCGCCTACACTGCCCGAAAACTACTGCACTGCCCTAAACCCTGAAACACCACCCCCAGCAAGACTACCTACACTGGCCGAACACCACTGCACTGCCCTAAACCCTGAAACACCACCCCCTGCACGACACCCCTACACTGCCCAAACACTACTGCACTGCCCTAAACCCTGAAACACCACCCTCAGCACGACACCCTACACTGCCCGAACACCACTGCACTGCCCTAAACCCTGAAACACCACCCCAGCACGACCCCCTACACTGCACGAACACCACTGCACTAAACCCTGAAACACCACCCCCTGCACGACCCCCTACACTGCCGGAACACCACTGCACTGCCCTAAACCCTGAAACACCACCCCCAGCACGACCCCCTACACTGCCCTAACACCACTGCACTGCCATAAACCCTGAAACATCACCCCAGCACAACCCCCTACACTGCCTGAGCACCATTGCTCTGCCCTAAACCCTGAAACACTGGCCCCAGCACGACCCCCTACACTGCCCGAACACCACTGCACTGCCCTAAACCCTGAAACACCAGCCCCAGCACGACCCCCTACACTGCCCGAACACCACTGCACTGCCCTAGACCCTGAAACACCAGCCCCAGCAAGACCCCCTACACTGCCCGAACACCACTGCACTGCCCTAAACCCTGAAACACCAGCCCCAGCATGACCCCCTACACTGCCCGAACACCACTGCACTGCCCTAAACCCTGAAACACCAGCCCCAGCACGACCCCCTACACTGCCCGAACACCACTGCACTGCCCTAAACCCTGAAACACCAGCCCCAGCACGACCCCCTACACTGCCCGAACACCACTGCACTGCCCTAAACCCTGAAACACCAGCCCCAGCACGACCCCCTACACTGCCCGAACACCACTGCACTGCCCTAAACCCTGAAACACCAGCCCCAGCACCACCCCCTACAATGCCCGAACACCACTGCACTGCCCTAAACCCTGAAACACCACCCTCTGCACCGCCCCCTACACTGCCCGAACACCACTGCACTGCCCTAAACCCTGAAACACCACTGCACTGCCCTAAACCCTGAAACACCACCCCCTGCACGACCCCCTACACTGCCCGAACACCACTGCACTGCCCTAAACCCTGAAACACCACCCCTGCACGACCCTACACTGCCCGAACACCACTGCACTGCCCTAAACCCTGAAACACCACCCCCAGCACGACCCCCTACACTGCCCGAACACCACTGCACTGCCCTAAACCCTGAAACACCACCCCCTGCACCGCCCCCTACACTGCCCGAACACCACTGCACTGCCCTAAACCCTGAAACACCACCCCCAGCATGACCCCCTATACTGCTCGAACACCACTGCACTGCCCTAAACCCTGAAACACCACCCCCAGCACGACCCCCTACACTGCCCGAACACCACTGCACTGCCCTAAACCCTGAAACACCACCCCTGCACGACCCCTACACTGCCCGAACACCACTGCACTGCCCTAAACCCTGAAACACCACCCCCAGCACGACCCCCTACACTGCCCGAACACCACTGCACTGCCCTAAACCCTGAAACACCACCCCCAGCACGACCCCCTACACTGCCCGAACACCACTGCTCTGCCCTAAACCCTAAAACACCACCCCCAGCACGACCCCCTACACTGCCCGAACACCACTGCACTGCCCTAAACCCTAGAACACTACCCCCAGCATGACCCCCTACACTACCCGAACACCACTGCACTACCCTAAACCCTAAAATACTCCCCCAGCACGACCCCCTACACTACCCGAACACGACTGCACTGCCCTAAACCCTAAAACACTACCCCCAGCACGACCCCCTACACTGCCCAAACACTACTGCACTGCCCTAAACCCTGAAACACCAACCCTCAGCACGACACCCTACACTGCCCGAACACCACTGCACTGCCCTAAACCCTGAAACACCACCCCAGCACGACCCCTACACTGCCCGAACACCACTGCACTAAACCCTGAAACACCACCCCTGCACAACCCCCTACACTGCCGGAACACCACTGCACTGCCCTAAACCCTGAAACACCACCCCAGCACGACCCCTTACACTGCCCGAACACCACTGCACTGCCCCAAACCCTGAAACACCACCCCCAGCATGACCCCCTACACTGCCCGAACACCACTGCACTGCCCTAAACCCTGAAACACCACCCCTGCACGACTCCCTACACTGCCCGAACACCACTGCACTGCCCTAAACCCTGAAACACCACCCCCAGCACGACCCCTACACTGCCCGAACACCACTGCACTGCCCTAAACCCTGAAACACCACCCCCAGCACGACGCCCTACACTGTCCGAACACCACTGCACTGCCCTAAACCCTCAAACACCACCCCCAGCACGACCCCCTACACTGCCCGAACACCACTGCACTGCCCTAAACCCTAGAACACTACCCCCAGCACGACCCCCTACACTACCCGAACACCACTGCACTGCCCTAAACCCTAAAACACTCCCCCAGCACGACCCCCTACACTTCCCGAACACGACTGCACTGCCCTAAACCCTAAAACACTACCCCAGCACGACCCCTACACTACCCGAACACCACTGCACTGCCCTAAACCCTAAAACACTACCCCCAGCACGACCCCCTACACTACCTAAACACCACTGCACTGCCCTAAACCCTAAAACACTACCCCGCACGACCCCTACACTACCCAAATACCAATGCACTACCCTAATCCCTAAAACACTACCCCAGCACCAACCCCCTACACTACCCAAAGACCACTGCACTACCCTAAACTCTAAAACAATACCCCCTGCACGACTCCCTACACTACCCAAACACCACTGCACTACCCTAAACCCTAAAACACGACCCTCCTACACTACCACAAACACCACTGCACTACCCTAAACCCTAAAACACTACCCCAGCACGAACCCCTACACTACCCAAACACCACTGCACTACCCTAAACCATAAAACACTACCCCCAGCAGTACCCCCTACGCTACCCAAACACCACTGCACTACCCTAAACCCTAAAACACTACCCCCAGCAGTACCCCCTACACTACCCAAACACCATTGCACTACCCTAAACCCTAAAACACTACCCCCAGCAGTATCCCCTACACTACCCAAACACCACTGCACTACCCTAAACCCTAAAACACTAACCCCCAGCCACGACCCCCTACACTGCCCAAACACCACTGTACTACCCTAAACCCTAAAACACTACCCCCAGCACGACTCCCTACACTACCCAAACACCACTGCACTACCCTAAACCCTGAAATCTACCCCCAGCATGACCCCCTACACTACACAAACACCACTGCACTACCCTAAACCCTAAAACACTACCCCCAGCACGACCCCCTACACTGCCCGCAACACCACTGCACTGCCCTAAACCCTGAAACACCAGCCCCAGCACGACCCCTACACTGCCCGAACACCACTGCACTGCCCTAAACCCTGAAACACCACCCCCAGCACCGACCCCTACACTGCCCGAACACCACTGCACTGCCCTAAACCCTGAAACACCAGCCCTGCCCCAGCCCCGCACCTGCACGAACACACTGCCTAAACCCTGAACAACAACACCACTGCACTGCCCCTAAACCCTGAAACACCAGCCCCAGCACCCCCCCTACACTGCCCGAACACCACTGCACTGCCCTAAACCCCGAAACACCACCTCTGCACGTCCCCTACACTGCCCGAACACCACTGCACTGCTCCCAAACCCTGCTAGAAACACACACCCCCTAGCACTGACCCCTACACTGCCTAGACCACTGCACTGCCTAAACCCTGAAACACCACCCCAGCGACCACCCTACACTGGCCGAACACCACTGCCTCTAAACCCTGAAACACCACCCCTGCACGACCCCTACACTGCCCAACACTACTGCACTGCCCTAAACCCTGAAACACCACCC